>OZ020523.1:3275312-3877812 GCA_963971425.1 Bryoerythrophyllum caledonicum
CTCTTAGTTAATGTGGTCGGGTGCAGGATCGTTGTATGGTAGGCCCCGAATGCAAAGTATGTCGACTTTGAGTCTAGCGTTACAAAGGCAACGCTAAGTTGCGCATGTACATGGGACTCGGGAGTAGCCAAGGGGGGACCGTATTTCCTTGTGGGTTGTAACTTGTTATTAAAGGTGCCGGCATTCATGAGGATAAATCATCGTGATTTGTTATGGGAGGTAAATAGTTATCGAATTTCCCGTACTGCTTTGTTATGTCTTGTGACAATTAAGGAGTGTATGTGATGGTTTTGGCATTTTGAGTAGAACATGGAGTGATTTGTCGGGGTCTGAGAAAGTGCATATGGGGCATGTTACATATGGGAATTTATCTATTCCAAATAAGAGTTGTTTTCGGGCGTTTCCCAAATATCAACTATTACGGAATTTGATGACGCATGTTATTTGTGAGTTCCGGATGATGGGATTTTTCGAAGAATTCGTAGAGAGTTCATAGTCTATTTTCTTGTTGCCAACCCATTATTCTATATTAGGGAAGTTTTATTTGATTGTGTCAAGGTTATTATAGAGGTCTTGTTTCTTAAGATATTTGTTCAGGAATAAAACCGGAACCTTAACGGGGGTATCCTCTTTAGGAGGCCAATATTCTTTTTGGAAGTAGTTTGGGGTAGCATGTGCATGTTCGTACAAGTCTTTGGGATTTTCATGCGTTTTTTTGCGGACCTCTTTTCCAAGTTTATTTGCTTGTTCGTTTCCATCGATATTTGCTTGAGCAGAACTTTGTGAAGGATTGTTATATGTGTTCAATTTTGTAACATGTGGATCAACGACATTAAAATAGTTTGGTCGAGATGGCTATTGTAGAGGATAGAGTTTGTTATTTTTTTGTTTAGTACATAAAGTGCATTGATACAGTCAGTGAATATGTGTGCGGGTTTGTTGTTGTATTGTGTTGTGATGATTTGTCATGTTTTGTGTATGGCCATAAGTTCTGCTCTAAGGATATTTTAGTGTGTGGAAATTACTCTATAGAGTACACGAAATGGTATACCAAATACATTATACAATATCAATGAATACAACAAAATCTTCCTATAAGCTTTTTTTGCTATTCATATTTGAATGCCTCTACAATTTAATGTATGCATGTTTGTATTAAGGATTGCATATACTTCATTGCTTTAAATTGTTATGGTTCTAGATGTCCGAGTAAATATGTCGTAGCAATCTACCTACAGAGTTAGGCATTGAACTTCCTTAAAATGCTTTATAAACACTCACAAGAATGTGGTTTTTGGAAAACCTTCTACAGAATTTATTTTTTCTACTAAATCAAAACCCTACTCAGAGAGCCGATGTCCACTATTAATATAATGTGGCCAAATTACAATTTCATCCACTGCGGATGAAAATAGTCAGAGGATGGAAAAGCAGTCCGTGGTTGAAAAAACAGTCTCTGGACGAAAAACAATCTCCAGAAGAAAAATTGTCTGCGAATGACTAATGCTAAGTGTTAAGAATTATCACGAACACTATTAAGAAACACTTAATGTTTGTAACCCGCTCCTTCTCTAGTCTTCCAATTTTTTAAAAGTAATTTTGAAATGAATGTTTTTCTTAATATTAAATAATATAGAGAATTCATTAAAGTGGTTGTTATAATGCGTTGCAAAACAAGCGCGAACCACTACCAAACTTCTATAGATGCAAACTAGCGGTTGGCGCTTGCTTTGCAACGCATTAGTCCAACCATATTATGAGGTTTTCAAAATTTCATCTGCAGTCTACTTTTCATCCGTTGTGAATGTTTTCATCAGCTGCAAACATTTAAACCACAGTATGATTTTCATCCGCATGCTGATTTTTCATCCGCAATTTTTTTTCCATCCGCAGCTTGTTTTTAATTCGTTGCACTGTTTTTCATCCGCTGCGGAAATTTTCATCCACTGTGGGATTTTTCTTCCGTCGCATAGAATTTCATCTATAGTGGATGAAACTATTTTTTTGGCAGAATTAACATAACAGCGAGTTAATAACTTCCAAAATATTATTTTTTTTGGAATTCCGACTTTGGATTTGGGCTTTTTAGGTGCGTTTTCATCTAGTAGCTAAGCAAAAAAATTGTTACAAAAGTTTTGAAAATTTGACATTTTAGAGTGTATTTAAAAATAACATTTCAGGGACTAAACTTTGGATGTAGATTATGGCTAGAGAATATGTTCATCACATTTGATCTCATGCATGTTTTTTGTGTGTTAGTGTTGGTTGTGTTTTCAAATTTGTTATATATGGCGATATTCATTTACAAGACATGCAAGGTGTCTCATTTCAAATCTCATTTCAAACAATAATATGATGATGGACACGGAAAGAATACAATTGGATGGAAGGGGACGTCGCCAAAGCGTGCATGAGCCCTAAACATGCAAAGTTTGAATCAAACTTTTAACTTTTTTATGCACCTGATTCATATGTAAATATTTAGAAGAATGTATATGACAATGTCATGGAAAACCTCATGAGAAACGATGTTTTACACGGTTCCCTTGAAAAAACAAGTCTTCTCTTTATTGAATTTTTTTAGAACAGCATACCAACCCAAGTCAAACATTTTCACACATTGTCACTCATTGTCGGGCGAGGTACCAAAAGATCTTATTAATTTTCACATAAAACCTACATATCTTTGTATTTCTTACATTTTATTTTCTCTACATTAATATGTGGTGTAAACCTTTTTATTGACCTTCGGATTAGTAATTCAAAACACATGAAGTTCACAAGAAAAAGAAGTTTGAATTGGCAAAGTTTGAACCTCCACTACTTCCATAGTTGTTTTGAATACGCTACACCTGTCCTCTACCTCAAGAAATTGTTGTCTAAGGAACTACCATCATGTTTAAGGTAGTGGATTTAGACCTTCTGTAGTTCAAAATTTTGACGCCAGGTAAAGTCAAAGTCTGCGGATCCACTAAACGCAGTGAAGACCCTAAACCATTTGCTTCACTTCACACACTATAATCTTTCATCCTGTGCGGTCAAAGTTTTTGAAATTTTGTAAACATATTTTTTAATAAGTCTTAATTGAGATCCAACGGTCAGAACTAGAAATCAAACTTTTGGTTTCCTTCTATGGTCATTGCACTAGAATCCAACAACTTTGAAGTGTTTCCGGTTCAAAACTGTCACTATATTTTTGGAAATATAGGAGACATGTTGTATGAATAGGGAGTCGGGCATAAGGAGGCGTTTCAAATGGGGGTAATTTCTATAAATGCTAAATTGTATTCAAGAAACATAAAATGGTTGAGGTTATGTATGATTTTGTGCCATGGGCACTATGATCTATCTCAAAAATTCGAACCCAAACTCAAAAAATTTGATATACGTCTTCTCTACATAAAACCTAGAGATCATCATATTTTACACATTTTGTTTTTTCAACAACATGTAGTGAACACTGAAAACCTTCCTAAACCTGGGTTTGGATTATCATTTGAAATCTTATTCAGTTTACTAAAAAATAAAACATGGAATGGCAATTTTTAAACTCCAGTATTTGCACACTTGATTTGAATATGCTACAGTTCTTTTCTACCTCTAAAAATTGGTGTGCAGGGAAATATCATCGTAAGGTTGGATTAGGATATTTTGAGGTAATTTTAACAAAAATTCTGAAATACAAGAATTTTGAAATAGAACACATTGACAAGTTAAAAAATCGGAACTATGCCACAACCTTAACCATATAAAATTCAAAAAATGTCGATCTTTGCACGGCTATATGAAATAAGGTTTTTTTTACTTCTTGTGCCCAAATTCTAAAGGCATGCAATACATATTAATCTAAGACTATTGCTATAGTCACTTCAAAATGTGCATGCTATCTAGTATAGTCTAATAATGCCGAAAGGAATAAAGTAAAACCTATGTATTACTAATATGTTGACCGATAATGCTCATGAGGCGTGGGCCAGTTGTATGTGTCGCTGAAGCGTGTAATGATATGAAACAACCCTCCAGCACTTTCTCGGTTTTTGTTGCAGACTCTCTCCATGTACATATGAAATGTATCCGCAAATTCTTGATTTGATAATACTACGGAACTCCGAGATTCCCGTTGCAGATTCTCGTAGTCTATGGACATTGTCCGCGCGTTGATTCGTTGCACTATTCGGGCCGTAGTAAATTCCTCTGAAGCCATCGATAACTTTGGAATCTCTTGCACATCCGCATCTAGTTTGTGCAAGTACGCAACCCGCGGATCGACCCACCATCGCTTTCGCAGAGTCTCAGCCAAGTCTTCACGCTTTGTGAACGTATAAAGAGACTGCATTGGTTCGTTAACCTTCGTGGTCATGCCCCAATCGCATACTCCAATATACACTCGCGATTCATCTGGAGGGAAATGGAGGAGGATATTGTCCGGAGACAAGTCATTGTGGAGATTGTTGCTCTTCTGGACCTCGTTCATGATGTGCAACAACGCCCATGCAAGCTCGGTCCGTTTTTTACGAAAACGAATCAACTGTTGAACTCGAATAATCTCATCATCGGGGAATCTCCCATAGTTCAAATGTGTGATGACATTGTCACCAAACTAGATATCCCGGTTCAACATCTCTCGAATTGTCCCGCCATTCCACCAATACGCATAGCCTTCGTACTTGTCCGGATGAATGGCCACGAAACGGATGACACCTGGATGTGGAATCCTCACCGCCATCGACTCGTTCTGATGCTCCACTTTTGCCAAATCCGGCCGTGTCTCCGATTGGTTGGACAACTTGGCGGCAAATTCCCAGAATGGTTCAATGCCCGGAGCACCCTCAATGCGGACTTTGCGAATGGTGGCGTATCCACCTCTCCTGTTCGCATTGTCCATTTGTATAACCGCGGTTGTTGGCGGAATGGCAATGAGATGGGCTTTACGCAGCAGGTCTTCTTGGTGCCCCTCTATTGAGTTCCACCATCTCACGGAGCCACGCCAGTTTCAATTCTTGGCGAATGGCTTCATCTCGGCCACGAACAAATCCGCCTTCAACAACATGTCGTTGAAAACTTCATCCGCCATGCGATTGAACCTCTCAAACTTGGTCAACAAGTTCTTGGCATTCCAGAGTGAATCGTGACCTCTGGCATCCAAGAACTTCAAAAATCCGCGCTTCTGGGTCTCCGTATTCCACATCGGGGCTTGAAGCGCGTCCATCATGTGCTGCCGCATGTCCGTCCGGAACTTTCGGGGCCTTCATCTCTGTATCTGACGTATTTGCTCTCCAATGATCAAATAGAATTTTCCTCATAAAATCTAACGGTCAGTTCTATGAGGAAATTCTTCCAAGGCTTAGATGGAACGTCCTGGATTGGATGAAGTTTTACTTCGAAGTCCGCAACCTTCTGCTTCTTCTTGTCCTTAGGCATCTTCTTAAACCCGCCGCCGTTCGAAGTTTTAAAAAAAAAACTTTTTAGAACAAGTTTTAAAAAAAACTTTAAGAAAAAAACTAGCTTGGAACAGGTTCTTAAAAAAACTTTTAGGAAGAAACTGTTTAGAACAAGTTTTTAAAAAAACTTTAAAAAAACCGCAAAACCTCTCCCCCAATGTGAATCACTTTTTCCCTCCCAAAGATGAGGAGCCGATGGATGGAAAAATGCCAGCCAAAGCCACTCCGAATTCACTCAAAAATATATTTTGAGAGGGGAAAGAAAAAGTGAGGGAGAAAGGATGGCGGACGGCCTTTTACAGGGTGGCAGACGGCCATGAGGCCGACCGCCACCATGGCCGTCCTCCAATCGGACGGTCGCACGGCCGTCCGATTGGCCGTCCGCAGATCGGACGGCCGGGCGGACGCACGTCCGTCCGCCCGATCGGCCGTCTGCCCAATTGGTCGGCTGTCCGATCAGACGGCCCTAAACCCGTCGGCCTGATCGGACGGCCGTCGTGTGCCCGCGCGATCAAATCGCGGTCGTACGATCGCTCCATCGGCCGTCCAATCAGGCAGACGGCCGAGGTGCTGTCCGATTGCTCCTACGGCAACAACTGATCAGACGACATGTCGCATTTTGACGGCTCCGATCTCACCGCGTGGCATTTCGTCAAATCTAACGGTCCAGAAACTTACCAAGGCCTCGCATAAATGCATTTTACCCCCCCCCCGGACTCTGCGTCCGACGTGACGTTAGGACGTCCTCGTCCTAAGACGTCCTAGAACACTCTGAAGCCCCCAAGGACGTCGGATTGGTAACCCTGTTGCAAACGCAATTGGAGTAGCTACTCTTTCGTCCATGACAAGAAACGGAATCGGTTATTACCGCGAAGGGCATATGACTTGGTCTTTGTGTATACGAACTCGAAGTTGCTTGCGAATGCAAAATTGACGGATGAGAAGAGGTGGTACGCGGAGAACTTGGATTTAGAGGATCCACAACCACGTGAGTCGGATGACCCGGACTACTCTGACGATTCAAGCACCGGTGCCCTTGCCAATTACGATGCAGAGCATCTAGACGATGACATCGGCATCAGCCCTTCTCAACGTATGGATCATACTCACGACGCCCCAATCACCGAGTATGATTTTGTCGATGACGACGTTCTTGCAGAGAAAGAAGATGACTTGTTGCCCATAGTGCGGTACTTGAATGGAGACGGCATGGTCAATAGCAATAATATCCTTCGTCGTGGACCGACTCCGCTTCCCGAAGACACGAAGGACAAGGGAGGAGAAGATTTATCATCCTCACGTGCAACGACACTACACGGGCAACAAACGCAAGGGCCCTCAGAGAAGAGTGTTAAAGAAGGCAAGCACCACGGTCTCGCACTTGCGGAAAATCCCGAGCAAACAACAAAAGAGCCATTCCTAGACAACACGGTTGTTCTCGGGGAGAATACTATGGAGGGCGGTACTTACGACGATAGAAAGAGTCTCATTCACGTCACGGAGAAGAAGGCGTCCTCCTCTAAAGATCAACTGTCCTTGCATGGTTGCGCGTCGGAGTCTCTATTTGGAACCCCTCTTGAAACGGTCACTACAACCAATTTGAAATCTTCACATGGTTTGGTGTCCCTTTCAAAACATGTGCGGCCCCGAACACGGCAACGCCAATCCAATGGTATACTCAGTGATGGGGATGTACCTCTGTCTAAGCTCTTCATACATCACCCCGAGGTTTAGAGAGGTTGAGGATTACAACCTAAGCGGCCTACAAATGCCACAAAGAAATGTAAAGCTCCCATGCATCCATTAGTTCGTGCCCGACCTAGTAATCCCACTGATGTCATTGAAACTTGCAAGATATTCAAAACCATTAAAACAATGTCGATCAAACGGAGAATCAAACAAGAAGCCATCACCGATTATGAAGACGATCCTTCGAGATCCAATGGAGCTGAATATAAAGAGACAACAATTACGAACTTCCTACCGACGTGAATGAGTAGGAAAATTTGGCCCATTTAGAGCAGCTCCACCGTCGGGCCCCATCCCGGCAGACCTGCCCGGTTTGGGGGGTCTGGGGAGCATGGCTTCTCCACCGCGGGCCCGGGGTAATGAAGACTCGCCAATTTTTTTTCAGGTCCAGACAGTTCAACGGAATAATTTGCATTTATGGCGGGCTCACCAAAAATCGCACCGGGCGCGACATCGAGTGATGTCCTTCCACGTGGTGGTGTTTTAATGGCTGCGGCAGTGGGATGTCCTAATTCCGCCCAAAGAATTGTACTTGTTTACTTTTGGAACGATTCTGTGCACAAAAACCCCGTATTTCTTGTTTTTGATCTATTTTTTTTTTTCCTTCCTCTTCGCTACATACAGAAGGCACACAGAAATATATTCATGTTTTCGAATACGAGTCGGTTCAGGTTTATTTCTTTTCATCTTTTCGTTTTTCATGTTTATTTATTTAATTATTAGATTATTTATTTCACATGTGGTATGTATGCCTTTCTTTTTGCTCTTTCCAAGAATTTTGTACTAGTTATTTGCTCCACAGTAGTACTTGCAGGTCTTTTCTCGACGTTAATTTTTATGGTCTATGTTATACGGAGGTTGTTGCTTTTCCATCGTCATGTACAACATATTTCTCACAGTACATGTTGAAAAAGATTCTCAAAGTACATGTTGAAAAAGATTATGTTGCAGGTTTTAATTGCACCATAGTACTAGCTTTGGTATTTTGCTTTGTTAGTATGATTTATGATTAACCAAATTTGAGATTCCATCGGCACCCTAAACCCCTCATTTTAGAGTTTCTACAGTAAGACCACAACTTTCTCTTGATGGCATATTTACAAATTTTGTATATAAAGAGCTTAAATTTTATTTGTTGGCATGTCCACATCAGAACGTTCTTCAGTTCTCCATTACTGCGGGGAGATTGAGGTCACTACCAGATATTTTTTGCACTGAAGCACATCATTGCAATAGCAACAACGCTTAAGGTCTGTCTCTATGCTCTTTTTTCAATTATCAGGTTTTTAATTGTTGTCATATGTTTAACCGTTAAAGGTCAACGAAGACCATAAATACAACCACTTATTTAATCTTCACATACAAAAAAAATTTGCAAAATTTATCAAGATATAGACCTTTGGATGGAATATTCTTCAACTAACATCTTTCATTTCAAGATAATTTCAATACCTCAATCTTATCATGATCAAAAACGACAACATACATGTAGAATACATTATTCTTTTGAAACTTTCTCAAAGCCTGTCGTAGGTGCAATAATGATCTTTATTAAAATTGTCAATGTGTGTAATTGGATAGGGGTCAACACAAATACAAACTTTTGTAACTATAGTATAAAACAATTTTTACACTTGTGACCTTCTAGGTCATATACATAGAAAACACCATATTGCAACCCAAATGTGGCTCTTAGACCTAGGTGGATTAGATGTTCTTAGGTTTAGAGTAGATCATATAAAAACCCGAACTTTGTCTAATCATCAAATTCATTGTTCTTCTACATGCACCATTTTATCTTTGTGGAATTCCGTAAGGATTACAATCTCTGCACTATTTTATTCTAAATTCCATTGTCCTATTTTCTTCTAAATGGAGTTCCAAGGGTTATTGCTTATCTATGCGATTTTTATTTCACCATACCTCTGGCTTGTTGTGTAGAACAAGTCCACTATTATGGCCTCAATGGAGGCGTCTCCATCTGTTCTTGCGAAACAACCAAGAGGATCAAATTTTGAAGACGATGAGTGCCTTCGATTGTGTCGTGCCTGGGTGGATGCTTCACAAAATCCAGTGGTGGGTATTGGACAGAAGAAAGGAAGATTTTGGTCGGCAATAGAGAAGTCCTTTGAGAAAAACGGCCCTCACAATGCTTATGGAAGGACGGCGCGGAGCTTGGAGTCTAAGTGGGGTGATCTTAACAGGGATGTTACCAAATTTGGAGCATATTATTCACAAGTAGAGAATGTTAAAGAATCTGGCACAAATGAAGATGATCGCCTCCAAAAAGCTCAGTACCTGTATTAGAAGCACTATAAAGAAGCTAAAGGTAAGCCTTTCCGTCATTTAGAGTAGTGGAGGTATTTGCACAACATTCCAAAATGGAGGAATGAACACGAAGATAGTACAAAGACATTGTTGGGAAAGAGAAAGGCTACGGACACATCTTTGTCCCTGCCCGAGTCCCAACCTGTAGAGGAGGTTCGGTCTCCGGACCGTGGTACCTCCAGCTTTCCAGAACGGCCTATCGGTAGGAAGAAAGCCAAAGCACTTGCCATCGTGGATATGAAGACCAAGAAGCTGGAAGCAAATTTTGCGAAGACCACACCTGATATGGTGGCTGCAAATAGAGAGAAGATTGCGGTATTGGAGAAGGGTGTGAATTTGCAGCTATTTACCACGGATTTGAGCAACCTAAGGCCCGAAGCCGTAGAATACATCACTCTACTATGTTGTGAAGCGTTGAAGAAGTTGAAAAGTTCTTTAACGCCACCGTCCACTCAACCAGCCAGCTCTTCTGCCATAGTACGTGTTGTGTCACCGCCACGCCCAATTGTTGAAGTTGCAAGTGGTTCAGAACTTCAGGTCAATTTCTTACAATTTCTTCTCCTTCAATTTGAATGTTTATTTGGGCATTATCCACTTTTTATGAATATGTCATTATCACTCCCATCATTACATGTCTTGTATAGACTCCAGGGAGCGAACACGGTGTTTCATTTCCCATAGCCACTACAACGGCTCCTTCACGTGCGGATGTCGAGGAAGGAGAACCACGCCAGATGTAGGTGGACTTCCTCTAGACATTGTTCTATAATTCTCTTTTTGTACGTGTGTTGCGGATTTGTAGTTTTCATTGTAGTCGTAGAGTGTCTTCAGGTTTTCGGTTTTTTTACTTTGGAGGCTAGGGATCTGAGTCACTTTATCATGTGTACGTTGCTCCATTATATGTTTTCTGCGTGTTGACAACGGTCGTATCTAATTGAAATACTCTATTGCATTCATATTATTGCATAGCATTTTTCTTGCTATTGCTTATCCGCTGGAATTGAACTCATTTCGAAATCCCTTTTAATCCTCCTTAAAAGTCACGGACAAAATGTAGGCATTATAATATTTTCTAATGTATGTTCTTTACTAGTACAAGATGTGGAATACTCTAACAAAGTGCTACAATGTGATACAAAGTCAAGAACGTAAATCAAATATTGAAAAGTTCAATAAAGCCACATTTTATCATCTTTCCTATTGACCTTGAATATATATATATTTATATATATAGTAAGTATCAAATTCATGCGCGAAAAAAATCAAGTTGCAATTACTTAAGATGTTTGGGGCCCAAAATCAAGATGTTGTGTGCCCAAACCCTAAAAGTTTGGGTTCAAACCCAAGAAGTTCGGGTCCAGAATCAAGATGATTGGGGCCCAAACTAAATAAGTTTAGGCCGTGACCAAAGATGCTTGGGCCCCAAACATTTTAAGTTTCAGTCCAAACTCCAGATGTTAGGGCCACAAACCCGAGAAGTTGGGGCCCAAACTCCAGATGTTAGGGGCTCAAACTAGATAAGTTTGGGCCCAAACTGAAGATGCTTGGGGGTCCACTTACAAAGTATAGAGGAGAATTAATGTTGTAGATTTGGACCATTTACTTCAAAACTATAAGTACATTATGACATTTCTTTAATTATAGTAAAAATGTATGGGTCTCATCTACAAAACATGCACATTGACACAAAAGATTTTTATTTTGAATTGCAAGACTCTATTAACTTATATGCTAAAATTATTCATACATATACTTAATTTACATTGAAAAATGAGTCTAAAATGTTAGACCAAAATTTTGCCATTTACTTTGGAGCTTTTACTTTCTGTAACTTTTTTAATTTAAGACTTTTACTTTACATGGACTATAAAGGTGGAGTAGGCCATCTTCCAAATATCTTTATAATAGTCTGTTGTTGGGGAAATATATTCTTGGCGCAATATATATTTTCTTCTTTCATGTTTTGATCGAGGTAAATTTCATTTCTGTTAGTTGTTTATAGTTTTCTTTAATAACGTTGTGTATAATTCTACTTTTTCTTCTCAAAGATTAGCTAGATATAGTTTCTAATATTGTATTTTGGTGCACCTTCCACGATGTAGTGCTTCTAAGGTTTTTATCAAATGGAGAAATTCCAGAAGTGGGTGGAGGATCGTCTTGCCTCTGATGACGAAGAAGAACAATTTCACATTGTAACCATGATGCATGAAGAACTAAAGAAAGGATATGAAGAGGAACGTAGACATATCCTGGAGAGAAAGCATGGTGGTTCTAAGCGAGGTAAAGCTCCTAACATCGACAGAAACTTTGCACTCGGGCACAATCAAATTTGGAACGACTACTTTGCGGAGAGTCCGGTTTACACCCCTGATATTTTTCGGCGACGCTTTTGCATGCAAAAGCCCTTGTTTCTCAAAATTCATGACGCAGTGGTGAATCATGATTCATACTTCATGCAAAAAGAGGATGCTATGCGGCGGCCATGATTATCTTCTATTCAAAAAATAACAGCCGCATTACGCATCCTCAATTATGGTATGGCAGCAGATTCTATTGATGAGTATGTGCGCATTGCTGAGACAACAACCACGGAGTGCTTCAAGAGATTTGCTATAGCTGTAGTCGAGATTTTTGGAGCAGAATATTTGAGACATCCGACGGCCTTAGACATATTGCACCAATTGCGACTTAATGAGCTCCGGGGCTTTCCAGGAATGTTCGGCTCTATTGATTGCACACACTGGATTTGGAAGAATTGTCCTACTGGTTGGCACGGACAATACCAAAACAAAGATGGAACAAGATCGGTAGTTATGGAGGCAATCACCTCTAGGAATCTTTGGTTTTGGCATGTGTTTATTGGAATGCCGGGGTCAAACAACGACATCAACGTTGTGGATAGAAGCCCTTTGATGACCAATTATGTGCGTGGGGAAGGCCTAAATGCAAGATTCATAATCAATGGACATGAGTACAACGCATGCTACCTTCTAGTGGATGGCATCTATCCAGATTGGGCAATCTTCCAAAAGACCATCAGTGATCCTCAAGGGGAAAAGAGGCAGTGGTACGCAAAGCAACAAGTGGCCGCAAGAAAGGATGTTAAACGAGCCTTTGGAGTATTACAAGCACGATGGGGAATCATTAAGAACCCATCACGATTATGGGACAAGGCTACAATGATGAGCATATGGACATGTTGTGTAATTTTGCACAACATGATCATCGAAGATGAAGAATTAAAACCAGAATTGAGTCAGGAATACCTCTTAGAGTCTACAAGTGCGCCTGTAGAGCACGGAGGACACGAAAAACAAGACAAACCTTTATCTTTTGATCGGTTTGCAAGAGAATTGGTCAACATCCAAGATGAAGAGAAGCACTACCAAGTTCGTGATGACCTAATCGAGCACCTTTGGACGCTAAAGGGCAACACGTGAGCAATTTTGAACAATGTAATTGAACACAAATAGTGGAGACTCAAAGTAGCACATTCAATAAAAAATCTCAGAAAATAATGCATACATTTGGAAACGTCATACCCTATCCGAAGCACCTATATCCTCCAAGGGGACATTGGACATTTAGGGATTGATTGAATATGTTGTGACGATGGAATAATATGTCTCAAGGATGCAATTTAACACTGAAAGTTCCAAGAAGATACATTTGGGTTGCAACATTATGTTTTCTATGTATTTCACATGGAAGGTATAAGAATTTATGTCTACAATAGTTACAAAAGTTTGTATTTGTGTAAAGCCCAAGTCAATGACACATGACAATTGAAATTTAGATCATTTTTGCACTTACTACATGCTTGAGGAGTTGCAAATTGGTCATGTATTTAACATGTATGGTGTTGTAGTTGAGCATGAAAAGGTTGAGATATTGAAATGACCTCGAAATGAAAGATGTTAGTTGAAGAATCTTCAATCCAAAGGTGTATGCCCTACAAATGTTTTAATACATTTTTGTATGTTAAGAGTAAAATATGTGATTGTATATATGGTTTGTAGTGAACTTTCGGGGTTCTTGTTTTGTACAATAGTTTTCAAAAGAGTTATTGAAATTTAAATATTAAAAAGGGGAGTTAAACATAACAAACTTGAGCTTTTAAGTTTGTACTATGAAACAGATAACAATGAGAATAGATAATTGCCCAATATAAACAATGGGGTCGTCCTAAATCCCTCGGCTACACTTTTACTGTAACTTCAAGTAAAAAAAAAAATTTAATTTTTTTAAAAAAATTTAAATTTTTTTTAAAAAAAAAAAACCCGCATAGTTGCAGCCCTATGCGGCCACAACGGCACTATGCGGCGGAGGGATGGCGATCCCTGAAATCAAAATTCAGGCCGCGGTGGAGCATTTTCTAGGATCCCTCGTAGGGGACCCCACTACAGGTTGAGTCTCCACCCTGGAAAAGCCCGTGATGGCATTCACAGGGTGGAGATGCTCTTACGTAGTATGCGCTCACCGCACTTATTTTTATTGCAAATAATGTATACCAAGTTCATGGAACTTTATAGTCGTCTCGTGGATGCTTTGAAAGCTTCTATTGTCTCAATTGATTTTTGGATTTATTCCGAATATCAATAAAGATTTTTCATATATGTTCAAGTTTTATATCCATCTCTTTTGCTATTCAATTGTCTTGTGTTTTGTGTATGGATTTAATCATCCCCTACAAAAAACTTAAACATGACATTCTTGTTGTGTACCGAATGTACTTCGAGTTTGCAAACTTCTATTTATTTCACTGCTTCGCATTCACTTGATGCACTACAACATTTTTAACATCTATATACAATTGAAGAATTAACAAGTGTACATATATCTTACAAATTGTAAACCTTTATTTCAAAAAGTATGCCCCACTATGGCATGCTTCCAACTTCTTGCCACACCATTCCTTCAACAATAACTATGCTAAGCTTTACGTTCATCTACCCCATTCTATTGCCTTGAAGAAGAAGGCTTGTTTGTATGATTCGTTCGAGTGCTACTACGAGTCCGCGGTCTCTTGTTTGGCCTAGCAATCCTCCCCCCCTCTTTGTACTCTCGATCTACGGCTGCAATTTTCTTATGCATATCCAACCCCCAACTATCGTCGTTGTCATTGCCATCATCCCTCTTCCGCTTCTCGCCAGGATCCACCTTCTTCGCCGCAAAGATTTCTATCGCCTTCTCAATTCATTTCACTACCTTGTTCACAAAAGCGTCATTCTCTGGAAATGACACCAATAATTCTGCTTGGGGCTTCTGTAGCACATTTTGCCAATAGCCAATGATGTCCCCAATCCTCCGATCAAACGCTTGCACCGAATTCCAATAAGAACATTCTACGTCTTCAAATGAAACCTCTTTCGTTGAACTCCGTAGTTTTACGGCCTCTTCCAACTTTGCAAGGACCAGGGCTCTTCCAACCAAAGTATGATTGTACTTCTTGTACTTATCTCCCAACTCAATGTCATCGTCTATCTCATGCCACACACCATCTTCTCTCTTCTCAGCTCTCCTTGGAGGTAATCGGAAGAAACGCTTGTGCTCAGTGCTTCAATGCCCTCCAAAGTTTTGGCAAAACAACTCTTGTTGCTCGCCATCTTCAATCTCTTGCGCCCTTATCTCCACCTCATAATCTTGTGTCATCCAAAAGAAAGGATTAATTTCCATCGCATACTCCTCGTATAGTTGGTGACAAGAAAACTCACTATTCCAAATAAGTGGTTTTCTCCAATCACGATAGTTATGGGATTTCATCGGAAGTTGATCCAAGGGGAGATTCCTCCGGTTGAACTCGTGCCCCGGTGGCATAACATCTTGTATGCCCATCACTTCGTAGAGTCTTGTGCTAATTGGACAGCGACATATGGGACACACCGATTCTATCATAGAACTTGCGGAAATATAAGTAATATGAAAGTTATGGCCACATTGGCCCAACGTGTATGCTCCCTCCGGACCGAAATATCTTCGCACAAGCTGCATTTGTCGTTGAGGAATGCCGGGACAAGGTCGCAAGTATGGATTACTCTTCGCTCCGATCCAGCAAAATGTGATGAGAAGATATTATAGGGCACGCATCCCTCCTCCAATTCCAAAGTCCAGCCAATATCATTGTTCTTTTTCTTCCAATGATAGTTTTTGCGATCCATCATCTCCGGTACATCACCCCAAACAGTGACCTTTGTGGGCTCATGTCCACGTTGTCCAATGAATTTCTTGAATCTCTCCAATGAGGTATCGACGAGTTCACATGATTCTTGTGATTGAGACGCAAATTTTTTGAGATCATGTTGTGCTTTCGAGACCATGGTGTCCCTGTCCTGAAGGCGATGAATCCAACCCAACCAAGGCATTGTGTTATCGTTGCATGGTGTGTTGTCCACCGATCTCAATCTCTTCCGCAATGTCTGTAGTTCGGCTCGTGCCTCGTCCCTCTCCTTATTTGCCACTTCCAACTTCTGTGACATCGATTCCATCTCTCCCTCACATTCCACTATTGCCTTCCTTTTTCCGTGCGCTTCTGGCCGTATTTGGCTATTCCCAGCTGGTATTGCCAATTCAATAGAAGAAGGCTCGACCGGTCTGCTGGATTTTATTGGTGTGGCATCCTCTGCATCATTCCGTTCAAACTTGGAAAGGAAAAGGTCGTCTGAAGTTTCAGCACTGTTCTCAATGACTACCACATCCACCTCAGGAACCGGCGCATTCATCTTCTTCGACATCTTTTTATAGGCTCTCCTACTGGCCTCTACCTGCCGCTTCTTTGTTTCCAATTCACATTTTAGTTGTCTAGTAAGGGCATCATTTTTTTTGGCCTCTTTCTTCAATTCTGTTACTACCTATAATAGTGCAATCTTGTCTTCTAACATTGGCGTTATTCATGAAGCCAATGTGTCAAAGCCAGCAGCGGCTTGTAGCACACTCGGAGTTATACTTGAAAACGCATGAGCCATATCTAAAAGAAAAGGAGACATTGCTGCAAGAATTTCGGCCGCGTTCATCAAATTACGTGCCACTCTAACTACTCTTTTTATTTCGGCCGCCTCGCTCCAATCACTTCGCAGTTCGACTCGAACACCAAATTCCTTTCTTTGAACGCACGTTTCAGTCCACTTAACACTCAAGTCGAGCAACTCTTTGAACTTATCCTTATTTGGCATTTTTCGAAGCATTTCTTCAATGCCGAGAATTATACCCTTGCTAATCATTGGGTCATTGGAATTTGTTTCCAATGTTTTCCGCGTTGAAGTGCTTGGCCCGGCATCCATTGTCTCTGGTGTCATGCCTTCCAAAGTTTGAACATTTTGAACAACGGTTTCTTCTCCATCCATATTCCCCCCCCATTCCGCGTTACCATTGTCTTCACCTCCTACCATCACAATATTTTGATTGTACGCTCCTTTCATCCAAAGTGTCTTTGGGATCCATAGTTGACAATATATTGTCGACCACAATGTCCAAATGTTTTTCAAACTCCATCACAATAGCAACCTCCTCCACCGAACATTGTATTTCCAGCATGGTATCTACCGCGGTCATCCAAAGAGGCCTTTTCTTCAACTCCTTCAGAATATCCTTAGTCAAGGCCGATTCAGGATTGAATAAATTGAAAATATGCTTCTGATTTCGCCCAATCCTAAGCGGATATTGTGTAGTAGTTGGAAACGTCGTCCAATCCACCTTTCATTTCAACACGACCTCGGTGTATACCATTGATAGTAGGCTGTAATAGAAAAATCCTTTGCTTCTTGGGCAATTCCCAAACAAAGCCCGTCAAACCTCCTCCGCACGATAAATGAAGTGGTCATCTTTTCACATCCACGCCTTGCAAGCAAAGTAAGTCGTATGACTTATTCTCAAAATCTTGGCCAAAGTTTATCGATGTGGTACATCTTCACGTATTTCTTGCATGTCTTGGATATCCAATAATCCTCCGTTTCAGCCTCCCAACCTTCCTCCGCTTGAATGTCTTCATTGTCCAAAATCTTCCACCGTAGATCATGAGTAGCACCTTTTTGTTTGAACCTTTTCTTCGACCCTCCCGTTCCAATTTCACTCACATCTTCCACCATGATCCCCTTCTCCATCGCCATGGTAATACTTGTTTTGAAAAAAACAAGCGCTAACACTCCAATATTTATTTGGAAATGAATGGTTTGGCAAATTAAGAAACAAAATATCCGGTCACAATAAAAGGACCCCCATCTCCTCACCTAATAGGAGCAACAAGTACAAAAAAATTGTAATTGAAGCACATCCGACTCGGCATGAGAGAAGAGGAAGTGAGAAAAAAACAAGCGGTTGTCCGCTTGTATAGGCAGACGGCCGTCCAAACCGACCGTTGGCCGAGCCTGGCCGACCGTGCCGGCAGGCCATCCGCCAGGCTCGCGTCTGCATGGTTTTTTTTTTTTTTTTTTTCGTGTAAAGTAATGAAAGGTGTTAATCCCTAAGGTATCATGACAGTTTTACACCAAAAACACTTCAAAATTATTGGATTCTAGTGAAATGAACAAAGAAGGAAACAAAAACTTCAATTTCTACTTTTGACCGTAGAATCTCAATTAAGACTTACTAAGTAATGTACTTACAAAATTTTATAAACTTTGACCACACGGATTGAAAGTTTATAGTGTTTGAAGTCAAGCAAATGGTTCATTTTCTTACCTCCATTCAATGGATCAACAGTCTTTGACTTCACTTGGTGTCAAATTTTTGCACTACACAAGGTCAAAATCCATTACCATCTTGTTAAACATGATGATAGTTCCTGATACACCAATTTTTAGAGGTAATGAACGAGTGTAGCATATTCAAAACAAATGTGCAAGGAGTGGAGGTTCAAAATTTGCCAATTCATACTTTAATTTTTTGTGAGATTAATGTGTTTTTGATTGATAATCCGAATGGTCAATAGGAAGGCTTACACCACATGTTGCTGTGGAAAAAATAAAAAGTGAAAATTATGAAGATCTCTAAATTTTATGTGGAAAAGAAGATTTTTTTTTGGGTACCTTGTCCAACAATGAGTGACAATGTGTGAAAATGTTTGACTTGGGTTGGTATGTTGTTTTTTAGTAAAGACAACTTTTTTTGACAATATGAAGGCAAATAATATAACTTGCGATTATTTAAAATCTCACATTCAATAGAGTGTCCTAGCAAAAGTTTTTGGAGGTGCCCGAGGTGCCTGTTCTCCCCATTTGAAATTCAAAATCCTATAACTTTTTCATCAAATGTCGAATTTAGGAAAAAAATTCTTTCTCACTTAGGTCTTGGTAATGCCTTTTTGTAGTAAAAATTTCAAAGATGAATGTTGGAAATTCACACGGTAGGAACCTGACCAAACTTTCAAAAAGCCCATTTTTGACACTTGGTCCTTTAGGGGTTAAGATGGAGCTATATACCATAAGGTAATAGAGCTACAGAGTGTAGGGAAACCAAAATATAAGAGAGAGAGCAAATATAAGGGAGAGACAGCAAATAATACAAATATATTTGAAATATATTAGGTATGGAGAAGCTTTTTCAACTTCGTGGAAGAGTTGCCTTATATACATAATACTTTCTTCCCACCATAGAAGGTAAAGTAAACTACAAGCTCACTTTACTTTGAGCGGATATAGAAACATAAGTTCTTTTTACCTGATGCGGTCCTGCGGATGTAGAAACATAAGTTTCTTTTACCTGCTGCGGATATAGAATCTACTGATTGCTTTTAAGTTGACTTTTACTTTAACAATAGGCACAAAGGCTTTCATTTCTTTTTGCCAATTTAACCCCTATTAGCCCAAGTGTCTCCGGGGTATAGAAATGCATACTTTAACAAGCAATTAGCTTTCAATCCATACAATCAGAATTCACAAAATTTTGACCACATTATCTTATATGAATTTAGAAGGAAATCCTATGGTTAAAATTTCAATAAGTTCTTCTTCGTAGTTATTAATCAACGAAGTAGAGATTAATCTAAAATCGCTTGGACCATTAGGGGTTAAACTTTAAAGGAGTCGGGAGGAATTAAAAAAAACTAAGAAAAAAAAACTAATAAATAAATGACGAGGACAAAAGGAAGAGAGTGACAATCTACAAAATTCCAGATCTCAACTAAAACGGAAAGATAAGGGAGGGAGAGAGAGTGGGACATTTATAAATGTAGATCTCATTTAATTTAGATGGAGTGAGTGGAGAAGGGAGAGATGGACAATCGTTCAGGAAGATCCTAGTTAAATTAGAAGAAGAGGATCCAAGGCAAAAGAATTCCATTTTATTTTTATTGAAAGGACTTGAGAAGAATGCAAAAAATTATAAATAAAAATAAAGAAGGTTCTTCAAAAAACAAAAATAAATTGGGAGGCAAAAATGAGAGATGGACAATTATAAATGAAGTTTTCATTAAATTAGAAGGGAACGAAGAGGATCTAGGCTTTGGGACAATTATTGATTTAGATATTACGTAATTTAGAAGGTGTGAGTTTGGGGAGGAACATCCCAATTTTTTTTAAAAAGACAAAAGGAAGAGAGGGACAACCAAATAAAAATTAAACTCTCAAGTAAATTAGAAGGAGAAGAAAACTAGAGAGAGAGAGGGACAATTATAAATGTACACCTTATTAAATTTGACACATCTTGTTTTCTCTTGTACAAGATGTGTTATAAACCTTCTCATTGATTGTTTGGATAAACATTCTAAAAGATATTTGGTGCACAAAAAAGTGAAATGTGAATTGGCCATGTTTGAACCTCCACTCCTTGCACAAATTAATTTGAATATGCTACTCTTGTTTTTTACCTCTACAAATTGGTGTATATGGAATTAACATCATGCTTCATAGAACACTATAAAATTACAAACTTTTTGGATTGTAAAAAGTTTATAGAAAGCAAAGTCAAAGTCTAGGGTACCAGTCAACGATGGAAGAAAATGAACAATTTTTTTTACTTTACACACTATAATCTATCAATCCATGCAGTGGATTGCAACCATAAGGGCATGGTGTATTCATATAGAAGTCTACTTTAGCATCTTATGGTTTAAAATCTAAAGATCACTTGAAAAATGTGATTGCTATGCCTCTTTTTCAATGTGACGGTTTTGGACTAATTTTTTAGCTAATTTGGCCATGTTCCTTTAGAGTTTTAGAAAAGGATAAAAGATTTAGACCTTGCATATTACATAAATATGATACAAAGTGTGGTCAAAGTCTCACTGTCTCATGAATATGGATCAACGCAGGGAAGAGAATGAGTTGTTGTTTGGATTGTAAACACCATGATTTATCAATCCGTGCGGTAGATAGGAACCAAATATATGAACACGCCATACTCTTTTAGTTGCAATCTACCGCACAAATCGATAGATTATAGTGTCTAACGTGAAAACAATGGTTGAGTTTTCTTCCCGGGTTCGTAGACTTTGACTTCACTTTCTATGAAATGTTTAAAGTACGGAAGTTCCAAATCTTTTACCATTGTCTTAAGCATCACATTCACTCCGAATATACCAATTTCTAGAGGTAAAAGAGGGGTGTAGCATCTTCAAAAAATTTGAGCAACAAGTGGAGGTTCAAGAATGGCCAATTCATGTTACAATTACTTGTGAACTAAATATCTTTTATAATGCTTATCCAATTGGTCAATAAAAGGGTGTACAACACATCTTTTAGGAGAACAATACAAGAAGTGAAAAATATAAAAATTTGTAAGTTTTATTGAGGAAAAGATCAAGTTTTATTGCACATTGCCCGAAAAATGGTGAAAATATTTTACTTGGAATAAAATGCAATTTAACAATAAAGAAAATAATTTTTTTTGGAAATCTTTAAAGAAAGAAATATTCTTCATGAGTATGAAAAACCTCAATGTCAATAGAAAATTCTAGGAAAGGTTTTTAGATGCCCGGGCTCCCCATTTTTCACTATGACTAGTACTAAATTTGGAACCACAATTCCAAAAAAAATAAAATTAATACATTCAAGTAGCTCTTTCCAAGGACAATCTAACATAAAATTTTCAAAAGTTGTTTTTTTTTCAAATTCTAGAAACCTGCCCAAAATTGAAAACTCGCCGCAAAGGAGATTCAGTCATGTAGAGGCCAAAAATCCTCCCATACAAAGTTATGCCTACGCCGTGGGCAATGTACCCTTGGCCCTTGGAACATTTTGCCCGTGGGCCATTCCAATTTCCTCCTAGTTCGTCAAAGATAAAAAAAAAGATACGAGCATCTCTTATATGTTGTGTAGGATATTTTAAATGGAACCATTATTAAGAAACTATATAATTTTGTGCTGCCAAGCGCACAATGGAATATCCTTGTGTATGCGCATAAAATCTTCCCAACATTCCTCCGACCATTAATGCACGTGACTCTATCTCCTGATTTGGAGTGCACGTGCAATGTCAGCCGTTCCACAAAAGGAAGTGGAGGACAAGGGAAGGGAGTTGGGAGGGGAGAGAGTTGGGAGGAGAGGGAGCATAGAGAAGTGGAGGAGCAAAGAAGGGAGGCCGTCCGATCCGACGGCCACGGACGGACTCCGCGGACGGATCCGATCGGACGGTCGCGACCGTCGGTGGCGACATCGCGGCCGTCGAATCGGGCGATGCGCTCGAGGCCGTCCGCCATCGGACGGCCCGGACAATTTTCCAACCGTCTGCCAATGCCGTCCGCCATCCGTGGTCGGCATAAAAGGCGGAAGGCCCACCATTCTCCTACACTTTAGTAGGCGAGCTTGTCGCTTTGGCAATTTCTGCCAAATTGCTTGCGCCCCCTCGAGTGCACTCATTAATTTTTAATTCATTTAATTTTCTTTATTTCAATTAATTTTTTGTTCTACTTAGGGAAGATGCCAAGGTCTAATTGGCCCGTTGCTCCAAAGGGAAAAGCCCCCGAGATGGATTGGGACGCAACGGACAATCCAGATGTTGTCGTAGTATATGGATGGCATGATGAGGAAGAGAGGCTCTGGACTTGCACCATGTGCAAGAGGTACGTGAAGATGAAGCACCTCATGAAGTTGTGGCCGAGGGCACAAGCGAGGATATCGGGGCCGTGACGCGAAGGTCTAGCAAGCAGTTGCCAGAGCGACCATTTCCTGCATCGATATCATGAAGTCACAACTACGGTGGGTGTGCGCAACTCGAGGCCAGAGATCATGTTGTACTCGAACATGGCGATGGTTTGGGCGGAAATTGTCCTACACAAGGATGTCGATTGGCGCACCGTGGCGGGTCGTATTGTCAGCCTCTTGGATCAAAGCCAATATTTTATACCAACGACCTGGAATCAACCGAGTGAATGTTGGCCACGTTGGTCGAACCAAAGATTCGGGGACGATCCCGATGCCCAACAACAACAGCGGACATCTCCATAGCAGTACGAGGGGCATAACTACAACAACTACAACTATGGCAATGATATGGGTTCCGCGCCAGTATCATTTGGTGGGGGAAGTGGCGGCCATTACAACGAAGGCGGCCAATGTGATACAAGAACCAACATCCCTCAAAGCTATACGCCAACGCATCCAAGGGATACGTACGAGTCTTGTCGTAATTTCCTAGGAAAAGAGAAAGAACACCACACCCCAAACTATGCACCCGTCTCGTACGATGGATATGGCCAGAGCACATATGAGAGTGACAACATACCTTCACCAACATTTCGACCTCGTGAGGATGAAGATGCCAAGTTTGAGAGACAAATGCGTGAAGCCACAATACAGAGCCAGGAAAAATACATCCGCAGGCTTGAAGATGAATCTCGCTACATGAGCAGGCAACACAATAACTTGTATGATGTTTATTCAAGCGGGCCATACTCAAGTGGAGCTGGGCCAAGTCAAAGACGTGATACTGACTTAGATGAAGATTAATCCTACATAGGCACGTTGTAATGTAATCCATGTGGATAATGTCTTCGTGCGAGAACAATATTGACTATTTTGTAAATTTAGAAGGTCATTTTTTAAGATCTTCAAATGGATGTTTATTAAATATTTCTACGTTGCGGCCATGTCAATGTGAACAATGAATGTACAATGCATTTTACGCATTCCCAAATGAATTTTATTGATGGTTTTTTAGTATAAGTGGATGTGTGAAATGAGAAATTTTTATACATTCCAACTTTTCATTCACCTTATTTAAGTTCAAGAAAATTTCGTATCATTACATTTTCAACAAATTTCTTTTTACAACCTGTACCCCTAAAATTCCTTGAGTATTTCTCACCAAAAAGTTAAAGCAAGAAGAAGAACGCCGGTCCGCAAAGGGGCCGGCGTGAATAAAGGGTCTGTTTGTTCCACCACTGAGACCATGCTCACCAGACATCGTGTCGGGGAGGGCTTGGTTGTTTTCAATTTTGCGTTTGTGTAGTAGAATGGACATGACATGTTGAATGGCAATGGTATTAATGTTATTGAAAGTGTGTGAAATTGTTTCGATGGAGATTTTAAAGGTATCTTCAAGGATTTTTATAGATGGGATAAAGGTGGTGGCACGAGCACCGGCTGTGATTAAAATAAGGGGTCCACTTTCCATCCCAAGGCAATGATGTCATCAATAAGGGGTTGGTATTTATTCATTTTGTTTTCAATTGTTTCTAGGGAGAATCTATCATTACAATATGTGAATTCGATGAATTGAATGGTATAGTCTTGGTTAATGTGGTCGGGTGCGGGGTCATTGTATGGTAGGCCTCGAACGCAGAGTATGTCTGCTTTGAGTCTAGCGTTACAGTGACAGCGCTAAGTTGCGCATGTACATGGGAATACCCAAGGGGGGACCGTATTTCCTTGTGGGTTGTTATTAAAGGTGCCGGCATTGATGAGGATAAAGCATCGTGATTTGTTATGGGAGGTAATTAGTTTTCAAATTTCCCATACCGCTTTGTTATGTCTTTTGACAATTAAGGAGTGTATGTGATGGTTTTGGCATTTTGAGTAGAACATGGAGCCATGTGTCGGGGTCTGTGGAAGTGTATATGGGGCATGTTATAGATGAGAATCTTATTATTCCAAAGAAGAGTTGTTTTCGGGCGTTTCCCATATATCGACCGGTACGGAATTTGATGAGGCATGTTATTTGTGAGTTAGAGATGATGGGATTCTTCCAAAAATTCGTAGAGAGTTCATTGTCTATTTTGTTGTTGCCAACCCATTATTCTATATTAGGAAAGTTTTCTGCGATTGTGTCAAGGTTGTTATAGAGGTCTTGTTTCTTGAGATATTTGTTCAAGAATAAAGCCGGGCCTTTATCGGGGGTATCTTCTTTAGAAGGCCAATCTTCTTTTTGGAAGTAGTTTGGGGTAGCATGTGCATGTTTGTACGAGTCTTTGGCATCTATATGCGATTTTTTGCGGCCCTCTTTTGCAAGTTTATCTGCTTGTTTGTTTCCATCGATATTGGCATGGGCTCTCACTTTGTGAAGGGTTGTTATCTGTGTTTGGTTTTGTAACATGTGGACCATGGACATTAAAATAGTTTGGTCGGGGTGGCTATAGTGGAGGATAGGGTGTGTTATTTGGATGTTTAGTAGATAAAGTGCATTGATACAGTTAGTGAATATGTGTGCGGGTTCATTGTTGTATTTTGTTGTGATGATTTGTAGTGTTTTCTGTATGGCCATAAGTTCTGCTCTAAGGATATTTTAGTGTGTGGAAATTACTCCATAGAGTACACCAAATAGTAGACCAAATACATTATACAATATCAATGAATACAACAAAATCTTCCTATAAGCATTATTGCTATTCATATTTGGATGCCTCTGCATTTTAATGTATGCATGTTTGTATTAATGATTGCATATACTTCATTGCTTCAAATTGTTATGGATATTTTGAACCGAGTAAATATGCCCTAGCAATCTACCTACAAAGTTAGGCATTGAACTTCCTTAAAATGATTTATAAACACTCACAAGAATATAGTTTTTGAAAAACCTCTATGCAATATTTTTTCTTTCTACTAAATAAAAGCCCCCATAGAGAGCGGATAGCCAAAGTTGGATTTCTACAATAATGATTATTTTAGGAGATATTAACTCAGTATTAATTTAATCTGGCCAAATTACTGTTTCATCCCCTGTGGATGAAAATAGTCTGTGGATGGAAAAACAGTCCGTGGTTGAAAAAACAGTCCGTGGACGAAAAACAATCTCTGAATGAAAAAATCGTCCACGGATGACTATGGCTAAGTGTTAAGAATCATCACCAACACTATTAACAAACACTTAATATTTGTAACCGGCTCCTTCTCTACTCTTCCAATTTTCTATAAAACTTTGAAATGAATATTTTTTAAAATTATTTTATAATGTAGGAAATGCATTAAAATGGTTGTTCTATTGCGGTGCAAAGGAAGCGCGAATCGCTACTGAACTTCTATAGATGCAAATGGGTGTGGAAATTACTCCATGGAGTAGACTAAATTCTCGTATAGTTAGACGTGTATTGAAAAGTATACAAAGAGACAAAAAAATTGTATATTTTGACAAAGTAAAAATGTTGAAGTACGAATATGCAACTTCTAAGGCAAGTATATAGGAGACATGTTGTATGAGTAGGGACTGAGGAGGCGTTTCAAATGGGGGTAATTTCTAGAAATGCTAAGTTATATTGAAAAAGCATAAAATGGTTGAGGTTATGTATGATTTAGTGCCAAGGGGCACTATCAAAAAATTTCAAACCCAAACTCGTAAAATTTGAAATAGATCTTCTCTACATAAAACCTAGAGATCGTCATATTTTTCACATTTTGCTTTTTCAACAACATGTAGTGAAAACCTTCTTACTCATAGTTCGGATTATCATTTGGAAACAAATTTAGTTAACAAATAAATAAAACGTGACATTTTTTAAACTCCAGTATTTGCGCACTTGTTTTCAATATGCTACAGTTCTTCTCTACCTCTAAAAATTGGTGTGTAGTGAAATATCATCATAAGGTTGGATTTGGATATTTTGAGATGATTTTCTTTTAAATTTTTTTCTACAATAATTTTGAAAATAGAACACATTGATAAGTTAAAAAATCAGAACTATGCCACAAGCAAAACCATATACAATACAATAAATGTCGGTCTTTGTACGGCTATATGAAAAAAAGTTTTTTTACTTGTTGTGCCCAAATTTCAAAGGCATGCAGTACATATTAATCTAAGACTATTGCTATAGTCACTTTAAAACGTGCATGCTATCTAATACAGTCTAATAATGCAGAAAGGAATAAAGTAAAACCTATGTATTACTAATACGTGGACCGAAAATGCTCATGAGGCGTGGGCCAATTGTATGTGTCGTTGAAGCGTGTAATGATATGAAACAACCCTCCAGCGCCCTCTCGGCTTTTGTTGCAGACTCTGTCTATGTACATATGAAATGTATTCGCAAATTCCTGATTTGAGAATACTAGGGAACTCCGAGATTCCCGTTGCAATTTCTCGTAGTCCATGGACATTGTCCGCCCGTTGATTTGTTGCGCTATCCAGGCGGTAGCGTACTTCTCCAGAGCCATCGATAACTTTGGAATCATTTGCACATCCGCATCTGGTTTGTACAAGTACGCAACCCGCGGATCCACCCACCATCGCCTTCGCAAAGTCTCGGCCATGTCTTCACAATTCGTGAACGTATAAAGAGTCTACATTGGTTTGGTAACCTTCGTGGTCATGCCCCAATCGCATACTCCAATATACACTCGTGATTGAACTAGAGGGAAGTGGAGGAGGATATTGTTCGGAGACAAGTCATTGTGGAGATTGTTGCTCTTGTGGACCTTGTTCATGATGTGCAACAACGCCCACATAAGCTTGGTCCGTTTCTTGTGAAAACGGACCAACTGATGAGCTCGAATAACCTCATCTTTGGGGAAATTTCCATAGTTCAAATGTACATAGACATCGTGACTATACTCGAAATCCTGGTACGACATCTTTCGAATTGTCCCGCGATTCCACCAATATGCATAGCCTTCGTACTTGTCCGAATGAATGGCCACGAATCGGATGACATCCGGATGTGGAATCCTCACCGCCATCGACTCATTCTGATGCTCCACTTTTGCCAAGTCCGGCCGTGTCTTCAATTGGTTCGACAATTTGGCGGCAAATTCCTAGAATGGTTCAATGCCCGGAGCACCCTCAATGCGGACTTTGCAAATGGTGGCGTATACACCTCTCGGATTGACATTGTCAATCCGTATAACCGTGGTTGTTGGCAGAATGGCAATAAGATGAGCTTTCTACAACAGGTCCTCTTGGTGCCCCTCCGTCGAGTTCCACCATCCCACGGAGCCACACTAGTTTCAGTTCTTGGCAAACGGCTTTGCCTGGGCAAGAAATAAATCGGCTTTCAATAACACGTCGTTGAAATCCCCATCAGCCGTGCGATTAAATCTCCCAAACTTGGTCAATAAGTTCTTGATATTCCAGAATGCATCGTGCACTCTATCATCCACAAACTTCAAAAACCCCCACTTCTGGGTCTACATATTCCACACCGGGGCTTGAAAGTTGAAGCACGTCCATTATGTGTTGCCACATGTCCCTCCAAAACTTCTCGAGGCCCTCATTTCGATATCTGACGTACTTGCTCTCCAAAGATTGAAGAGTATTATCCTCATAGAATTTGACAATCAATTCTATGAGAAAATTCTTGCAAGGCTCAGATGGAATGTCGCAAATGGGATGAAGCTTTGGACCCAGGTCCACAACCTTCTGCTTCTTCTTGTGCTTTGGCATCTTCGTTCAACGTACACGTCCAAAAGTGGTACAAGTTTTTTGGAAAAACTTTAAAAAAAACGACAACACCTCCCCCCAGTGTGAATCATTTTTTTCCTCCCAAAGGTGAGGAGCCAATGGATGGAAAATTGCCAGCCAAAGCCACTCCGCATCCACTCAAAAATATATTCTTGAGAGGAGAGAGAAAAAGCGAGAGAGGAAGGAGGGCGGACAACCTTTTATATTGTGGCGGACCGCCATGAGGCCGACCGCCACTACGGCCGTCCGTCCTCCAATTGGTCGTCTCTCCTTCAATCGGCCGTCCGATCAGTCGGCTGCCCGATCAAACGGCCGTTGCGCGCCCGCGCGATTGGATCGCGACCGTGGGATCGGTCCGCCGGCCGTCCGATCAGGCGGACAGCATCGACCGATTGGACGGCCGATCGGTATTAGACGGCTGCGATCCGACCGCGTCGCACTTTGATGAATTCAACCGTTCAGAAAATTTACCAAGGCCTTCCGTAAATGTTTTTTATCCCTCGGACGGTGCATCCAACGAGACGTTCAGACGACATCTTAGGTCACTCTTAGACCCCCAAGGACGTCGGATTGGTAACCCTGGTAAGTATTCCTCCTTTTATCACTTAGTTGTGGCTAAATGTATCCAAAGTTTCCGCTCTAAGTTTGTTCCCACAAAGACCTAATGTTTCTTGCCTAATTGATAGGTAAAAACTAACTACCACACACTACTCCACAAGTTAGCTTCCCTACTCATCCCTTTGATCTACTATCCGGATCCTTTCAAATTCCGGAGTTCTTACAATAGCTTCCGGAACTAGTTTCCGGGCAGTCGGAGGGTAGTTTGATTTATCTCTGTTCCTCCTCAAAGAGTCTTCCGGACGGTTTAAACGAGTGACCGGAAGGCCATTGATCATGTTTTCTGTAAGTGGCCGGATTTCCCAGTGTCTTGTGACTTTAAGTGGCTAGACACCCACTACCTTGTAACTTATAGTGGCTAGACAGCCACTCTCCTACTCCGCTAACCGGTGGACGATTGTTGCGATTTGATCCACACTCTTACATCATCCGGATGGCCATCCGGATGCGGTTACGCAGAGGTTGATCCGGACTACAACGACATTCCGGTTGGTACTATAGTAGTTCTATTGAATGAGTTATACAGTTTGTAAGTGAACTTCTTTCTAGACATACACATCGAGCTTTTTCCCTATCGTAAGGGAAAATTCCGGCCTCAACCGGAATCCGGATTCACCTAGAGACTACCAGGCCCACCTCTGCAGTACATACCTTCCCTCCTCCTGGCTACTTCCGGTCCTTGCAGAATGTCAGGTCTCTACCTAATCTCTCCTCCAACTCTTCCGGGCGATCTCTCAATGCAAACCTCAACCGGTTGTTCTAAGTACCAACCCTTCAACACTCAACACATAAGAACTCTCACCATACTCCAACCACAATGGATCCGTTTTCTCACAAGAAAGAAACCTTAATCACCACAAGTTCAAGAAGAGAAAATGTGATAGATGGAAAAATACTCTTATGAGAGAATACAAGATGATGAGTTGACTAAAACTCATCTATTAAGTACTATCTAAATTTCTGAATCTAGAATCTATCCAATCCGCAGGAAATTTGGAAAATCCTATCCTAAAAATCTTATCCCTTAAAGCCCGGAAATTCAGGTCTTAGATCCATAAATAATGGATCTCAGATATGGAATTTCCGGTGGTAAAGAAGTTTATGGAATTGGTTAACCGAAGGTTTGGTAGCCGGGTGCAATCATGAGCCCCATTGTTTAATCACTACAAAACCTAAGTATCTACAAATTCCTAACTTCAACTCTAACCATAACTACAGGGTCTTCTTGTTCCGGCCGCTCCTCCGCAGCGGGGATTCATCCACCGTCTCCGTTGTCCTACCGATTTTCGTCGGAGTTGGATCCAGTTCTTGTCTCCTAGTCTCGGAAGCTAAGGTTTCCGGCTCCGGTTGGTTGGATGACGGTGCGGCCTGGGTTGTCTTCTCTGCCATCCCGGTTGTGGTTCCCACCACAGCCTTCATACTGCAGGTTTTCTCCGGATGATCTTTGGACAGTGGGAAAGTCATCTTCCGACGGGTGAAGGAGGGGGAGGAAAGAGGTATCTGGAAGACTGAGGGAGTCCCCTGAAACAACGCTGTCGGAAGGGGGTTCTTCCCAGTCTTGGCCATCTCTGGACTGTTATGAGGGGCCTTGCTCCACGGTCCAGTTGAAGTCGCATCACGTGTGCCCAAGAGCTCATCCATCGGCCGCTTACCTTTTGTCGGATCCTAGTTTTTAAAGAATTGACGTTTTTTGCGATGACGTTGAAGAAGACGACCAGCAGCAGAGCGGCGACTGAATTGATCGTGAACCTCCGGAATGTGGTTACGATGATTCCCGAATCCGAGAGCGATCCGAAGGCGCTGGATGCGGATATGAAGATGATCGCTTGTTTCAGATTTTGGAGCAACCATGGGATTTCAGAGACGACGCAATCGTCCGGGAGTTGCTAGACGGAGTCTCTAATGAGTTTGATGGCACCATCCGGGAAAGGTCCCAGAAGTGGACTTCAACGATGTGGAGCGAGGTATACGGATTTCCGACGCAAGGAGAAGCTTTGTGCTCACGCCGAGAATCTTTCATTGATGGGAAGTTCACGCAGAAGGCAGATCCGAAGGACGACCTGACGGTGGCGGATTGCAAGGATCCGAGGATTCGGAGGGTGATGGAGTTTTTAGTCCTAATCCTATATCTGAATCGGCCTTCGAAGATCACCACAACGTTGGCCAACACGATCTGGGGAGCGTACTCCGGCGAGAGGAAGGTAGCATGGGGAGACATCGTGGGATAATTGGTAAGTAAATTCTTAACCGGATTGAGGAAGGTGTGACCTACCCCAATCTCTCCATTGCTATATCACATGTACGAGCACGAGGACCTGCTGCGCGACAACAAGAAGACCGCCTACGAGATGGCCAAGGTGCTAGCAAGCCACGGCTGGGAGGATGTGGAACCGGATGCGGAACCCGAATAGGAACCGGATTCGAACTCGGATTCTTCCGATGACGACATCCAACCAAGGTGCTAGCCCAAGGAAGAAGAGGAAGGAGACCGAGAGGAGCAATGCGACTCCTCCGATCCGCCGGAAAAATGATAGCAAGGAGAAAGACGAGGAAGATCCTTTCGACATGATTGCGGAAGGATACGAGAAGGCTAAGGAGACTTAGGAGCGGATCAAAGTCATCTTGGCCGAGGCGTGCCGGATTGCGGATGACGTGGGAGCAGATGAATTGTGCGAATATCTAGAGCGGAATATGCAACCCTGGAACGTGGAGGAACTGAAGGCTCGGCTCATCTCCCTGGAAAACAGGAACCGGAAGATGAAGACGGCCATGGACCAGAAGGATGTGGAGTTGGCTACAAAGATGGATAAGGCAAACGATTCCGCACTTGCTCTCACCCGTGTGACCAAATTCGTATAGCAACCAAGTGATGTGTTGATGAAGGCGAGGCTGATTGACTCCAGATTCTCCGAGGTCTGGAAGCTTGACGGTCTGGTGGCAAAGAAGCTCGTCGGGATGTTGATGGAATACCAATCCAAGATGGAGAAGGTGCTGGAGGAGTATCGGAAGATTCACGCACAGATCTTCCGGGATGTTGGAAAAGGTAAGCGGAAGGTGTCTCCTGACTCCAAGCCAACGTAGGTGCTTCCAAAAGTACTTACGATTTTAGAATCAGAAGCCGGATTTCGAATTCCTCGTCCGGTAGCTAAAAATTGGAAGGACGAGCTTTCTCCGCTATCTCAGCTGAAGACGACGGTTCGGTAGGGGAAGGTGTGAACAAAATAAAATCCCTCCCTAATGGGAAGTCTACTTGAACACAAGATCCTACTTTAGGGATTCAGCCCTTATACAACCAACACTCAGGCCCATACGTGCATACATCACAATAGTGTGCAGTGGGTTTCATGACGCGGTTAAATAAAATTTGTTCAACATAGGTGAATAAGGGATGGGTTCTGCCTTCGCCTTATCGCCAGACTTTGAACATCCATATTTTTTGCCTTACGGCTCCAAATTCAATGTTTTTTGGCTTTAAAAGGATCAACACGTTCTTATTAACTTGATTGGATCACTAGGAACCAAGATAGGACCAAGTCAAGACCAAGACACGACCCCCACAGGAGCCCACAGCAGACAGACCCCCTTCAGAATTCCAGAACTTTGTTCAACCTTGACTCCTTGTTAGTAACTCTGAATTCAACGTTCTTTTCTTCTAACCTTACTAGTTTTTTGTACTTTACACAATGGAGCTATCAAATCAATCAACCGACCTTGGAAAAAACTGACAGGCATACAACCAACAGTACTATTAATCACCACATATACTCACGAGAATTATGCACCTTGACTCACGACCCATACAACACGTGCACACATACACAACTCGGTTGCTCATAGACTAACTATCATGCAAGATCACATTCACCATATTTATTTGTTATCTTTATTTTTTTTAGGTTTAAGAAATTCTAATTATAGTCTATTTTTAGTAGCGCTTCCACACGGATTTTTAATACTAGAATTTTTTTGTCTCCCCATTCATGTATGCAACGATTACGACACAGTTTTACACCAACAAGTCATGAGATTAACAGGTTGAAGAAGAAAAACTCTCTGATCCGAAGTCTTGATCTTCACCCTCTGCCCTTGGTGACCTTGTTCGCAGCTGCTCTTCGTGATCTCGTCGCTGCTGCTCTTCGTGAACTTGTTCTACATGGTCTTGTTTGCCACTGCAGCTACCCTTCGTCATCGTGTACTTCTTGGTCTTCATTGCCACTGTTGCTGCTCCTCATGATCTCGCTCCTGTTGATTTTCGTGATCGTGTTCGCCACGCATCATCTGTCTTTTGTGATCTTGTTCTTCGTAGTCTTGTTTGCCATTGCAGCTGCTCTTCGTGATCTCGCTACTACTACTCATCGTGACAGTCGGAGCGCCTCCCCTCAGTTCTCCAAAATCTCACGGCTTTCCTCCTAATTCTAATCGCTCCTTCTTTAAGAATACGCAGGTCCGCACACACTCTCCCTTCCGGTCTTTCTTTCCCTCTCGTCACATTGGTTCCAGTTGAGTCTCTCCTCATGAATCGCATCTTCTCGCCGAATGACCAAGAGACTCTTCTGTTACATTGTTTGTTTTCCTCGTTCGTTCTTCTCGTACGTTCCCTTCGTTCAACTACGCCTCAACCACCACCTTGGCTACCACCTTTAATGACCAACTAAAAAAAACCCTAACCTAACATGCTAATTTCCTTCAAACCACCTTGCAACAACTAAGGAGGTGCCTCCACTATTCTAAGAACGCTTCACTTGCAATTTTAATTCTTTGTCACAAGATGTGCATATGGATTAAAAATAATTGAGGCCTCTTGGCTATTTCCAGAGTACTAATTCCACCTAAACCTACCTAACCTCTTATCACCTTTGCATGTGACTACTTTAATTAAATAGTGATTGTTGGAGGCTTTTGGCTGAAGCCTTTTAAGCTTCTCTATTAATTAACTAATTTTTAGGCATTTAAGCCTAATTCTATTTTTTCTTTTCCTTCACCAAGATTCTTCCTTTTCATTCTTTTACCATTCCTTCTAATTGTGTTAAAAACACCGGAGTTACTCGTGGTCTTTGAAATATTTTAGAAGGTAGTTATTTTTTCCATTCTTTCTATATCATCATTTTTAAATTTTATTTTTAACCTTTATTTTTTATTCAATTTATTTTAATATTTTTAACCACATAAAAACCTTCATTGCCATTATATGGCTTTTAAATTAAGAATTCGTAGTTTAAGAAGCCAATTGGCCATTTTAGTAAAAAATTATGAGTTATTTCAATATTTAAACCCAATTCACTACATCCTAACATCCATGTGTGAGTTGTTTGACCCTTTTGTCATCCTGAGCCGATTTTGGGCTCGCAGAAGGCGAACAAGGTAGAGGTTAGCACTCCGGATCCGTGAGTTTCCAAGAAACGGATCAAGTCCGTTTCCGAGAGGATAACCTTCTAGCGGCAAGCCCAGTTTGCTTCACGGACCATCACCCGGGAAGCGGAAGAGACAACATATAAATTGACTCTGAAAAAATAGTTTAATTAACTCTAGTCCATTGCTTATAAGCTTCCTAGATCCATGTGATTGAAAATGTAACCATAAGACCTATCTTATACTAAGGACAAGATTTTTTTTGACAATTTTATAAATGTCATGGTCATTTAGAGGTTAATTTAGGATTAAATCACATAATAATTAAATGACTATGGATTAATAGAAGTATTTTTCATATGTCCAATATCATACTCTCATATATTTATTATCTTTTCCCATCATTCTACATGTGTTCAAAAATTATAAATATAAATTACAATAATTGAAATATGTTTAATATTTGCAAAAGCTCAACTTAAAATTTTTCTCATTTAGAGATTAAGGAAGACTATGTATTTAGATTGTGAAAAACTAAAATGACATGTTGAAAATTAAAAACATGATATATGATTTATCTAGAAAGTAAAACTAACCGCATTGAATAATGTTTATTTATAAAAACATAAAAAATAGTGATAATCATAAACATACATAATGGAAAAAATATCACAAATTGTAAAACATTCAATCTCTTTGATTTATATAATGGATAATACACACACAAGAATATTTATTTATATTGAAAAATTACATATAATCGAATACATAAATAATGAAAGTTCTCTTGTATAAAATTTTGGCATTTATGGTAGAACTGAAAAATAAGATTCTTTTTTTAGCATGTAAATTTATTGTAATTTGTTACATGTTAAGCAATAACATCGAGTGTGCGTATTGTCTTTATATACCATACAAGTTTCACGAGGATTTCTTGTAATAGCCATATAATATGTATTTCCGCGACTTCTTCATATGTAATAAAATGTAAAAATTAAAATTATAAATACAGCATAAATATTAAAATAAACATTTACATATACTTACTTATATGTTGAACTGTCTGAAAATGATCTATGAAGGTAGGTTCTTTAATTTAACTTCCATATGTGATCCGGAACAATTGATCCACTGGCCACTTCACTAATCGCATTTTTAAATGCAACAGAATCCAAATCGTTCATCCACGAAGGGTAGGATGCGTGCAATCTTCCGATCTCCCTTGTGATTGTGCTCCGTGTCGGAACCTTGGAATTTCTACACCTGTACCATCTCGTCGTTGTAGCCGTCCCGACATTCTACCTCGATGTGAGACGCTCCATCATCGACAAGGGATTCGCCGCTCCTGCACTAGAACCCCTCTGTATCCGCACAGAGGCCCAAGTCGAGATCTTTATCATAGAATATACGATGTCTCGGTGGAATACTATAAAATTGTGCCTCTCGAAATATTTCCGCTCCTAACTCCCCTACGACGAGTGCTTTCATTATATGGTTGATGGCAAAATCTAATGCCAAGGACAACACCATAAACCTCCTCAAAAAATGATACACCCCATCCGTAGTTAATGACGGTCGATGTGAGTAAGGATGCTCCGAAGATAGAAGTATCAAATTTCATCTACCACCAACCGCTCCGATCCATCAACTTTGGGAGATTCAGATGCCGTATGTACACGCTGCCATACCTACGATTATCTTCAACCATCCCGAAACCGTCGACCTCGAATTCACGACCATTGGCATTCTTCAGAACTCTCAATAACTTGCGTGTAGAGGGCAAGTTGTGTTTGATGAGCCACATGTTTGATGCATCATCGTCCTCCGCCAACACCCGAGCGAACATGTCATATGTGCTATCGATTCTCCCGTTCAGCTTCATCGTCGTAGAATCTCTCCTTGCCGACCTTAGTCTCCTGATCACCACCAATCACGCAAAGAGTCCTTCTCTTCACGCACTTCTATTCAGATCATTAAGGATCGAAGGTTTGCATAAGATAGAAAATTTAGTTCTAGGCCACCTTCTCAAGTGGTTTTAGCAAGAACGTCTCATTATCGTCACGCAAGTAAGTCTTCCTACTTAGTGGTGATTATTTTATACATATGGTATCAGAAGTTAGTGCACAAAATATCAGGCGAAGGTAAGTGTAGGATTATGTGACTACCATCATAGAAGAAAACAAAGTGATCAGTTCAAAGAGAACAACGTACCTTTATTCAAGAGTATCAACAGCCTTCATTGTCTCGAACCTCAACATATCGCTCGTACTCCCAAAAAATACACAACACATTAGCATTTAGAGACGGCGTGAGTGAAAATATTCAGATCGCATGCACATGTACATGCTATTATCCACCTAACTCTATAATGGTTCAGAATATCTATCTCCAACAAATCCTTGGACTTCTCGTAGGTCTTATATTTTTCATCCAATCAATTTTTTGTACCATACTCTTGGATACTTTACAATAATACTCGTCGATAGCCGATATCCTTAGCAGCGCCCGCTGAGCATTTGCGGCAGCATGTGTCGCGGTATTCCACATCCTGAACGACGAGGAACTTTCTCATACTCTAGGGGTACAACAAATCTCCCCCTTCGATCCTTGAATAAGAATCTTGTACGTAAGACTATGGATCAATAAATGTCACGTGATAAATGGTATGGTAAAGCAGCTCTGCAGATATTCCTTCAACAACGCTTGCTATTAGACAAGGGCCATCAAAAACATCTAGACATATGAATTGACAAAAAATCTAAACAAAAAAATTTTGTGCTCAATGGAGTCATCTGAAACGAATACAACATGAGTGATTGGGTGTTTACCATTTTCCGTGTTGGTACACAATCCAGATATAGCTACAAATTATAAAGCGACTTGAATAACGACCATCTAAGAAATCCGTTCTGTTGAATGAACCAACTCTTACACGTGTCTTACACACATGAGAAAAAACACCACATCTATACATAAGAGGATCATAAGAATGGTGTAAATATATTCCAACAAGCCTTTTTAAGCATACATCACCAACGATCGTTTTTTTTAAATCATAAATAATAAACTCATTTTTTCATTTCGGGTAAAGTGAAAGTGTGAACCAATATTCGCCGTAGCTAACAATAATCATATTAAACAGACGAACGTGTGGCACACAACCTAGCCACTCCGCTCGCAATGTACTTAATTCATGAAAATTTATGTAATATAGAGTTTATTTCCAACTTGGACTTTGGCTGAACTAAACTAATTAGGCTTGACTAAATAATCAAGCTCCAATTGTGCATTGCCTGAAATTAGTTGATTAATCGGAATCAGTTGTTTGATTAGTTAAATTAATTTCGGCAATATTATAAGTGACTAACTTCAGTCAAGTAATCTAATTTAATCACGCAACAATTCGCTTCTACTTCGATGATAATTTATACTTATCCAAGCAATTAGTGAATTCATTTAACTTCAGTAACTCGGTTACTCTTACAATTGCCGTTGACTCTATAATTATCTGACCTAAGTAAATAGTATTAATCCTAACGAATTTGGATTTTATCTAAGGTGACTCCAAATTATATTGTTACTCATAATGAAGGTTACTGGAAGTAAATAAGCTTGTCACTAATATCGACCATATCCATGTGTACCTAATTCTGTGAATTCATGATGTAGTCATTTCATTTTATGTAATTATAATATTTATATGTAAAAGTGATAAAGGAACTGCTCTTGAAGGCCAAGGCTTCCGCCTGCGGCAGCCACTCATAAATTCACGACAACGACTCAAATTGACGGTTTACGTGGTTACGCACGAATAATGGATCGAAATAAACACTGAAAACATGTAGTGTTATGATTTAAATAGGTCTAGTCATTGATTATGAAATAATAATTTAGTTAAGCCTAGTCCATTAGCTATAAGCTTCCTAGAACCATGTAACTAAAAATATTACCATAAGACTTATCTTATACTAGGAACAAGATTTTTTTGACAATTTAATAAATGTCATGGTAATTTGGGATTAATTTAGGATTAAATTACATAATAATTAAGTGACTACGTAATAATTGTCGCGGCCTGGCCTCACACTCTTTCCGATCCATTGTGGGGCACTGTAGACACGATTCTTCATTTTGCGGCCCTCCAGGCACGTGTCATAGCGCTAAAGCGCCCAAATTTTCTCCTAACTCACACTTATTCTACCAACTCTGTCACTCACACACAGAATTTTCGTCACACCTATTTTCTTTCTCTCTCTCAGACCCTAGCCGTCCAAAACTTCTCTCCCTCACACCTTCCACAACTTCCCTCTCTTCCCTCACACCATCCCCACCCTCACAAGCCCTTCTCTCGCAAACCTTCAAGTCCCTTTCTTCCAAACTCTATCCTCTCACACTCAAAGCCTCTCTCACAACTATTGTCAGATTGTGCGCGCGCACACCCCTCCTAGCACTATCTGAAGGTGCAAAGGATTGATATCCATTATTGATATCCTCAATTCCAAACCCTATTCCAAAATCCTAAAGTGATATTCCAAATTGGTACCTTAGTTGATAACCAGTTATCGTTAAAAATGAGAGTCAATGTCATATTCCCATGTACATATTATTTTTTTCCATCTTTCTACATGTGTTCAAAAATTAAATATATAAATTACAACAATTGAAACATGTTTAATATTTACAAAAGCTCAACTTGGAATTTTTCTCATTTAGAGATAAAGGCAGACTATGTATTTGAATTGTGAAAAACTGAAATGACATGTTGAAAATTAAAAACATGATACATGATTTATCTTTAAAGTAAAACTAAACACATTGAGTAATGTTTATTTATAAAAAGGCAAAAAATAGTGATAATCATAAACATATACAATGGAAAAATACCACAAATTGTAAAACATTCAATCTCTTTGATTTATATTATGGATAATACTCACGCAAGACTATTTATTTATATTGAAAAATTACATATATTCGAATACATAAATAATGAAACTTCTCTTATGAAAAATTTCGGCATTTATGGTAAAACTGAAAACAACATTTTTTTCAGCATGTAAATTTATTGCCACATGTAGAACATCGAGGGCGCGTATTGCCTATACATATCATACAAGTTTCACGAGGATTTCTTGTATAAGCGAGATAACATGTATTCTGGCGACTTCTTCATATGTAATAATATGTAAAAATTAAAATTACAAATATAACATAAATATTCAAATAAACATTTGGATATACATTCTTATATGTTGAGCTGTTTGAAAATGATCTATGAGAATAGGCTCTCCAATTTCACTTCCTTCAGCCGCGCTACTGACACTTGCAACAATTAGGTTCGGAAGAGCATCATTCACATTGTCTTGTAACAAAATGTCTCACCACATGATTTGTGGTATTTATGCCTTTATAAGCAAAGAGGTAGCCAAATCAAGGCCATATCATCCTCTTTGATACATTTTCTTCAGCCCAACTTTTGTGAATATAATTTTTAAGACTAGATATATGTCTAAAGTCTTTGTAGAGTTTCTGAAGGTTTATATTGAAATATTGTTCTTCGAGACAATGCATCAATAAACGTAAAGCTCTCCATAGTGTCTTTTTCTATCATGAAAATTTATGTAAGAAGATTCTCATTCCATAGAAATGACATAATATAAATTTCCCGGCCACTTGCATCATTTTGCTTTTCTTTGCAATTCAATGATATTGATCCATATTCACATCCGCGCTCGTACGGTTTATTGAAGTCTTATGTTTATCAATAATAATTAGAGAAGGTCTAGCTTTCATAATTCTAAGAAGCAGATCGGTGAAGGCAAACTCCAAAACAATATCCTCGTGCCCTTTCCTAAATATCGTTTATTGTAAATTTATGCATAACATGTAAAACACCAAGACTCCTTTTCTATTATTATTTGGCACAAAAGCTGCATAAAGTGGACGGTTGTACTGATTAATCTTAAAAGTAGAATCTAAGTCCCTTAAATTCTCTATTGAAAAACGCCTTGCTTGCATACGCATCCAATCAGTTTGAATCACCACAATAAAGGACTGCTTATTGGAATCCTTGTGTATTGAAGAGTAAAGTTAATAAAATATTATTTTTCCTTGCTCTTGTAAGTTGACATCTAACTTGTAACGAATTCCAATCATCCTTTCGTAAAACATCTATACGATAGATAAAAGAACCAATTTCGATACACACATGCATGAAAAATATCATTAAAAAAATACAAAACATATAAAGTGTAAGACATTACCATGGATATGACATACAATAACCACTTAATTGCATGTATTGCCTCAATTAGCCTATTTTTTTGGCTATAATAAAAAATTGATATGCGACGCATTTCAACTCCGTCACCATAGCTTTAATCTTATGTTCATCTCGCTTGGAAGCAAGAGCAACAGTCAACGTGGAAATCACCCTTCTTAAATTTTTTGTAGCCATGTCAAGAAAAACTAGATGCACCCGTAAAAATATAAGATTGCCGCCTGAACTAGGTACATGTCTTATGCCTTGAATGGATAAAAATACAAGCCTTTTTTCCGCTCGAAGACCCACCATCATCGTTACCAGGAATTCAATTTAATATAAAATTTAAAACCCTAAATCATTTGAAACACAAAACACATTCATGTGCATATGCATCAATAAAAAATAATTAATATAGATTAAAGTACCATACGTCCGATGTTGAAAAACTCAAAATAAATTTGGTATAGATTATAGCAAAACCCGTCAATCCACCACTTCACAATATCCTAATCATCACAAATGATAAATCTCATCGAAGTAGATAATAATATTGATGCACATTTTAAAATGGGAGTAATGTGGTTTAGAATCTCAAAGCTCTAATGTTGAAAAAGTTTACAAACTTCTTGTAGGATTTAAAGTACCTTCACTTCTAAACCCTAATCCTCAACTCTCCTTACACTACTTAGTAACTTATTAAGCCATATTATAGACTACACACACTACAATATACTACACTAATTTATCATGTCCCTCCCCTTTATCCTACAACAAATGCCACTCATCAATCCACATCATAGTCAACTCAGTACTCTCTAGAGTTGCTTGAATTCTTTGGAGTTTCTGGAGTCGTAGGACATTTTATAGTTGCTTGCCATCCTGATAGAAAGTTGCCGTAGTTGATAACCGTGGAGACTCTGGAGGAGTCAATATCCGCGGATAGGGAGGGCAAACGTGCCGACACAACCCCACCAGACGAGGCTCGCCAAGCGTTGACGGGGTCAATTGGTTGAACGTCAGACAAACTGAGAGGCGGGTAACGAGGTGCTCTCTCGATTGAAGGAGCCCTTAGCGACAATGGGAGCTATTAAGAGACTTTGGAGGGGACACTACATGGAGGTTTTCCACCGGGGCCCGCTCCCTCGGTGAAATAGATGGTCTAGAACGTTGGGATTGGTGGCCTCCTCCACTGCGTCGGCTAGGCCGAGGGCGAGCGAGATGATAATGAAATGCCTCAAGCACGGGATATCAACTTCTTTTCCAAGACTAGCGGCAACTTATGTCGGGGCAGAGCAGCAATGCTTGGTGGACACGTCACACCTGCACGTTGCACTCCAAGAGATTCTCTGTGCTTCCACGTTGATGTCTTGATGCTACTATAGATTTTTCCGTTTCTTTTTGCCAGGTCCACGGCCGACGGTGAGTTCATTGCCTCGGCTTGTCAACTAGAGGCACAACATCTTGCAGACGTCCCCCGGCCCATCGCCGCCAAGCTGACATTCTATACCCTCATCCATCCACAAATTTGGCGGATGACGTGACAGCAGATCCCAAATTTGACCAACAGGGCTCCAACTGCAACAGGTGACTGCGTCAGACAAGGTTGTGGCCGCCTTCGGTGTATTCCATTGCCGAGTGGGCAACGAGCTCGGATTGACCACTTGGTCTCAACCCAATGGTATATTTTTTGAAAAAAACAACACTTCTTTGAAGCGTCAAGTTAACTCTTGGTGGATTCAGTAGCTATTGATATTGGAACATAGGTGGAGGTTCTCTCGACAGCTCTTCAACACGGCCGCTGGCTACTAGTTTGGGGATGCGGTGGCCATGCTAAGAACATCTCTATCTCTAACACCAACCCATCCACGCCCAGTTGAGTGAGACCGAGGTGGAAGGGATGGCAATGCGAGTTCTATGAATTTCTTGCAGCTGCAGAGGTTTTTCAAGTTGTCGAGAACCAGGGAATGAGAAGCGTGCAAGGTCGCAGCCGCCGATGCCGCCCCAAAAGGTTGCGCGACCTCATTTTTGACTTCACGACTAGAGAAAGCGCATCCTCTCTTGTCACTCCACGTGGCGAAACGAGATTGGCGAGTTGGGACGGGGAAATATAGAGTACGTATGGAAAAAGAGGTTGATTTCCCGTCTTGGAGCCCGCCCGACGCCAAACTAGCAGATTGAGACCTCGTATAGGCATCCACGGTGCGGAACTGTGAACAAATAAAATGGCAACCCAACAAATCTGTCTGGGCCCCGTGCCCTTGTAGAGATGCTCTAAGGGTATTCGTACTAGAACTGGAGCTGCTTCTACGTTTCATTTCAATAGAACTATTTCAACTCTAAAGGACTACCGCCAATTTTTGAGAAATCTCTACTCTATTGATTATAAACTGCCCAGGTGAACTTTTTGAGAATGAAATCGTAGGATTATCTTCTAAATTTATATGAGATAATGTGGTTTAAATTTTGTGAATTTTGACAGAACAAATTGAAAGATTATTGCAATCCAAGTGAAATTATTTGTCTCTGGAATGGACACTTGGTTCCTTAGGGATTAACCCCTAAAGGATCAAGTGTACATGTAAGGTTCCATTTTTTTCACTTTGACTACAATAATCTTTCAATTCACAAAATTTGACCACATCATCTCATTTAAGTCTAGAAGAAGATCGTACAGTTACATTCTCAAAAAGTTCATCTCAATAATTTTTAACCAACAGAATGGAGATTTCTTTTAAATTAGCCATGGTCCTTAGAGGTTAACATGAAAGAAGCAAGTGCAACGACCCCCACCACTTTATCATTTTGGCTTGGCAAGAAAGTGTTGGATATGAGAGATGGATACACATAGAAGAGGATGGTTCCGCCCTTCATGGCCGTGTGTATATGGTTACCTTGTGCTTGAATGTTTGCTTGTTGTATGAAAGCGGGAGATGGATACATAGAGACGAGGATGGTTCCACCCTTCATAGCCGTGTGTATATGGTTACCTTGTGCTTGAATGTTTGCTTCTTGTATTAAAGCGGTGGTGGTGAAGGTCTACTTGTTGCTTCCATGTCAAAAATGCTCCATTTAAGTGAAACCTTAATGTAGTTCTATGTTTTGTGTGAATCCCTTTTGTATCATAGAGAAGAATTCAAGTGCATATGTTCACCAAATTAGGGGAGCTTTGAATATGTATCTTTGCAAACTTTCCTTTGAAGGAACTTACGATGAGTTACAAATTATTTGGAAATTGAGTAATATGAGCCTTCTGTAGTGTAAGAATGTAGATTGTTGTGATATTTTGGAGTTCCTGAAAACTGTGGCCAATAAAGTTGGAAGCACATGCCAATTGGGACCACCAGAGCAGTGATTACCAAGTCACGTCAGTTAACAGTACTTGATCTTTTGCATCGGCAGATTCTTTCATGGATATGCACTAAATGAGTCAGACAAGTTTCCGCTTGCAGTAATCCTACAAGCCCAAAAAATATTCTGTTTTTTCAACTTCAAGAAAATGTAGACATTGCTTACAAAGAGTAGTCCTCAAAGTCCTCAAACACCTAAAACACCAGGGTTCATCTTCTTAAACAGCAGGGTTGTTGTCTGGTGTTGAACTAATAAAGCCTAAATTATGTGTCCATATAATGTACCATTCAGCAAATATCAATTTTAAGATACATATTTTGTAAGTATTTCCCACATGCCAGACATTTAGATATCCAAGTTAAAAAGGAATTCCAACGACCTCATAATAGACTCTCAGCAAATTATTGAACCTTCACGCCTTTCTATACTCAAAAACAAGAACCGCTGGCACACTACAGTCCCAGCATGATACCCTGTCAAACTCGATCAATGCAAGCTACCTCAGATAATAGCTATAAGTATGTAACGTGCCGGTGGATGGGGTGGTAAGAACTTAGGAAGAGTTAAAACTTAGCACATGTTACACATCAGCACACTAATTAATTTAGTAGAGGTTCAAGTTAGCAGAGGTTCTAAGTTAACAATAACTATAACTCAGCTGATAATAACTTAGGTGAATATAACTTACGTGAGGCCTACAATGCAGATCATAAACCTCACGAAAAACCTTACGAAAATGATACAAACAATGACAGAGAACCCACCTAGACACCAACCTTGCTGCTATTCAAATGCAGAAAAGAGTAGGTGCTTGATATCAGCAAAATCATTCTCCAAGGGTCCTTTCCTAGGAGCTTCAAAATGTGTTTAGGGGTGGTTTCCGGATCCCTCTCAGGCTCATTCACTTCAGGCTCATTCACTTCAGGTCATTCACTTCAGGCTCATTCCACATATCTGTACATGCTATATGTCCTAAAAAACAAAGCCTAAAAAGGCAGTCAAGGAACGTTACCTCGGTTGACAAATCTTGCCATAACCGAGTGGTGGAGCTTGTGCAACCACTCCAGAGGGTCGGATTCCTTGGGGCTGTCAAGAGGAGGGGGTTTTCTGGGAGCCGGGTGAACAAGACCACCGACCCAGCCTTCCTTGGGAAACTCCTGATTCGCTGCCGCCTGAGAGCTCCACTGGGGCATCCTCTCCCACTCCTTATTGTTATGGCGCTCCTGCTGCATCAGCAGCCGGCCCCGGAAGGTCGTCACGCCCAGGCTCGGCATCTCCTCCTCTTCCTCCTCTTCCTCCACAGGCAACGCTTCGTCCGGAGCCTGCTCACACCCCACATATCATGACTTAGAAAGCAGAAGAAGCAGGTTATTGTAGAAAGAAAATGCTTCAGATTAATTCATATGGTTTACCTGTTATTTGTTTTTGTCAGCGAAATCTTTTTATATTCACGTTAACTCTAAACCCTTTCAGGAAAGTCTAGCCATAGACATCACCTTCCGTTACTCGTGTACAAATAGAATCTGAATGAGAAAGGATTTCGCTGACAAATCTTCTGAAAATCAATAACAGGTAAACCATAAAATAACAGGTAAACCATATGAATCTGAAGCATAAACCCTAGACCCTTAACCCTTTCAGGACAGACTAGCCATAGACATCACCTTCCGTGACTCGTGCACAAATAGAATCTGAATGAGAAAGAATGAGAATATTTTGAAGAACACGTGAGACTGAAGGAAAGTATTAACGAATTCTAAGTTGGTTTTGGCCATGGATGTCACCTTGAGTTTGTCGTGGCGGGTGACTCGGGGTCGGCGCAGCGGTCGGCCGTTGAAGCGGGGGTCGACGAGTGCGCCTGGCGCTGCGATGCGCATGTCGGCGTACACGGGGTCGCACGTCTCCCGGGCGTACCACGCGCATCGCTCGTGAGATGAGACGACGCAGCCCCGCATCTCGCGCTCCTCGCATTCCTCCCTCCTCCTGGCTCGGTCATCGTCATTGCTCCTTTCTGCAACCCGAAACCCATCATCAGCGAAACTCCTCCACGACACAGCATCCAGAAAATTCCTTAAACCCTAAACGATGAAACGAACCGAAGGGCAGCATCCACCACGGCCGCGCTTGGCACGCCTTGGCCGCGCTGAGCGAGCAGCCTACTTTGGAGCCCGCCTCACACTGCGTGGCGATCTTGTCCTTGGACGTCTGCCACGCCTGGCGCCACGCCTCCTCGCTCCGGAAGGCCAGCACGAAGGGCCCTTTGGCGGGGTCGTCGCCCTGCCCCGCACGGACCGGCACCCTCGCCAGGCGCAACACCGGATCGAAGGCCACCACGGTGGCGAAGGGCGACAAGTCGCCATGAGTCGGAGCCGGAGGCATCGTCGGATTACCAACGCCTGTCAAATGGCCCCATGAGGTAGCTGTGGGTGTGGCTTCGATCTAGACGCTGAGAATGCAACAAAAGCATTACATTGGGAAGAGATTGAAACCCTAGATTGAAGCCCTAAATCCTAGATTGAAATCCTCAAATCCTAAATCCTAGATTGGAACCCTAAATCCTCACAACTATGTGTAGGCTAGCATTCGAATCCCTGACATGAAGTGGGACTTCAAAGAGTTAGCTAGGGTTATGCCCTTCCATCACGTTATTCAAACCCTAAACCCTAATCCCGAACTTCAAAATACAACCGAAGCATTATCTTGGGAACAGATTGAAACCCTGGATAGATTGGGTGAGATCCTCACCACTGTGTGTATGCTAGCATTCTAATGAACTAGGACTTGAAAGGTTATGCACTTTCATCACGTTATTAAAACCCTAAACCCTAAGTTCAAAATACAACAGAGGGATTACCTTGAGAACTAGATTGCATTTCAGACAGATTGAAACCCAAAATCGCTTGAAATTCTCACAATCATGTCGGATACCTGAACGGAATTGCAGACTTATAAAAGCTACCAGGGAATATAATGCTGGTGTTGAGGAATTCACGGAGCACCGTATTCCAGGCACACGGTCGTTGCGGAGCTCCGCTCCTCCCTGCCCGGGCAGCTGCGTGATGAAAAAATCGTCGTGCCCGATACCCGGGCGATACCCGGTAAGCCGCGGAGGTCCCGCCCAAACCCTATCCGGAGCAGCCTGCTGCCGCATTCCCTCGTTCTGCATTCTCTCTCCTGCAGCCTGCGACGTTCTGCATTCTCTCCTGCAGCCTACGACGTTCTGCATTCTCTCTCGTTTAAGGGAATCTCTCTCCTGCAGCCTGCGACGTTCTGCATTCTCTATCGCTTAAGGGAATCTCTCTCCTGCAGCCTACGACGTTCTGCATTCTCTATCGCTGAAGGGAATCTCTCTCCTGCGGCCTGCGACGTTCTGCATTCTCTCTCATTTAAGTGAATCAGGTACTTTTCTTTTCTATTGTTGACCATTGATTCAGAGCAACTCTATAATAATAGCTTTAGTACCTACACTTCGCATACCATGATCCTGATAAGCAAAGTCGTGAGCATCGACATCTAAACTAGATAGATCTCCGACAGCGTCTCGAGAATTTTGACGTTATTTTGTAATATGTAGGTTTGCAGGCTTTGCTACGATTTATGACTGGAATTACTATTTGTTTGAATCGTGAAAAGGGGAACGTACGGAGTTCTAAGGTTAGTAGCTTGCAGTTATCTTTGGTTCTTCATATTATAAAGAGCTGCATATCTTCTACAATTATGTCTACACCTAACTTATCTGGCATGTCTGCATTAGGCTCTCAACTCGGATAATAATCGTCTTTGATTTGCTTTCATGACCTTAGAAGCTCACTTGCGCAGAGTCTGAAGTGAATCACTTTTACTTGTTACCGATAACTACTTTAGTCAGGTCATTCAAGAAACTTCGTGTTGTTTTTTAGGCCGTGGATGAAGCAGGTCAACCAGTTTTTGGTTTTAAAGTCGATGACGTGTTCCTGAGTATGAAGGATACTAGTAAGCTTGCCGCTTCGAAATGGAACCACTAGTTGCATCTAATAGTACAAACAAAACATTCTACATAATACTCACATTTTTCTACATCATTCCTAAGTAAGTAGGTCATGCGCTAATTTGGACTAGGATTCATGCACATTAAAATACTTGGACGACTTCATTTTTGTTGTTCTGCACCTGTGTCTTTGATGTGCAAATTTTCAGTTGGAACTCTTGATGAAGCACTTCAATTATGTTCGTGTGAGTTTAAGCGCTCCTTGTTGTTCTTCAACTCTCTTATCCCAGTTTTCTATTAGTCTCGCTGTCATCATTTTGAGATTATGCACAACGTTTCTAGTAGTTGCGAGGTGGTGATCGATGTGAGATGGCTGTTTTTGGCATGTCAAACCTTTTTTTAAAAAGAGTTAACAACAGATGTATTGGTCATAGGACTCTTTGTTACCAGGGATAATAGGTATGTTGAGCATTAGCAGAGCTATCTATGTGCACGCTGTCTCATCTCACCTCATCCTAAATTTCAGGCAAGTATAGCTGAGCAACGGAGCATTAGGACTATGACTCAGATCAAGGTTGGAGCCTTATCTCAGGTAATTACGTAACCCCTGGGGAAAGCAACATTTTTCTTGATTTAGTTGAAAAAGTTCATCGTATTGAGGAGCACTTCACTGCATCCAACATGCTTCCCTTGTTTAGAGCTTTGTGTTTTTTACTTTGTAGTTGATCTTTTCTCCTAGATTTCCCTGCGTGACTTTCAGACTGTATCTTTTTTTTTGACGGGTCACGATAGGGGATTCCTTCTTTGTTTTTGTCTTACACCAGAGGGGTTAGTTGGGATGAAGGATGTAAATTCTGAAGAAAATTTGTCTGGCTTTGTAATTTGTATCTGAATATAATCATTTACAAATCTGCAGGGACATTTCAGTGCATCCTTCATGTACACTCGTGCAACCAAGAGTTTACTGCATTGCTTCATCTTTTTAGCAATGATTGAGCTACAACCAATGACTAGGAAATCTCATTTTTAGGATGCACTTTGCGACATGCAGGTGGTTTAGGATATTGCATTATGCCAACTACATTTTGCATCAATATATTATTATTTCTTGACAACAATATATTATTATTGACAACAATTTACATCAAGCCTAGGTGCCTAGATATTGCAAGGAGCCATTTCTATTCAATAGTGACAATTCAAGGGTATGTTCTAGAAAAACTTTTTTTGCAATCTTAGGGTTTTTTCCGCTTTTTCTTTTTTCACAATCATGCCTACAACCTTACTTATACAATTCAATTTAATTCATACAAAATCTATTTAATTCCTTCCATGTACTGTAAAAACCACGTTGGACTCTTACATACAATGCTCAATGTTTATGGTTTGTCACATCTTGTTTTTGTATGACATGGTGGTTTTGACTTTGAAATATAACATGGTGGTTATAATATTATATGACATGGTCGTTCTAACATTCTATGGCTTCCTAGTCATTACTTGTTGATCTTGATTATTATTAGTATTTCACTTCATTTTTATCCTTACTTGGTGGACTTCAATTTGGGTTACTACTTTTTGGTCTTTAATTTGGTTAGTACTTCATGGTCTTCATTTTGGTGAGTACTTAGTGGTGTCCAATTTGGTCACTACTTCGTTCTCTTCAATTTAATCATTACTTGGTAAGACAAGTTTTATGTTACCTTATCCAACAATATGTGATAATATTTTTTCAATTCACTTTTACTTGTGAATAATTCTTTCACTAATTGATAATGTTTTTTCACATCAAAGATATGGAATAATAAAGAGTGGTGCATTGTATGATTTTCGCAGTATGGATTGGGTATTTATTTTTTATTTTTTTTATTTTTAAAAAAAAATCCACTGTAGCTTAGAGTTTTAGGAGGTTTATAAGAATTGTCAAAAGACAAGTTTTTATTTGGAATATTGGAAGAATCACTTTCTTTTTTGACTTCACATGTGGTAAATAATATTTTTGCTAAATATTCAAAGTATGATCTTCTAATTGTTTTTTTTTAAATGTAGTCTCGTTGCTCAAAACGTGGTAGAAGTAATTGAAGGAAATACTAATGCTTCATGTTTCTATTTTCAATAATTGTTCTTATAGTCTTCAAAAATGAATTTATGTCATTTTTTTAGGGATTTCGAAGATGACGGAGGCTATGAACAAGAAATGCCCATGTCTACGGAAGGTTTATCAAAATGTGTTATCGATGGAGAAGAAGAGTGCATTTATTTGGGAGAGAATTCTCCATGGAAGAAAGGAGAAGTACAACAACCATATGATTCTCCTCCTTTGAGTGACGATGTTACTATTCCACGTTCATCCAAAGGCTATATACATTGTAGTTGTAATGAAATAACAGAAGCATTGAGAGCTAAGGTGCAAGTTCCAAATGCAAGAGCATTTGATAGGAAAGATTTGAAATGGGAAGTCGTGCAAAACAATGGTGGTGGTCAAAAAATTGACACTTTTGAAGCCATTATACCGTGGAACAGATTGAAGGACTTTGTAAAGGATGAGAGTACAAATCGTGATTTTCCATGTACATTCCTAGAGGCGTCTCTAAAGTGTGTACAAAAGGTTGGAGAAGTTGAAAAACCCCAAACTAACAGTGCCGTTCAAAAGATTAGGTGAGTGTAATTTTATTGATTCTTGTTGATATTCATTCAAACTTAGCAACCGTTGCTGTCTCAATATCTTTGGTTTTTTTTCTACTCTATGTATAAGATTCTTACTTTTACGTATTTGTTTTTTTTTAAATGAATAGATTCCAATGTGAATTTGGACCTGAAGACAAAACACACAAGATGAAGGACGATGTTGAAAAGATCTTTGCTGGACACTTACAGAAGAAATTATCTACAAACCAGAAGATTGCGGCAAAGAGAGTAGCAAAGCAGGTTGCAAAAGCGACAAAAGATAGTGTTAAGGCTTCAAAGGCTGCACAAAATATGACATTTTCTGAAGAAGCATTTGAAGTTGAAGCGCCTCCTATTGTCCCCCCATCTCCACCAAAACCATCTATACGTGCACGGAGAGCTTCAAAAGTTCAAGCTGGATTATCCAAGAAGAGAGGTTGTCTTTGTAAGTTTGACGTTAAACAATTGTATTTGGACACTACTTTATGTGCTATTCAATTTCATTGTTTTGATCACATCAACAAACAATCAGAACCTTGCCATGGAAGTTCGTTTGCAGGTTTTAGACATTCAGTCGGTGCTAGATTGTCACAAAGCACAAAGATATGGATTCGTAATTGTTTGGGTCAAGGGTTGACTCCTTCTCAGATAATGGCAAAGCATAAACAAGAGGTTTTAGATGCGGCTATGAAAGGTGAAAAATGTACACGAGATACGTTCATCATGCCAGATGATGTTTATAATATTGCAAAGAAAAGAGCATCTGAATTATGGCAGATGCATGTGAAGGATGAATAAAGTGTTCGTATATGGGTTGAAGGAAATCCGGATATGGTCTTCTATTATCAAGAATTTGGTATTCCTCAAATGAATGAATATCCAAAAACTGAAGAAGAAGCTCCTTTTTGTCTTGGAATACAAACTCCATGGCAACAAACCATGATGCTTCAACATGGACATAATAGAGCCCTATCTATGGACTCTACATTTGGAACTAACGAGCCACAAGTAAGTGTCTTGCTTTTAGATATTTAGATTGTATAATTATAATTCTATTTCCTTTCATTATTATGGATTGATTGTTTATGTTTTTATTGATCCAGTATCCATTATACACTATCCTCGCATTTGATGAATGGCAAAATGGTATTCCCGTCGCATTTATTATTGTTGGAAAAGCGAAAGAGAAAGATATTACTCCGTGGCTTAAAGAACTTGATGCCCGCACAAAAATTGTAAAACCGAATTAGAAGCCAAAGGCATTTGTTGTTGATAATGCCCAAGCAGAAATAAATGCTATCAAGTAAGTTTGTTATAAAGTTATGCTCATTGATATTTTACTTGATACTTTCTTTCTAAACTTTTGATAAACTCTATAATTGATTAAAGAAATGGTTGTGATTTTGTAGGAAAGTGTGGCGAGATATATCTATTTTGCTTTGTTTATGGCATATGAGGAAGGCCTGGAATGAAAATGGCGTACGAAATATTCAAGATCCATTGCTATGGGCACAAGTTTTGAATGCAGTTGCAGGCATTATGTACTCATCAGATTTAAATCAAGGAGAAGCGGTTGTCAAGGCTGCAGAAGTGAAGATTAAAGAATTGTCACAGTTGTATCCAGATGCTAAAGGTTTTATAGAGTATTTTGAAGATAATTGGATGGGAAAGACTTCTATGTGGGTGACTGGAAATAGAAATTTTCCACATTCTGGACAGGACACAAACGCTACTGTGGAATCGTACCATTGCAATTTAAAATCTATTCTTGCAATCATAAGAAATCGGCTTCTAGGACGGCGAATGGGCTGGTTAATATACAATCTTGTCAATGATGTATTAAACCACTACTGGTATGGTGTCCAATGTAAAATCTATGGATTTACAAAAAACAGAAAAATGGAGGGTATAGTTGCTAGTGTTGTCTTACGAGCTCATGAGATTCCGAATGACTATGTCTCTCTTTTTCCTAGTGGCAAAGACATTGTGCTAGTGATGTCCATGACATCATATCCACATGTGTGGACAGTGACGGCACCCAACTCTGATTGGGCGCAATGCGATTGTCCTCAAGGCGTACGTGGCTATATTTGCAAACATGTCATAAAGGCTTTAAAGGTGATCCATCCATGTGTCAAGGATGCTATGATTATCAAGCATACGGGAACTTTATGTGGCACTACAGAGAGGGGATATGACACATCACAAATTGATGCTTTCCAGAAAGGTAAATTGATCCAACAGAGTGATGATTGTGATGTGTTGGGAGACAATTGTCAGGTTGGGAAAACATCCGTAAATCATGCATCTAGACAGCCTCATATCTTGACTACACATAAGAAGCTTATTCAAGAGGCAAGAAAAATCTTGAGTGAGATTGAAAGTATGGTCATGGAAGACAGTGACATTGCAATGAGTGCAGTAGCCCATCTTGCCGTTGTGCGAGGAAAATTGATCGATCGTCAAGCGTTAGCTTCTACAGGTCTATTACATCCAGCATCACAATCTTCTTTTCCCCTTGGCGAATGTGATAATCGAACACGACGCCAAAAGAGCTTCTTGGAGGGATCATCCGAAAGAGGGGATAAAAAACGAGCGCATATTGAACAATGAATATATTTATAGGTACTAGTATAGGTAGAAGTATTATTTTTGGATATGCAAGTACCATGTGAAACATGCTTAGAGAGAAGTATGGTGGTTTTAACTACCAAGTGTAATGGTTTGCATATGTTTTGTTTTACAGTGAAATTTGTCTTAGTATTTTTCTTTAGTCCAGTGTCAAATCTTCTTTATAAAATTCTATCATTTTGTAGTATTTTTTTAACATAAAATCTTAATTATGATTAACTAAGTTTCTTTCAATCTACCAGAAGAAGAAGGAGAACGCCGGTCTCCAAAGGGGGCCGGCGTGAGTGAAGTGTCCGTTCATTCCTTTCAATCTACCATAGTATACCTTAGTATATGTGTTAACTTACTTTGTTTTCCATTCTTCTTTAATCTAATAATCTCCGAAGGAAAAAATTCTCTGAATGACTTCTTGAAGGTTAGGTCATATTCCCATGGTATCAATAAAAAGCCTTCCTCTACGAAATGTTTCTTATAGATCAAGAAAATTTTAGACCTTCAAATTGGAAGTATAATTTCCTCCCAAATTTAATGAAAAATTGACATTGTTTTTCATTTCAAACGGGGAGAACGGAGTCATTGAAAAGTCCCCATTTATCACTTAGAGTGGTACTAACTTTCAAACCACAAATCCAAAAAGAATAAAAATACCTCCAAATGGCTCTAACCAGAGACAACATAGTATGAAAGTTTCCAAAACCAAGGATTTTTTTTCTTCAAATTTTAGGATCCTATCCAAATTCAAAAATACCCCTCCTTCAAAAGGAAATTTGGTCTTTTAGGAGTTAAGCTATTCATAAATAAATTACTTTGATCAACATTACCACTAACCTACTATACATGTTTCTAAATACTGTATATTAAATACTAAATACTATATATTATATAGTATAAATAGTGTCAAATATTGACAAATATTGACAAATATGTAGTATTTAGAAAAATAGTATCAACTATTGAAAAATTATATAATAAAAATTTATAATACATAATATATTTTAAATAAATTGTAATATAGTATTTAGAAACGTAGTATATATAAATATTTGACTATATATATATATATATATATATATATATATATATTGTATAGATTTGTTATTTGAAATGCAAACTTTATGTGTTAAAATCTTTAAACACAGAATAAAAAATGAAATCATAGGTGACAGCCCTGCTACATAAAATATGTTGTCCATTAAAATTAGACAATGATAACTCTTAAAGATCCAAGAAACCGCATATGGGTTGCAACATGATGTTTTCTGTGTATTTGACATACAAGGTGTAAGAATTGGTTTATACAATAGTTTCAACTCTTTTTGTATTGAGCCCGATGCAATAATACATGATGATTTGATTTAGATCATTAGAGCAAGCCCAGTCGCCACACCAACGGCTCCCGCCAACAGCGCTTGGCGGGCCTGGCGGTTTAGCCGCACCCCAATCGGCTCCGCACTCCTCACTCCACCGTGCGGCGTCTCGCCATCCACCTCCCAGTTTCGGCAAAAATTGTAGCTTTGCAGGGAGACATTTTCCTCCCTGCAAACTCAGTCAACGCCACCATGGCAGGTGTGGAGGCGGGAAGGGGAAGGAAGGGAAGAATTTTGTTTTGGAATGGAAAGTTCCTCTATAATAAGAGCTAAAACAAAATTTCAGCCAGTCCGATTGTTTTGAAATATATTTCACTAAATTTACCTTGAAAGACAAGAGGAAATGGCATCTAATTCAAGTTGTTTCATATTTTTTGGAGCTTTTTGAAATTAGATATTAAATTTTGAAGTTGAAGTGGCATAGGGCTCTAAAATCGCCGACCCTCAAAAATGTACATGGTTTGTTACATATAAAAGCTACATATATTTGAATACGGTGGATGATATCAGAGCCTATGCAATTTCAAATCTTGTTACCTTAATCCATAGTCATGCTCTCCTATTTTAAGTACAAAATTTAGTAGGAAGTGTGAGATTATAACCAAAAAAATGTACATAGTGCATTTTTAGTATGTTACCCCTCCCACATTGATTTGAATGTTTGAGTCATTTTTGGTTGAAATTCAATGAGAAAAGTAAAAGTGTGTTGAGGTGTGCTTGAGGTGTACCTCAAGCACACCTCAACACACTTTTACTTTTTACTTTTGGTTGAAATTTATATAAAAAAATAAAAGCGTGTTGAGGTGTGCTTGAGGTGTACCTCAAGCATACCTCAACACAGTTTTACTTTTTACTTTTGGTTGAAATCTATAAAAACGTGTAAAAGCGTGTTGAGGTGTGCTTGAGGTGTACCTCAAGCACACCTCAACAACGACAAGACCGTGTAAGCGGTTGGAGAACGTTCGCCGTGAGCGGTGAGCGGTGAGCGAAGATTAGATACCTAAAATTAGGATTTTTCAGAATTTGCACAATTTTTATTCTAAATTTGGATATTGAAATAAGTTTTATGACTTTTGGATGCCTAAATTTGGAATATTATATGGACCTATTACTGTGGAGTATATTTAAGCCGCCCTCTTATGATGGTTATAGGTGATTTCAACTCATCATAATCTTAAAGATAAACAATAAAATCTTGGAAGTTGAGGTCCTATTACCGTGGAACTAGTGCCAAATTTATGTTTCTGACAATTGTAAATAGTAGCCTTTGTAGATCCTAAATTACTCTCTTGGGTAAAAAACACCAGGGATTGGTGTGAAATTTGGAACAAATAAAGGAATAGAGCGATTTGCATCATCACATTTGTGGAGTGGAATGAACACTGAATATGTAGCTTCATAATCCAAATAACATACACACAGTAATAGAAATTAGAATTACTGAACAACAGAATAATATTGCCTAGGGTTATAATACGTAGGTCTATAGAAACATAATGAGTAACTTAATATCTACCTTAAGTTTCTAACAAGCTTGTAGGAAAGAATCGCTCGTACTACGGGCATGAGTTCGTTGAAGCTAAGTGTTGGAGCATGGACAAATAAGTCCTCCATCTCGTTAAGCTTGCACACGACTGCATAAACAAAGTACAGATGCTTGCAATTCACCCAAGACCGACCAGATCGGTTGGCCTTTGCGTGCATTGTAACAAAGTCCAAGCATGTGCAAGCGGGAAATGAACTGAGCGTAAGAATATAGTGCTCCAAGGCATGAGTAGTTGAGGAGTCAACTTCCAAATCGACAATGCAGCCAAATCCTGGGAAGGGTACCATTGTACGCTTCAGAATTTTTGCCTTGAGAGTGAGGGCAAACCCCCATCGCTGAAGCTGTGCAGCGATTGGACCGCCGGAACGACGCTTCACCACTTTAGTAAAGCGAGACGTGGGATGTTTGTCAGCGTCCTCTGGGATTGGGTACGCAGCAAGGTCAATACCATCAATTATGGTTGCGTGAAAGTGACGACGGGGAGATGCTTCTCGTTTCTGTGGAAGTTGGAAACCTGTGCGTTCGAGGGTAATGATCTCCGACCGCTTCAGATTGGTGCCCCTTTTAACAGGCCAGATTTGGGGAACACTATTCGGGCGAGTAAGAACCCACTTTTTTGAAGTGCCCAATATACAACGATGAATGTCGTCTTGGCAAAAATAAAACTCTTGTCTTTGGTTCTTACCTGTGTGGTAGTTCGTCCAAATTCCCGTATAAGTGGGACAGGCAGTGGCCTTTTTCTTCTGTATGATCTTCCTGGTGCACTACTTCCTTGAGATAGCTTGGAGAGCCCAACAAGCTACACCGTGCGATGTTTTGGTACTCGGGTGATATGCCATTCGGTTACAACGCAATCAGATTCCTCCACCCAGGTAACATGTGTAGGTTGAGTCTTGCGGACATGAAGGTTGTCAATAAGAGAATCTTCGTTGCCTGTTCCAAGGTCGACGCCAACATCAACGTCTTCATCTTCATCAACCTCTTCAAGGACTTTAGAAGTCTTCTGGGCCTTAGCTGACCTAGTCTCTACTCGAGGACGGGAGAAATTTATCTTCTCCGCGCGGTGCGAGTCAAACTCCGATCCTTGGGGTAGATTGAGCTTGCGTTTAATTGATCCAAAAATTTCCTCACCTGAAAAATGCGGAGGGCGTGTCAAGATGTCCACTGAACTATGGAATTTCTCCATCGCTGCCTTTATTTTCATGGGATCTCTAGTGTCTTGGGCTCTTCTCAATCGCAGTTCGTTCTTAGTAGGACCAGTTTCTCCACGTTCACCCTTCAGGAACGAAATATAAGGAGTAACCTACATGAACGCCCTGACATAATCATCCAAAGTAGCCTCAAAGAGGTCGTTCCCCTTGTTTCCAGAAGCTTGAAGCCATTTGTTGTGCATTGTCTCGGCGAGGTTGCACCTTGACATGCTTGCCCGCTCATCGTCCATTAAATCCTGCAAACATGAGAAAGATTTACACAAACATCCAATATAGAAAGTCTTAACTGAAAGGGTACATCAAGCAACATCAAACAATCAGAATTAGTGAATTGCTCACCAAGGTCATAGCTCCACCCCACTGAAGGTAGCGAAAATGCCAAAACGCTATCCACTCGTCTAGCTTCATAATGTCTTTATCGCTAGTTACGGCCTTCGCTGAGATCCACCACTCCCTTATAGCACAATAACGAACCTCTGCATCGGCGAGGGTAGTAGAGTCCTTGTACTACTTGTAGAGTACCCGGTGTTGCTCACAGAGTTCAGACTTGATATGCCTGTCAGTGTCCTCGGACATTGATTTTGTCCAATGAAATAGACAAGTTCGTTCTTGGCTGACCATCTTGTCTTTCTCACTTCCGGACCCGTATATGATGCGGACAGCGTTCCAATTTGCCTGAGCGTTGTCTGCCATAAAGCCTTTAAATACAAGCTTTGGATGTCCGGCTTCAATGACGACGCCATTTAGACCGTGCCAGAGGGGAGATTGCGCTTCAGTGTCCTCAAACTGCATGTCACAGACTGCGATTGTCATGACCTTGGAGTATACCGGATCGTAAACGTGGCATGCCATGGTCGTCCAATTCTTCACACGCTTGACATAGTCGAACATTATCCACGTGTCTTGTAAATCGCCACCAGGTTGCATTCGGATTACTAAATCAAGGCCAGAACCAGGACCAACCTCCGACATCTTGAATACAAAAACTTTTCCTTTGCCCTAGCCCGGGAACTTGTTCTCTCGGACGTACGCCCAATTATTTAGACCAGCCAGATTTGTGATTCCGTTGATTGGGCCCAGACGAGGAAGTGCTTTCAAACCCAATACAATACGTCGTAGTTTGGGCGACGTAAACGATTTAAATTTGTCCGCAACTTCGAATAACTCATTCACAGTAAGCGGCTGCGTTGTCTCTCCGTCTTCCTAAGAAGAAACTCACCTAGGAACTCCTTACTAGCCTCTAGAACAATTTTAGAATGGGTAGCACTTGGCATCCTAGACACCTGGTCACTACAAAGAGACTTTACCTTGAGGAGAGATTCACGACATTCACCGACCTTCACAGGATGGTTGTGCATTCCGACATGAATGCACGCACAAGTCATATCGCCAGGTCCACTAGCATAGTAAAGAAGAGCCTCGCACGTACTTATGCATATTGGAGGTGTTCGACATATTCCACAGACCGAAGTTGACTTCTTTGGTGGGCTTCCACCCACTCTGAAGGGATTCTCTGTGCATCCGTCCCACTCTATCTCATTAACCTCGTACAACCGGTGCTCCCGGTGAAGATAATCACAATCCGGATTAGTGCAGCGAATGTGCCCCGCGCATGTCGAGTAGCGGAAGGTGAGACCCATATCGTTATGGATATTTGTAGTCTTCGTTCGGCACCATGTATGGCCGTCGAACCGCTTGTCTATACCATCCAACATACCCGCTTGCTTTCTCTCGAGTCCCGCTGGCTCAAACTCAGAAATGACATTGCCATTGTAAAGGGGGGGTAGAAAATTTACCCGATGGACAAGTATTGAATTAAAATCAAGGCGTTTTAGAACATTTCGCCCACCTGGTCTTGTGATGAGTCTTCGCAGGGAGTCTACAATGCTCCCAGGACGTGATGGAGTTGGAAAGCGAGGTGGTTTCAAAGCGGAATTGGGGTGACTGGTGCCAGAAGCTCGTGCTTCGAGGTTGACTATAGCTTGAGAAGGAGCGCGAGGTGGCGACAAAGCGGTATGGTCCACTGAAGGAGGCTCCTCGTCGTCGCTCAACAATATGACAGTCTTTGTTCCAGGTTCAACCTTCACAATAACAATCGGAATAACGGTGGATGTTGTCGACAATCGTGGCGTAACAAGTTCAGTGCTTGCTGCCATCTGTGCTACTGTAAGACCATTAACTTTGTAACTACCAGGCAAGAGTCTCCAGAATCGGTTGCCGCCTTTGATAATATCAGGCATTAAGATGTACTGGACTATAATTCCTGCATCATCTAGGACCTCTTGCTCGATATGAACTGTCATAACATCTAGGTCATAACGAACACAAAGTATTGATGCCAAGATAGTGCATGACCCATCAACTGCTGCAGGGACAATTAGTGGAACACCAACACCATGGAATCGAAGAGATGCCTTTAGGAAGAGTGAAACGCGAAAGAGAAACAATTCCTACCAATGTTCTTGCAACATTCTCAAGTTCCATACATGCTCTCGTTTATAAGGATGGATAAACACAGGACTAGTTTAAATATCCCATGGCGGCGTATACAACCAATAAAATTATGGTACAAAATAAAATTATTAGGTAGAAATAGAAGTGAACGTCCTAATCGTGAGAAATGAACGACACCAACAATAAATTAGACCTACATTATTGGCTGGTTATATTTTGAATTACATCATAGAGAGGTGCGCCGGTACCGGCGCCCAGCCGTCAGTTCAAAGTGTTATCAAAAGTAACTTACAATTACAGGAGATTGTCAAATCTGATTCTAAATGGAAGAGAATAAATAATAGAAAAGATCTAATTTAGCATCCTAGATAATAGATGATTGGCCAGAATTATAGGCTGTAGAATTATTTATTAGTAGGGGTATTATATTAACAGCTCTACAAAGTGGTCATAATAGTTAGTCCACATTTCAAATTAAAGGAAACGAATCTTGGTATTTGAAAATTGCATTGATATTTATTTCAAACCAAACAAAAACCTAATCAAACGGGAATTCTTATAATAAATAACCATATAATAATTTACAGAGAATGCAAGCATGTATAGAAACGATCATGTGCATGATGGACATGATGTGCGTATCTTCGGATTTTGAGGGTATGCATAGAGAAATTGAGAATTCATAACTGCTATGTTTGAATTCCCTCCTCTTATTGGTCATTCAAATCGGCGGTGTATGACTATCCAATCTAAGCTTACCAAATGCACAGCGTCTAATATCCCATTATGTTTGTTAAGGCATGTTTTGACAATTGAGCTTACATGGGCTTCGAGTTACTGTCTTCCATAATTCATGCAGTAGTTCGTGCATATGTCCTGGATAGGAAGAGAACAATACTGAATGGATGCCATGAATTGGAAATCCATTAGTCTTAGTGGAGGAGATACCTGTGCAGTCGTTAAACTATATCAATGATATGCCATGTGATATTCTCACTGAGTCGATAAGATATATTGCAGATGCTCGTAAAAGTTGTCCCCGCAACACCTGCTCATTTAGTTGAAGTAAAGTAGAAGAGGAGAAAATGCGGACTCCTCTTTTCAAGTAGCAAGCAATTGAGGAAGGCAAGGATGGGAAAACGCAAGGCCCAGATTGTAGAGGATGACTTAGGAGATACTCCACGTGTCTTATCTTTTGAGAGCGGTCCTTGTTTAAGTTTGCCAAGTATGGGCGAGGATGCAGGATCGCCAACACAACATATGGATGTCAACATGCCAGACAAGGAGAAGGACGAGGGCAATCATTACTCTGGACAATTGGTACGTGTTCTCTTTTATACTTCAAAAATTAATAGGGAATGTTTAGTTTCTTGGGAACTATCAATCGTTCCATTAAAAACATCTATTTTGTGTTTTCAAACTCATTAAATTTGGCATTGAACAATCATTTAGAACCTAAGTGAATGTTGATATGCTTTCAAACGAATCTTCTTTTCCGTTATAGAGACTATCACAATACTTTTCATTTTTATTTTTTGTTCACTCTCCCTCACTATATTTTTTATTTTTATTTTCATTATACCCTCCCTCTCCTCCCTCGACTTCTTTATTTTTTATAAATTTTATTTGGATTATCCTTGATTTCAATTAGAGTATACTATTAATTTATAGTTAGAGAATCCCTTTGCTTGGATTAATTATTTGCTTTTAAGAGTTGTCCATTGCCCCATCCCTCCCTCCCCCCCTTTAATCATAGTTGAAAAAAGTATTCTTGATTATCCTCCTCCCCCTCCAAACCTTCTTTTTTAGTAGAGATTGTCGTTTATCCCATTGTAGATATAAATCTAGATTTTTAATTTCAGGATTGTCCCTCACTTCCTTCTTCTCCCTCTAATTGATGATTTATTATTTTGTTTTTGGATTGTCCTTCTCTCCTTTCAATTATATTGATTTAGAAACAAAGATGAATATAAAAATTTATTGATACCTCCTAAGACTTCTCGGGAGGTCACAGTACTACTCCGGCTGGAATCAGTATCACCCAGTTTTGATCCGGCTTAAAGTTGGTTGACTTGGATGTCGTTCGACTAGGATGTCACTCCGGCTGGAATCAGTATCACCCAGTTTTGATCCGGCTTAAAGTTGGTTGACTTGGATGTCGTTCGACTAGGATGTCACTCCGGCTGGAATCAGTATCACCCAGTTTTGATCCGGCTTAAAGTTGGTTGACTTGGATGTCGTTCGACTAGGATGTCGTTCGACTTGGATGTCGTTTGACTTGGACGTCGTTCGACTTGGATGTCGTTCATCCTGCAGAGTGTGAACTGAAGTTCATGTTGTTCCACACGTCCACACTTCTATTTTCTGTATGAACTCCAGAAATCCTCCCACGTATATTGGATCTGGAGTTACAAACCTTTCCACTAACCCATTCGCTACCTCTGACTTCTGTAGATTGTGATGCAGGCCGATTAGCCTTCAATTGAGTCTAGTGAAGACGCTATCAACGACGGAAATTGGGACGCCATGAACTTGAGCGCGGTCAATGAGGACGAGGATGGCAGCCCTGTTGAGCTTGATAACAGCACGCAAGCTGCCGACTCGGCAGCAGGTAAGTATTACGATTACTACACGTTTCTCAGTTTCTAGACTTTGTGTAGTTGAGCTCTACCTCCCAATCTCGCATGATCGGAAAGAGAGTTTGACGTTGTCGAAATCATTTTTTTCGATTTGCGAATTCTTTGAACTGGCTCGAAATGGGTTCGAAGGTGCCGGCAGCGGTCACAGACCAGTGCATAAACGATTTCATGTGACGTCCACTTGATCGCCGAATTTTAGAGAAGGAGAGGTCGCCGTTGCCGACGCGGGTCGGTCTGAGCCTTCCATGTTTCCGAGGAACACTTGAACGAGGGAACTTCAGATCGGGCTTGGGTTTATGGAAGAGGTATGCAGCTCATCGAATCTAGGAGAAAAGGTGTCGCCGGTGCCGGCGAGGGTCGGTGTGAGCCCCCCACGTTTCCCAGGAACAGTTGAACGAGGAAACTTCGGTGACAGATTGGGTTTATAGTTAGGTATGCAGATCTCCGAATTAAGGAAAAAAGGTGTCGCCGGTGCCGACTAGGATCACAGTGGGACTCCCCGCTTCCCAGGAACACTCGCTCGAGGGTTTAGTTTCAGGGCTGAACCATGTTGAGTTTGAAGTTAGGGTCTCTTGCTGGTGCCGCCGAATCTTGAATTTTCGGTGTCGCCGGTACCGGCTGGGGTGTTGGATGGCCTTCCACGACTCCAGGAACACGAGCATGAGAGGACTTTGGTGCCAGCATGACCTCGGTCTGAAGCACGTCGAAGTGATGATCTTAAGGTGACGCCAGTGCCGGCTGGGGTTCATATCCTGGTTTTCACAGTAGCCATTTATCAAAGTGGAGGTGTCGCCGGTGCCGGCGGGGGTCATGAGAGAGGTCTTCGGTGCCAGCATGGATTCAAAATATGGTCTGAAGCATGTCGGTGTCTGATTTTGAGGTGTCGCCGGTGCCGGCTTGGGTGTTGAAGGGCCTTCTACACTTTGAGGAACACTTCCATGAGAGGTCAATGGTGCCGGCGTGGATTAAGCTTCAGGTCTGAAGCACGTTGTTGTTTGATTTAAAGGTGTTGCCGGTGCTGCCTGGGGTGTTGGAGGGCGTCCCATGCTTTCAGGAACACTCATGTAAGTGGTCACGAATTCAGCATGGGTTCAGAATATGGTCTCAGCATGGGTTTAGAATATGGCCAGCGGTGTTGACTCTGCCGGCAGTCTTCGAAGTTGAAGTTTCGACCATGTGCAGGCGTGGTTCGGAGGAATTCTATTTTTCTCTACGCTAGACTGTATGCTGAAGTTTGCAGCATTATTGCAAGGACACTGCGATGAGAGACACTCGCGGTTGGGGTGAGTTTCAGGGCTGAAGTTAGGGTTTCTTTTTATTGCCACCGAATCTTGAATTTTGGTGTCGCCGGTACCGGCTGGGGTGTTGTAGGGCCTTCCACGATTCGAGGTACACAATCATAAGAGGACTTCGGTGCTAGCATGACTTCGGTCTGAAGCACGTCGAAGTGTTAATGTTATGGTGACGCCGGTGCCAGTTGGGGTGTCGCCGGTGCCGGCTGGGATACAGATCCTGGTTTTTAGGGTCTGTTTTTTAAAGTGGAGGTGTCGCCGGTGCCGACGGGGGTCGCAAAGGTCCCCCCACGCTTTAGATACAGGAGATAGGAGGGGTCGTGTCTAGATGCCACGACAACCTAGCTGCCAAACATTCGCACATGAGGTATAAGATTTGAGAGCATCCAGGGCTTGTTAAGCCTTGTTCCTTGAAGGACTTTTTCAGCAGCCTTAGTTCTTGCAGCAATATGCGTGATCGCTACTGTTCATGTGCACATATCCATGAATTTACATGAATTTTTTTTCGTGTTGAAAAGCTGTTTTTCATGTTTTTTTCGTGTTGAATATCATTTTTGATGCTGTGCACAGTGGAACCGTCACATATATGTATGCTGGTGGAGGTATTAAAGCGCCAGAATGAGGTGATGAGTATTTGTGATGCTCCTAATGGCAAGCTGTTAAGCTCAAGGATCGCTGTGAAAAGGGTCGCTGGTGCCAGCGTGGGTCGTGGACCAAAGATTCCACGATTCGACGTGACAAAGAAGTGCATGCACGTCCTTATGCTGCGACCTTAATCATGCACGTCTGGACATGATCCTGTGCATGCACGTCCGGATGTTGAAGCGAATATTGAGACTACGAACACATTCAGTTTTATCTATTGAACGACTAGCCTGATGCTGCGGGGGTGCTGCATCCAGTTCGCCGAATGATAGTGATCACAACAAGTTAAAGGAATGAGGAAGAAGCATTCACATGTTGCGAAGGTCTACGCAGTGCACAGAGATCCAAAGCATGTTAAAATCACTCGACGGGGTTGGCCGGTGCCGGTAGAGGTCTTCTTCGTGATTTTGTATTTTTTATATTTCCACGGTACCCTATGCTGCGGCTTTCGGATGGCACCGCATCGTGCTCCAGGTACAAGCATGCATGCACGTCCGGACATGACCCGAAAGGTTTGCATGCAACACGAGGTATTCAAACTGGACCTGATTTATTTAAGTTGACTTCCATGCATGAGGCAAAAGGTTTGCATGCAGCAACGCATCTTGCTTTGATGAGCCTTCGTCGTGCTATGTTCGAAGCCTTCATCGTGCCTTGCGGAGCAACGCATTCTATATTGTGTGGGCTTTCATTGGACAGATTCTCAGACTTGCTGTGGTTCACAGTTCCGAAGGTTGACTGCCCTGGTTTCGTGTGTGACGGCACTTATGCTCGTGCTCATCATCCCAGACCTCCTTTGTGTAAAGATGCGAGAAATACCTTTGATGCGAAAGGGCGTTGAACTGGACCGCAAGATGGAATTGATCGGAAACCGGAACTCAATCGGAAATTAGTCGGCATGCTCAGATGCTTACCCATGAGATCCGAAGAACACTAGATCGACACTTGATATTGAACACCACCCTCATAGAATTGGGCATGACACTTTCACTCGAGGCATGTGCCTTATGGATGCCAACACTATATGGGCAAAGTTTAGAACTAAAGAATGCTCTTGAAACCGATCCTACCACGTTCTAGTGCTAATACAATATCTAAGAATCCAGCAGGTGTTCAGTACTTCCCTTGCAGTATCCGACTAGTATCCAGGGGTCGATTACCATCCCGGGTTATGTATCATCCCCGGAGACGAAAGTTAGTTGTTATATGGAGACTGGGAAAATTTTATGCCTGCGCCATGGAGTGTATTTTTCCGCTTGGAGGGGCCCCTGGTGCCGGCGGGGGGTTCAATGGAGCCGGCTTAGATTATGTATAGTTGTATGATGCCGAGATATCATTAACCACCGATGGATGCGCATGTATATGGCCAGAATTATTATTGACTATTTATGCATTGATGGATTGCAGATGATGATCCTATGGACAATCATCCTCTTGACGAGGACAATATCTCAATGGAGGACTTTAATAAGGAGATGAAGGCTTTGATCTCAAAGGAATCAGTCAATATTGCTTCATCTTTGGACAATTTGAGGTTTCAGCCAAGGACAAAGTCAAAGTTACAAATTCCACTTTGTCATATGATATCATTACCTATTGTCAGACCCTATTTGAAAAACGACGTCATGAACCTGGCCTCCCATTTTCTGAGTAATGGATATATGGAAGGCAATGGGGTTTTCTATGTCGCCTTGGAGAATCATGAAGGTAAGGTTGTTTCTGTGACCACAGATGTGACCGATACTTGGAGTCCTCACTGGGAGGTGGCCAATGCAACTTTTGAGAAACACCTTCTTGAAGATGAGGATTTGAAATGTTTCTCTACCAAATGTTCCACGTGTGGGACGGGAACCATCGCCTTCAAGCCTGGATTCCAATTATTAATGAAGATCACTCTGAGGACCCGGCCAGGCATTATGTTGTGGAATCAATTATTCAGGATATTAATGGAGCAATTGGTCCTCTTCTGAGTGCACTCCATCAAGTGAACTAGTCTGTATTCTTTATTATTAATTTGTATTTTTTGGGGTCTTTATCTCATATTCGGTGCAATTAATATTTACATGTCAATGAAAAATTTCAGGAGGAATCAGAAATCTCATGTGACCACCAATCTCGTTCACAAACTCTATAGAATTAATAGTATTGGAGCACAACCCGTTTCTTTCTTCCAAGTCAAAATGAAATTGGACTCGCTGAATCAAAGCAAAAATCAAAACAGCGAACTTGGTATACTCGTACTTAATATTTGGATTTAATAAAGTCCTAAACCAGGTATGAACTTCCTTCAATATTCCCTTGGTATCATCAAGTTTATCAATCTAAATTGTGAATTTGTATATTGTAATTAACTTTGAGTTGAGTTATTTAATTGTACAACAAGAGTTGGGCGAGGTAGCACCTAACGCACAGATCAGATTCCACGAAAAGTATCCAGACCCTTCTGATTGGACTTCAGAGAAGGCTGCTGACTTCATATCGACAGCCGTGAACAAAGTCAAGAAACAATGCTTCATTGAGTTGAAAAAACAAGTGCCAATTGCCGACCCCAAGCACGGACCTGATTTTCTACATCAAATCAAGCTACATTATGAGAATAACAAGGTGCCTGAAATCACTCAGGAGAAACTATGGTTGTTTTCTACCTCGGTGATGGAGTCTCACATTAAAACCAAATGGCTTGAAAGATGGAACTCACCCCCTTCTCTTTGTATTCAATTGAAATTTCCAAAACCACGTTTTGGAGATGCTAAATTTCCAAAGTGGCTTCGAAGGGCTATTTGGTGGAGCCAGGTTAGTTCCAATTCTTTGTGTTCATTATGATCGACTGATCTAGTGTCCTTTTTTCCATTTTTTGTAATGACTTCTAATTGTATTTTCTTATTTGTTTTCTTTCAGTTGGCAGTGGAATCCGAGTGACTTTTTGATACCACCGTTGCGGATTTAGGAGTCACAGTTGACTATCACCCAGCTGGAGAGGACCCCATTCCATCCATCTCCGAATATGTCGAGCAAATGCGAATCCAACTATGGGATTCTGCATTCTTCCATGAGTTCAAAGTTGAGAAAGGAATTCACAAAAACTTTTTGATTGATCAACAGGTGGGATTTATGCCTGCTATGCAGCGTGTGCTCTATCGTTATTTTAATATATCCTTTATCCTACCAGGGCAATTTCCAAGTCTCTAGCATTTTTTGCCACTTGGCTGGATGTGGATAGCGACGATACCATGATATCTGATAATATCCAGAAGTCCTGGAATTCCTCTCACTGGGAGAGATGCGGTTGGTATCTGGATTGTCCCATTTCAAAGCCTCCACGCTTTGACATTCAAATCAGAGATCGCATTGAACCATCATTGATTGGGATTCAAAAGGTCCCAGCCGTAGTAGTAGTTCCACCTATAATTTCAAAAACAAAGGGGACAAAAAGAAATTCGACTCGGTCTGCAAAGAATGCCAAAGACACTACTGTCTTGGAGGCTCCTGTGCCTGTGGAGCAATTGGAAGACATTAATGAGGTTATGCCTTCGTCTTCTAATGTCAGTTATCCTCAACCTTCTCAAGCAACTACTCTTGTTCAAAGCCAATTACCTCCTTCAATATTGACCTCGCAACATGTGAGGGCAAAGAAGACTTCCCAAATTTTGAAACCTCCATCCTCCACTTTCCTTCATCCGTCGTCGATTGTTTTGTTGGAGTAGACTTCTATCTCGGAGATTCTAGAGACGGGGCCCTCTCATTCGGTGCTTTAAAAAATGCATGCATTAGTAATTGAGGTATATAACATTCATTGCATTGATAATGTGTTGATTTGATTCAAAATTTTAGTTCGTTATAAGTCATTAGGGTAACTATCTCTTTTCTATTTTGTAGGGGAAGGGTGATGCCGCAGGCCCTGCACGATCAGGAGCTTGTCCCCACAGTGGTGTGGATATTATAATCTTCGATGTTCCAGAAGGCCTTCCGATTCCAGGACTTTCTGATTCATCTATAGACATTCCGTCTTGGAATGTTTATAAAAAATCAGATGTTGAGGCGTTTTTTGAGTTCGCCGATGCATTTCTCCACAAAGATGGAGGTCTTTTGGTTTTCCTCCCAGAATCTCCATCAATTAGGTTGGATGTGAGAACTTATGCTGCATCATACGAGTTCAAGATTCTAAAGGATTGGTGGGGTGTTAATGAGCTTCGGCTAACTTCTCCAATTAGTTCTCATAATACTGTAAGTCAGCCGATATTCTAATTCTTGTCATGTATGTTTTGCATCCATGTTTATAAATTTGTTGATTAAATTTTGAATGTTTTATTTCAGACCCGCCGGATCGAATTTTTCTTTTCATCCGTGAGGAAAAGACAGTAAGTTCCTTCTCCATTCATGTTGATCCTAAACTAGCCAAGGTTGGTATTAATCTAAAGGAAGACATTCTATTCAACTATACATCCTCTGAGTCTCAAACCATGAATGGTCCAGTACCATGGAGAGGAGCTCGTGAAAAGGATGAAGGATTTCTACAGATGTTTGTTAAAGCCTTCACAACTCCAGGCTCAATAATTTTGGATGCCACTGCTGCTACAGGTGCAACACTAATGACTTGATGTGATTTACATTTTTCTAAACTCATTAGAATTTCAATTTTTCTGAGTCTTGCTATATTTTTTATTGGGTTCAGGCGCTTCTATTCGAGTAGGAAGGAGGCTACATCGGCATGTGATTGGCTTTGAATCTGATCCAGTTATCTTTGAAGCTCTTCTTAGTCCTCTTCGACAAGTGTCACCAAGTTCATCAATTCCACCTACACCAATTGATGCTTTTCATGACGATGAGGTCCCGATTCGCTGCGTGGCAAAAAAAAACCGTTTAAGTAAGTAAGTTCATTGTTTCAGTGTTTTCGCCGTAATGATATTTCAATCCTTTTACAAAGTATAATTACTTAACTATTTTGTTGTTTGATGGACTCCGCCTATTCTCCGCCAAAGTCATTTATGCTTCCATTATATGCAGAGACTATTGCTCGTGCCTATGCTTCATTGCATTCTCCGTCGTTCGTTCGAAGACATCGTGGTTTCAACCCCAATGTTCATCGATTTCTAGATGTTGAGGCACTAGAGGGTAGTGAAAGTTCTTCTACATAGATTTTCTATTGTTGTTGTGATCATTTACATGGCCTTAGTTTGCTAGTACTGTTCTACTATCTTATTCATATATTTCATACCTTCTATTTTGGTATCATACACGGTATTGTGATTCCCTAGCCACTATTGTTGTATGGCAAATGATACAATTCACACGTTTAACTTTCATAATATCTTGTTTAAGGGCAATTTTTAAAAACCCTGTTTTGTACGTGATACCACATACAAATGATGGATGTGTAAGAAGAAATTAAATGCAACATCTGGTTAAATTAAATACAGGCATTGCTAATAATGAACTTCCTCACCATCTCACAATTTTGATTTTTCCACGGTAATGGGCTTCTCTTATCATTTTCATTGTTGTATTTGACTACCTTCGGCTTTTCAATTGCATTTGAACGAGATGAATTCCACGGCAATAGGATATATACTTCAACTAACAATATCTATTTTTCCTGTATAATGTAAATATCCTACCACGGTTATAGGATCACGAGACAAAAACAAGTTATTGTACTAGAGAAAGACCTACGACTTTCTCCCCTCAAAGATAACAAAACGGAAAAAATACCAAAAAATAAAAGCAACTTCTATGCTCACCGCTCACCGCTCACGCCGACTGCTCACCGACCGCTCACATGGTCAAGTTCTTGCACACCTCAACACACTTTTATTTTTTACTTTTGGTTGAAATTTTAAAAAAAAACAAAAACGTGTTGAGGTGTGCTTGAGGTGTACCTCAAGCACAACTCAACACACTTTTACTTTTTACTTTTGGTTGAAATTTATTAAAAAAACGTAAAAGCGTGTTGAGGTGTGCTTGAGTGTACCTCAAGCACACCTCAACACACTTTTACTTTTTAGTTTTGGTTGAAATTTATAAAAAAAAATAAAAGCATGTTGAGGTGTGCTTGAGGTACACCTCAAGTACACCTCAACACGCTTTTACTTTTTTTTATAAACTTTTGGTTGAAATCCAATGAAAAAAATAAAAGCATGTTGAAGTGTGCTTGAGGTGTACTTCAAGAACACCTCAAGCACACCTAAAATACACCTCAATACACTTTACTTTTTTTATTTTGGTTAAAATTAAATGACAAAAATAAAATTCTTTTATTTATTTATTTTAATCTTTTACTTTACTTGAAGCCTATCCCAACACATTCTTTCACTTTTTATGTTCATCTGAAGTGTATATAAAGAATAAAATGAAGTAGTATTGTTATTCTTGTTAGTTGATGCTTCTTTTGAATATACAAAGAGATAGTACTTTTATTTAAGTGGTTTTTGATAGGTGAAAGAAAAAACATTGTTTAATTATAATTATTTCACTTCTATAGTTGGATGTCAAATACACAATATTATTAATTTAATAATCTCGATTGTTTTTTATAATGGAATCTCCAATTGCAAAAAGTTCTGGGGTTGAAGTCAAAAGTGTGATTTATATTAAGGACAAAAATATTTTGGAACTTAACTATGGAGGGGAAATGGCTAAGGGTTGTGTATTTGGTAATCATAAGAGAAGAGAGTCATTTTCAAAAATGTTTGTGGTACCATGCACATTTACCTTACAACTTCCATATTTTAAAAATATATTTGCACTAAAACCTAAAGAACATCAATCTCCAACCCCACATAGAAATTATTATAGAAGCCATTGTCATAAAATTTGTGAATCTTGTCTAAGAGAATTTACAAACAGTCAAATTACATGCAAAAAATGTAAAGTACCTAATAATTTTGAAGTAGAAACTTTTTGTAGGAGAAAGATGAACTTGTGTATTTGTGGTGTGGTGCCCATTAAAGACATAGAAGAATTTCATAGAATTGTTGAGAAATTTTCTCAATACATCATAAATGAAAAACAAAGTGAGCAATATGTTATTAAATGTAAAATAGAAGATAATAATGTTGCAAGTGAAATATTGCAACACTTTGGAATTAGTAAAGTAATTGATGTTCATATATGTTTTACTACATTATCTACAAAATGTAAAATGATTGATAGTACAGGACAAAACAAAAAGAGAAAAAAAAGTAAGCAAAATCAATATGAATTAGAAGATCCTTTTTGGATACATTCAAAATATAAAGATACTTGGGAGCAGAGTTATTCAGAAGAAAAAATAATAAGTACAAGAGATGAGTCTTTATTAGTTTTAGATGGAGCATTGATCATAAAGGATAAAATCTTTCATCATAATCATTTGACTAATGATTATATTTCTTTACTATACATACCTCACTTATTACAAAAAGCAATTTATAAAAGTACTTTGATAGAATTAAATACTTACTATGAAAATTGTCCATATAGAGGAAAAAGTGGGAAAGATGGAAATAGAGGAAACTACTTGTCAATCACTCATGGATATGGTTCTCATGGAGGCCCTAATGTATGTGGTAATGTGGTTCAATATCATCTGTCAAAGAATCACATGCAAAAGAATATTCTTGGAAGGCCTTAGGTGATTTGATTGCAAGTAACATATGGAGGCATATGGAAAAATTTGGCAGTTCCATCAATCAATTTTTTGAAGATCAATTTGTCGAGCTAAAGTGTATTGCTATTGGACAAGAGGACCATTTAACAAATGTGCATTCCATGCACATATCAAAAAATTCAAAAATCAAACCTCATATTGATTCAATGGATAAAGGAGCATCAATTATTACATGGTTTCATCATGGTGACATTAAAGGAGGTGATTTTGCTGTTCACCAAATGTGGTATAAGTTTTTTACATCCAATAGGCCAGGGCTTTTTATAAGATCAGAAACTTTAGTTCATGGAACCTTACAATTTAATTTAGTAGGTATAGAGCAACATTCAAATTTTAAATTAGGTGTAGCACTAGTTAACAAGAAAGGAATTTGCACTAGGTTAGTTTATCAGAAAATAGAAGGACAAGCTCTTACATTTTCTAAAGATTATTGGTCCTCCATAACTTCTGAATATGATGGTGACTTTTAATATATTTCTTATAAATGTACTAAAGTGTACAGATTTTGTACTTTGTATTTGCATGAAAGCCTTATAAAATGTTCAAATTCATTCATTTTTCATGTCACATAGGTCATTCAAAGATCCACAAAAAATTGAGTTTTTTTGGATTTTTTTCTCATAAATTATAATTTTTGTCTATGTGTGAAGCTTTGATTCATTCTTTTGGATTTGTTATGAGAAAGTGATGGACAATCTTGTTTTGTGAAGGCAATTAGTTAGCATCTTCTTGAAAACCTCCCCTTATGGAACTCATTTTTTTAATGCCCTGCTGGACCGCCATGGTGGCTCCGGGAGCTCCACGGGGGCACTAGTAAGCCCATGCCGGGAGCCCTTTCAGGGCGTCGATTAAGGCAGGGTCCCGGCATTCCCCTCCCGCCTCCCACAGTGACCCCGTCAATCCCAGTTGCCGGAAGCATTTGACGGGGAAAGACTGGGCTTGCTCTTAGTGCACTACTACATGTTTGAGAAGTTGCAAAATGGTCATGTATTACATGCATGGTGCCGTATTTGAGCATGATAAGGTTCAAATATAAGGTTAATGGATTGGTGGAAACATTGCTTATTTCACCTTGAGCAACGTCAACTCTTAGATTGGGCAGCGTGAACGTCAATCTGCAGATCTTACTTCCTCTCTCTTAATATAAGTTCTGGAGGCAAAGCGAAGGAAGCAGTGATGTATCACATGTTTCAAATTTAAATTCCAGGACAATTACGAGGCATATGCAAGCAACAATTTCAGAAATGATCATCAAAATGTATTGAACTGAAAAAGTCACTACAGCAAAAATAAAATGAGACCATCTAAGCATGAAACTCATTGATTTGCTTGTAGCTGCTTACTTTTGTGAGCCAAATAATATGATCTTGCAAACATGAAGAGCAATTGCTTAGAAATATAGTCGTGCAATTCCACTGACTTTGCTAGCAAGGAAGCAACGATATGGTATGGGTGGGCATATGAAGGATGTGTTGAAGATGCTTGATGGTGTGAGAAGTACCACTTCAAGTTCAACTTTGAGGTACTTGCATTAGGTTTCTACCGGTTCTGAGACTTCGATTGGTACAGACTCGCCCGCAAGCTCTTTCAGTGCCGGCGAATCCTCTCTTCTCCTTCCAGATAATCAGAGTGAATGTATGAATTGTAATCATGCGGACTTTGATGCCCCTTTCTAAAATAATCACGTCCACAATCCAGAGAAGGTCGTACATTGATTTAACGTTGTCATGGTGTCTGAATTTGAGTGATTCTTTCTTAATAGATTGGAATTGGAACTGGCGTTTGCCGATATGTGTTCACGCTACAGACTTTGCGTCCAAACTTCAGTAAACGTGAAACTAGGTGTTCATTTGATTATTGAAGATATCCGATGAGTGCATTCTGCACTTGCTCATGTGTGAACATGATCTAAGCTTAGCTTATAATTTCCGTCAACGTTGTTTTGGACCACATTTCCATGAGTGCTTGTAAGAAATCTTGGATGAGAAGCCCGACCATGAACATAAAATCCGTCCACGAAGTTAGGTCTCTGCGAAATTTGGATATGGTGAAAGAATCATGTGGTGCGCCGGAAGATTGGACGACGACGACGAGGAGGGATGAGCAAACAAGCGCAGCAAGTTTGACGAGATCGTTGCTCGGGGCCTGAAGAAAGATGTGCACAAGCAGCGGGAGAATTCAACTTCGGAGAGGACAAAAATCTACGTATCCCAAGAAACTCCGAGACCCTCCTCCTTCTCTAGATGTGTGCGGAATTCGGATATGGCGAAGGGCTTGAAGAGTGGACGACGACGATGGATCTGCAAATAAGTAAGCGCAGAAAGTAAGTCAGATGAGGCTGTCGCTGCTTATGATCGCGTTGCAGGATACGAATCAGAGGCTGAGGAGTGTTGATTCAGAGCGGAGCCGGAGCGGAGTGGAGCGGGAGCGGAGCAGGAGCGGAGCAGGAGTGTGGGACGCTACGCGAACGAGAGAAAATGCGGGAGAATGCGGCTGCTCCGGATAGGGTTTGTCCACCAACTTTGTGACTGACCGGGTATCGCCCGGGTATCGGGCTCGACATTTTTTTTTCCCCGCAGCTGCCCGGGCAGCGACTCGGGAGCTCCGCAACGACCGTGTCGGTGGAATACAGTGATCCGGAATTCACCCAATTTAGAATGTGGACTTATAAAGAATACCTTGCATGTCAGACAGATTGAAATTCTAAAGTGGGTGTTACCCAAAATTGGGTGAACAAGTCTCTGAGTAGACACTAGAGTTTTCCTGAAAGTGCTTCCCGAATGGGCAAGTTAGGAGGAATACGGTGCCAGAGAGTATGAGATGTATAAACGGCAAAAAAGAGTGCATGACGAAATTTCATATCGCCTTTTTCTGCACCAATGAAATGCTTTGCAATCAATGTTCTTGGGCCCTACCCCATGCAAGCTAAAGCTTCCCCATAGTACCTTAATCCCTAAAGTTCCTTGACAATTTCCCTCAAAAACTATAAGTGGTACTAACTTTCAAACCACAAATCCAAAAAATAAAATAAAAATATGTCCACGAAGCTCTGATCAAAGGCAATCTAGAATAAAAATTTCAAAGAAAATTGATTTTTTTTCGAATTTTAGGAACCTGCCCAAAAATCAAATAATCCCCTCGAAGGAGACTCTGGCCTTTAGGGATAAAGTTCTCACAGGGTTGACCAGTAGTTCCCCCAAACCTTTCCCAAGGCGAGACACCATGTGCATGTGGTCCCGGTTACTAACATAAGACCTTAAGATTCAGGGTACCTATCCAGTGTATTTTGGTGACTTTTAGGAAAACTCAACTATCACAGAAGGCAATGAGATGCGCACAGAAGTAATGCTCACAATTTGCTTACACTGTACTACTCAACCACATGGGATTGCTTTGAAGGAGTTAAGGTTGGATGACTTATAACCACCAACTTAAGTTTGATGACCTATTTTTAGAGTTTGTATACGTGATAAGAATTTTTTATTAATTCAAAACAGGATTTCATGACTATTGCAATTGTCGTGATCAATTATTTCTTCATATTGAAATTGCTACAAATTTTTTAAGTGGATAGTAAGCCGTGACCCATTCCTCGACATACAAAACTCTCTACTTCCACAGTAAGTTGTGTTAATGACCACTTGTCAAAGCATCCATCACTGTGAGCACAAGAGACTAAAAACCGAGAGTTGTGAACCAATTGTAACCCCTAAAGTTCCTTGACAATTTCTGTCAAAAACTAGTCCAAAACTGCCATTGTCAAACATGGTCACATTTTTTAGAAGAATTCTCAACTTTCAACCGTAAGATCTAAAAATAGACTCATGTATAAAAATCCTGTAAAATTATGGTTGCAATCCACCACACGGATGTGAAGATTATAGTGTTTGAAGTGCAAGAAATAGTTTTTTTTCCCTCTTGCCCGGCAAAGTCAGCTCACTTTGACTAAGCATATCTTCTAGTATTTACACTACATTGTATTGGAGACCATTACCAATGCAAAGAATATGATATTAGCTAAGTGTGTGCAAAATTTGAGGTCATTTCGAGGGGTACATCATGTTCAAATAAATACATTAGTGAAAGGGGATATAAAACAATGCAAATGACTACAAATGAAGTGAGAAAGTATTTGCTACCTACAAATTTACAAATTTGAAAATCCATACGGTTGAAATGTGGAATTAAATTTTTTTTTAATTTTAGAGAAAAAAAATCTAAAACGGGTAAAATCTCTAATTTTAATGAATTTATTGAATTAATCAAATATTATAGGTGAGGGCAAGGCTTCAAAATGGGGACCCTTCAAGAAATGAAGGGCCACGTCATTCACCCACTCCCCTGTGCGGGACCCACGCAGCTCTTCAGGGGTGGCCTACCACTATAGGGCGGCATTTTTTATTTTTTTTATTTTTTTCACACGTGCCATCTCTTCGATTACCCGGGCCCCGCCACAGCCCCTGCCATGCGCCACTTGCCATGAGTTGCCGGGCCTGCCGAAAGGTTCTTTATACTATTTTTAAAAAGTTCTATTTATCCGTTTTCATGGAATTCGTGGGGTCTTTCCTTCCACCATTCTTTCCCTTGATTTGGGCCGCTCCACCCTCTGTGCCCCTACTTACTGTCCCTCTTTCAATCATGTGTTTCATTGGTTCCCAAGGGTGCCCATACTGCCCAGCGTCCCCATTTTTGAAAATAGTTGGTACTAACTTTCAAACCGTAAATCCAAAAAAAAATTTGAATACCTCCACGAAGCTCTTATCAGGGGCGATCTAGAATAAAAATTTCAGAAAAAGAGGATTTTTTTTCGAATTTTAGGAACCTGCCCAAAATTTGAAATCCCCCGAAGGAGACTTTGGTCCCTTAGGGGATAAACTGACATCCAATTATAAATTGACTTTCCTAAAATTTCGGAAATGGGGTGGGCGGCTGGCGGTTTTGGCCCACATAAGACTCTCAATTCTGGGACTGATGGTGGTGATAGGTTATTCAACCTTAGGGCTGCTTCACACTATGCCCAAGTCGAGTGACCGTCGGTCAAAATGTGGCCAAACTATGGCGAGAGGCCAAACTTTTTTGCCAAGAAAATACATTAAATAATATAAATTGAAGGTTTGGCCGGTCATGGTGAAAAGCTCCAAAGGCCAAGTCCAAAGTCCAAAACCCATATCATACGCCAAAAAAAATTAGCCAAAAAAAATTAGCATCTTTCATCCAACGGTCTAGATCTTGTTAGTTTTTTTATTATATTATTAAAAAATTCGACGGACTCTCGATTGTAATTTGGGTCTGTTATAATGGGCGACCCAAGTTTTGCTCGAGAGGCCGTTGGTTTGGCGCCAAAACAACCCAAAAGTGTTGCCATGTAGGACAACGGCCTTTGGAGTTGGGGCACAAGTGTGAAGGCCCAAAGTCCAGACTTTGGCCATTCTAGCTATCTCATTGGTGGAAATCCACGGCCACTCGACTTGGCCACCAAGTGTGAAGCGGCCCTTATTAGAGTTTTCCTGAAAGTGCACCCCGAAGAAGAAAGCCAGTAGGAATATGGTGCTAGATACGACCAAACTTTTTTATGCACAAGAATAGACATCCAAAAGTTTGATACTCCCTTTTTCTGCATCAATGAGATGCACAACCATCAATGCTCTTGGGTCCTACTCCATACAAGCTACAACTCCCCTGTAGTACCCCAAGTTCCCAAAAGGTTGACCACAGGTTCCTCCACACCTTTCCCAAGCCAAGTCACCATGTCCATGTGGTCCCAGTTATTAACATAAGACCCTAAGATTTGTGGTGAAAGATCCTTTACTTTCAGGAAAATTCTATTGTTGTTGAAACTTACCAATAAGAAGGCAAGGCAATAGTTGCATTAACCCTTTAAGGCTTGAGAGCTCACAGAGTCTGGAAAGAATCTTTGAGTGTAATAGATCACAAAGAACAGAAAAAAAAAAAAAAAAAAAACGCCGGTTCCCGGAGGGGTACTGGCGTAAATAAAGTGTTTGTTCGTTCCACTTCCAAGACCATGTCCACCGGACAAGGAATTAGTGAGCTGGAACTACTTCCCCCTTTCGAGGGTAGACACTATGTAACGAGAAACCAGAATCTAACCAAACAAACAGTCAACCATGAACTAACCAACTAACTAAACCATCAGCGAGACCACAGAGTCAGTTGAACAAGAAGTGTAAAGGTGGCGAAGTATCTAAGGGGGGTCTTGTGTATCAGGGAGGGCTTGGTTGTTTTCGATTTTGCGTTTATGTAGTAAAATGGACATGGCATGTTGGATATCGATGGTGTTAATGTTTTTAAAGGTGGTTTTAATTGTTTCCATGGGTATCTTGAAGGTATCCTCTAGTGTTTTCATAGATGGGATAAAGGTGGTGGCACGAGCGCCAGATGTGATTACCATGAGGGGGTCTACATTCCATCCGAGGGCAATGATGTCGTCAATAAGGGGTTGGTATTTATCTATTTTATTTTGGATTGTTTTCGGGAAAAATCTATCGTTGCAATATGTGAATTCAATGAATTGAATGGTGTAGTCCTGGTTAATATTTATGGGTGGTGGATCATTGTATGGTAAACCTTTAACACAAAGGATGTCCGGTTTAAGCCTAGCGTTGCAATGACATCTTTGGGTTATACATGAGCATGGGAGTAGCCAAGGGGGGACCGTATTTTCTTGTGGATTGTTATTAAAAGTGTCGGCGTTCATTAGTATAAAACATCTCGATTTTTTGTAGGAGGTGATTAGTTTTCGGACTTCCCATACCGCTTTATTATGTCTTTTAACAATTAGAGAGTGTTGTGATTTTGGCATTTGAGTAGAACATGAAGCCATGTGTCGGGGTCCATTGAGGGGCATATGGGGCATGTTATGGATGGGAATCTTTCTATTCCAAAGAAGAGTTGTTTGCGAGCGTTTCCCATATACTGACCAGTACAGAATTTGATGAGGCATGTTATTTGCGAGTCTGAGATGATGGGGTTTTTCCAAAAGTTTGAAGAGAGTTCATTATCTATTTTGTTATTGTTAGTCCATTTTTCTATGTTAGGGATATTTTCTGAGATTGTGTCAAGGTTGTTGTGGAGGTCTTGTTTTTTGAGATATTTGCCCAAAAATCTAATTGGGCCTTTGTCGGGGGTATCTGCTTTGGAAGGCCAATCTTCTTTTTGAAAGTAGTATGGGGTAGCATGGGCATGTTCGTGTGGGTCTTTGGCATTTTTGTATGTTTTTTCTCGGCCTTCTTTTGCTAGTTTATCTACTTGTTCGTTGCCATCAATGTTGGCATGGGCTCTCACTTTGTGGAGGGTTGTGATTTGTGTTCGGTTTTGTAACATTTGGACCATCGATGTTAACATGGTTTGGTCGGGGTGGCTATTATGAAGGGTAGGGCGTGTCATTTGAGTGTTTAGTAGGTAGAGTGCATTTATACAATCAGTGAATATATGTGCGGGTTCATCCTTGTATTTTGTTGTGATGATTTGTAGTGTTTTGTGAATGGCCATGAGTTCTGCTCTTAGGATATTTTGTAGTCCATGAAGTCTTTTGGCTAATTTTATTTCTTTGGTAGAATTATATATGCCATAGCCAGCTTTTTCTCTGCGCCAAGAGCCCGGGCTAATTTGTTCTGGTGGTTTAAAGGAGCCATCGGTGTAATAACTGTGTGTGGGATTAAATTTTGGTGTGGTATGAGTTGGGTAGTCTGGAAGAGGGGGAGGTATGACTGAATAGTTTAATGTGTTGTTGACATAGTTTAGTTTTGACCATTTTTTGCTTTTGTTTACGGGGGTTTGTATGGGTGTTGGTGGGGCCAGTTTTGTGTATAGTCGGTGTATGTTTAGATTGTCTGTGATGGAGGTAAGTTCCGCAAGTTGTTCTAAGGAGCCAAGGGTTTGAATTTGATGATGGATGCATAGTATTTGTAAAGTGGATGGCTCTATTCCGGGTCTTTTTAGCTCTGGTGGGATAGTGGGTTCTTCGTATGGTATTGTGTCTGCTTCAAATAATGCAATGATATGGGAGTCTGGGAATGGGTTGGAATGTTGGTTGTTGTTTTGGTACCAATTATTGTTCGGTGTGATGATGATTGTTTTCGTGTTATTTGGATCGTGTTTTACGGCAAGTCTAGCCCAATGTATGGCTTGTTCCATGTCCTTCTCGTTGTGGGGGTGAGCTATGCCATTACCGGTCCATTTATAGTCAAAGGCCTTGCCTAGGGATCCAAATATTCTATCTCTTTCATAAGGTGAGTAGAATTTTTTTAGTTTGATAGAACATGTGACCGGGGAAGAGAAGTATGATTGTTCTATGTTAAAGGATGACATTAGTGAGTCTAAAATGGAAGTGGGTATTGTGTATTGCGCATTTTTTAAGGGGTCAGTTTTTGGTATTCGGTATTTATACCTTTGGTAGAGCCATATTAGTTCGGTTTCAAAAGGTTGGGTCGTTGGTTCGATGATTGTAGGGGTTTGCAATTTTGTATTGTATTGATTCCATAACCATTGAAGTCGAGTAACTAGGATGGTGTGTAAATGTCGGCCATTTTCTTCGTATAGACGTGCTTGATTGTTATCTATTTAAATTGTGTTTGAGGTTGTAAGAATATCTTTTTCGGGATTGCATTCTGTTGTGTAGATGTTTAATAGCGGGATAATTATGGGTGGTGTTACGGATCTTGAGTCTAAGAATTGTTCTTGGGGGTGGTGGGCTAGGATAATATCCGAGTATGCTTTGTTTTGAACTTTATGGTAGTATTGTTTTAATTTTTCAATGTTATGTGTGGAGGTATTGGTGTTGTGTCGTGGAAAAAGGTCTCTTTGAGGTAGCCATTTATCGTATGTATTATCATAATTGTGTTGCCATTGGCATAGATATTTTGTGTAGGTATTTTGTACGTTATTTGTGTCTGTGTGTTGGATATGTTTATGTCATATGATATTATTAATGGGATATGTGGTGGGATTTTTGGGGATGTATGTTGGGGGGCGGGGATGGTATGTTTGTGGAGGGTTGGGGGGATTGATTGTTGTGGGGCTATTTCTTGGGGAGGTGTTATTGTTGGGGGTGATGAATGAATCTTTAAGTATATGAGAGTATGGGTGTATGTTACAAGGAGTATAGCATGTAGTGGGGCATGTAGGGTGGCAAAATAGCTGTTTAGCAACGTTTAGGGCACTTTTTAATAGTTTGGATGGAGTGAAATGGTAGGTTTTGAAGTCTTCATTGTTCATGATGTGCATGCCATTGGGTAGAGTAATTTGGGTTAGTTCAAAAATATTTTTTGAGAGGAGTTTTTGTAGGAGCTTTTGGGAGAGTTGGGTATTAAGTGTGTTGTGGTCTAGTGCTTCTTGGTACCATAGTATTTCTAGTGATGTAGGATTAATGAGGAAGTTTGGGAGCGTACTTTTGAGATGGACTTTAGCTATATGTTTTAATAAGAAGAATGTTCGTGTTATTGGTGATCTTATACAGTCATTTTTTTTTGTTCTGGGTATGTTTTCGGCACCACCATATTGGGCCAGGACGTATTGAGTTAGTCCATTGTATATTCTCCCTAGTCTACCTTTGTCGTTTAGAGCATTTTGTAGTTGTTCGCCTATACATTGGAGGTATGCATTTTTGAGGGAGAAAGCTTCAAGTCCAAATAGGTTATGTGGGAGTTGTGTTATTGCGTTTGACATACATTTAAGTAAGCCACATATGGTTTTTTGTATGGCGATTATTTTTTGATCAAGTTTTTTGATGGCTGGCATAGAGTATGGTACACCATAAAAACTGTATGCCACACCTGGGCGTAATACCGTATCAACCATTTTTATTTTTTTTTTCATGGTGGTTGGACATGTTGTTAGTTCTTTGCATTGTTTGATGAGCTTTGTGGTTGTGGTGTGAATTTGGATTTTCCATTTTAGTGAGGGGACAAGGTTTGTACCTAGATATATGTATGGTTCGTTTTGGTGTAGTATAGGGATTGGTTTGTTGCGGTAGTTGATGTTCGAGGCTTGCATTAGGGCTTTGAAAGTGGTAGGGTTCAGTTTAGATTTGTTTGGGCATCCGGTAGCGGCACATTTTGGGACTCCTACATCCATACCAGCCCATTTACAATATCTATCAATTTTGTTTAGTTGTATTTGGATTGATTTGATTTTGTTAGTTATGGTGGCTAGGTCATCCGCGATGCGGCGGAGTTTATTGTGACTTGTGATGTGCCGAAAGTATATCCGTTATTGCCTCTTTCTAGCCATCTAAGTAGTGGTTCTAAAAATATAATGAATAGATATGGGCTAAAGGTGTCCCCTTGTATAGTTCCCCTTAGAATAGGTATAGGTTTTGTTTTCCCAAAGTGTTCCCCGGTGTAGCAAGTAAATGATTGGGAATAGATGTTTCCAATAAGTGTAGTTGCTTCTTTTGGGTACCCAAGGTCCTTCATAATTGTTAAAAGTCGGGCATGGTCAATTGAGCCAAAGGCATTTTTGAAGTCCACGTATAGTATGTATATATCTTGATTAGTAAATTTTGCGTCTTCTAGTGCGGCTATTATAGTTTGTATTTGTCGTGCGGTACTTTTCTCTGCTCTAAATCCTTCTTGACTATCATTTAAAATTTTGAATTTTTCGCTGTATGAGGATAATATGGAGGTGAGTGTACTGGTAAAGAGTTTATATATTGTATTAGCTAGTGCAATTGGCCTATGGTTGGGTAGCATGGACGGGTTGCCTTTTTTGTATAGTAAAATTGTTGTACTTAATTTCCATGAATTTGGTATTTGTTTTTGTTTATAGCAGTGAGAGAAGAATAGGAATAACATTTTGTGAAATCTTGGAGGCATGTTTTTGAGTATTGAGTTTTGGTATGCGATATGGGCCTGGAGCTTTATTGTTTCTAAGATTTTGCAGGCATGTGTCGTATGTGGTTCTGTTGAAGTATTTATGAAGTGGAATTTCTGGTTCGCTCCGTTTGTCAAGGATATATCCGTCTAGGTCATGCCATGGGTATTGGCGTATTGCACATGTACATTCTATTGTATGTTGTGTTTGGTAATTACATGTTGGTACTGTTGGTCTATTGATTTTTGTTTGTTGGTTAAATATTTCATTCGCAATGTCTTCGGGGCTGGTTAAAATATTATTATATTGATATGTGATGTAGTCCATTGGTGGGTATTCAAAGTTTTTAAAGACTTTTTTGTTAATTTTTTTTGGGCTGATTTCGTACAGTTGTCTATATTTTGAGATGGCTTTTTTAATGTTTTCTTTGTTGAATTTTGTGATTATTTTACGTGCTTGTATGCTGGCATTTTTTGCAATTAGCGCGATGTATTTTATCCATGTATCGTGTGGAAGGTCCGGAGGCGGCGGGGTAGGGATTTGGGTGTGTTGTAGATTTAGTAGTTCATTGTATATGGGGTGGTTACGCCATTGACGGTTGTTTTTTATGATTTTGATGGTTTTGCGTATGGTATGGTATGTGGTTAAGTTTTGTTTCCAAGTTTTAGAGAGTTTACGGGGTAGTACCCGCTTTGTTGCGAAGTTTTGTTTGTCATTTGAGGTATTGGGTGTGCTCTACAAGTTTGTTCTAGTGTATCAGAGATTTTATTGATGAGTTTGTCTAGGGTGTGGCATGTTTCTTGCCATTGTGTTTGTGTTAATTGACTGTTATTTTCAAGAGTGTTTGTGAGGGAGTCTATTTGTACAGAGTTTTCTTCGAAGAATTTTGTGTTGAATTTTTCTATGTTGGATTTTGGGATGGGGTTGAGTATACGTATAGTATCTTTGCTTAGGTTTACAGGAGTTCTACTAATTAGTGTGTTATTTGGGATGTGCAATTGTACGGCTGAGTGGTCCGAGTTGAGAGTATTATCTTTGTTTGTTGTGGAGGTGCATTGTGTATTATTGTTTGTATTTATATAGAATCCATCTATTAGACTCCAATCATTATAATTATAGCCACCTTGTCTAGAAAATTGTGTATCGGTTTTGACATAAGTGAAGTTTAGGTTTTCTGTGAAGCGCCGCCATTGGTAATCAATGTTTTGAGGGGGGGTGTGATGGTTTCCATTTTGGCGGCCAATTAGCACTATGTCTCTGTTGAAGTCCCCACATAATAGGTATGTATGATTGGGATTGTTATTAATTTGGGATGTAATAGTGTTTTGTATATCTAAGAGGAATCTAGTGTCTTCAGGATGGGATGGCATATACATGTGAAAGATTAACCACGGTTGTAGTGGATGATTAGTGATTTTTATTATTTGAATGTATGGTGATATGTGCATTGGGGTAGGGATTTTGTTGATGTTGCCGGGGAATGTATATTTTTTGTGTATTAATGTGAGGAGGCCACCTCGGCCCGGCGTGTATGGTCTCCGTTGTTGCATGCATCTTGTGAGTGCATGTGTATTGTTAGAGATGAGTTTGTAGTTTTGGAATATATTTTGTATATATTTTGTAGATTTTGAGGCAGATAGTTTTGTTTCTTGTATAACTATGAGGGCTGGTGGTGTGGTTGTGCATGTGATCAAGGTTTGTAAGCTAGGTAGGGCAGTATTTAGAGAGGAGGCATTCCATGTGATTATGTGAGTATCTTCTTGATTTGAGTTGGTATTTTGGTTTTGTGGAGGAATGTAGGGAAGTGGTGGTGGTGGACGGGTGTATTCTGGGATAGGATCTAAGCATTTTTGTAGTTCATTAATGCAATTGTTAGGAAGGAAAGGGAATTTTTGTCTTATGGTTTCATTTGAGGGGGGTATGGTTTGATTATGTACAAAGTCATATAGGTTCTTATGTATTGATTTTTCATGATTTATAATATTTTGGTTGTCTTCAAGAAACTTTATATAGGGGTGCGTAGTGTGGATGTGTCGTTCTGGTGGGTTTTGTAGATTTAGTAGAGTTTGTAATAGTGTATTGGTCCATGTGGTTGTGTTTAAGTTTTGTGGATTTAGGAGATGGTTGCATGTATTTATGTGTGGATGAATGGTGATTACTAGGGCATACAGGATGTGAGGTGGAGGGTGCATATTCTTTTGTTGTATAAATTGGGCAATGTTAGGGTATGTGTTGTTGTGTATGTGGTATAATGTATGTGTGGTTTTGAAGAGAGGTGCGAAGGATTTTGTAATGTGTTTATATTCCGGTTGGAATTTTATGGTATTTGGTATGAAGTATATTTTGGCATTTTTCTTATGTGATGTAGGGTGTCTTTTTAATATATTCGGCATGGGTCTTGGGTTGGATTCTATGTCGCCGCTAAAAAGTAATAGAAGTAATATGGTCTTGGAGTTGTGTTTTTTGTATTGTTTCATATTATGTTGCAACTTTTTGTTTGTATCTATTTGTTTTTTTAATGTTTTGTGTGTATGTGTGCGCGTGTTTGTATTTTTGTATAGGTATTTGTGTGTGTATGTTTTGTTATGTATTTTTGCGTGAGTTTTTTTATCGTTTCTTGTTTTACTTGTTAGTGTTTTTGTGTATGTGATTTTTGGTATGTTTATGTATAGGGTGTTGTCTTCTTGGGTTTTGTGTGTAGTATATGCGATTTTTGTTGTGTTTGGAATTATATTGTAATTTGTGTGTGTGTTTTTATGATATTTATTTGTATAGGGTGGTGTGTTGTTTATTTTGTACTCCTTGGTGTGTTCCATATTGTATTCTAATTTGCATGTTGAGTCGTTTTCTTTTTGTTTAATGTGGTGTTTCATTTTTAATTTGTATTTTATGCTAAATTCTGAACTAAAGTTTTTGTTAATTTTTTCATTGTATTTTCTAATATTCTTGTTTGTTGAGTGTGGTTTTATGTTGGTAGTTTCATTTATGGATGTGTGGTGTTTTGGGTTAGTGGGCTTGTTTATGTTGGTATGTGTGTTTGGGGTTATGTAATTTTTTGTGGTTTTGTTTGTGTACAGATTTGTTTGTGGTGGAGACATACGTGATTGTGGATTGGTATTGAGTGAGAAATGATGTGTATTCCATGCGGTTTCTTTTGTATTGGGCATGTTTGAGGTAATGATTTCTTGCCATGTATTGTTTGTTGGTTTTGTATTGGTGTGTGGTTTTTGTGGTTGGTATGTATTCTCCCGAAGGAAGTGTGTGATCAAAAAGATTCTGTATGTGTAGTGTATATATGTAGATATATTAGAGTTCCGTAGGCAATAAGGGTGTGCAATAAATTGTGGAGTGTACGTACTATATGTATTGTGTGTCTTGTTTCTAGATTTGTTTGATATACATATGTAATTAACAGAGTATCTAGGAGAGAGTTTAGCTCCTAGAGGTGAGAGACAAATATTTAGTCTGTGTGAAATATTTAGGCCATAAACTTTTATTGGGAAAGAAACAATACAATATGTGTGGTGGTGTGTGACTATTGGTGTGTGTGTAGAGTTATGTGATAGAGGAGATGTTGATGGAGATAAGAGAAATAGTGTGATATTATAAGAAAAACATAGAGGAATGAGAAGATGGGTAGAGTATTCTATGCTAAAGAGAGTTGTACCTATGACATTGTATTGAGAGGAGGTAGGTGAAAATGTGTGGGCTAGTGTAGATAAAGAGTGTATTGAGGGATTAGGGGGAGAACAAAAGGGGGGAGGAGGGCTAATGGAGTGCACTATGGTAATAGAGGTTATGACTATACTATGGTGATGAGGAGATGTATTTAAGGTACTCTTAATTGGGAGGAGGAGGTCTTTGCTACTCACCCATGAAGCTCTAGGGTGTACATAAATTTGTCTATAGTCCGTGGTCAATCCACGTTTGACGAGTCTCCAAGGGCTGGGACTTTAGATCTAGTGATGTCTTGCAATGCAAATAGTGTAGAAGTCATCAAATTCTCCACATTAGCGAGCTTGTCTTGGAGTTTTCGTGTACTGTTGTCAGTATAAGCCCTTGTTTCTTTGATGATGTCTTCGCGGAGGGTGGTGAGCTCCTGTCGCAATCTTTGGTTTCCTGCTTCCATAATGGAGGCCATCTCTGATCGAGTGATGCCAGGGGGGGCGGGGGCTACTTGGATGGATGCCACCATATTCACAAGAGCCGTGTTGATGTCATTAAACCACCATTTCTCCACTAGAGTGGCAGAGGGGGGGTTTGCGCCGTCTAGACTACGATGATGGGGTGAGATCTCCACTTGGTGTCTCCCTATGGTGAAGGTTTTGTGCAAGTATTGTCTATAGACAATGGGGTTTAAGAGTTGTACGTTGGCTCCACCATTATGTTTCCCTCCTTCTTGCTTATGGAACCATATGGACATCATATTCTCCCCGAAAACCTTATGAATGGCCTCCGTGATTTCTGCCACGCTGGTTAGTATGGGGAGATGTGAAAGTGTCACCGTGAGGGCATCTTTCTTTGCTCTATCAACAATTGATATGTTGTCAGAGCTCAAGGCTTTTGCTGGTAATATCTCTTGGTGTGTGGTGATGCTGTGGACTTCGAACTTCTTCGCTTGTTGTGGAGTTGGAGCGACAACAAAGGCATGGGATTCGTTCTGGACCTTCTGTACGTCTGTAACATCAAACTCTAACTTCCTTGAGAACCCATGGGCTACTATATCGTGAAAAAGGGAATGTACAGTCACCCCTTTAAGATTATCACTCTTGATCTTTACAGATAAGTTCTTTCGCGCCACCGCATGAAAGGTCTTGCATACTTTTCCCCTGGAGGCTGGTCCTAGTGGGTCTAGGTGTAGAATAAAATATCTCGTGCCTCTAAGTAGTGTAATGGCGTCCACCTCGGGTCTGAGGAGGTGGAGCTTGATAATAACTGACCATATGCTTTTGCCATATTTTTTTACTCCCTTGCATAGAATTGTGATGGGGTCTATCAAACTATTGCCAAGGGGTATCCTCATGTGCTCAAGTCTAGCAATGGTGAGTTTCCTCACATCCTCGTGAAACATAGGATGTTGCGGCAATTCAAAGTGAATTGCCACTTGAAAGTCATAAGAGAGACCAGTCTCAGGGGAGGTAGGGATGTCAAATGGTACCTGTGTTAGGTTATAATGTTGCCCCACGATGTTGTCGCTCCGTGTAGAGGAATATAATAGTTGCGGAATTCTTGGATATGCCATGTTGGCACCCATAGCCTCCTTTGCTTCCTCCTTGGGCATGCCTCGAGTAATCATATCTAGAACGCTCTCACCACTAACCAGCGGCTCTTGTCCTGCATCAATTGCTAGTTTCTCCATGGTAGAGAAACCCAACAAAAAACGAAAGGAGGAAAAATTAGGTATGGAAACTTGTATTAGTGGTGTAGAGTTACCTCTGGCTTTCTTCGTGGGGGTTGGGGCTTCTCCCGTACAAGGACTATCCTTCTTGGCTTCGGTGGATCTTTTGGATGTCTCTGAGGTACTCTCCACTTCCATGTCTACTGCCTTGGTTTCTTGAAAAAGTTTGAGTTGGCTGTTTGAAAAGTCTCTGTGAGTGGCTTGGAGTGCAGGGGGCACGTTGTCAGACATCTCTTCTGATGATGTGCTCCCTGTGGTTCTCTTCCTCTCTCTTCTGATGTGATTGATGGGGGCCAGCTCGAGGTCAGGGTCTGTGTCTCCTATCCCGTCTCCTCTGATGCGACTGGTGGGGGCCTGCACTGAGTCAGAGTTTGAGCTTGCCTGCAGTATTAATATTTGAGGGGGAGCTCTAGCAACGTTCTTGTTGCGGGCCTGGGTCTGTGAGGGCAAAGATGGTTGGGGTTCAGTCTATGGTTCCGCTCTCAGCTGCTGGCTCTTGCTTGGAACTGGTGGTATGGGGGCAGTGTCTGGTTGTCTCCAACGTAGTCAGTGATGCGCATCGCTCTTGGTGTAAACCTATGGGAGGGGGGATGGCTGGGGTTTGAGTCGGGGTATCCGGCTTTGTGGGCGGTGCTTGCTGTGGGCTTGCACTCCGGAGTCGGGGTTCGACTCTGGCGTTGAGGCGAGGTGGGGAGGGGAAGCTCCCTTGCTGCGTGTTTGTGGGAGCGGGGATGGTTGAAGTTCGAGTCGGAGTTCCCTTCTCGGCCGACGTCTTTTGATGGAGACCTGCGGGACAGGATCGGAGGCTGTTGTTAGCAGGGACCGGCGAGGGGGAGCGGCGTATCTGTCGCGTTCCTGTTCTAGTCGCCTCTTCTTCTCTTGTCTTGTAAGTCTGCTGCTGACCCGCGTTGTGGAAATCATTAAGCTCGTCCTCCTTATGCGTTTGCTTTTCTTGATAGTATCATGGGCTTGTATGGTCGATTGGGAGGTTTCAGGTTCCGTTCGGGGAGCTACCATTGATTTTGGGAGGGTCTGTTCAGGTCTAGGATTCATAAGGGGAAAGCTATCTCCTTTCTTGAAGTTCACAGTGTCGTTGTGGTAGGGTTCGTTGGTGGAGCGTGGTGAGGTTTCTGCACTACGTGAGTCTACACCTGTGTATATTATGTCTTGACGTCTTGGTATGTCTCCTGCAGGTCTTGGCGCTCGGCTGTGTTGGGCGTTGGTTACGGAGGGGTGCGTTGTTTGGCTGTAGCTGGACGTCGTTTTCGGAGGGGTGCGTGGTTGGCTCACTTTGGAGGGGTGTTGACTCTTTCTCAGGGAGGGCGCTGCTCGGGAGGTATACTGCTTGGAGGTCCTGTTGCTGGAGTTGGGGGGGAGCTGATGTCTGGTTACTCCGTTGCCAGTTGGTGCATAGTTGCCGGGTGTATGCTGTTCATCGTTGGGGAGGCGTATCACTCGGAAGGTGTTCTTCTTTCCTTGGGGTTCAGGCTGGCTATGTTGTGGTTTGTCTCTTTGTTGGTCTTCAAGCAGGGCTCCAGCTCCTTGGATCCTGGGAGAATTTCTCCAGCGCTTTCGCTCTTTGGAGTAACATGTAGTTGGTACGTTTTCTAAACCTACGCTTGATTTGGTAGTATGTTTTTTTTTCCGTATCTATGTGCGCTATCAGTGTGAGTGCTCAGTCTGGAATTAAAGGTGGGAATGCAATGCATTAAAACAGGATGAGGTTTGGGAGAAGAGCAAGCTTGATTTTTGGTCGTCGTGTGGAGCGTGATGGTCCACACTCCTAGGCCTTGGTTTGTTCCTGTTGTAGGCCGGCTTTGTTGTTTGTGGGCGTTGGTGTTTTGAGACTTGTTTTTTGAATGGTGGCATGCAGGAGATCGTTGGCTTGAGGCTGCCTCTTCAGTCTTTGTTGCAAAATCTGCGCATGACACCAAATACTTCCACGAGGTGTGAGGTCTTTTAATTTTTTTGTAATGTGTGTGTAGATTAGTTGGTGTTTTTCTAGTTTTTTTTACTGTGAATGGCATTCGTGTGATGTTATGTTGTTCTACTGTTTTATTGTGACGTGAGGTGCGGGATTTAACATTAGAGAGATAATGCGTATGATAGAGAGGGTGAGGGTTGTAGTATGATAATGGAATATAACAAAATGGAGGAGTTAGGTTTAGAATAGGCCTGTTTTTGATGATTTTGTTGTCCTTTGTTGGCAGCTGCGTCGCGGTGTTCGTCTGGCGATTTTTTGAAGGTGGCTCTGCTCCTATTTGTTGTTCTTGTGAATTGGACTGTCGGGGCAGGACTATGAGGGCTTGCGTGAAGTCCGATGTCTTGCGTTTCTGTGGGAAGATCTTCGTGCACTGCTGCTGTGGTGAGGCGGTTGTCTCGTGTTTCTATGGAGATGTCTCCGTGTTCTCTTGCTGTGGTGGTGAGACAGTTGTCTTGCGTTTCTGTGAAGATGCCTCCGGTCGCTGTGGTGAGGCGAGTTGTCTGGGCTGATCTGGGGGGACTTGAACTGGTTCCAGTGTTTTGTTGGGTCGGTGTGTGATGTATGTCTGTGTGCGTGCAAAGTGTGGACTTGTGCAATGTGGATCTAGTGTTGTGCCTAATTTTTCTACATCTAGTGTAGTGCGTCTAATGTAATGCAGCTGCGCTGGATCTGATCGATCTATCACTTTAGTGCGTTCTAAGGTTTCCGGGGAGGAGGGGGGAGGAGTAGGTGGAAGAGGACCGCTTTAATCCCGTTGCATAGATTGGATCTGGCTAGCTTGGGCGTGTAGTGTGTACAATGGTGCTAGATCTGAATAGCCAACACAAAGGTTCCCATTGCTTTCAGTGTACCTCTAACGATCTCCATACACAAAATATACACTTGGTGCCTAACTCAACTCAGATCCATCCTTGTTTGTCCTTTCAACACATGGGCGATCCGCTCTCCACACATACACAAAAACACTAGCAAAAGAGAGGACATTCACCCAGCCCAGCACCTCTTGGCAACTCAAATGTGTGTTTTTTCGACTAACTCCTCACTTCTCCTCACCTGAAAACATGGAGCGTTCTAGCCTGTCATCTCTCCTCGATCTATCGAAGATTCACAAAGAACATCATCTATAGAGGGGTACATTTTATTGCAATCCCACTTCACAGAAATGAGACTGACCATCCATTCCCGTTGATTTGTGCGCAAATGGTCTCATCACAATCATCATAACCTACTTCACATCTATTGTGAAGTCTATTTCGGACCATGTTTAAACAATTCACTGCTACGGTGTGATAAAAGGCTACATATGGGTCTTTCTGGTCTTAAAGGGGTAACCCTTAAACGTCAGTCGGGAACTGTATATACAACGACATATTTAACTTTGTGGAATACAAAAGATGTACTAAAGTTTAGCAAGACTTACATGTTTGGATTGAAAATTCTCCAACTAACATCTTTCATTTGGAGGTCATTTCAATATCTCAACCTTATCATGTTCAAATACATCATTGTATATGTAGAATATTGTGGCCACCAGTGACACCTTCTGACATTTAAGAGTTAAGCCATCAGATCCATGGATACTTAACCCTTTAGCGCCTAAGAGGCCCTCGTAGCGTCGTTTTTTGTGTTTTTTGTGTTGTAATTCTTTCTACAATAGTCTATTGTCTCTCACATACCCTCAATGCATTTCAAGCTCTTCATTAGCTTTCCAAGGGATCATTCCAATTTCAAATCTATTTAGGCATCAACAAACTACAGTGATTTCCATGAAGTGGAATCGTAGATTTTTGTGCTAAAATGTATCCACTGTGTAGATGATGTTTTGCCTAATCTACTACGCTCATAGATTGTCTTTGACTCTTGTTGTCCACGTAGGCGCTATAGAGTTAACACCAGATCACTAAGCGTTGCGGGTGTTGGAGAATAATTTCCTACCTTTATGTGCTTTCCGTTTGGCTCAAAGCACATTAAGGTTGGAAATTTCCTCCTTGGGATCTAAGAAGGGTGTAGAAAGGAGTGGTATTAGGTTGTTGGTTGATTTTGGGCTATCCTACCTTACCTCTGAGGACTTTTAACACACAACCCAAGGGCCAAACTCAGGCAAAGGGCTAAGTTTTGGGGTTCAAAAAGAAACATTTAAATATGCAATTGGGTCTTTTTAGTGTAAAGCCCAACCTAACCTTGAACCCTTAAATGTCTGAAGGTGCCACTGGTGGCTATTATACTCTACATGTATGTTGTCAAAATTGAACATGAATAGGTTCACATATTGAAATGACCTCCAAATAAAATATGTTAGTTGAAGAATCTTCAATTCAAAGGTATAAGTCTCGCTAAACAATTATACATTATTGTCTTCTATAGAGTAGATATGTTTAAGGGTTTAGGGCTTTGTATCTTACTCTATATTTAAATCAACAAGTGATGATCTCTCACAAGTGTCATACCTTCAAGTACCCATTCCAACTGCTGAGAGAATAAAATCCTACAAACCGGGGTTTATGTCTCATACAACTTCAAGCTTTTAATCATAATTCACAATTGGACTCTCTCTATTGGACTAGAAAAGTAAATTGATCTTTTACAATGAATAAGATTGAGGTGTTGAAGGGACCCCAACCTTGCCATGCTCTTTGGAAATTGCTCCAATGCTATACAAAATGAGAGATTGAGGTGTTTGAGGGACCCTAATCCTTCGATGTTCTATATAAGCTACTTTACTGCCCTACACCTTGAAAGTGTAAGGTATTGAAAGGACCTCAATCTTCCCAAGCTCTCTAGAAATTGCTCCAATGCCCTACATCCTGACAATTCGAGGTATTGAAGGGACCCCAATCCTCCTAAGCTCTTTTCTAGTGTTTCCCCCTTAGGGTTTGCCCCTAGGTACATCTTTTCCCTAGGTACTTCAATGCTTACAATATGATAGATTGAGGTGTTGAGAAATCCCAATCCTCCCATGCTCTTTTGAAGCTCCTCCATTGCGTAACAATATGAGACATTGAGGTGTTAAAGGGACCCCAATCTTCCCATGTTCTTTGGAAGTTGCTTCAATATAATAAATTAAAAAAGATTGAGGTATTGAAGGGACCCTAATCCTCCCAAGCTCTCTGGAAGTTGTTCCAATGCATAACAACAAGAGACATTGAGGTGTTGGAGGGACCCCAATCCTCCCAAGCTCTCTAGAGGATACTCCAATGCTCTACAATATGATGAATTGAGGTATTGAAGGGACCTCAATCCTCCCATGCTCTCTGGAAATTGTTCCAATGACCCACATTTAGAAAGATTGAAGTATTAACCCCTAAAGGACCACGACCACTTTCGCTCTAAAACCAGTCCAAAACTGCCACTGCCAAAAAGAGACATGAAAATCACATTTTAAAGTGAATTTCTGATTTTCAACCGTAAGATCTCAAAATAGACTTCTACGTAAACATGCTAGTAAATTTTGGTTGCAATTCACCGCACAGATTGATAGATTTTAGTGTTTAAAGTCAAAACAATGGTTCATTTTCTTCCCTGCGTTGAGTAGATTAGCAGACTTTGACTTCACTTTGTATCAAATTTTTGCATTGTACAAGGTCTAAATCTTTTACCATTGTCTTAAGCATGGTGTTATTTCCCAGCACACCAATTTTTAGAGGTAAAAAAGGGGTGTAGCATATTCAAAACAAGTGTGCAAGGAGTGGATGTTCAAAAATTGCCATTTCACGTTTTATTTTTTTGTGAACTACGTACGTATTCAAATGATAATCCAAACGATCAATAAGAAGGTTTTCACCACATATTGTTGTTGAAAAAAATAAAAAGTGAAAAATATGAAGATCTCTAGGTTTAATGTAGAAAAGATGAAGTTTTTTTCCCCGTTGCCGACAATGTGTGAAAATGTTTGACTTGGAGTAAAATACCTTTTTACACTAAAGACAAGAATTTTTTTTGAAAATTTCCAAAGCAGGAAATATTCTTTATATGTGTGAAAAATCTCAATGTCAATAGAATTTTTTGTCAAAATTTTTGGAGGTGCCCGGTGTCCCCACTTTTGGCTTTAAGTGGTACTAACTTTCAAACCACAAATCCAAAAAAATAAAATAAAAATATGTCCACAAAGCTCTTATCAGAGGCAATCTAGAATAAAAAATTCAGAGAAAAAGGATTTTTTTTCGAATTTTAGGAACCTGCCCAAAATCAGAAATCCCCCCAAAGGAGACTCTGGTCCTTTAGGGGTTAAAGGGATTTCAACACTCCTATGCTGCCCCATGTATGCATTTTTACATACTTGGAGATATTTCAATGCCTGCAAATTTTGGAAGAAGTATTCTTCTTGTTGTCTTCTTCTTGTCTTCTCCATGCCAAGAATCTTCTTGGAAACCTCTTGCACAATCCCGCAGATGCTCCTGCTGAATCCTTTTGAATCCTTGCGGCAAAAGATCTACAGCAGGTGCCAGACACAAGCCAGCACGAATCCTCTCTTTCAGCTGCAAATATGGTAAGCCCCCCTAAAACCGACAAGTTAAGGAATGTCCATATATGGACAGAGGAGATAATTACACTAGTATTTTTCAGTGATAGCCAATACAATTACAATTCCAACCCAAGTGATTTCATATGTTTTCGATGAAAACTGAATTAGTTATGAATTTTCAAAGTGTGCAGCCATGTTTAGTGGGTGGCCAACAGCAGGTAACCCCACAACCAACGACCAGAAGTAAGGTCTTGACTAATAGCAAACCTCCATTTGGCGCTGAGTTGGTGGTAATGGGATTGAAGAGGGCTGGATATACCCCAATTTTATAGGCGTTGGCTATGGGTTTTTGTTGGTTATGGGGAGGTTTACATTAACTGAGCCCCGTACCGGACTTCATGGACTCGATCCCATACTCTGGAGTTGTTGCTCTTTCAAGCCGCCAAAATTTCCCCAACCCGAACAACGCATTTCCCCAATTCCGGAGGAAAGTAGATTCACTCGTCAATCTGACAAGAAAAGGAAATTGATCCTGCACATAGCCCGAACCGACGTGAACCCCAAGGAAGTTAACATTTTCATGTTCAGAGATGGCTTCCTTCATTGTCGAGGTTTGAAGTAGCCGTGTGAATAGTTGATGTGTTCCTTACCCCCTAATTCTCATTCCGCTAGCATAAAACTGCAGAAGTAACAAACACCTCAATTCCTACAGTACTATTTCCAAAATGGAGGTAGCTACGAATCACTCCACCATGTTACGGGCCACTGTGAAATGCCCTGAAAGACAACGTAGAACCCCGCACCAATCTCCAAGGACTACGTGACGTACAGAGATTATGTTTCGAAAGACACAGAATCCAACACATAAGCAGAAGAAAGCTCGAGTAGAGCGACGTTCAATTCCTTAAAGTTTGTACTTGTGTTGAGCCCGATCCAACGACACATGACAATTTTACTCTAGATCATTGCTGCACCTGCTACATGCTTGAGAAGTTGCGAAACGGTCATGTATTCTACATATATGGTGTCGTATTTGAGCATGATAAGATTCCAATATTGAAATGACCTCCAAATTGAAAGATGTTAGTTGAAGAATCTTCAATCCAAAGGTGTATGTCTTGCTAAACTGGGACACAAGGGCTGGTCCAGCCGACCTTTCATCTGAACATTAGAGTTGCCTTGGTACAAACATCACTCACGAACAAAGGGGAAAAGGGGCTTCCAATGTCACTCACACAGTCAATATCTGAGAATCCTCAAAAAAATCTGAAATGAGCTGTATCAACACACTTCGTACCTGTACAATACATCACTATTCTATCAGGCAACACTCAAATGAGAATGTTGATCTTTCCTAGTTATTGCTTCGGCATCAAAGTCCTAGGTTACTCCGGAGCCTTGGAGTCTGCATCATCATTTTTCACTGGCTGCTCCTCCTCTACACATGACCGACAGTAGATTCCACATCACAAATTACATGTCCTTCCAAGTGACAAGTCATAAAACCTAACATAAGACTCAAACATATCCTTTCAAGTCATATAAGCTTAATGATGAGAGTCAAAATCTTCAGTGTATCCCTTTGAGAGAATGCTCAGTGTTTATGACATTCACTGACAAGTTTGAACGTGAAAACTCACTGATAGGTTCCGGTATCTTGTCACTCGTCACACTCTTCAACCCGGAGCCCACTTGAAAAAGCGCCCCCGGTGGCCGAGATAGAGGCTCCTCCAAGCTGTGGTCCTGTCCTCAAACAACAGGAGAAATTAACCCCAAGATGGACATAAGATGAAGGTCAAGAGTGATACATAAGAAGATGATGATGAAGAAGAAGAAGAAGAAGCTTGAGGGTGATACATAAGAAGAAGAAGAAACTTGAGGGTGATGATACATAAGAAGAAAGTTCAGGGTGATGCATAAGATGGAGGTTTAGGGTTTGGACGTACCACATGGTCGGTATTGTGCGGCATGATGTCTATGGGCGCCGGAGTGTCGGTGCCCGTGGGGCCGATGCCGGTGCTGATGTCTGTCTGGTTCTTCAAGCTCTTGGACACCGCCGCGTCCGCCGATTGCCCCTCCGAATCCATTTTCCCAAACCCTAGACGGCCACTGCCACTGCCACTGCCTCTGCAGAAGCAAAGCACATCAGTGAAACGATGAGTGTCATACCCTATTGTCTCATGCAGCTTGTGGACATTGTAACTGCCATGGTCATGACCAGTTTGGTGGGAGAGCGTGGGTACCTTACACGATCGGAGCAGGTTGCGTTGTTCGCCTGTTTGTTTGTTTGCGGAGTGAGAGTTGCAGGATTTCTTCACAAGAGAGATGGTAGTGAAATAGAAGAAGAGATTGCGGGCGCGGGTGCGAGACGGAAGAAGAGGCCCAAGTGGCACGATCACGTGTCGGAGGGTTTGTCCACGTGTCAGAGAGGACAGACCACGTGGCAATGATCGGAAACCTGCCAGGTCATCACTCAGCTTCCATTACACAAGCATATGTTACAACTTACAACAGCCATCTCACTTATAACAGTTGGCTTGGGTTCTTGCAAAGGGAGTTGATTGTTATAAGAGCATGATCCCCACTTGGTCATGGTGCCTTGGTTGGGCGGGGCTATGGGTTTGTAGCTTCCTCAAGTTTTGCAGGGGTTTCAACAAATTTTGACCACTATCGTAGGCCCAGGGCAAATTGACCCTTCGTTGGGAGTTACCCAAGGTGGGCTCCATCTAAGTTGTATGGGGTCATTTTTCTGGCCCTTTTATTTTGGGGGTCCAGAGGTTTTTTTTGGATTTTTTTGGACAAATTTGAGCCCTACGGCTATTGTTTACCCTGGTGGATCCTCTGATGCTATAATTAGGACCCCATCCAAAAACAAAATAAGGGCCAAGTTTGGCTCCACCACCTCATGGCCCACCTCAGGTAACTCCCAACAAAGGGGTCAATTCGCCCTGGGCCTATCGTAGTATCAGAGTGGCTATGGCCAAGTTTGCCTCGATTTTGCCAACAGGCAAAAGTATTTCACCTCCAATGTAGTAACTCCCGGTCATTTCTTCGCCCAGGGCGAACTGACCCCCTCGTTCGTACTTACCCAAGGGGGCCATGAGGTGGTGGGGCCAAACCTGGCCCCTATTTTGTTTTTGGATGGGGTCCTATTTTTAGCAAGGGAGGGTCTCCTAAGATAAACAATGGCCGTAGTCCCCAAATTTGTCAAAAGAAACCCAAAAAAAGCCTCCGGATCCCCCAAAATAAGAGGGCGAGGAAAATGACACCATGCAATTAAGACGGGGCCCACCTTGGGTAAGTACCAACGAGGGGGTCAGTTCGTCCTGGGCCATTTCTTCCCCTGTGCCTCACAAGTTGTGGCTCAACATTATTTTTTTCTGTTGTTAGAAAACATCACTAAAAACTCAATATACCCTACGCTATGGTCAGTTTCGTACATAATTAATTCAAAACGGGGACTTGTCCAAAATTTTGGAAATTTCAAGAGATTTGGCTAGGCAATACCTATGTAATACCAAGGTGACACCCGTGCAAGGTCTAGGTGATAGTTGTGCAATACCTATGTGATATCCATTGTGTCGAATCAATGTGACCAAAAAAAAAAATGTTTCGGCACTTGCCTGCCGAAACTGACCATAGTGTACGGTAATATGATTATGAACTAGAGAACTTGTGTGTATTATGAAAGTAGAGTCAAAACCCTTCATAAATTGATATGAAGGCTTAACAGAAACATATTAAAAATTAGTGGATATCTGTTGTTTCCAACAGGGTAAGGTCAATCCCCTATGGAGTAAACATATGTAAAGGCAAAATTCTTTCATACTTTTGTTGAGATAGAGATATATTCAACTTCTGCATTGTGTATTTTACGGTTTCAGTGAAATTGTTTGCTACTTTTAGGTGAATTCAGCTGCAATCACTGCATAGTTTACTGCATCTGAGTTGGTTCCTACATCTATTGCTTTGAACTGAAGATCTTAGGACTTTGGCATCAGCATACAACTTTTTGCTCATAATATTAGCTAATAGCGAAGATATCCGAACAAAGCCTTGGTATCAACCTCAGCGAGGCGCGTCAGTAATAAGCATTGGATGGATATGTGATACCCAGCCAATGCACATCTAATACCCTCGCATGCGCTCCGATACCCTTCTACACCATCGATGCCCTCCGATACCCACAGATACCACTAAAACAGAGTGATACCCTCCGATATCATCCTGATACCCGGTGAAACGGTGCTGGCTGCTTGCGCACCTCCCAACGGCACCTTCTTCAAATCCTGCTGCGCTCACCATCGGTGCACACGAACCCAACAACTCTTTACAATCACTGCATCCCGACCACCTCTCCGTCGCCCACAGTGTCACGGAATTCCGTGCAGAACCGAGCGAGAACGACCCGCATGAGCCTGCACACAACTCTTGAATCGGTGAAAGTGAGAGGAGAGTGCGGTTGGAGCTCTGAATTCATTCGTGAGAACGGAAAGGAGAGGCGATGAGGACGAAGACGACGAGAGGTGGAGCCAGGAAGCCCGTGGAGCAGCAGGTCGGTGGCCAAGAAGAGGAGCTCGGTGTTGTGAAGATGGTGTGCGATGCGATAGATCGTGAGGGTGAGCTTTCTCGTTCACGTATGATGGTTAGGATCAGACGTTGTAGCGCGTTTGTCATTTCTTTTGAGAATTATGACGTGCACGTTTCGATTGAGAGCTGTTGCTGCAAGAATTTCTGTCCTTCTTGATTGGAGAGTGTGTTTGTCATCTCTCTTGAGAATTATGTCGTGTACGTTGTTTTGATTGAGAGCTGTTGGAAGAATTTGTGTCTTTCTTGATTGTGTGAGCCGTGGTTCTGCGTTGTCAAGCCTTACCCGTCTTTGAACATGCAGCATTGACATCTTACCAGGGCGGATAATCTCTCAGTGCGCTTCAGTACTTAGAGCTTGGTAGTATAGTTTATTCTCCCTCTGATTAATGAGAAAAATGAGTACGATGACGTTAACCAGGGAACTAGCATCTACTACTTCTAAGTCCAAAGTCTGAAACCTTCATCATCTTGGTTTTAGAGAACCTGGTTGCAACATGCATAGCGTAGTACCCTAGTCTGTTTATTTAAGTGCCATCGTAGTAATTCACCATTGCATCTAGTTGGCCTCCGCCTGTTTGGGAATTTATTCTTCGTCTTGACATGATGTGCAGTGCAGTCCAGGGAAGAGGCAATCGCGGCGATGAAAGATGGCTACATGGCTGGCGCCACCGCGCAACTGCAGTTGCTCATGTCCACGTTTCCGGAGCACATCCGCAAAATGCCAATGACGAGGTTCTTGAAGCAGCATTGCCCCAATACAAGCAATAAAGCCAGAGACGGTACAGGACTGTGGGTGAGTGGGAACATTCAAGTTGAATTGTATTCAGCACCGAGCTGAATTTGACCATCTCAGGCAAGTATGATGGCAGCACCATGCTTGTACTAGTTCACTATGTCAGGAATAAGAATGTCTGATTCAGCTGCTGAATATGGGAATGAATCGCTGTAGCTGTCTTTCAATGCCAGTCACCCTTCATGGTATGTTTCAAGACCCTATATGTCGCATACTACGGTCACAAATGATGCAAACATTCAGCAACCACAAAAGAAACTTGGCATAGATGCCAAAATCGTATCTAGAAAAGAACTTACATGTTTACACGAAGGAACAACTCTGGAGAGAGTACCTTAGCGCTTCTCAGTGTTCAGAAAAGAGTCTTATCATAACTATGAATATAACTGCATCACTAGGTAGACAAGTTCACAATGAGTGCCTTATTAGGAGAGGAACAACTAATTACATACGTTCAGCTCATTCCATTGTGTGCATTATTAGTAGATGAAGAACAGGTCATACCTTCGCTTCCAGTACCTTATTCCCTATGAAACCCTGCAATACCAGAGAAGTCCTCATTTGAAAATGTGCCTGATGCTGAGTGGAAAAAGCTCATAGTCAAATCGTTAACCATCTGCCCCCTTGAGTTTTGTGATAAAGGTACCGACCGCTGAGCATATCAACCATATCCCTAAACCCTAAACCCTAAACTCACTCCACAACAACTGAAGTCACCACTCAAGGCTAGTATCAATTCAATCCAAAAGACCCCATATCCACTGTTCTCGCCCATAATCAACACTGAGGGTAGTCGATTATTCTCATATTTTCATTAGTTCCTCGAGTTTGGTTAAAAAAGTCCTGGGAATCACCTTCTCAACCCCAAATGTAGCACTGACTCTAGATGGATTCTGTCAAGGAAAACCCTAAGGTAAGCCCCCCTAAAACCGACAAGTTAAGGTATGAGCATATATGGAGAGAGGAGATAATTATACTATTATTTTTCAGTGATAGCCAATAGAATTGCCACTCCAACCCAAGTGATTTCATATTTTTCCAATGAAAACTGAATTAGTTATGAATTTTCAAACTGTGCAGCCATGTTTAGTGGGTGGCCAGCAGTGGTACCCCCATAACCAACGACCAAAAGTAAGGGTCTCGACTAATAGAAAACCTCATAACCTCAGTTGGAGCTGAGTTGGTGGTAATGGGATGGAAGAGGGTTGGATATACCCATAGTTACGGTGAATGTGGGGTGGAATTGAGACCAAATATAGAGTGGCGGTGTTAAGAAGGTGGTGGTCATGGCGGGGTATACCTTAAGGTAAGCTCCCCATAATCCATAGCCAACGTTAAATAGGCTAATGTGGCAGCACATTTTGAAAATTCATAACTAATTCAATTTCATTGGAAAAATATGAGATCACTTGATTTGAGATTGTAATTCTATTATCTATCACTGAAAAATAAATGTATAATTATTTGGGTTCTCCATGTATGCACATTGCTTAATGTGGCGGTCATAGGTTGGTATACCTTATACACACCACCTCTCACATGAACACACACGCCTAGGAGAACACTATATGGATGAAGTGGGGCCACATTATTCATAGCTATGGATGCCACATATTATAGCTTTCATATTTTGGGGATAGAGAGGGTTTTTTTTGGAGTTCTTTTGCCCCAAATTATCCAACCTTGGCAAAAATAAGGCTCCCTCCAACATAAAAATATAGAGCAAGTTTTATCTACACCCCCTCTTCATGGCATCCGTAGCAATGGTTTAGCCTAGTTTATGAAAACACTAGATAAAGACCCATTGTCCCCAACCGTTAATGCAAGTTTAGCTCTGTTAGTTAAAATTGAAAAAGTAAAAGTAAAGTACCCGTCTTCCTCCTCAAAATGATCTCCCAATTATCTCCCAGTTAAATCCCTAGTTCTCACTTGGGTATCGATGATATTCCATTATTGAAATTTGCACCTAGTTTTGCTTTAGCAGCAAGTTATTTATTTATTTCATTATTCCACAAGGTTTCCATAACCATGTTTTGTTGCAAACATGGTCAAATATGACACTTCTTTTCAATCAGTATTAAAAATAGTTAAAATTTATTTTAGAATAACAAATTTATACGATACGCGTGAAGAATTGCAAAATTCAAGAGGGATCCATGCTTATTTTCAGCTCCCCGTCTTAACCCTTTAGCGCCCAGGAAGCCCAAAATGGGACTCCGGAGGTGCTCAAACTCAATTTGCATGAAATTCATTAGGAACTAGGCTTTGAGATATGAGGTTCAGATTTGCGCACTCATTACACAAACACTCTCCAACAATCAGATCATGATTTGGATTTATAGAACTCTTGGAAAAGCTAGGAATACAACACAAAATATACCAAACACACTGAAATACAGTGAATACTATGCCACATACTATGTTGTATTTCACACACATGCACATTGATTTTGGTCTTAAATTTTGATTGAACTCGGTCTTTAAGACATTCTTCATTGTTTTGTGATTGTTGATCTCTCTCCTCACATACAAAACTTCCGTTTTGATTCGTATAAGGTTGGAACATTTTTGTATACAACCAAGTAGAAAAAAGAAAAAAAATCACCAATAATTGGGTATAAATATTTTCTTCACATATAATCTGTTAATGCAAAGCTATCAACCTAGTGCACATGTGAACCACTCTAATTCAAAGTAAAAATATTCTTGCAAGACTCTATTGATAGTTAAAGTAGTACACCCTCCAAATTCCACAGTTTTCACTACCAATATACGGTAACTTTCAACACTATAATCTATTCCATCAACGATTGGATGTTGTGCAAAATTTCCCCAAAGTTGAGATCATGGGTTAAGTTCAATTTTGTAAGGTTAGATATTAATATTAGTCATTGAATTTCCATCGATTCCGGTTCGAAGAAAAAAATCAGCAGAAATCTTGGTTTTTCGAGAAACATCCCTGGGCGCTAAAGGATTAACTAGAGGCGATAGTACTAAATGCAGTATGCAACTCTTTGTTGTACAGTGGGGTACCAATCAAAATGTCGTTTTTGAATTCACAGTGAGAAAAGTTTCAGTACTGCCAACTTTGAAAGCCTCCTCAGAGCTCAAAATTGGTATTTTACCACGAAATTTTTACCAAAGAATCATCTTTAAGTTAATTACATGTATGCGAAATTTCAAGGCCAAAAGATTCACCGAAAAAAAGGTATTAAGAATCTATCAACATTGGTAGCTGTGGAAATTTTTTCACTGCTGCCAACTTTGACAGCCTCCCAAAGATTAAATTTCATTTTTTTTTGCCATGAAATTCTTGGAACAAAAACCTCTTTATGTTAATAAGATATGATAAAATTTTCAAGGCCAAAAGATTAATACAAAAAAGAAATCCACAATCTACCAACATGTGTAGTTTGGGGAAACAACGGGGGAAACCATTTCATTGCTACCAACTTTGACACCCTCCCAACGGTTGAGAAATTGTCTATTTACCATGAAATTTTTGGCACAACATGATCTTGATGATAACAACATTCATGCCAAATTTCAAGGTCAAAAAATTTATACAAATTTTTTTTTTTACAATCTACCAACGTGTATGTCCTCCATTTGCCTCAATCACTGCTTGTAACCTAGAGGGCATAGAATGACATAGTTGAAGGAGCTTTGTACCGTTGATTAACCTCCACTCTCTTTAAATAACTACCTTCAAGTCATCTAAATTTTTTGGACATATTGGGCCATGTTGCACAACATCTTTCAAAATCTTCCAAAGGTTCTCAATTCGATTGAGATTGGGGGAATTTGCAGGCCAATTGAGCTTCTCCAAAAGGTGTGCTTAGAAAATAATCACCCATCACTTGCTTCTCCCATCATCCCACATCCCACCTCCTATAATGCTCTATTGTAAATGCAAGCATTCTTATTGAGAGGAAAAAGCTTCTTCATGCATACATGGTCTCCAATTTTTAAACAAGTGCAGTCTTCGAGATGTGACAAGTGCACACAACTAAATTTGGCTATCCTTGATTTTTTTGAGAATCATTTATGATTAGAGATTGCATCATCTAGAGAATTTCAATCTAGAAGCATGATTGTCTGACATACTTCAACAATTTCAATGTCTTTAATAAAAAGTATCTCACAACTACACACATTGGAAGATTGTAAATGTTTTTTTTTGTATAAATTTTTTGACCTTGAAATTTGGCATGAATGTTGTTATCATCAAGATCATGTTGTGCCAAAAATTTCATGGTAAATAGACAATTTCTCAACCGTTGGGAGGGTGTCAAAGTTGGTAGCAATGAAATGGTTTCCTCCATTGTTTCCCCAAACTACACATGTTGGTAGATTGTGGATTTCTTTTTTTGTATTAATCTTTTGGCCTTGAAATTTTTATCATATCTTATTAACATAAAGAGGTTTTTGTTCCAAGAATTTTATGGCAAAAAAAAATGAAATTCAATCTTTGGGAGGCTGTCAAAGTTGGCAGCAGTGAAAAAATTTCCACAGCTACCAATGTTGGTAGATTCTAAATACCTTTTTTTCGGTGAATCTTTTGGCCTTGAAATTTCGCATACATGTAATTAACTTAAAGATGATTCTTTGGTAAAAATTTCGTGGTAAAATACCAATTTTGAGCTCTGAGGAGGCTTTCAAAGTTGGCAGTACTGAAACTTTTCTCACTACGAATTCAAAAATGACATTTTGATTGGTACCCCACTGTACTGCGTTTTTTTTAAAATCAGATTTTTTTTAAAAGATAATAATTCGGAAAAACAAAAAAAAAATGTCTCTTGCCATCACCCACCATCCACTTCTCTTCCAGGTTTTTTATCTTAAATTTATCAGGGGTGATCTGAGTGATTCTTGATTATCTTCTCACTTGTAGTAGGCAATGAAGGGGTTTGTGGAGGTTGAACTTTCCATGGCCATAATGTGCTCAAGATATTTGGCCTTTTCAATGTTGTTCATTTGAATTCCACCACCTATTGTGAATAATGTATTACAATGTTTCCATGCATTTATCCAGTTCTCTTGTTTTTTTTATTTTTAAAAGTAGGCGCCTCTACGCAATAATGGACCCTACTTTCTACTGTAAAGTTTCGATTATGTGGATGCTCTAGTTAATGACATTCGACAATTCCATAATGACATTGAATAATCCTACAATATTTCCTAACATCAAAACTCCAAAGTCCAGGGTGGCGTCGTCCTTGGACCCTATGAGTTGCCTCCATTATCTTTCTATGTTGTGCTAAATTGCCACAAGGAAGACTTATCCTCCAATGATGATTTGTGGTGGAGCCTAGGCGAGAAACACATTGGAATTACATCAAACTTGTTGTTTAGAAAGCGTTTGGGGAAATGCTTTACAAAAAGCACATGAATTTTTATAACATGAGCCCCGATGCATTTGTTGGATTGCTTGATATGCTAACACCTTATTTTTGGTTAGAAATCATAAACCTTGTTAGGCTCCAATTAGAGATTAAACACCATATTCATTATATTGGGAGATTGGGAGCCTCCCAAAATATTATATGAAACTTAAGTCGACCTAAACATGCAAATGTTTAGTGAATTTACACAATGCGATTTGTCCTATATGTACAATATGGGTACACATTCGGCTCGAGTCAAGCTGAATGTGCACAAATAATTCTGTTGGAAAAACCATTCATACCTTTCAAAGTCCTGTTAATCTCCCAATATAATGAATATGGTGTTATTAGGAAGATTGTCGTTGTAGTACTCTATAGGTTTGCACATGGTACCTCTTTTGTTTTGTGAAGTGCTTGAGAATACGTCATCCGTTTTTAAAGATCCAATGGCATTTTCAATAACGATCCTCCTTGAGTTCATAGCACTATCAAATATCTTCTGGACTTCATTTTGTGGTGACTTTCAATTCTTCTACAAATAAGTATGAATTGAATAAGCAGAATAATTAATCAAATATGAAGTGCATAGCTTCACTCCAACATCTACAACTGGCGTCTGTACAATAGTCTGTGGAATGTGTGCGCATGTGAGCCCGCTGGTGTTTATGACGGAGGGAAGCAGACTATTATTCAAACGCCAATTGTGGATGCTAGAGGGAAGCCATGCACTCCATACTTGATTAGTGATTCCATTTATCAAATCCGCACTTATTTGATTAATGATTGCACTTCATATTTGCAATTCCAATATTGTTACCTCTATTGTTACCTCCAATAATATTTATGCATCTAATATTCTGGGCCATCCGACAACTACCTACCCGCAAGTCTTATGTCAACTCCAGCTTATAGTGAGATTGGAAGTGAGAGTGGGAGTTAGCAAGTCTATTATACCCTGCTTGTGAGTCACTTTTTGTAAATAATTGATTCACAATGGAGATTGTCCAAAAAATTTATCTAGGAGATTTGTCTAGGTGATATTGGTACAATGAAATTACTGTGGATGAAAATACCTGAAACAATTGCTTGAAAGGGGTCAGTAAAAGTTGTCTCTGAAAGGCACCGTTTGAAATCCTCAAAAATCAATATATACTTATCCTTATCTGCAAGTTGGAAGACGAAATTGCTTGGACGAAGGTGACTTAGATAATTGGTCATTTTTATAAAAAACTATGAAAGGTCAATCAAACTTTCAAACTTTGAGATTTCCTTGGGGGGACTCTTCTAGGTTGATCTTCAGGAATGATATCTCCATCTCCTAGCATGATACAAAATTGAATAAATCCTCCTTTCAGGAACAATAAAATTACATATCATTCGATTGTTCTACATCAACCAGAGAATATGGTGCACATTACAATTCGTTGCTGCAGATATTTGTCTACAGCCTAAGTGTCTAAGAAAATAGATTTATGAAAAAAATAGGAGCATGTATAAGGAAGACTCAAATCCCTGCTTACTATAAACAAATATGATTACTGCAACAAGTTATCCATGATTCGATTTCATATTGTTCCCTCTATTGCAAAAGATTTCCCACGCTTCCGCTTCTTTCCTTTGTCAGTTTCTTTGGAAGTCTTCATAGCTATACTTAGAGCTGTAGAATTGAGGTAGAAGCCCACACAACAGTAAAAACGTTGGAAGGTAACCTTCCCGAAAAACACTCGCAAAACAATCTACATTCTCAACACTCCCTTGTTCCTTTTCAATATTGCTCCTAATCTCATCAATTGATTAGCAACATCAAGAAACCCACGCACACAATGGAAACCAGTGGATATCATCGTGCCTCTAACCAGAGTTTCAAATCCTATACACAGCTCAATAGAGACCACTATGTGGGTGGCATCAATTGACTTGGATGCCCTAGCATCGATAGAAAAAGACGCACGCCCCCGGAATGAAAAGTTCAACTTGAATAAACACATTACACAATCTGATACGCAATAGGATCATCATGATGAAACAGATGTGAACCAAATTTTATTCATACCAGGAAAGATGGAAAAATGGAAATTGAGGCATGTACATTCAGGATTCGAGTGACGTTTGCTTCCTTCAGAAGCTTTGCACGCGACGCATTGTTGAAGCTGCCAAGATGCAAGAACTGCGGTAAGATCTCGGTAAATAACGCACGTTGTGGATATTTCAACCTAGAATCTCGCACGTTCACAATCGCTCTTGCACCAAATAAAAACGCACGGATTTTACAAATCAATACAGACACTCAAAATCGCACTGCCCGCCATAGCGTCTCACACCAAACCAAACCGTAAGAGCTGATTCCATCCCCGGGTAAGGTCTCTTGGTTGATTCTAGGGTTTCTATAGGACGTCTGGAAAGACGACTACGACGTCAAAAGTTCTAGGGTGTGTGATCTAAATTGTAAGCCAAATCTGAATTCAAATCTGAGCTGCAAGGTTCTTCTTGAAAACAAATACTTGTGATAAACTCAAATTTAAGCAGAAAATGAAAAGAAGATGCAAAATAACCAAATTCAGTGGTGGTGTTGATAACCACCAATTTATTTTATTTTTTTGTTTCTAAGAAACTTCTTCTTGATTGTCCCTAAACTTCATCAAGGGTGTCTTCATCCTAATACTTCAATGCTTGCCAATATAATCATGCAAAGCATCCTTCCACCAATTCAAATCGAGTTGAGCTGCACAAGCTGCTGAAGCAAGGTATTCCTTTGGCTTCCTATATTTGTAGCAAGGAGGAGTAAGTAGAGGTGGTTTATCAAAGAGCTGAGTTCCATCTACCACTTTCAAATAGGGCTCTCGCTTTTCCCTGTTGCAATAGGTCTCTGTACGAAACTTGAAAATGTGACAAACTCGCGGAATGTTGAGGTAGTTGAGGATTGCTTGAGCCTTCACATCTTGAACCAATCTGTATTTAAGAACAAGATTTAGGTTCTCCAATTTTTGAGGAGTAGCCAAACCCTTATGATACTTCCTCACCAATCCATGAGCTCCCATGTTACTAGGCAAGTTGTTCGGTCCTAGCATGCTTGAAGTGAAGTATTTCACAAGTTCCACTAGTGGAATTGCTGCAGTTCTCAAGTAAGTGTAAAAGTCAATTGATGACTGAGCACCCCCTCCTCCACTACTTTGAGAACTCCTTGATCCACTTGCGTGAGAACTGCCTGTTCTACTCCCTTCTAAACTGCAGGATGGTTCATGTATCCACCCTCCTCTGTAGATATCATACAACCTTGATAGGCGACTAATGATGTTGTGATACCTGGACCCTCCTGCCCTAACTATAGGTTCCTCGGTACCATCCCATTCATTCTCAGCCACAGTGACAAACTTCAATGCGCTTTGATCCTTGGCATCATCAAGATTGATGACCTTCCGGAAGTGTTGATCCCATTGGTCTTCATATGCTACTGTGGCCACTGGAATGGCATGCCCTAGTGTGCATGTAGTGATTATCCTATCTCGTACTCTTTCAACACCTCTTTTGAAGAGGTGGCTGTCATCCACATCCATTCCTGGCTCTCGGATTCCTAATCGACTCAGCTCATACCACATGGCTTCCCAAAAAAAACCGCCTCTAAAACATCCAGAATTAGACATGTTCAATGAGAATGTCTCGCTAGTGTCATTTGCGGCTGAATAACTTTTTCTTGATGTAGGGTTGTGCCAAGTACCACCGTAACAAGCCGAAGTAATGAGAGTCACATGTCCCTTGCAATCCTTTAAGATATGATTCAACTCATAAGTATGCAACGTTTCGAATCCCTCATTGTCCCCCTTCCCAACTAGAATTCCTGTACGTATGTCCTTGTCATTTGTAGCATCATCTCCATGGGCAAATACAATTAGTAACAGTTTTCCTTCCTCACCAAGATTCGACACAATATCACAAAGAGCATTTTTGAAGTCTGACACAAGGGAGTTTGCATTTGAAACTTCATAAAAGATGTTGTCACTGTCATTAAATACCTCCAAGCGACGGTGTTTGGGAGACCCCCACCAGTATGAACCTCCAAACTGCACTTCTGCATGTAGGTCCACTGCAGTCATCCACTTTTGTTCCCACTCCAAGCTTCCATAAATCTTGTGTGCCATTGCAAAATCAGCCGCAAACCATCCGTCGTCCATTGTCGGTCCAGCCACGAACGGACCCAACAATGCCAACAGGTAACAGCCAGAAGATGCATCCGAATCGTCATCAACATTGTGACTCTCCAAAGATGCAGCTACTTCTTCGATTTCCTCTCCTGTCAATCCTTGCCGCACCTCCAACTCATCCTGCCAACCCATTGATGAAGCAAACCTGCCACACAAAGTAATAGAGAACATATAGTTTTAATTTCTAACTAGTAAACTTTCAGCTACACTTCTCGTAAGATTTTTTAATATGTGACATTTTTTATTGGATTTATTATATAAGGTAGCTTTCACTTTTACTTTCAATTTATATTACTTTTATTTTCCTTTAGGGTTTGTTTCCACTTTTGCTTTCAATTTATTTTACTTTCACTTTCCTTTTCTTTTACTTTATTGAAACCTTGATACTATTGCATCTACTTCCTAAATGAGATAGTATCCAATCTTTAGAAATGTATGTTACTGGTTTTAAATTTTCAACCACTAGTTACTTCAGAATCTTCACCACAAGGTTCCTTGTGTGTTCTGCGTTTACTTCAGGATCTACATCACAGGTTCCTTGTAAGTTTTGCATTGAAGGAAATTCAGCTCTCTCAATCAAAATCATGCAGGCACATAATTTAGTATAACAACATCAAAGACAAAACTGGTGAGTTATGCAACAAGATCGTACCTCTTCTTCCTTGAGAATGCGTTCGGATCTCTTAAGAACAGCTGGCATATTCTCAAGTACTTTATAAAACAAATCACTCAAAACCTACAAATTATATGGAAAATATATATGATAAGCAGAGAAATCCAAGAGAGAAGAGATCGAAGCAAGAAATATATGGAGAAGTAACCTAGATAGGGATGGAGTTATCTCTATATATAGTAATAATTTTACTTTAATATATAAGTATAAAATGAAAAATTAAAATAAAAGCTTCACAATAATAGAATAAAGTATAAATATCAAATAAAAGCGTAAATTCTAATCGTTGAATAAGACCTAGTGAAGTCTCTATCTAGTATCTGCCAAGTGTCATCATCAGACTTCATACCCACCCTTTTTAATCTTACTCTATAATATAAATAAAAGAAGAAGGGTTATACCTGAAGATACGCCCACTGTAAGAGGCGTACAACATGTGGAATTTACTTTAACTATATTTACTTTTTACTTTTATTTTTACAATTTAGTTTATTCACCTAAACTTACATCACACTGGACAAGGAATTAGTAAGCTGGAACTACTTCCCTCTCTCGAGGGTAGACACTATGTAACAAGTAGCCAAAGAACCACAAACCAACCAATCAACCAACGAATCACTAACCAAACAACTAGCCAACGAACCAACCACAAACCAAGCAAGTAGTCAAAACCTCAAAACCAACTAGTCATGATAAATCAAGGCGGGGGAAGAATTTAAGGGGGCTCCTATGTATCGGGGAGGGCTTGGTTGTTTTCGATTTTGCGTTTATGTAGAAGAATGGACATGGCATATTGAGTAGCTATGGTGTTAATGTTTTTAAAGGAGGTTTTAATTGTTTCAATGGGTATCTTGAAGGTATCTTCTAGAGTTTTCATAGATGGGATAAAGGTGGTGGCACGAGCGCCGGATGTGATTACAATAAGGGGGTCGACATTCCATCCGAGGGCGATGATGTCATCAATAAGGGGTTGGTATTTATCTATTTTATTTTGGATTGTTTCCGGGGAAAATCTATTGTTGCAATATGTGAATTCAATGAATTGAATGGTGTAGTCTTGGTTGATGTTATTGGGTGGTGGGTCATTATATGGTAAACCTTTAACACAAAGGATGTCCGGTTTGAGCCTAGCGTTGCAATGACATCTTTGGGTCATACATGAGAATGGGAGTAGCCAAGGGGGGACCGTATTTTCTTGTCGATTGTTATTAAAAGTGCCTGCGTTCATTAGTACAAAACATCTCGATTTATTGTAGGAGGTGATTAGTTTTCGGACTTCCCATACCACTTAATTGTGTCTTTTAACAATTAGGGAGTGTATGTGGTGGTTTTGGCATTTGAGTAGAACATGTAGCCATGTGTCGGGGTCCGTTGAGGGGCATATGGGGCATGTTATGGATGGAAATCTTTCTATTCCAAAGAAGAGTTGTTTACGGGCATTTCCCATGTATTGACCGGTACGGAATTTGATAAGGCATGTAATTTGTGAATCGGTGATGATGGATTTTTTCCAGAAGTTTGTAGAGAGTTCATTGTCTATGTCATTGTTGTTAGTCCACTTTTCTATGTTAGGAAAGTTGTCTGTGATTGTGTCAAGATTGTTATGTAGGTCTTGTTTTTTGAGGTATTTACTCAGGAATCTAACCGGGCCTTTATCGGGGGTGTCTTCTTTGGAGGGCCAATCTTCTTTTTGGAAATAGTAAGGGGTGGCATGGGCGTGTTGATGTGGGTCTTTGGCATTTTTATGTGATTTTTCTCTTCCTTCTTTTGCAAGTTTATCCGCTTGTTCATTGCCCTCAATATTAGCATGGGCTCGGACTTTGTGGAGGATTGTCATTTGTCCTCGTTTTAATATCATTTGGACCATTGATTCTAGTATGATTTGGTCGGGGTGACTATTATGGAGGGTAGGATGTGTTATTTGGGTGTTTAATAAATATAGTGCGTTAATGCAATCTGTAAATATGTGTACCGGTTCATTGTTGTATTTTGTTGTGACGATTTCTAGTGTTTTAAGGATGGCCATTAGTTCTGCTCTAAGGATATTTTGCAGTCCATGTAGTCTTTTGGCTAGTTTGATTTCTTTCGTATCGTTGTATATTCCATAACCGGCTTTTTCTCTGCGCCAAGATCTCGGGCTAATTTGCTCTGGCGGTTTGAAGGAGCCATCAGTATAGTAGTTGTATGCGGGGTTAAATTTAGGTGGGGTGTTAGTTTGATATTCCGGGAGGGGTGGGGATGATAGGGTGTAGTTTAGTGTATTGTTATTGTAGTGTAGTTTTGACCATTTTTTGTTTCTGTTGACGGGTGTTTGCATTGGTGTTGGTGGGGCCAATTTTGTGAGTATCTGGTGTATGTTTAGAGTCTTTGCTATGGAGGAGAGTTCTTCTAGTTGTTCTTGTGTGCCTAGGGTTTGATTTTGGTGGTGGATGCATATTATTTGTAGAGTCGATGATTCAGTTCTGGGCTTTTTTAGATCTAGTGGGATAGTGGGTTCTTCGTACGTTATTGAGTCCGCTTCGAATAGTGCAATGATGTGTGTGTCAGGGAAGGGGCTCGAGTGTGGGTTAGGATTTTGATACCAATTTTTGTCAGGGGTTATGATTAGGGTGGAGGTGTAGGTTGGGTCGTGTTTGGCCGGGAGGCGGGCCCAATGTAGTGCTTGTTTTGTTTCTTCTTCATTGTGCGGGTGGGCCATACCATTACCTATCCATTTGTGGTCAAAGGCTTTCCCTAGTGATCCGAATATTTTATCTCGTTCAAAGGGGGAGTAAAATTTGTTGAGTTTGGTAGGGCATGTGACGGGGGAGGAAAAGTATGAGTGTTGGATGTTGAATGTGGAGATTAATGAGTTTATTATAGGTATAGGTAGTGTATATTGTGTAAGTTTAAGGGGGTTGTTTTTTGGTATTCTATATTTGTATCTTTGGTATAGCCATATGACTTCGGTTTCAAATGGTTGGGTTGTTGGTTCAATGTTTGTAGGGGTTTGTAGTATAGTATTGTATTGATTCCATAACCATGTGAGCCTAGTGATTGGGATGGTGAAGAGGTGTCGTCCATCTTCTTCATATAAGTGTGCTTGGTCTTTGTCAACTCTAATTGTGTTAGATGAGGTGAGAATGTCGTTTTCGGGGTTACATTCCGTTGTATAGATGTTTAGTAGGGGGATTATTGTGGGTGGGGTGACGGACCTTGTGTCCTGGGTTGATTTTGTGGGTGGTGAGCTCGGATAGTTTCGGTGTAGAATTTCTGCTGAATTCTTTGATAATATTGTGTGAATTTATTTGTATTATGTGTAATGGTGTTTTGGTTGTGTCTTGGGAAGAGGTTTCTTTGGAGGAGCCATTTGTTGTAGGTGTAGTTATTGTGAGTCCATTGGCATAGATATCTAGTGTAATTGTTTTCGATTTGGTTTTTATCTATTTTTTCCTTGTATTCATGGTGTATGATGTTGTTAATGGGATATGTGGTGGGGTTTTTAAGGATGTGGTTTGGGGGGTGGGGGTGGGGGTGGGGGTGGGGTGGGTGTATTGATTGTGGGGGGGTATTTCTTGGGGTGATGTCATTGTTTATAGTGATGAATGGATCTCTAAGTGTATGGGAGTGTATATGTGTATTGATATGGGTATTGGGTGGAGGGGGGTATATTGGGTGACAAAAGAGTTGTCGTGCAATTTTGAGGGCACTTTTAATTAGTTTTGATGGGGTGAAGTCGTAGGTTTTAAATTCTTCATTGTTCATAATGTGTGTTCCGTTAGGTAGGGAAATTTGTTTTAGTCCGTAGATATTTTTTGATAGGAGTTTTCGTAATAACTTTTGAGATAATTGTGTGTTGAGTGTATTATGGTTTTGTGCTTCGAGAGTCCAAGCTTTTTCTAGTGTTGTTGGTTCTATAAGAAAGTTGAGGAGGGTACTTTTTAGGTGGACTTTTGCCAAGTGTTTTAGTAAGAAGAAGGTACGTGTTATTGGTGATCTTGTACAATTTGTCTTTTTAATTCTAGGTATGTTTTCGGCCCCCCCATATTGGGCAAGGATGTGATGTGTTTGGCCCCTACATATTTTCCCAAGTCTGCCACTGTCATTTAGAGCGTTCTGGAGTTGTTCTCCTATGCATCTAAGGTATGCATTTTTCAACGAGAAGGCTTCTAGTCCAAAGAGGTTATGTGGTAGTTGGATTATTATATTAGACATACATTTTGGCATGCCGCATACGGTTTTTTGTGTGGCGGTTATTTTTTTATCCAGTTTTTTGATGGCGGGCATAGAGTATGGTACCGCGTAGAAGCTGTATGCCACACCCGGTCTTAAAACTGTGTCGATCATTTTGATTTTTTGTTTCATAGTGGCTGGACAAGCTACTAGTTCTTTGCATTGTTTGATTAATTTTGTGGTGGTGGCATGGATTTGGGTTTTCCATTTTAGGGAAGGGACGAGACTTATTCCTAAATATATGTATGGTTCGTTTTGGTGTAGTACGAGTATTTGTTGGTTTCGGAAATTAATGTTAGAGGTCTGTATTAGGGCTTTGAATGGGGTGGGGTTTGTTTTTTTATTTATTTGGGCATCCAGTGGCGGCACATTTTGGGACCCCTACATCCATGCCTGTCCATTTGCAGTACATGTCTATTTTGTTAAGTTGTATTTTTATGGCGTTGATTTTGTTGGTTATGGCCGCAAGGTCGTCCGCGTATGCCATGGAGTTAATGGTGGTTTGTGATGTCCCAAATGTGTATCCATTGTTGCCTCTATCTAGCCATCTAAGTAGTGGTTCTAGGAATATGATGAATAGATATGGGCTTAGGGTATCTCCTTGTATTGTTCCCCTTTGGATGGCTATGGGTTTAGTTTTACCAAAGTGTTCTCCTATGTAGGAGATTGAGGATTCGGAATATATATTTCCCACTAGTGCGGTGGCGTCTTTGGGGTATCCAAGGTCCGTCAATATGGCTAAAAGTCTAGCGTGGTCAATGGAGCCGAAGGCATTTTTAAAGTCAACATACAGTATAAATATGTCTTGGTTTGTAAATCGTGCATCTTCTAATGCGGCTATTATTGTTTGGATTTGTTTAGTAGTGCTTCTTTCTGCTCTGAACCCTTCTTGGCTATCATGCAGTATTTTATGTTTTTCGCCATATGATGATAGTATTGATGTAAATGTGCTCGTAAAAAGTTTATAAATGGTATTGGCTAATGCAATGGGTCTATGATTCGGTAGCATTGATGGGTCTCCTTTTTTGTATAGTAGGATTGTTGCACTTGTTTTCCATGAAGCAGGGATTTGTTTTTGTTTGTAGCAGTGGGAGAAGAAGAGGGTTAGTAGTTTGTGGAACCTTGGGGGCATATTTTTTAGTATAGAGTTCGGTATGCGGTCCGGACCGGGGGCTTTATTATTTCGTAGGTTACGTAGGCAAGTGTCGTATGTAGCTTGATTAAAGTATGTGTATAGTGGGGTTTCCGGGTCTCCTCTTGTTTCTAATGTGAATCCATCTAGGTCATGCCATGGATATTGTCGTACTGCACATGTGCATGTAGTATGGTGGTCCGGTTGATAGTTGCATGTGTTTACCGTAGGTGTGTTGTTTTTTGTTTGTTGGTTAAATATTTCGTTAGCAATGTCTTCTGGGCTAGTTAGTATGTTGTTATATTGGTCGGTGATGCAGTCCAATTGTGGGGACTCCATAGTTTTGAATATTCTTCCAAGAAGATTAGAACAACTAGAACTACATTTCCTTTACGCTCGGTGGAACAACTACGAATCCAGTCTTTTACGGACTTTTATAGAAAATCTTATATCTCTACCATAACTCTAATTATGTGCTTCACTATTTTACATGTAAGATACCCGGCCCTCCTTGCCCGGGTCTCTCCCATCCTCATCAACCAACAAACGCCGTCCACCTCCGTCGTCAAGTTCCCACGTCGTCCACCTCCGTCGTCAAGTTTCAACGTTCGTCCGCCTCCGTCGTCAAGTTTCCGTAGAGCGCCGTCAGTGAGCAGAGCGTGGCTTCATCACAGAGCTTCTTTCGACGCCATCGCCACTCACTCACCTGCTGCAAAAATCGAAAGCAGCAGCATTCCACTTCCGCTCATCACTCCATCGCAGCAGCAGTCAGTGTGCATCTCCAATCACGCACTGTCGCAGCTACAGCAATTCATCCGCCTCAGATGGCGCAAGCCTTCGGAGGCAACCGAGGATTGCAACCTATTCCTCCTGAGAAGGGCGTGTTCCCTCTCGACCACCTCCAGGAGTGCAAACAGGTACCGCAACTTCTCATCGTGTGATTTCCGATTGGAGTGAAGGATAGCGTACAATTCACGTTTTAGGGTTTGTTTGTAACATGTTTGTTGGTCCGGAATTAATTCTAGGAAAAAGGATACTCAAACCCTAAAACGAAAGTGAATTTGGTAATCTCTTGCTCCCTTGAGGGCATTTTTATTGATTATTTTGGGGAAGAAACGATTAGTAGTGAAGTCATTGACCCTGGTATGTGTATGTTTAGGGTTTTTGTGTATGTTTGTTTGATCAGATGTTTGGATTTGGTTTCTAGGACTTGTTTTGTGGATGAGATTCTGGAGTGTATGATTTTTACTTCGTGATGTGCAGGCGATGAGAGAGTACATGCAATGCTTGAAAGAAAGTAAGTTCTCGTCTGAGCGGTGCCGGCAGCTCTCTAAAGCATACCTGGAATGTCGCATGGAGAGGTAGGTACTAGATTTTTCACAATTTGGATCATTTTCTTCTAGTTTGTGAGTCGGTTCTGCGTCGTATCCTGTGTTTTTTGGGTTCATTTACTAGTTCCACCTCTATTTCTGTGGATGTTTTTGCCTGAAAGAGTCACTTAAATAAGATACCCCTCTTTTTTCATTTTAAAATTGCCTCTAAATAGTTCTCAACTAATCTTAGCTCAAAGGAGAGAAATGCAGCTAATTTTCATGGTTACATCTCATTAGATCAATAGAAAGAGCTTGGTGGTCACTAAACTCAAGTCAATGTAGTTTTTGCCATCAATAATAGTGAACAGAAAGGGCGTCTTAGTGAAACTTTGGGTGACTTCAAGGACAACTCTATTATGTCAGGAAAAGATGAAGAGTATTTATGACCAAATACCTTAGAAAAAACTTACGTTATGCGTATCTGATGTGTTTCATGCTCAATGTTACTCTTCTCCTTGTTTTGTTGCAGGAATTTGATGGTGAAGCAAGACCTGAACGAGTTAGGATTCAAGGACTCAAGTCCTAAACCGGTAGAAGAAGCTGTGACCGGCCCTTGATTGATGATTTTTGCTCATGCTTCTTGTGTTTCCACAGGATTCTCTTCTTCAGCCTCTCACAAGGTGGGTCTTTCTTTCCTTCACATCCTTTGTTGCCATCTCTAATCGAAGAACAGGTGAAACTGCTATCATAGCTATCTCCCATCTAAAATGCCGCATTTTCGTTTGTGTGCGCAGGTTGACTTTTTCATGGCTAAAATGGAGGACCAAATTGATTTTTGCAAGTTTGCAAATTTGAAAAAATTCTGCTAAACCAATTTTGCTTGAGTTGAAAAGTGAGACCAGGATTCTCTATTTTTCTGTAATAAAGACACACTTTGGGTGACTTTTTCTTGTCTTCCCCTAATCAATTCTGACAGCGTGCTAAATCTATTATCCAAGACTCTGTGATTCGGTGGTTCTAGAATGTCAAGACACTTAAAACACACTTTAAGACACTAAGGACATGGAATAATTAATGCCGAAGGCGTCACAAGCTCTCTCTCTGCAATAAGGTAGCAAAAGGTGCTTGGTTGAAGATGCCATAAATAAGCAACTGTGAGTTTATAAATTCCTCATCTTGAACAATCACATTACACAGAAAATTGCGCGCGGGTGAGAGAATTCCATGCGTAAACAGCATCATCCTTGGACCAAAGTTCACCCATCAGTACTACTCTTGTTGCCTTGACCTACTTTCCTATACGGAAGTTTATAAACACTGAAAACAATATGGATCACAAAGAGGCAATTCACACAGATATACATGGTTGTTCACCTGAGTGCAGAAATCGTGCTGGAGAACCTGGGGTGGAGTCCCTCGGCAATGAGAGACAGATGGGAGAAAAGAGCACCGGCTCAACGAATGCCACCAAGTTCTTCCTGCAGATGTTCCACAATATAGTTGAGTTATTTGTAAAGTCACTGAAAGTTTCGATAAGACACCCCACACTGAAAAGTCACTGATCGATACCACTACTCTTTCCTCACTCTAAATAGCTAGTACATCCATCACTCTTAATAGCTATTACATCCATCGAAGAGCTTGGTGGTCTCACACCTCAGATTAGAACTACTTTTAGGCGTCATTGAGAATGAAGAAAAAGAGGTCACGTTGTACCATGAATAGTAAGCCACCTTTTTCCTCTCTGAGCTGATTATAGATATTTAGGACTGATTTTAATTGCTAAAAAACGAGAAAAGAGATCAAAATTCATGGTATCTTTGCCTCGGTTTACATATGCCTTCACTGCTCAGTCAAAATTCAGATGCGAATACAAAGAAATATTTACAATGAGTAAATAAAGAACACTAGGCACGAATCTCACCACACTTTCCACGCTTGGGGATTCCACAATCACTGCCTGTAAAACGCACTGAAGAACCCTCCACCATGGTGTGGGTGTTGCTGCTGTTGCTGGTCTGGAGCGCCAGGTTGAGGAGCCGCGGGCGCCTGATGTTGAGCTCCAGGAGCGGGTGGTCCATTGTAGTAAGGGCCTTGCCAACCTGGGTATGAAGGCTGACTGAAGTTATGCGAGTGATGCTGTGCGGGGTGAGCCGGTTGGGCAGGAGGCTGCGAGTAGTACGGAGGCGGCGGCATCCCAGGTTGGTTTTGACCTGCATAGTAAGGAGGCCGTGCTGGGGCCGCTTGTCCGGCGTAGCCTGGAGACGGGCTGGCAGCATGAGTTTGGTAGTAAGAAGAATCTTGTGAAGGGGATGGTGTTGGAGGCGCAGATGCTCCTCCTACTGAAGGATACGTCCGAGAGGGTCTATTGTCGTTTGTGAAGGAGAGGCCCGCAATTTGCCGTTGTAAGTCTTCCATCATTTCACGACTTTGAATACTCCGGGTCATCACGTAGTCGCTGCACTGCGTCTTCAGATTCGTGATTGCATCCTGTAAGCAAAAAAGAACACCATGCCATGAGGATAACTCAAACTGTTTCCCGGTAAATCGCCATCACTTTACGAACCGGATGACATGTACGCAAGTAAAGTTATCACTCAACACCACAAACACAGCAGTACAAGGAAAACTGACGAGGGCCTAGTGATCATCAAGAGGCTAGTGCTATCAAGTTGGAGGGGAGAATCAACCTGCAATGTAACGTAAAATTTCAAGCCCTCGTTGATATTTTCACGAATTTCCCTGTACTTCGCAACAGCTGCTCGAACCTGATTGAAGGCCTTCTCCTTTTGACTTTTGAATTCTTCCAAGTTGAATGTAGCAGAAAAAGCATCGTTATGCATTTTGATCTGACGAAATAAACGTTCCTGATTCTCAATATTCCGGGAAATCTCTTGGGAAATTAGATCGTATTTACCAAGCTCCTTTTTGAATAGATCTTCATAGGAACCAGATGTAGTCATCAATTTTGGAAGGATATTGTCTTTTCGCCTCATATCTTTAAGCATATCTTCTAATCCAGCTCTTTGTGATGCACATTGCTCAAGTTCTGTAAGCGTCTGTCGCAATGCTCCCACTATTTGATCCTCGTTCCCGTCCAGAGACAGCATTGGTCGTCCCAAAGTAGGTAGAGCAGATTCGATTGGCTTCGCGTCAAGAATACCCATGATGTGCATGTTGTCTCGAATTGAGCGATCAATTCGAGCATCACTGTCACCTGCCTGTTACATAAAAGAATGACCTAATCAGTGAGCAATGGAAACCTTTGTAGTAGCAATTGAAACAAACCGCACATTGCTCTAACGCAGTCCGGTGCAAACGTTACTGTACGAGGCAAATTTGAACTTGTCTACTTAGTCAATCCAACCCTAAGAGATTGAACTTGCCAAGAGATTGAAAACTAAAAATTACAAAAATATAAAATAAAAACATGAGTCGATCTTCTACCTGTTTTAGATTGGCAGCAAATCCATTCGCTCGATCATGTAAAGTCTTTGTGAGTGTGCTAGACTGCGGTCGTGTCCATCTGGTTCCAAATTGCGCCCTAATTTGAGCGTCCTCTCTAGACTCTTTCTCCAACTGCTCTTCAGTTTGCACCAGCAACTCCTCATTCACACGGCGCAAGTCTCGCAGCTGCCTCATCTCGGTCTCAAGCCCGGCAGGGCCACCATCTAACTGCACAGCCTCAACATCATCCCGAAGATCATCTGAAAGAGAAGCGCTTCCTTCCAACGCACGCAAAGAGTCTGGCAAGTCCATCTCTTTCAGCCTCACTCGCATAATCTCGCTCTCCTGCTGCAACTTCTCAGCTTGTGTCCTTATAATGTCGTCCACCATCTCCGTGTACTTGGAGAGCGCCTTGGCACTCGAATCAGGCACAAGCCCGGCAAACATCTTCTCCCTACTGGCATCCAAAACCTCCGCCACGGGAGTGGACTTGGCAAGTGCAGCTCCTGTCAATGGCGGAAGACTGTCGGGAGAAGGCACACGCATAAGGTAAACCCTATCATTCTCCTTATTCGCCCGCTCGAGGTTCCGATTGATGTTCATCTCCAATTTCGCAACCACATCCTGCAGAGGTCCAACAGCTGCGCCCTTGGACTGCTTCCTCGCCTCTGCAATCAAACTACTTCCTGCCTTTAACCGCGCAATCTCTTCCGGAATATTCTCCTTCTCATGCAAATCAAGCGCGGCGCGGTAGCATGCCTCCGCATTGAACTGCGCGGCCTTGAGCTGCACATGCGCCACCCAGGTCCGGTCCATATGCTGATTCAAAGGAGGAAGAACCAGCGCCGCATAGGCCTCCTCGTAAAAAGACCCAACCTGTTTGGCCACTTTCGAACACAGCGAAGGCTTGTTATCCGCCACAACTTTCTCAAAGAAACACTCCTGCGCTTGCGCCAGCATAAGGCGCTCCAGCATCCCCGCGCACTCCACCGAAATATCAATCGTGGAATTGTTCCCCGTCCCGGCAGCCTTCATCGAAATATTATCCCTAAGGAACGCAAAAACGCCCGCCGCGGCCTGGAACGCGCCGCACGCCAGCTTCAGGCCCGTCGGCGTCGTCCGGTCCGCCGACAGCGCAATCTGCGACTGCACGGCACCGAGATTGAAAGCAATCGCGGCCTTCTCGAAGTGAATGTTCTGCTGAGTCCCCTTGCGCCCCTGCCTGAACGCGTCGTACCACGTGAAATGAAGCGTGTTCACATGCTCCCGCTCACTGGAGATCGGGAACCTCGCCTCCATCACAGACAGCGCCCTAAAGTAGCGCTGCAGCAGATCACGCCGCGCCTCCAGCGCATCCGTCGACCGCTCCACCTCGCTCCGCATCTTGTTCACGTCCTCGACGTCCTCCTCCATGTCCTGCGCCTCCCGCTCCGAGTAGTGCTGCACGATATAATTCCGCAGCGGCTTCACCATATCCACCGTCGTCGTCCGCTTCGCGTGTATCGCCAGCATCACGTTGATCTGCCCCTGCTGTGCCGCCATGGCTGTAACCCCCGGGGCCCCGCCTCTCCCTCAATTCTCAACCAAACTCAGCCCCGTCTGTCTCGTTCTCTTCCAAAATTCACCACGTCCTCCAACTCAATGCGACCTCAGAGACGGAGCAGACTAAAATTGATTGCGGGATTGCTCGCTCTCCCGCTTCGGTGGACTGAATACTCACAGCGACAGAGAAACGCAGCGAAAGCGTCTCGGAGACGGTGATATAAAACCGTTATATGCCCCAATTGCGACTTTATCTAGAAACAGCGAAGTTCTGTTGGGGTTAAAGGTTACAATAGGGTAGATGTTGTTGGTTTTTAGGTTCTGTGACGGGGTAAGATGTCTGGAGTGCGGACGACTTGGCACCTAAGACCGCGCGGGTTCGGTGAAACCTACCCGGGGGTGGAGTTTGGCGCACAGCTCGGGTATCGAGTGAGGATTACTGGAGGGTATCGAGTGAGGATTACTGGAGGGTATCTAGTGAGGATTACCGGAGGGTATCGAGTGAGGATTACTGGAGGGTATCGAGTGAGGATTACTGGAGGGTATCGAGTGTGGATATCCGGGGTGTTGGTGGGAGTCAAACCCCAACAGTGGATGTTTGCTTAATCTATCAGGAGTCTAATAGTCACTAAGGTAAGCCCCCCTAAAACCGACAAGTAAAGGAATGTGCATATATGGAGAGAGGAGATAATTATACTATTATTTTTCAGTGATAGCCAATAGAATTACAAATCCAACCCAAGTGATTTCATATTTTTCCAATGAAAATTGAATTAGTTATGAATTTTCAAACTATGCAGCCATGTTTAGTGGGTAACCGACAAAAGGTACCCCCCATAACCAATGATCAAAAAGTAAGGGTCTTGACTAATAGCAAACCTTCATTAGGAGTTGAGTTGGTGGTAATGGGATGGAAGAGGGTTGGATATACCCCAATTTTATAGGCGTTGGCTATGGGTTTTGGTTGGTTATGGGGGGCTTACCTTACTAGAAAGATGGTGTGAGATGACCATTGTGGTAGCAGAGCTTTGTTGGTCATCTCATATCATCTCTTTTCTCTATATAATAGATGAGGAAGGGGTTGCCCGGTGATGGGAATAGGGGATACCTAGGTGATATCCATCATAAGAGGCATCTCCAATAGGGCATGGTCTTAGTAGTGGAACGAACAGACACTTTATTCACGCCGGCCGCCTTCGGAGACTGGTGTTCTTCTTCTTCTAATTTTCTTGTAAAAGTAGAACAAGTGAAAGTGAAAGTGAAAGTGAAAACACTGTAAAAGTAAAAGCAAAAGAAAAAACACAATAAAAGTAAAAGAAATAACATATAAAAGTAAAAGTCATACATGGTTTTACTTTATGTTTGAGAACCAAGTATATATAGATGTAGTAGCAAATATTTATAATCCTTCTTTCATATGTTGCAAAGTATATATATTTTTTTTTTCATTTGGTATACACATTGGATTCGTTTCTATATCTTATTTTAAGGTAATAAGACATAGTAAAGAAATTTGTTGTAAACAACAATGGATCATGGCCCAAACGTCCCTGATTGGCTTCAAACTTTTGTTCAAAGCAAATATTTTTTATCTAAGGGTGAGACTACTGACCATTGTCCATGTGAGAGAAATGATTGTCGAAAATATTTCTGTATTATGTGTGAGACGGGAAATTTGTGTGCAAGAATGCATATGCAAGATACTCCTTGCATTGAAGGGAAGTGTGATGGAACCAAGCTATTGCAAGTGCGCAAAGTTACAAATCGAAATGCAATACTTTTTGACGATTTACGGGAGGTGTGTGATCGATATGTTTTTGAAGACATTCAAACTTTTTCCTTCAATGGCCACGAGAATATATATTTGCAATCAAAGGATACCATGGATCTTCAAGGAAATGGGTCACAATGTACACATTCTATTGGAGACATCAACGGAGATTGTTGCATAATATGCAAAAAATCAATTAAAACATCTAGTGGGTCGTTTGGTAGATATTGTTCCTTGCAATGTAGGTTGAGTTTGATGGATAGATTCAGAGGAATAAGGGTAGTTCCACCAATAGACAACAAATTGAAGGGAAAAGCCAAAGTTGTACCAAGACAAAAAAAGATGCAACTCCATGTGCCAAAAAATGATGAAGTTGAGGCCGCTAGAACTCTACAGATGATAAAAACATACATGCTAGGTCAGGAAGAATATGATAATTTGAGGGAAAAGGTGAAGCTTTCATTCCCTTTGTAACAAAAAGATAGTTGTAATGCATGAGAGTCTTGTTTGTAATATTACAAAGAAAATGTAATACATCATAGAAATGATTTATAAATAAAAGACTTTTGATGTTTTTACTATTAAACTAATTCATGGCCCTAGTATCACACCTTCATATACGCCGATCTTCAACTCAATTGTGACAACAATGAATCCAAATGGCCAAGATCATAGATTCTCCTTCCATGCACTATGTTTATGCCAATGGACCACATTCACTCTCAAAACAACCCGTGGAAGACTAAAATCCTCCAGGCTCCAAAATCCTATTCTTGACTGACTTTGCCACTTCAAAATCATGGCTATATATAGTAATGCAATTCAAATAATAAAATATGATGTGGTCCAAACCACTATGACAGTTCTACGGAAACATAATAAAGTAAGCCCCCTAAAACCGACAAGGTAAAGAATGTGCATATATGGAGAGAGGAGATAATTATACTATTATTTTTCAGTGATAGCCAATAGAGTTACAAATCCAACCCAAGTGATTTCATATTTTCCAATGAAAATTGAATTAGTTATGAATTTTCAAACTGTATAGCCATGTTTAGTGCGTGGCTAGCAATAGGTACCCCCATAACCAACGACCAAAAGTAAGGGTCTTGACTAATAACAAACCTCCATTTGGAGCTGAGTTGGTGGTAATGGGATGGAAGACGGTTGGATATACCTCAATTTTATAGGCATTGGCTATGGGTTTTGGTTGGTTATGGGGGGGGGACTTACCTTATATGGAGCGATGCTGAGCTAAGGGTTTGCTTAGGCCTTGTATGGAGCGATGCCTTGGGCCTTTAGGGGTTAAGGTAGCCCCCCCCCCAAACCAACCAAAACCCATAGCCAACGCCTGTAAAATTAGGGTATATCCAACCCTCTTCCATCCCATTACCACCAACTAAGCTCCAAATGGAGATTTGCCATTAGTCAAGACCCTTGCTTTTGGTTGTTGGTTGTGGGGGGCACCTACTGCTACCCACCCACTAAACATGGCTGCACAGTTTGAAAATTCATAACTAATTCAGTTTCTATCGAAAAAATACGAAATCACTTGGATTGAAATTGTAATTCAATCGGCTATCACTGAAAAATAAGAGCATAATTATCTCCTCTCTCCATATATGCACATTCCTTAAGTTGTCATATTTCGAACCAGTACCCAACTTTCAACCTCCTTTGTTTTGCGGCCATCTTCCTCCTTCTTGAGAAGTAGCTGCCTACTTTTGGGACTTCTCACTCGTCTATTGCAGCTGCTCATGTAACATTACCTCGTTCACCGATCCACGCCATGACGACGATGACGATGGCGCTGCTGCTGGTGCTCCTGCTCACTTCTGCTGCAGCAGCAGCGAGCTCCATCAACGTGCTTCGAGCCGATCGCCAGGTGAGGCGCTTTTGTTGGGAACTTGACGAGGTGCATTGTTGATAATCTGTCTTCAATCTCGATGGCTGAGGGATGTGTGTGAGTAGTGCCTTGATGTGATTTTAGGGTTTTGGGGTTGTGACTGAAGGGCCGTTGTGAATGTTTTTGTGGACCATCTTGATTTGACTGGTGGAGGTTTCGATTTTGTTGGCAAGTGTTTTGATGTGGGTGTTTAGGGTTTTTAGGGTTTTAGGGTTTTCAGGGTGAGCCAGTGAGGAGGGAGGGGGTTTTTTTTTTTTTTGGATGTTGATCTGAATTGGAGTTAAACCCTAAATTTCATAAGAAGCAGAATATGGTGTGTTGTTTTTTGTTGTGTTTAGAATGATTTTACATGGATTTCAGGTCGAATGTGAGATTATTGGGTTCCTTGATTGGAGCTATGGTTTTATATATTCTGTTCCCATGGGACATTTAGAGGTTAACTGAGGACTAGATAAAGCTGATAATCATCAAGAAAAAAGGAGTCCGTTTTTTGACATTTGATAAGGTATCTTGCGCATTTCGCTTTTGACCGCTCCATCTTATATATATGTTGGTAGCTTTCAATAGAGACTCAGTTTGTTTTTTCAGCTGCAATGTGTGTGTGCTATGAGCATTTGGAAATCTGTTCTCTCTTCTCTTAGAGTTTGAATCTTTCAAGTTTTGAGTTTTATTGAAGAGGAACCTTCTGATTGAGCTGAAAATAAGTCCAGAATAGTGCATGGTGGGAGCGGTTTTGCTAATATGGTGACAGGATTTGGCACATTCTGGTTTGGTTGGGATGCTGATCTTTGTCATTGCATGTGGGGCTTGACATGTCTTCTTTTAGGATTTGGTGATAATGTGGAATCTCTCAAGTTGTGAGTTCAATGGAAGATCTGTGAGCTTTCAAATGAGACTATATCCAACCTTCAAAGTGAAGTTTAGGGTTGCGATTTTGTTAGTACGACCCTGATATGATTTGTCACATTCTGGTTTGGTTGGGATGGGATGGTTGACATGATAGCGTGTTGGTTGCAGGTGGATCTGATGACGCAGGTGGTGAGAATCTCGACGGCATGGAAGGTGGAGAACACGGGGCCAGAGCCGGCCTCGGAGCTGAAGCTGACCCTGACCGCGCCCCAAGCGGAGCGGCTGGCGTTCATGGAGGTAGTGATGAAGGGGAAAGGGAAGAACGATGCATTTGGGTTATCAATAGTGGACGTCTCCCAGGAAGGCTCTCTATCTTTCTACACCCTGGCCTTGCCCAAGCCCCTGAACCCCAAGGAAAGCGCCTCGTTCGAGAGCTATGTCGCCCTGACGCACCAGCTGAAGCCGTTTCCAGCGGAGGTCACTCAATCAGACCCTCATCTTGTGAAATACCACGACAGTGCGTACATTCTGTCGCCGTATCCTATCAAGATGCAGACCAGCCTCTTTAAGCTCCCAAGCTCCAGGGTGGAGTCGTTCACCAAAGTGGGCGCAACGAAGTTGATGAACACAGAGGCGCGCTACGGGCCATACGAGAATGTGGAGGCGTTGCAGAGCGAGGGAGCGGTGGAGCTGCACTTCGAGAGCAACCAGCCTTTCGCGGTGGTGGAGGACCTGGTGCGAGAAATCGAGATCTCGCACTGGGGCAACGTGTACGTCACGGAGAATTACAAGCTGGTGAATCAGGGGGCGCGTCTCAAGGGCACATTCTCCCGGTTTGAGTATCAGGCGCGGCCTACTGCAGGCGCGTCGTCCTTCCGGCATCTGCTCGCGAAGCTCCCCGTGAACGCGCATTCCGTGTACTACCGTGACGAGAATGGCAACATCTCCACTTCGCATCTGCGGTCTGATTTACGCAGGACGGAGCTGGAGCTGGAGCCGCGGTTTCCGCTGTTTGGCGGCTGGAAAGCGGCCTTCACTCTCGGGTACAGCGTTCCTCTGCAGGATCTGGTTTTCAGAGCTCCTGATGGCTCTCGGTACTTGAACGTCAGCTTTGGCAGCCCGTTCAACAACGTGGTGGTGGACAAGCTGACTCTCAAGGTGGTGCTCCCGGAGGGGTCGTATGATATGTCGGTTTTTGTGCCGTTTCCGGTGGAGCAGGGGCAGGAGACCAAGTACTCCTACTTGGACACCGTGGGACGGACCGTGGCGGTGATGGTGAAGCGGAACTCGGTGCTGGAGCACCAGTTCAAGTTTGTGCAGGTGCATTACAGGTTCAACTCGCTGGGCATGCTGGTGGAGCCGCTGATGCTGCTGCTGGTTTCCCTGGCGATGTTCACGGCCTGTATTGCGTACACGCACTTCGACTTCACTCTGTCCAAGTCGTCTGCAAGCTGACCAGTCAGGAAATCGATTCTCGTGTTGCTCCTGTCCAGGAAAAAGCTCCAGAGCTTGAGGCAAGAAGTTTCTACTCTGATCTCCTCTTTAGATGACTAGTCTGACTCATCTTAGCAAACCATGGAGGAACACCTTTTGACAAGGTTTTTGGGACGGAAAAGCTTGCTGTCCTTAGGTAGAGTCCTCAGATGGTAGAGCAGTAAGTGTTGCTTTTGGAATTAATTCACAGTACTTGGAGTTTCTTGGAACCGAATCAATCCGTTAATTCTGGATATTGATTTTCGGATGCTTTGTGCATACCTGAATATGAACATCCAAACTCACGTTTTGAGAGGACGATCTCTGTTTGTACTATGATTGTTTTCCAGGATTAATTCAGGAGCAGCAATAAAGACTTGAGTCGGTCACTCAGCTGTGTTTTGATTGATGGCAAGTACTGTACTGTACTGTACAGTTTTTTTCACATTTGAACTGTTGCACTCGATTCTAACATACAGTACTAAGTTGAGGTGACGTTGGATTTGTGATCTGCACTTTTTCTAATTTATTATCCGTATTATAGACTTCGTCTGAGGCATGGGATCTACGTTTACACATACCGCAAGTGGCGTGTATACCAATAAGTTTGCAGTGCGCTTTTAGAGAATGTGTGGCCCTGTTAACGTGAAGACTACTGCAACGTTACATGCGTGCGAGTTTACGGTTGGTATCTTTATGCAGGTGCGATTTCCATGAGGACATAGGTTTCAGTGTACTATGTTTCTTCATAGTATCTTTGGCCTGCTTAATCATGTGACAGTTCTAATTGTTGTGCGTTGTGCTCAGACTTATTTCCTGTTTAGCAATGGAGCAAGGAGCCAAGCAGACTTTGAATCCAGGCAAGGAAGGTACTACCACCTAGTTTCATAGATCTCACAGTTATATTGACACTCCCCAAAGTTGATGATAAATCACATCACATCTTTTAAGATCTGACAGAGATGGCAGGTTGGAGATTTGGTTTTCAGAAGCCTTTTTGTTCTCACTTCATATTTGTTCTCTATCACCACGAACTTGTGTAGATTGTTGTCCAGTGTGCATTTAGATTTGTCTCCTAGAGAGAATCAATGTAAGTTCTTCCTTGTGAGCTATGCGCACGCACACAAGTTGAATTTCTCTCGCTTTTCAGTGGGCTTGTTTTTTGTTTGAGTATAGTATCTAGCATATGATAACATCTGATCATATTTGAGGGTAATAGAAACACCGCTCTCAAGAAAGAAAGAGCTTTGTAAGAGACCATGAGCGCAAGTTGTTCATGAGAGCTTATTTTTGTTTATCTTTTGTACAAGGTAACATTTGATCATACGTTGTTCATGACAGCTTGTTTATGTCTGTGTCTTGCAGGGTAATTAGCACCTGATCACACATGAGAATGGAGGGGCTATGCAGGAGGCTGTGTGGGGTGCGCCCAGCGCGAGTTGTGCATGGGAGTGGCCAGGTGCTCCACCTCTCTCCACACACAACAGTGGAAGAAGTGGTGCGCCACTACCCCCACCGCTTCGTCTGCCAACCAGGGCTCAACCTCTACAACAGCAACCTCCAAATGCTGGCGATGGACGCCGAGCTGCAGAGTGGGTGTGTCTACTTCCTGTTCCCCCTGCCAAGGCTTTTCCCCGCGGCCGTTTCGTCCCAGTCCTGCAGGTGTTACCAGTTCCAACCAAGTAGAATCCAGTCTAGCGGGTTATTTTATGATTCCCCTCGGCGAGTGGAAGGCTGCTCATCTTCCATGAGGAGGTGGCGCTTCAAGAATTCCAAGGTTTCTCCTGAATCTAATCTGTATGACGCAGGAGGGTACTTGCCCTGGCGGCCGCGCCTTGGATGCATCAGTTAGGGGGAGGAGGAGCATTGTGGGAAGCTCTGGAGATTGCTTCATCAAGCAAACATTTGGTAGACTTTGCTGGAGTAGAGAGCTTTTCAGATTATCTCCGGACCTGGACTAATAATGAATCTGAAACTAGGACTAAGATGTTGGACGTTTGTGTTTCCTTATCAACATGACCACATTCATCACAGTATCATTCTCATGAAAACCTCTCAAACAAGTGAGAAAGCAGAAACACAACTTCGGCTCAAAAACATCAGTGCCACCATCAAAACGAAACCAACGATGCAGGCTCATCATCTCCAGAAAAATCATCGGCATATAACAAGATTATAAACAAAGAATCTGGCTCGCTAATGCTGGATCATAGCAAGCCTTAGAACTATGAATGTAAGACCCCAAACTAAAAAGGCTGCCTGCTAAACTGCAACCAAAGGGCCAAGAATTTTGTAGAGTTTGCAACCAAACGGTGAAGACTTTGCATCGCTGCCTCTCCAAGTGTGACAAAAAATTCTGTCCTCCAGCTTCAGCAGAGAAACGCCGCCTTCGACTTAGGCTTGGAGAGAGTCCCTTTGGGATCCCAGGTGGTGGAGCCGCCATCAGCCTTCTTCGCTCGGCATTTGGGGTTGCCTCCAACCTGCAGCTTCGACAAGCCGCCATCTCCTTCACTGCAGGCCAAAGCCATCTGCACTTGCGAGCGAACAAGAAACCCCATGTCAAACACTTGAGAAGAAAAGCTAGCTCACAGACAGGAGAAGAGAATAGCTGAAGGTGTGTAATCAGTTGAAGGTGTGTGAAGAAACGAGAGAAATCGGTGTGAATTCCGAACCTGCTTGCAGGTGTATATATATCACTGAATGTCTGCAGCTTGATAACAGCACGTCGCAGAGCCATGACGAAAAAAAGTCGGCAAACGCAAGATGACCTCTCCAAAGGGAAGAAGGATAGCACGATGACCATGTCAGTCAGTCTGTGCAGCCGAAAAAAAGTCGGCAAGCGCAAGATGACCTCTCCAAAGGAAGGAAGGATAGCACGATGACCATGTCTGTCAGTCTGTGCAGCCGAAAAAATGTCGGCAATGCTGAGCTCCAAGCGATGACAAAAAGGACAAGGGCGACGCAGCACCTTCCTGCCATGATTTGCGCTAACTACCGGGTCGGCCGACTAACTGAACCCCTCACCAAAACATAGGTCTGCATGTGAAACCTGGTAACGAAACAAAGCTGTGACAAACTAGCGCGGAGTTCTTGCAGACAAAACAGTGAGCGAGTGACGTAACCGAGCTGTTACGGATTGCAGACAATCCGTAAGAATGGACTTCGCGCAGACATGAGATGAGGAGCAAACGCACGCCAAACCCTTGCAGACAAAAAACAGCGTGAGAGCCACGACCAGGAAGCTGTCAAGGCGCTTCTAACCCTAGAAATCAGCGCATCCGCCATCTCTCTGAGGAAATCAACCGCAAGTGTGGAGCAAACTCGCGAAGAACACAACAGAAACCCAAACGACGGTCTAAGCGAGGAGCAACCGCGGCGGAGGATAATAGAAAAATGATTCTGCGGATGAAACCTAAAATTGAGGAGGAGCATTTGACCACGAGGGAGGACATGTGCGAGCGACAGTGTTGTGGGTGAGCGAGGAGGAGGTGCGAGGTTGTGTGAGAGAGATGGCGGGGCGGAAGAGCAGCAGCAGCAGCCGCAGTAAGGGGATGAAGCAGAGGAGGTCGTCGTCGCCGCTGTCGCTATGGAGCTGGGGGTTCTGGGCGCGGCCGAGGACGTTCCTCACGGCGCTCTCGGTGCTCTTCACGTTGCTGTTTCTGTTCCAGGGGGGACTCTTCTTCTGGAGCCAGCACACGGGAGGCTTGCGCGCCGGTGTGGTGGCGCGCGTTCGGAGGAGTAGTGAGAGGAGAAGGAATGGCGAGCCTGGCGAGGCGGTGGTGGACATCACCACCAAGGGGCTGTACGACAAGATCGCGTTCGACGATCGCGACGGCGGCGTGTGGAAGCAGGGCTGGGACGTGCGCTACACCGGCGGCGAGTGGGACCGCGAGAAGCTCAAGGTGTTCGTCGTGCCGCACAGCCACAACGATCCCGGCTGGATCCGCACCGTCGAGGAGTACTACCTAGAGCGCACCAAGAGCATCCTCGACACCGTCGTCGCGTCCCTGCGCAAGGTTTCCTCCCATTCCTCCCTGTCCTGATGCTCTTGAGAGCAGCATTCTGTTTTTGCGGAAGCAATAAAGCACTAGATGTTCCTGAGGGATTGAATGTGGTGATCCTTGAGCAGCATTCTGTTTCTGAGGGATTGAATGTGGCGATTCTTGAGCAGCCTTCTGTTGAATGTCGCATTTGGTGGATTAGGTTTTGTCTCGGCTGCGTTGTAGCGAAATCCTCTTCTAGATTGAGTACTTCATGTGATGAAGAATGTGGTAATGCGAGGTGTGCGCGGTGATTTCTGTGAGGTTTCTGATTTGGCATAAGCAGCAGGAGATGGAGTTTTGGCCCTGCTTTGGAAGAAGATTGTGTTGCCTAGGGTTTTGAAGAGGGATTGTCTCAATTTGTTCCTGTTATGTGAAGAGGATTGTTGTTTGAAGAGGGAATGGGGTGATGCTGCTGTGGTTTTTTTCAGGATTCAAGGAGGAAGTTCATCTGGGAGGAGGTATCGTACCTTGAAAGATGGTGGCGGGACGCATCAGAGGAATCAAAGACGAGTTTCATAAGCCTGGTGAAGTCTGGTCAGCTGGAGATTGTCGGCGGTGGGTGGGTGATGAATGACGAAGCTAACTCGCATTACTTCGCAATCATTGAACAGGTAGTCGATCCATCTCTTTGTTTCAATCTCATGGTTTCAATCTGCATCTCTTGGTTAGAGAGCAACTCTTGGTTTCAATCTGCACCTCGTGGTCGAAGGAATCCTCTGTTTGTTAGTTGGAAATGGTTGAATTGGTTGTGGTTTTCTTCTTGGTTGTGGCAGATGACAGCAGGTAATTTGTGGCTTCTGGACAACGTGGGGGCGACACCGAAGAACGCATGGGCGATCGATCCGTTCGGGCATTCGCCCACCATGGCGTACCTGCTGCGGCGGATGGGGTTCGAGAACATGCTGATTCAGAGGACGCACTACGAAGTGAAGAAGGAGCTGGCGTGGAACAAGAATCTGGAGTTCAACTGGCGCCAGACGTGGGACACGGAGAATGCCACCGATATTTTCTGCCACATGATGCCGTTCTACTCTTACGACATTCCTCACACTTGTGGGCCGGAGCCAGGCGTGTGTTGCCAGTTCGATTTCTGGCGGTCTATTGGAAGGGCCGGGTACTGTCCGTGGAACCAGCAGCCGCAGCTGATCACTTCCGAGAACGTCAAGGAGCGGAGCGAGCTCCTGTTGGACCAGTACCGAAAGAAATCGATTCTGTACAGATCAAACACCGTGCTCATCCCCCTGGGTGACGATTTCCGCTACATTGAGATGGCGGAAGCGGATCTTGCGTACGAAAACTACCAGAAGATCTTCGACTACGTCAACTCTCATCCGAATCTCAAAGCGGAGATGCAGTTCGGAACGCTCCAGGACTACTTCAGCACGCTCAGAAAGGAAGTAGGTAACGTGAAGTCTCAGGGTAAGAGCCCTCTCAGTGTGCCTGGTTTTCCATCTCTCGCTGGAGATTTCTTCACGTATGCAGATATCCATGAGGACTACTGGAGCGGCTACTACGTCTCCAGGCCGTTTTACAAGGCCGTGGACAGGGTGCTCGAGCAGACGCTCAGAGCGGCTGACATCCTCTTCATGCTCGCTAAGGCCTTTCGCCAGCCTGGCTCTGTGCTGTCTGGCGATGTGCTTGACCGGCAGCGCCGGAACTTGGCCTTGTTTCAGCATCATGACGGCGTGACGGGCACGGCGAAGGACCATGTGGTGGTGGACTACGCTAGCAAAATGCACGGGGGCATTGTGGAGCTCGAGGCCCTCATGGGTGCCAGCGTCGGCGAGATTCTGGATCCTCAGACAACAACCCATTCGTTCGAGTCTGGGGAGATACGAACCAGCTACGATATGTTGCCGGTGCAGAAAGTGGTGCACGTCAAGTCTAACTCCAAAGCAGCGCAACGGGTTGTGTTCTACAACCCTTTGGAGGAGACGATTCATCAGGTCTTCTTGCTCACCCTGAATCTGTAGACTCGTTGTTCTCATCCGTTACGAAATTATACTGAGATTACAAGTTTGTTGTCGCCGTTTCCTATGAAATGCGCCTGTGTCTGTGTCTGATCTGGTTACCTTGTACTTGATTACGGAATGGAACCTTATCAGAATAGTGGTAGGAAAGAGATGTGGATAAGAATGGTGTATTCTACCAACAAGTGAAGGGATGTGCGAGAATTGAGGAAAATCATAATAAGTCATGTTTGGAATTAGAAAACGGACTTGAGCTTCTTACTCGATGTTTTAAGGCATGACGGGAATAGTGTCCTCTACCTTACATGTGCAGGTGACGACCGTGCTGGTGGACAGCGCTGCAGTGTGTGTGTTTGATTCTGGGGGCAAAGCCGTGGAGAGCCAGGTGAGTCCAGACTGGGGGACGGGCGTGACGCTCTCTCCAACGACGAATCACCGGCTGCACTTCCACATAACGGTAGCGCCGCTGGGACTGACAACGTACCTGATCACAGCCGAGACCGACAAGTGCGCCAGCGCCTCCCTCTCCACGCTCTCCGTCTTCAACGAGCCCGAGGACTTCGAGTGCCCGGGCCCGTACCTCTGCTCGTACCATAAGCGGGACGATGCGCCTGACTACGTGTCCATCACGAACTCGGCGCAGACGCTCAAGTTCTCCACTCGAACGGGCATGCTGACGAGTCACAGAAGCGTGGGCGGGAGTGAGATGAGCGTCACGGAGGAGATCGCCATGTACACGAGCTCCGGGAGCGGCGCGTATTTGTTCCGCCCTGGCGGTGCCGCCAGCCCGGTGGTGCAGCCCGGCGGGATGGTGCTCGTATCGCAGGGGCCTCTCATGGAGGAAGTCCAGTCGGTGCCCAAGTTTCTGACGCACGCCCCTCTGGTGCGCTCCGCGCGTCTCTTTGCTGGCAGCAAAACGGTGCAAGCCGCGGCCGCCGAGTTCGAGTACTACGTCGACTTCGCCCGGAACGAGTTCAACGACCGCGAGCTCATCACCAGGTTCAAAACTGAGCTCGACAACCGCCGCCTCTTCTACACGGATCTCAACGGCTTCCAGACCATGCGGCGCGAGACGTACAGCAAGATCCCCTTGCAAGGGAACTACTACCCCATGCCATCCCTGGCGTTTCTGCAGTGCCCGGGAGGGAGGCGGTTCTCCGTGCACAGCAGGCAAGCGCTCGGCGTCGCCAGCTTGAACAAGGGCGAGCTGGAGATCATGCTGGACAGGCGGCTGACCCACGACGACGGCCGCGGCCTCGGCCAGGGCATCATGGACAACCGCCCTTCTCGCGTCGTCTTCCAGCTGCTGGTGGAGCGCAACACCTCCACCATCCCAGGTGGAAACGCAGCAGATCCCGCCACCAAAGCGCCGTCCCTCCTCTCGCACCTCGTGAACGCCCGCCTCAACTACCCAGTCCACTCCTTCTTCTCCACCCCTTCCAGGACCAAGCTTCAGGATTTCGCGCCGCTGCGAGGCGACCTGCCCTGTGATCTGCATATAGTGGCCATGAAGCTCCTCCGCCCATCTCAGCCCCCATCTTCCTCCGAGGATGATTTCACCCACGGCGTGCTCCTGCATCGGAGGGGAGTGGACTCCAGCTATGACCACCATGGTGTGTGTCACAACACAAAGCGGTCCGACCTCTTCAGCCTGTTCGCAGCTCCGGTGGAGATCACGAAGCTGAGGAAAGCCTCCCTGTCCTTCGTGCACGAGGAGGGCGCCGAGGTGGCGCTGCGACGAGACGCCGCGCATCGGAAGCTGGGGGTGGGCGCGGTGGTGAGCTCAAAGTACCTGGTGGAGCTGAGCGCCATGGAAATCCAGGCCTACAAGTTCGACTTGAACTCAGGTTCCGAAGTTCGCCCTTCTCTGTAAGCTGTCGGCCTTCTCTTTGCTTGACCAGGTACCATGTAGAATATGCGATTGCCATTGAAGGCGCGCTGTTGATTCATCAACAGAGCCTGCCATGTAATTAGGTAACACAACTAGCGGCTTCCACCATGAGCAGACTACCGAGATGAGAGTTCATTTTTTCCCTCTGTTTTCTACCGTCTCTCTTCTGTTCATATAACGTGTCCATTGGCTACATCACCATTAGTCTAGAAACTGATTCACACCTTCCCAATCAAAGCTGGAATACAACCACATCCGGCTTTCAAACCAACTGGGTGGTTTTTCCCTTAATGGCATTCTTTGGCAGAGTTTCATCTCTACATGTGTGGCAACTCTCCATTGCTTGTGTCCTGATTCAATCCATGAAACGTTTGAAGCTAATTTCATCTGGTCTGATTATGTTACTGTTTCCATCAGTTCCAAACCACAATTTATTTCATTTTTCTCGCTTGGAAACGAGTACAATCCATCGCAATGTGCTCCTCTGCAGCGAACAAAAACCAAAAGACATACGGTACACAGTTTTCTTTAAATGAATCTCGGAATCACCCACTCAAAAACTTGTTGAAGTGAACCTCCCCTGAAACAGAAAAACCTTGTTAATAGAGATTCTTAAAAGTCAGGAAGTTTGGCTAAGAGCAGCAGACAAATCAAACTATTTAAAGACCATAAAAGTTACTATAACAGCTGGTGGAATATAGAAAACAAACCTGGCTTTACTTGCTGGGTTACCATCAAGTCAAGTTTTGATGACTGAGTGGTGGCAATCAATAGTTGTTGTGAGCTTGTGTATTTCTTGACAAAATAAAGGTTTGTAGCATTCCAGATTACAGCTCTTCCTCAGTCTGAGTCACAACTTGCAACGTTTCTGATGATTCAAGGTCATTAAGAAACCGCCACGGCCCAATTGTAGACCTCATTCTGCACAGTATTCAGGAGCAGCTTATCAGGCATGACTATCAACAAAAGCAAGAAATATCCGGTCATAGTTACAGATTAAAATCTTAGGAATAAGAACATTACCTCCAAAAGCCAGCCAACATGCGCAGGGTCATAACAGTTGTAAGGCCAGCCCACACAGCAGAGATGCCCCAAAATTGTGGCAAATAAAGCAGAACTAATATTGATGGAACCGCCAACGCCATCTGCAACCAAATTCATGACACATGAAAAGAGTATTTTGTTTCAATCTAAAGGCATTGGTTCTACATATGATCAACAAATAGGGTCCATGTTGCCAGAGTGTTTACTTCGCTTCCGAAAACGTGACTTTCTGCTACACTGATTAGTGATTGATTTTGAAATTATTCTAACATGTTATGTAAGGTGAATAGTTTACACTAATGTAGGTCCTTAAGGGAATGTTTCAGCACTTACCATAGAGACAGCTGCATATTCAAAATCTGAAGCTCCATAATGAAGACCGTCAAAGATAAACGCGAGCGCATTGATTGGTTGTGTTAAAGCAACGAACTGCAACCATCAAGCCTCTAAAAAATCAGATTTCGCACCCAAAAAAAAAGGCAATCGTTTCTCAAGCGCAGTAGAGAAAGAAATAACAGATGAACCCCTCAATTACTAAAATAGAAACCTCCACTTCAAGACTCAATTCTAATAACCCAAAAATTAACATGAATCACTTCCACATGTAAAAAAATGGATGGATGGATGAAAGTATATGTTTGTTGACAAGAAATATGTGGATGCTTGGGTGTTGAGGAGTTGAGATCCTTACCGGTAGAAGAAGAGTGATGTAAGACAAAACAGAATCATCACTGGTGAATAGTCTTGACAGAATGGGCATTCCCAGTGCCAGGATTGTTGCCGAAACAACTCCGAGGCCACAACCAATCTGCATTCCGTCATTTCCACATAAAAAAGAGAGCGAATGATTAGAAGTCTGTTCAAGGCACTTACTTTTATTGGATTCTGATTTCCACTAACAAGTTGAATCAGTGAAAACACCTACAATTGAGATATTTGAAGGGGCAACCAAAGTTTCAATAAGATCACTCTTGGTAGCTTCTAAGAGCTCGGTGGTGAATCCTTCAATTAAGTTTGGTGGTCTTTGAACTCAAGTTAGAAGTAGTTTTAGCCACCTTTGAGAAGAAGGAAGGAGAGATCATGTTGTACTATGAATCTTAGCTGCCTTTTTTTTTTCATTAAGAACTATTTAGGGCTGCTTTTAATCATTTGAAGTGAGAAGTGAGGTTGAAACTCATCTTCTCATCCCTCACTCTTGTGACTGACCTGCAATACTCGAATGGCAGCCTCCTTGACAAGCTTGTAGTCATTCTTAGCAAAGGCCCCAGCAATAATGGCCTGCACAATTCACACATCAGGTCATGGGCATAAATATTATGTGAAATTGGTGACTTTATAATTTAGACACGGCATTTAAACGATATCATGATTTAAGCCAATTTTGCAGATCGAACCATAAGACAGGAAACTAAACATAATAAGGAGAGTTCAATACGCCTAGATTAGAGAGAAGGAACTTCACTAAATATGTTGATTAGTGTGAGCAACGCTTTTTATGAACAGCTCAAAAATGCTACTTGAACTATTTGTAAGGATAACATAATTTATCCATCACAAATCTGAATTTAGTGTTATTTACAGAGCCTTGACAATGAAGAAACAACCAAGTTTTATCATTGACTTGCACCTCACACTACTTGTCAATGATGATGTTATCTATAATATACCTCTATAACAATATTGGTTAGCCAATCAACATATTTGTAGACAGTTTTTGGTAACTTTACCTGGCCAGCAAGTGCTAGGGAATCTGAAAGAAGGGAGATTGCAAGCCAGATCTGCATACAAATTTGATGGGCAGCCATCGGAATGGCTCCTTGCCTTGCAGCCATTGATGTTGCCAGCGTAAAAACCAGGAGTAATGCAATAGTGCGTCCAATCAGATAACCACCTGCCAAGTCATAGAAAGTCAGAGGCACAAAATCATGCTCTGATAGAGATATTTGTAAAGTGAGGCAAAGATTCCGTCAGTTTTGACCTCTTTTCTCATTTTTAATTACTACAATTAGCTGAATGAATTTCAAGACGTGCAAAAACATAAACAAAATCTACACAAATGACATCATTTTACGCACCAGATGTGACGAAGCGATCAAAAGGTAAGGCTTCCCACCGCTTTGGAAACAAAATAACACGCTTGTTCAAGTTCCACAGAAGCAGGCCTGCGATTAAATACCTGCCAGAGACGAAAAAAGAAATGATATAAAATAAGCAGGCAAATTTTCCTGTAAGAAACAGTTGTTATTATTAGCAACACTACCCTCTTTTTCTAATTAGTATGTTTTTAGCTCTAGCATGCTACCCAAAGTCAATATTCTTTACCTTGAATATTTGTGACGATGGTGTAGGACTTTCAGGATGAAAATTTTCCATGATGTAAATAGAAAGTAGATGCAGATTAATTAGGAAAACAAAATTTAGAGAGAAAGACTAATGTATCATACTCAGATACTACTGTTGCAAGAGCAGCCCCACCAACGCCCAGTTTGAGGTAGAACATCAAAACGGGATCCAAAACAATGTTGACAACATTGCCTGCAACTGCAAGAACTTGAAAATCTTGAATTAGCGAATGAAGATCTCCATGTTGTGTCCAGAAATTTAAAAAAATCAAATTAGTTAATTAGATGAATAGATATTAAATTAGTGCATGTTAAAGTTTCGTACCACTGGCGTAAAGTGGAGTTTCGGTGTCTTTGAAACCTCGGAAAACACCTTGGCTTGCGAGAGCAATCACCACAGCCGGTGCACCGAGACCACGGAGAGACAAGTATTCTATTGCTGGAGTGTGCATAGGTGAGGTCTGCATTTCAAAACTCATCATGTTAGAGCCAGGTATAATTCATACTATAAAATTTCAAGCTATCGAAACTATTGAGGATTCAGACACAAGCAATTCCTCTACAGTTGGAGTTATTTGTGAAGTTACCCACAGTTTCAATAAGATACCCCTCTTTCAATTCACTACACTAGTATTTGTTTCACTCCTATTAGCACATCCATGCTCCATGACAAGACAAAAGTTGCAGCAATGTGTGATTATTAAACAGGAGATGTGGGCTTCATTGTTAACCATTACCTGGCCTACTCCCATGAGATTCAACACAGGTCCTGCTGAGAAGGCCAACACCACCGCCTCTACAACGCCAAGGCCCGTGCCAAGCACCAAAGCCGACGAAATTGCTGGAAGAAAGAGCTTCTCTTCCCTCACAGACTCCACAATAGAATCATCTTCACCACCTGACCAAGCACATGAAAGCTTCACATCAGATATAGCACAAAAATTCAGGGCAAAACCAGAAAGATGGGAGCACGTTCATCACATAGGAAAGAGTAGTCTAGAGAAGGAGTATCTTAGTGTCTTACCAAGCAAAAAGGCAGATTCAGATTTCGGAGAGTTTTGATGTTCCTCCGAAGCGTCCTCTGCCACGAAAGATGTGGTGACATTCAACAAAGGGATGTTGAACATTTTGGACACCAAGTTGAACACTGAAATGGACACTCCCACAGCTGCCAACTCCACCGCGCCTGGAAAACCAACAATAACAAACAATTATTAAACAAAAACAGTTCACAAACTAGAACACTTGCTCAAATAATAAAACCTGAGGAAAACACTCGTTGTTTTCCATTACCTATTTGACCAACAAAAGCAGTGTCCACCAGAGATGAGAGGGGATCCGCAGCCAACGCTACCAACGCCGGCAGCGCTATCAAGGCGATGTCCTTGCCCAAGTCATCGGCCTTAAACACATCACTAAAACCACCAGAAAAAAAACAAGAGTCAGGTGTGGTGAGTATGAAAAAGTACTGCAAAACAATCACATGAGTACCTTAAGTTGTCGGTGAAGCTCCAAGAGGGAAAGGTCTTCTTCCTTGTCTCAGAGTCTTTCGATCCCAGCTGCATTCTTATACCATTCACCCTATGTTTATGAATTCTTCTAGTGATGGATGTTTTTGTCTTGGGAAAACATGGGGTGCGTTGTTCAGTAGAGAACACTGATCCTGTTCTTCTGTGACCTAAAGAATGGACTCTGATACTGCTTCTAAGAACAGAGCTCTCCATTTCGAAAACTCTCACAACCATGTGCCTTAATCTGAACTAGGAAGAATGCGAATGTTCATGGCTCTCATAAGACACACCTGCAAATGATCAGCAAACAGTCAGTCACTAGCAAAAATGTACTAAAATATGTAGGAAAACCACGTCGACACTCTTAATCCCTACACAAACAGAACAACACTCCTCAGTCCGTGCCCGAAATTGCACTAGGGAGGCGACGGAATCTGGCAAATTGAGCTAGAATCGCCGCTTCAAAGTGCGTGAGAGCTCAGAATTTCGAGACCCAAATGACAAGAAAGCTCCAAAGCAGAAATGTAGCAAAACAAACGGAATCAAAGCTGCTAATCCAAGCTACAGAAAAAGAACACCATTCTTACCACGAATTCACCATCGACAAACTCCAACGAAAGTGCAATCAGAATCTATGTCATTCACGGGCATGGCATTTGTGAAGGAAAGTGATTCTTAGGGTAGTGACGTGGGGTGAGCTCAGCCAGGCTTGGCACCGTCAACGCAGCAGCATCTCCTCTCGTGTCTGGAACGTTACAATCGAGAGTCAGTGTTCGTACGAGCACGGAGCGATAGTCGCGGTTAGGGTTTCAACGTTTAGATGAGGTTTCTAGTTGTGGACCAGATCGAGATCATGTTGTTTGTTTTCTGACGAGGGTTTTAGCTCATGTGACAAATTTGTGGGGATTTCTCTGGTGTGACAGGGTTTCTAGCGCCTCTGGAATGTATGTGGATCACTGGTGTGTTTCCTCCGAAGAAGGCAGTAGAGGCAGCAAGTCTTGAGTTCTGGACCAGTGTTCATGCTCCAGATCATACTTTCGTCTGGAATAACCATGCAATTGTAGGCAGATATATTTCAGTTTGATCTATTTTCTGAAAGGTCGAATGGACACATAAAATAAAAGGGGGATGCCACACCTGTAGCACCTCCAACTAGTCAACATGACCTAATTATCTAAAACACGAACCTCTAATTCTCGGATACATACTCTCAGAAATCCATTCCTGTTGATATTATTGATTCACAAGTGACACATATGATCTAGATGAGAAGAAAGGCGACGGAGGTGATGAGCAATGAGAGCAGAGATGGAAGCGTGGCGGCTCGTAACCCGGAGGTGCTGCTTGGCAAGGTGGGGTACTGATCTGGATCCGGCATGGCGCACTCGTCGCCGTTGAACAGGAGGTGCTTCGGGAAGCCCCAGCCGTTTGCCAGCGAGAAGGACTCGTCCTTGCGGAACAGGATCTCCGACTGCACGTTGCCGTTCGGCCCTGCTTGCATCAGCATGTCGTTGTAGAACTTCACTCCCCAGAAGATGGCCGAATCGTCTGCCACAACAAAACTCTCATCAGCAAATGGAACTAGGGATGGTGATGGAGCTCGGGGAGTATGATCTACTACTTACTGACGGTGGAGGTGGGGCCGTAGCCGTTCAAGGCGCGGTAGCTGAAGCTGAAGCTCTCGGTGAAGTTCTGGAAGTTGGGGTGCTGCGCCACCAGGTTCCACAGCGTGTAGTTGCGCGACAGGTCGCGGTTGGTGATGGTGATCTTCACGCGCCAGTACTCCTGGTAGTTGAGCTTGATGTGCCAGTGCACCTTGATCGGGCACATGTCGTTCGTGCAGTACAGCATGTCCTGCGGCGTCGCCAACGGGTTGCTCTTCGTCAAATTCAGCGTCGTCGGCAAATGCGGATCATTCCTGAACACAACAAATCACACAGGTTAGGCTTTACCATGAGGGAAGAGAAGAAGAAGAAGACGGAAGCTGCAAGTAGTACCGGTTGATGCAGTGCTGATTGTTGGTATCGACGCCGTTGCTCATGAGAATCGGCAGCGTCGCGTTGGAATGCGTGGGACAGTCGCACGCGCACTTGGGACACGGCACGATGGTCTCGTTGTAGAACGCCGAGAACGAGACGCAGCACGTGGGCGCCTTGTTGGCCAGCTGCTGCGTGTAAGTGCACGTTATATTCCATGTCACTGCAGCCACAAACAACATAATCTCATCAGTGACTGATCAGTGCTCATCACAGAAGAGACACACGATGATTGATGGATGCTTACTGAACGCCTCGGTGGTTCTGCGTCCGTCCGGCGAGAGGAAGCGCGTCTTGTCCACGACTTTGGCCCTGCTGCAAGTGTAGCCGGGCCCGGGCGCCATGAGGGTGAAGTTCTTGGGCACCTGGATGGTGGTGTTGGTGCTCCCCGTGTTGCCCACGACGATCTGGTACGACGCCACCGACGTGGCCGGGTCCTGCATGAAGGAGGACAGCACGCCGCCGCGGCAGCAGTTGGCGGTCTGCTGATTGTAGGGCACGCCCGGGAGCAGGTCGATCACCTCGGGCTTCTTCTTGCAGCAGTGCGGCAGCGCGGATTTGAACTTGGAGCAGTCGCCCTGCTCCCGCGTCTCAGACCCGATGATGTTCCAGATCACCTCCTTCTTGGACCACGTCCAGCCCATGATCCAGCCCGGCGCTTGGATGTGCCGGTACAGCTGCGTGTTATACATCGTCACGATGGCCTGCAACTCTAGCACGAATCAGGAATATGAACTCTCTGTGAAAATCACGGACTCATCATCAACGTCAAGAATCTGGAGCAAACTTTGACGTCAAGAGTGACGATCTCACATTAAAACATAGGTTCATTGACGTCGAGAATCTGGAGCAAACTCTCATGTGCATGATCATTCATCGACGCTTGAACTGCTGCTGCTGCAAACTACTCACTCACGAAACGACTCTTCTGCGAGAATCTGGAGCAAACTCTAAGACTTTCTGACTAAATTACTACAATGTGGATTCTTGGACGTCAAGCCTAATCCGGAGCAAAGTACTACATTCTCTTGTAAAGATCTCATGTGCGGAAATATTATATCACTTACCCGGTAGCCGTCGCCTGTCCATTCCACGATGTCCCACTTGACGGTGATCTTTCCGTAAGGGTCTATCTTATCAAACCCCGCATCTGCAACCATGTGACACGACCAACCAGTCAAGCGCCATCGTGATTTAGGCAGAAAAAACAACGACTTTTCTATTGTAATTTCGCCCTCCTCGAAACATGAAAATACAGTAGTGAACCCTCTCATCAAACTGCCAGAATCAAGTCAAATGGATCTTTTTAATGGAGGTTTGCAGTTATGGAAGCCCTTCAACTCTACTTTTCAGGACTCATATCCACAACTACCCAGAGTACAAAGGATTTATCCACAGTAGCTACTACTCACCAGCATGTTGAAGGTAAGACACAAGAAAAACAAGCGCCAAGGCCACACAGAAGCACACTCTTGGTATCTTCATTGCGCTTTCAGAGTTTGCGAGACCTTCACTTCCAAGCACACATGACCATCGATCACACCTGCCATATCCAGTAGACGGTCAGTCACAAATCACCCATTTTCATGTCTGCACAAATGAACCATCCAAACAACAAGCTCACTGTTTGTTCAACTCTCTAAACATGAATAAGCGACGCGGGTACATTCTTATAAGATCCAAACCTAACGCGGACAGAGCCGACCATCTTTAACCTACAGCAAAAAAAGAGACCACCATCTCTCTGCACAAACAATAACCCTCTCCACCACCGACATCAAAACAACACAAACTCTTGACCCATGTGCAGGAATCAGTTCACCTCCGGCACCACCATCAAGCTGCCGCCACCTCCAAACCTAGAGCTTTTTCTTCCCAAAAACCTCAAGCCACCATATCCATGATCCCACAAACTAACTCCATACCTGGAAAACCTGCAGCATCTAACAGAGAGGGTTCCAGACATCAACTTGGGGAGAGCATTGACAAGAGAGAGAGTGAGGTGTTGCCAGCTTCTGCAAGCTGCAGCTTTGGCAATCAATGTTGCTGACATCAATGTACAGTGCTAGTACTACTCCTCAGCTAATATTATAATCATGGTGGTCATGTATTATATCAGTAGCTCAAGGGAACACTTATTGGGCGTATGGTTTGTGGATTGTCATGTGGATGATGTCTTATTTCCGGGTTTCGTACGGTTTGCGGGCGAAGACTTATTTTCAGGGTTTGATGGATGGGTGTGTTTTCTATTTTCTTAGAATGACTTATGTTGATGGAAGTGTGTATGGAGGTTATGAAAGAAGTTTCTTTGGTCAGCTCCCTTTCAAGTATACCCCCTCATGACCAACAGATTATGTGTATAGAGAGAATCCAATAATAATAAAATTATTTTTCAGTAATACCCGATAGAGTTACAATCTCAACCCAAGTGGTTTCATATTTTTCCAATGAAATGTGAATTAGTTATGAATTTTCAAAGTGGTCAACCATATTTGGCCTACTTCTGCCACTAGGAAGGGACAACCAAAAGTTAGGGGTCTTGAGCAGTAGGAGCTGACAAAGAGTGAATGGGTGGACATGGGGTGGAATTGGGAGTAAATATTGAGTGGCAGCGATAAGAAGGTGGCCGTGATGGGCTAGACTACCTTACAAGAGCATTTGTTACAATAGCCAACTCTCTTTACAAATCAGTCAACTCCTTCTACAAGAGGGTTGTTGTAGAGGGAGCTGAGTGTACTTGAAACGTAGAGGGAAGCCATTCTTTGGATGATAATCTTCATACATGATTTGTCCTTCATCCTTGGTTCCGTGGAAAAATTACTATGACCGCTAATTATTACTATGGAGTAGAGAAGGAAAAAACTGGGCACCAAAACAATGACTTCATAATGTACCAAAAGTCTTTGAGGTCAGGGCTCAAATACGGTATTCCCTTGAGAAAGATATTTAAAACTTTGCTACTGCAAGAATGAGATCAGATCCATAATGAATAAGAAGGGCAAGTGTGGGATCTAGGCGTGAATGATTTATGCTTTCAAACAGCATGCACAAGTACGCACCGTGATTTTGTGCAGGTGCGAAAATACAATAGCGAGAGCTAGGATAGGAGCCATGACATACGAATGAAGGAGAATGCCATCACAAAAAGTGCCAAAAGCGAGAAAGATCGCCCCCATTCTCTTCTACTTGTTCTGACAACTTGAATAATGCTCGCAATGAGTGAAATTCGTACACCATCGTGAATGTATGCGCCCAAGTGTATGCACAGCTGCATGATTGAATCTCGCAATGTCATGTCTACGGAAAAAGTTGAACAATTTTTAAGTGGAATGTTGTACAATAGAAGAGAGGAGCGGTTCTACTTAAAGGGTTGAATATTGGTATACTTACCCTAATAACATTGAATTAAGAGCTTCACCTACACATGCCACTTTTTGAAAGTCCAAATCATCCATTTAAAATTATAATTTTAGGTGTAACCGAAAGTTCATGTTGAAGACTATTCCAATAACATATGCATCTTGTCTTGGAATTTTCAACCACATGATTGGAGGACTATAGCACTTAAGCATGATGATGAAGATTTCTGCATAGAAATGATGAAATGAAGTTTTTGTACAAAAGTTACCCAGAAACAAAGCATATCCATCTACAACAAAAAAGAATCATGAACATCAAACACACAGAAGAATAAAAGAGACCAAAAGTATTAGAAGTTGATGACTTTACAGATTGATTCTCTGAAGCACTCGATTAAGACCAAGATGAGTGCAGATATCACCACCACTATAAGCAACTGTTCTCACCATCCTGTACAAATTACACCCTAATATACGATCCAAAAACAAAACAAAAAAAACTAGGAGACGGTCTTGAAACATTAACACTGGTCCAGAATACGAGATGGCTTTTACCTTACGAAGCATGTTGCATCCCCGTGTGAAGACACGCTGGCCCTCTTCAGATGGAACTAAAAAAATTCACATATCTCTTCACATGCCGCTTCTAGGAGCTACGATCCTGCCGCTGAAAACCGGATAAGCGTGCCTCCTCATAATCTGCCCTTCAACTATGCCTGTCTGAGAGCTGGGGTTTGTCTGTCTCCTCGTTGATCTGTGCAGATGACGGAACCTGTTGGGCGGTTCTTCAAGTGAGGCACGCTATGGCTGCTGATGTTGCTGTTCTGCTAGATTTGCAGTCAAGCCTGCGATGGATCCTCCCAGGTTCCCCAGTGCGCTCACTGCTACCCCAAGCTCCGCGCTCATTCCTCGGCTGCTGATGCTCCGCAGGCACTCCGACACTTGACTGAGAGCCCCGATCAGGCTGGCGGCGATGCGCTCGTTGGCTTCCAGCTGCCGCTCCAGGCGGCGGTCTTTCCGGTCTTCGCTTTCTCGTATCGCCCGCTCCAGACTCACCATCCCGTCCATGAACTCCATCCATCTTCTGAGTCGAAAGACCAACGCGTGCACTTAATACAATAGGATCACATGACCCATATATCCAGCACAGAAATGAGCGGAGATTATTCGACATGCTGCTTCTAAACCCAATCAATAGTTCCACCTCGAAAACACAGCTTATCTCATCAAAGTCATCATTTTTTTATATTCATCGTCCGAACAAGTAACAGAATTTGTGGAAAATTGGGGTTTGTCGAGACCACTGCGTACCTGCCTCCTGGGCCATCGTCGCTGGAAGGAAAGCTACCACTATCCTCGCTGTTGAAGCTTGTCGCACCAGCGTCCTCACGCTCAAGGTCATGGTTTCCACGATTCTGACCTGCAAATTGACATTCATCGACTCAAACACCGAGGCACTGAACTATGACATTAATGTCATGATAATCATTCAACTCAGAGACTCTTCGTAGTCACCACGTACGTTCAGACAGAAAAATGAAAACTCTTGTCAACGACCGCGAGTATGTCATTTACTGAGGATCACACTGGCTGATGCACAGATTTAATGCAGAATAGTGAACAGAAATGCTATCTGTTGCTAAAGAGCCTGAGATTCAAACCTCTCCAGGTCTCATACGCAGGTGTGCTTTCCTCCTGATTAGCCGCATCCAATGGCCTCTGAGGTGGATTTAGCTGAGATGACATATGCGATGCGAGGTGGTTCTGCATCTCGGCTGACATCGGTCCCTGCATCTGGCTCGAGAGCTGAGCTTCCATGTGCGGTTCATGCTGAATCAACTGCATATTTCAAAAAGCACAACTTGGTGTGAACAGATGAATCATTCTGACTCCTGCTTCCGAAATTTTAACAACATCAGCACTTCAGCGTACAAAAGAAAAAGAATTTACAGTGCCATCGTTGAACGCATGCTGAACAGTCACATCAAACAAACTCATAGATAGATTTGGATATTAGATGATGAAACTACATAAAAAGCAAACATAAAAACAGTATAGGCTTTGATGAGACATGTCAAAATTGAACACACTGAGTGGAGCGAAAAGATAAATAATGTCAAATAGATCCGCCTCAGTACACTATATACCCCGGTATATTCCATGCAGAATCTTACAAGATGTTTCTATGCACTTCAAAATACAATGCTCTCACAAACTAAATCTAGTAAACAAATATATGTTGAAAAAAGCCTGTTGGAGAGAAGATGCTCTTAGAATGAAGCAGATTAATTGCACAAAAGATTATGCACAATCGGCAGTCAGACCTGAAGCACAATGTCACGCGTGTCATGCGACTCCATTGGTGATGGATCGCTGCCCGCCGCACCAAACAAGTCCCTCTTTGTCCCGTCATCCTCTTCCCTTGCAATCAAGCCATCTGCGTAACACCGTCACAGCTCCATCAGCTCTGATCCTCTGACCAGAATATCTAGGCTTGGCCACAACCAAAAGAGTATAATAAAACCTCTGCAGCAGAGGACCTGAAAACCCGTGGAAAAAGCTGCCATGACTCTCAACTAGAACAGACAGCACGGGCGAGGGCATGCACAGCCTCCACGGTACCTAGCAGCCCGCGCCCCCGCGGCGTGTCCGTCCGCTTCTTGCCCTTGAGCGAGTGCGCGGCCTCGATCATCACGGTCGGGTGCCGCTTGCGGAACCAGTCCATCCAGCTCTTCCCCGGCACGCCGTTGCGGAACGGCGTCTCGCGGCCCTGGCAGATGTCTGCCACCTTCCTCCGCAGCATGTAGAACGTGATCGCGTGCCCGTTGCGCTGCATGTCCATGCACCAGTCCACCATCGCCTCCTCCTCCTCCTTGCTCAGCACCGTGCGCGGGCCCTTCTTCTTCGACGACGTCTTGCCCGTCAGCCAGTCGCGGATGGATGACTCCGGGATGCCATACTTCTCCCCGATCTTGCCGATGGACGACGTGCCCTTCTTCACCTCCTTGATCGCCTCCTTCATGCTCTCCTCCGTCCACGTCCCGCGCGGCTGCACTCTACGCCCCCCACCCCCGCTGCCCCCCCGCTTCGCCCCACGCCCCACGTCCTTGCCGTCGCCCTCGCCCCACGCGCCCACTGCACCCGCCCCGCTACCCTCAGCTCGAAAGAAACACGCACCCTCCCAGAAAACAACCAACACACACACACACACACACCAAAAGAAACACCAACCGGCAAATTCCCGCGCCTCGCCGTCGCCCTCCTCCTCAATCATCCTGCCCCTGCACCAACCCCAGCCCTCCCCCGTCAACCCCGACGCCCGAATCGCCCCCATCCCTCCCGCGCAAATTGCACAATTCGAACTCACCTGCCCAAACCCCCGAACCACCGACCCAAACCCGCGCGCTGATCACCGGCGACGAACTCACTCCCGCCGAGTACGTAGCATACAGCACGGCCGGCGGCGATTGGCGCGGCCGCGCAAACCCCAGGCGTGGGCGCGGGCGGAGAACCCGCGGGTCCCGTCCCGGATTGCGAAGGCGGCGGAGCACGCAAATCGGGAAGGTACCGACTCGGGAATCCGAGCCGGCTGCGGCTGCGGAGCGCGGACAGCGGCGGCCTCGGGGTCTCTCGCGGGGAGCGTAAGGCCGTGGCGGAGCGGAGCGCGATTTTGGCACGACTCGCGATGAGCACGCAAGGCTGCGCAAGACCCCCCTTTCACCGTCCCCTCCCGCTTCTCCTTGCACCGTGCTCCTCTGCCTTCTCTCTCTCCTCTCTGGAGACGACGACACCCTGCCTCCCCTTGCCGCCTTCGCCGTGCCGTTGCCAGCCGCGGTGGGACGTCGGTTGCCGCGCGGGGACGTCGAGTGCCTCTTCTTTTACACTGTCCGTGCTATTTTTCTTTTACAGTTTCTGTTCCACTTTTTGGTTTCTGTATCTTCTTATTTCTCTTCTCTTTCTGCTGCCTCTCTTTTCAGTTTCAAGTCACCTGCTACCTTCTGTCGTTAACCATTTATTTGCATTTCCTAGAAGAGAAACCCCTTGAGAGGTAAGCTAATACGTCATTTTAAAATTGAAATAATTAGAGAATGATTTTCCTACTAAAAAATGGATTTTCAAACAATGTTCAAGAGAATATATAAATTCAATTATGAATTTGAGCTCCTCAATTCAAAGTTCCACTGGTTAATAAAGAATTTTCTTCTGAAGAATCGTCTTTCATAGAACCTATTGTTAACCTCTGAAGGACGGCCAGGGAGAATTGACCTCCTCGTTCGTCCTTACCCGAGGTCGGCCCCATCTTAATCGCACGGGGTCGTTTTTCAAGCCCTCTTATTTTGGGGGGTCGAGAGGCTTTTTTTGGATTTTTTGGACAAATTTGGGGCCTATGGTCATTGTTTACCCATGTAGGACTCTCTCTTTCTATAAATAGGGCCACATCCAAAAACAAAATAAAGGCCAAGTTTGGCTCCACCACCTCGTGGCCTCCACGGATAAGGACGAGCGAGGGGGTCAATTCTCCCTGGCCCTGAAGGACAAGGTGTACCTACCAAGTACAATTTTTTCTCTAACTACTATATATATAGTCAAAATTCACAAAATGTTTACCACATCTATATATATAAAAGAATACAGGATGAGAAATGAGCGCGCCGATTGATGAACGCGCCGATGAAAATTGAGCTCCATGGATGAAAACAAAACTTTTGGATGAATTTTTGTGCCCTTTGGAGGAATCCATTGAATGTGCCCTTTGAAGGAATCCTTTGAATGTACCATTTAGAGGAATCCTTTGAATGTGTCCTTTCGTTAGGATTTGGATTTGATCTCAGACAAAAATTATCCAACAAGAAAGGTGTGCAAAGGACACTGGTATGCCACTAGTTATCTCAGAATAACTATATATGGTTTCATTCTCAAAAAATGGCAGTTCTTAATCAGCAAAGAAGAGATTCCTCTTGGGCCTTCAGGGGTTAAAGCTACAGCAGTCAGAGTAAAACGTCAGAAACGGCAGCACAACCAAAGCCGACAGAGACCTTGAGAACGAACGAACGGAATGAAAAAGAAGACGGAGATGGACGAATAGCAAGCAGGGCCCCAGTTAGGGCAACGAAGCGAAAGAGACGTCATCGTCAAGTACTACCAAGAGCCAAACTTGAACCTCGCACACATGCTCCTTTCATCTGTCTCCGTCCTTCTGAGTCGTCCCTCCTCGTCGTCCAGAAGCTAGCCCCGCACTCCCACTCTCGTCGTCTTCTCACTCTCCGTCTCTCCGCGCTTGTTACTCTCTCATTCCGTCCCGCCTTCGTCGTCTTTTTGTTCTCGTCTCTCCGAACTTGATGCTTTCGTCGCTTGCTCTTTCGTCTATCCGTCTATCCGTCGTCGTCGTCGTCGTGCACATTCGCCACCGCCTTCTGACGCTGCTGCACCTCATCATCGCCATCAAGCGCCTCAGCTCATCGGAGTGCATTCTTCGCACTCTCTCGCGACGGACTTTTGGATTTTGATCTGGAGGAGGAGAAATTTCGTTTTGGCGTCGTTGAATGATCTACCGGCCTTTCGTTGAAGTGCTGATCGAGTTGTGGCGGTTAAGTGTTGTTGCGAATTGGATTCCGGAAGTGCAGTGGCGTGGAGCGGTGAGGTGAGAACATGCTGATGCTGATGCTGATGCTTCTTTAGGATCACGCGATTTTGCAGTTCTTTCTTGCGAATGTATGGAGTTGAATAATCAATGCATGGAGCAGTGATGTTTCTGAATGTACGTGTAGTTGAAAGCGGAAATGTTAAATAGAGATTCCGGTTGTGTTTCATGGAATTTAATGTGCTGCAGTCCTTGTAATCGGACCTGTGTTGTAAATTATTAGTTTATAGGACCGGTTTGTGTATGTGTTAACGAAGAAATTCTCACATCCTGGTAGTTTAAGTAAAAAAGAGATTTAGTTTTCGAATTTTTTCGGTTTCTTGTTTTAGACAATATGGCATTCTTATTTTTGATTAGTTTGAGGGAGCATATGCACGTAAGCTGATTACGTTTTCAAACTTGCAAAAAATGCGCGTGCTTAGGGTTACGTATTCATAGGTCGATGAATGTTATGAGCACCAAAACAATTTTGAGGAAAGACTGAAGGAATCTTTTTAATGAATTTTAATAAAACTTTTTTAAAATAAAGCCAGGTGATGGATCTTTTTTATTTTTCGGATTTATTGTCTCTATATTTACAGATTCATTTGATTTGTGAGCTATGTAGTTGATATCTTCAATTGCTGTAAATTCTCTGATTCAATGTTTCATTTCAGGTCTATGGCTGTAAAGTTGACGGAATATTATCCGAAGTGTTCGGATTGTCTGCTGTTTGAAGCGCAGTGTCAATGTTGAGACATGTTTCGTTGTAATGTGGTGCAGAGAGCTGTGAAGAAATTTTGTCGTCCTGCAACGTTGAGGCAACGCTTCATTCGAGATCTTCCTTGATCGCTGGATTCGGAATGAATGCTAGCCCTCCTCTATTTTCTTAATCCTGGTTCTATCCACTCTCCGGATATGAAATGTGTTCCTTCTATGAGACATCATCATGGTCAATACCTGCCTATTAATCGCACAGATAGCTCAAGAGATTGCACAGTGTCACCTGTCATTCAAACTTGTCGCAAGATACTGTGCACAGTGAGACCTGGTGATTAGAGCCACGCTGGATAAAATCCTCGGTATCTTCAGCATGCTCTCTTTCTGAAGGGAGTGGGTTTACACGTTCTAGTCTACTCAATTTTTCCTTGGGAGGCTCTTGTGGAGAGCCATGTCACAGTTGAAGAAAACAGCTCGTCGCGGCCGGATTATGGGAAGCTGGACGGAGGAGTCAATGAAAGAGGCCATTAGAGAGGTGAAGAAGGGCAATGACTCCATCCGGAAGATTGGGGACCGGTACAAAATCCCCGCATCTTCAATACGTGATTGGATGAGTGGGAAAACCTCATCGAAGAAGAAGGGTCCTCGCACCGTGCTGTCAAAGGAGGAGGAGGACGCAATAGTCGATTGGTGCCTGGCAAACCAACAGATCAGTCGCGGGATCACTTTCTACATGCTACGCAAGAAGGTTGCAGACGTTTGCCAGGGGCGGGAGACTCCGTTCAAGGATGGCATCCCTGGCAAAAGATGGCTAGAATGGTTCCGAAAACGACATCCAAGTGTTGTCATTGAGCCAGCACATGCATTGAAAGGGAAAAAAAGACCTGAATCAGAAAGGGAGGTGTTGGCGGCCAAAATCAAAGATCTCAGTCCTTCACGACTGCTCATGGACTCGGAAAGAGACATTTTGGCAATGAAATTTGTTGACCGTGACATTTTGGGCCCTGCTTTAGATGACATTCCCGGGCTGGAAGATCATGAGTCACACGTGATCCTGACTCAAACTCTCAACGAAATACACGAAGATGAGCGTGCGCTTGTATCAGCGTCAAATACGATGATAGGCAAGTTCATTCCCCCTTGTGCTGTTATGCCATTTGAAAATGTAATGCACTTCAGCTGTTCTATAGTCCATCTCTTCGTTCGATCTATGGCCTTGAATTGATGAGAAGAGAACACTACAAGTCGCACTCATTTTTATAAACTAGTCTAGGTAAACAAAAACATTACAGGCCTGCTGTGGGTAAAGTTCAGATATATCAACCAAGATTCAAATATTGAATTAGATGAGCTTATTAATCCACCACTCCTTGAAGCTAACGGATACTGAAATTGATTAGCGCAATGCATGCCTAGCGTCATTTCATATTTTTATTTTTTTTTAAATTGCTTCTTGTCGCTCTGACATTGCTGGATAGAGGCCTCATACTTGTGACTGAAGTTTGTGGGAATTCTTTGAATTTATTTTCTATTTCAGATGTCAGATGTCTCCATTTGTGCTGGATTCCCCAGGTTCAGATGCCGTTGTGAACCCTGTCAAATTGGTGGGCTCAAGAGACTCGTGCTTCTCGTCTTTTCTCTGTGCAGAGAAAGGAGTTTGAGGTTATCCATGATTCCTTAAGGATGGAGGTTTTAGTACAGGGTAAGAGCATAATTTTCTTATGCTCTTCTAGCGTCCATCTGCAGAAGGTGCTAGATTACGCTGGATGTGATACTCGTTACAGAGTGAAGCAGCTAGAGGAATTGCATGTACAGGCCCGAGCGTTTGTATGTTTGTCTTGAATGAGTTGATGTGGCCGAAATATTCATGTGTATGCAAGTATTTGTGTATTCGCAACATTTGTAAGGCGTTGACAATGCTCGATTGTAATGAGCTACTGTATTGGGTTATAATGAAAATTGTGTGCGCATGTTCTCCTGGTGGGGTAAAAATATGGAATTACAATGATCTAACGTGCTCTCTAGCTTGGCTAATTCCGATGGGATGCAGATCAGAGTACAACTGCCGTGACTTATTGAAACTAACTTCTTTTAAAAATAAAATCCAAACGTCATTGTCTGCAGATTATGAAGCAGACTTAAGAAGCAGCTTCAGTGACACTTGCGTGGTATGCACCTCCTCCTGTACAGACCAGGACAAGAAAAGGATCTCTCCAAGGCACTCTGACAAATTCGATGGACTTCGGAGTACCCAAATGGATCAGGAACTCGGAGAAGATTGTTCGGTTGATCAGGATGTGTCATATAACCGAGCTGGATCAGACTCTGATACTGTGGAGCCACCCTACGTTTTGCTGGATGAGAAATCACGGCAATGAGAGTTATCGAAGAGAGACATCATCACACGACAAACCAGGAGTGAGGAGATTCAAGCGTTCAGATTACTTCAACTTCGAAGTGCCAATTTTATACAGTTCTACGATCCTTCACTACTTCTCCAACTCTCTGTACCCTACAGAAAAAATCTTGGTAAGTTGTCAGAACCAAAAAAATGGGAGACTCTCTACTGTTGCGAAACTAAGGTGAGATCACATCGCTCCAATATAGTGTTGGAGCACTCTAATTGAATAGTACAGGATGAGGTAAATCATACTCATGAGTGTAGTTACTGATGGGTATGATTCCCTTATTAATCACTGATGCAGCTGTTTCGAGGTTCCTGGGTAGCTTATGCACCCTCGAATGTACCATGTGGAGTTATATTGCTCCCAAATCACCACCTGCTTGCCCTCTTCCACCACTTCACCCTGCAGACCAGAATATTTTTAGAACAACGGTCAGTTACTCCTTTCAAGACAAAACAAATGGAAAATGAAGACTGAGAGAATATGCACACCTTTTGGTTGCAAAGAACGTACGAGTCTTCTTCAAGCACCAACGCTCGCAATCGCCGAATCTCGTCGCGACCTTGGTCACAGAAGAAGTCCAGCGCTGCCTGCAGGCGCGCCCTGTCGCGCGCCGGCAGCTTCCCCGCGTGGCCGTCCCCGTCGAAGGTGGCGCCCAGGTCGCCGCTCGGCGAGACCTGCGTGATCCGCGTGATGCTCACCTCCATGGACAGCTTCCGCAGGATGAGCGACTTGAGGTCCTCCGCTGCTTGCGCGTCCCTCACTCCCGCGGCGGTGTGGTGCCGCCATCTGACTTTCTCTGGAGACAGACCGGGGAAAATTCGTTGAGAGATCGATTGGGTGATTTCGCTATCAGGTGTGCTATCCCTACTGATCAATTTGTTTGGCTTTTCTTCTTTCCATATAAAGAGAAACTTAAAATGTTTACACTGCGCTCAGAATTTCCATCTAGGAAGTAGAACTACTACCCAAGAAAGGAAAAATTCCCCTGCCTCAAGCCATTCCACGCTAACTCTACTACACGACTAGAATTTGCTGCAATTGTAGGAAGTCTTATTGACGCCCAGCCATCCGCAACTTACCAGCACAAATGGCGAGCATTGCTTCCAAGTCTCCGAACCTGGAGAGCGCTTCGTCGAAAAGTTGCCACCGCACTTCAAGATGGCGCATCACCGCCTGCAATGAATCTTGCCATCATCAGACGAGAAAACCAAAAAACCAACAAAAACAACTACCCGGAACTTCTCGACATAAAAGTCAAGTACTGGGCTCTCACCTGCAATTCCGTGCGGACTTGGGCGTCCACATCACTGTACCCAATATTCTCCGAATGGGCATACTCCTCTTCAAGGTCGGCTGCGGCGAGGTCTTGCTGGACGTCGACGGAGTGTTGTTGCAAGCAGGGGCGGGAGCACAGCAAGAATCGGAGCAGGATGGCCTTCGTGGAGGTCCGGCGCAGACTGTAGCTGGAGTGGTGAGCGAAACCGCTTGGTGTGTCAATATCGCCCTGGGCGGAGGGCGGGAGTCGGTAGGTGGTGAAGTTGGCACTCGGGCTCATGGGCTTCACCCCCATTGTTTTCTTCAAAGACTAGATCAAAAGAGGAAAAACAGAATGGAAAAAGGATTGCTGCTCATTACCGTCCTCCTCTCCAAATCCCTCTCCAAATCCTTTCAAGCCAACGTCCCACTTCTGATATCAAGATCACTACCACACCAAGCAAGAAGAACTACCCTCCTCACTCCATCTCCGACATTCGTTTCCTCTCGCCCTACCAAATAGCCTGAAGCTCACCCATAACCAAAAATTCTCTTCACCCACAAGCCTCCGCTGTCTCGTCCACCGCAACTTCTTCTCTGGAGATCAAGAGCTAGACTTAGTTTGGGACCAGCTGCACAAACAGACCAAATCTTCTCTACCAACCTTGGATGATCACGTCAAGAAGAGGTCTCACAACCCACTACAGCAGCATGTTGGCCCGAGGAGCTAGCTGAGAAATGCGGGGAGGCAACACTGACAACACTGACAACAGCTCCTGATAAAGAAGAGGTGAGCTCAGATTATTGAAGAGAGGAAGAGAGAGAGTCTATTGTGCGTATGTGTGTGTGTGTGTATGATCATAGATGAGTGTGGTGAGTCAGATGGCGTGATGAAGGGCGAGAGATCGTGGTGATGACAGCCTGCACACAGCACGCAAATACCTCGCTCGGTGGACTCTGCACATGGGGTGCGCGCCTTTACGAACCACTTGGGAAGGGGAGCTTTGTTGCGATTCGCGGGTTTCGGACCTTAGATCACAGTGAGACAAGGCAAAATTTCCTTTCTACCACTTGAAGTGATGGAATCTGCGCCTGTTGTAGATGGTGACAGGTCAAGGTATGAAATGGGAAGGTACGTGCACCGCATACGGTATTTAATGTACAGAGTTGTCGTGTATTTGTGGCATTCGAAGTGAGTATATTTTGTTGGTGGGAAAAGTACTACTTCTAAAGGGGGCCCTTCTGCTGTAATTTCAGTTAGCGCCTGGAACTTGGAATTTTGGTGCACTCGTGTTGAACACTTGGTCAAGATTTGCATAGAATCTACTTGACAACATTAGTTGAAATCATATTCTCAGGTTGAAAACTCAAGAGGAATCATGTGACAGAGGTTCAAAGGTGCTGTCAATTCCATCTTCCTAATAAAGAGATGTGATCGGTCAAATAAGTATGGACAACAAGAGAGGCCAGGTACACCATAAATGATAATTAGGTGTCACCTGCACGAACTTCTTCAAAACCGATGCAACTTGATGGATGTTTATTTCCAGATATACTTCTATGTGAGTGGTATCATTATTTTTATTATTTCAAATGAATTGAGGAGACTACTTGAATTGCTAATTATAATGATAAGCTACTTTATTTTTATTTTTTGAAATTTACTATATTTAATGTGATTTTACAACATCGTATTAATGATAGTTGCTATTTTTAGTGTACACCAATCTTAGAATTTACAAATGTAAACTATAATCCTTAGGCATGCTTGTTTAAGAATTAAAGTTCAAACATGTGCTTTGTTATAAACTGTAAAGTTTATTCTTATTATAGATGTTCAGTTTGTAATTGAATTCTTTTAATAAACTTTAGTTAAGTTGAACATAATTGGAGTAATTTTAACAAAGACTATTTGGGGAATTTTTAGTGGAATTGTAAGAAATTCCATATTAAATTATTATATAGATGAGAAAGATATTATTAGCCCATATCACATGTACGTGGGTTTGATGAGAAAACAAATCAACGTAACATGTATAGACTCCCTTATGAAAATGATCATTTGTAAAATTTGGAGTGTAGAAGTGGATCTTTGTGGAATTATTCGTAGAGCAATTAGATCCTATATTTTTTGTTGTCGTGTAATAAGATGTTATAATTGGATATTCATATGTTGTCCTAAGTGTAAAGAAGAATTTTAATCCAAGTCAAACATTTTCACTCATTGCAATGTTGAAAAAACACTTCTTCTTTTCCACATTTAAATTAGATATCTCAATCTTTTAATTTCTATTTTTATACATCAAGATGTGGTATAAACCTTTCTATTGATTGTTTGGATATTCACTTTTTTAAAAAGTAAAGGAAAAAGGGGAAAATCAAATAAAATAAGAATTGCCTCCAATGGAGGCATTCCAATACATATTTAATTTACAAAAAAATATAATGTGTAATGGCAAATTTTGAACCTCCACTCTTTGCACAATTTGTTTGAATATGCTACACCCCTTTTTAACCTTTAAAATTTAGTGTCCAAGAAACTAATTTCATGTTTAACTTGACGGTACATAAGATTTAGACCTTGTATAGCGCAAAAATTCGATACCAAATGAAGTCAAAAGTTTGCTCATCCTCTCAACATGGGAAAGAAAATGAACCTTTTTCTCTACTTCAAACATTATAACCTTTCAATCCAAGCATTTAAAGTCTATAAAATTTTGTAAGCATGATATTGAAGAAGTCTTCATTAAAATTCTACATAAATGAATACCAACCACTCCTCAATGATATTCAAGCACTCATGTGGAACATAGACCCCCTCATTGTCATCACCGCGGGTGCTAGAGCCACCACCGTCATCCCCTCAATGAAAATGAACCTTTTTCTCTACTTCAAACATTATAACCTTTCAATCCAAGCATTTAAAGTCTATAAAATTTTGTAAGCATGATATTGAAGAAGTCTTCATTAAAATTCTACATAAATGAATACCAACCACTCCTCAATGATATTCAAGCACTCATATGGAACATAGACCCCCTCATTGTCATCACCGCGGGTGCTAGAGCCACCACCGTCATCCCCTCAATGACAACCCTTGAAGAAACATTCAAAATTTTCATGACCTCAATCAAGATCACCTTTACAAATATTAACACTATTGCAATCCAACATGCTATGTCCATACTTCTACACAAAAGGAAACTCGAAAACAACCGACCCATCCCGGACACGCTAGATCTCCCATGACAACCTACTATATACTTCATTGCATTAGCCTCCTTGGCGACATTGGTTCTTTGTTCTTTGTTACTTGTTACATGGTACATAGTGTCTACCCTCGAGAGGGGGAAGTATTTTATACTACTAATCCATGTCTGGTAGACATGGATTAGTGGTGGAATGAAGAGACTTTATTAACGCCAGTCCCCTCGAGGACTAGAGTTCTTATTCTGGACCTCAGACTCCTATAATTTGGTAAAATGAGCAATTCTTTGAGAGAGGGCCCTCGTCTTGACGGTGAAAAACCCATGGAAGTCATTTTTATAGTCATTAATTTTTGGGGATCTACATATTTTGGGGAGAGCTTTAGCTTGCATGGGTAGGGCCTAAGAGCATTGATTGCCAAACATTTCATTGGAGCAGAAAAAAAGGGATACAAAATTCCTCGTGCTCTCTTTCTTTCCGTTTTGAAATCTCATACGGTCTAGCACCATATTCCTCTTGGCTAGCCTCTTTGGTAAGCACTTTCAGGAAAAACCTCTAATCTCTCTCCGAAAAAACATCCTGGATCCACTACAAGGCCGATTTACAAAAAAAACCTTCTACAACTGAAAACATGTTACAAAATAAAAAGAAAATCAAAATGTTTTACACCTTGATATTATTTTTAAAAAGAATTATTTCATTATTTTAGAATAAAGGATCATAAAAATAGCAATTCTCACATTATCAATAATCCAATATAAAAAAATGAATCTTGAAACTCACATCATTGGACTTGCTAATATATAAAGAACCCTTCAATAGAAAAGTACTAGTTTAGGATCGAAAGAATAAAAATAGTTTTAAACACTGCTACAGTGTCCAGGAAAAGTTTCCTGCAGATATAAATTTGGATTCAAAATCAACAATATCTTTGTGTAAATTCCTCATGTGCTACATAAATACCAGTGCAATTTCTATAAAAAAGCGGTTTCCGACGACAAGAGAGTGCCTGAGAATGCCAGCCAATCATTTAACCAAAAAAGCCCAGTTCCATGTGGAATGAAGGATATGTTTGGATCACTCTATTAAAGATAGACACACTCACCTTTAGGCACCTGAACACGCATTGTACACTTGTTGTGGAACACACTCTACCGTATTTTCCGAGTTATTTCTTGAAATCCAATAATTACGGACGATATCTGACGAAACAATACATTTTCTAAACTTTAAAAGTCTCTCAAACTTCTTTTTTTAATGGCACATGCGCTTTGCTAAGATGGCTACAGTCTATCCTCTTTATTACGACTCTCCGTTATACGACAACCTAGATTATTTGACAAATTTTCGCGCAGCCAAACTTTGTAGTCTTAACCCATAAACGTCATAAGGTGTCGTTGGTGGACACCGTATTCTACATGTGCGGTGTTATACTTGAACATGATAAGGTTTAGACTTTGAAGTGACTCCCAAATGAAAGATGTTAGTTGAAGATTCTTCAATCCAAAGGTGTAAGTCTTGCTAAACTTTAATACCTTTTTTTGTATCTTACATAATAAAATTCGGTCATGTCTACACGATTCCCGACTAACATTTAAGGGTTACACTCCTTCTATAATATGACTAGACACTTGATATCGTGACACTTTGATACCCCCACTTTGTCATATTATGGAGGGAATAGATGCATTGGAAACATGTTACCATCCTAGGAACAATTTGTGAACAATGGGAACACGTGCATCACAGATTGGGGTTCTTCTTTCTTGTAGATACTTTTTAGTAACCTTTCTTCTTGTAGATACTTTTTGCCAACCTTTAAACATCTATTATTTTGCATTTTAATGAATCCTCAATAATACGACATTTAGGTTTAAATGTCACATTAACGATTATACGACACCTTGCTATTGCGACACCTTTTTGGTTTTCCAAACTTGCCATATTAACCCCTAAAGACCAAGTGTCCTCTGAAAGACAACGTCGATTTTGGGCAGGTTCCTAAAAATAAAAATAAATCTTTATTTTTTGAAATTTTATTTTAGATTGTCCCTGATAAGGCTTCGTGGGGGTACTTTTTTTTTTTTAGATTCATACTTTGAAAGTTATTGGCGTTCGAAGTCAAATATGGGGATTGGGCAGCCTTGTGAACCAATGACATATGACTATTGAAGAAGGGCAGTAAATAAAGGCACAAAGTGTGGAGGAAGGGTGGGGCGGCCCAAATCATGGGTGGGAGAAGAACCGAAAAAAGATGTCTTCTATAAAAATTAAGAAAATTCTTTAAAAAAAGGAGATTAAAAATGGAATTGGACTTAGCCTGCCAATTGTCCGATGGACCATGGGGCGACCAATAGGGGTCCATGTTGGAGTTTTTTTCCCTTGTGTGAGCAAAAGTTTAATGACCGTGACTTTTAGGGAAGTGGGATGACGTGGCCCAACATTTGATGAATAAGACCCATTTTCAAAGACTGCCCTACTCAAAATTGCTTGGATAATTCAATAAGTTGTTTAAAATGAGAGAATTTACTATTTAAGCCCAATTCTTTTTCCCAAATTAGTGAAAAATGGAATGACAAGTTTAAACCGTTGGATTCTGAAATATGTAAAGTTGTATGCAACAAACATTTCCACTCCATTTTTGAAGTCATTGTCACATTTTTGTACCCCCAGGCACCAAACTATTTATTTGAACATGCTTCACTCCTCATTTCGACCTAAAATTTTGCACACAAATAGGTGACATCAAATGAATCGTATTGGTAATGGTTCCTTATACACTTTAGTGCAAAAGTTACAAGTCTTGCCGGGTCAAAGTCAAAGTATGCGAAGTCAAAGTGAGTTGACCTTTAAGGCAAGGGGCAAAAAAATGATTTCTTGTACTTCATATGCTATAATCTTCATATCCATGCAATGAATTGCAACCAAAAGAATATGGCATATATAGATAAGAGTCTATTTTAGGATCTCATTGTTCAAAGTCCAAATTCTTACCCAAAAATGTGATTTTTGTGCCTCTTTTTGACAATGGTAGTTTTGGACCAATATTTGAGCGAAATTGCCAAGGAAATTTAGGGGTTAAAGAGGTTAGACTGTAAGTTTTAACCAAAAATGACTAATTCTTTTAATAGAGACATGGAAATAGGTAAAATAAATCTTCTTGTTAGTGTTACTATTTTCCTATTCAGCAATAAAATAGGGAGAATTATTTCTCGTAGTTCACTCACAATGAGAATCGTTAAGCTCCAAGCGATAAATGATTTTGTTTCCAAAAGAGTTGCAATCATGCAACTGCGTAGCTTCACACTAATCAGCCATTTCTCTAGAGATTTGTGGAATTCCTCAAAGTGAAGCTGGATGGCAGAATTACCTCGGGTTGTGGGCGTTTCCCATGCTGAGAATCTTGACAGTTGTTTTGGTGCTCTGGAATCTGCACTCAAGGACATTTCATTCGTATTGGTGAAGGATTTCCTCAAATCGATAAGAGCTGACTCAGCGGAAAGCAGAGGAACCGCTAAAGAAAGTCATATTGAAGAAAAAATGATAACTTACATGGTGTGTCCTGACTCCTCAGGGCATCCACAGCCAGGACATGGAGTTCAATGATAACCTGCATTCGCAACTTGAGTTGTATGTGGCCCTTCACTATCTAGTCTATAAAAATGCTTCCTACGATGAGATTGGCATTCTCTAGGCACCAATGATCCGAGACTAGACACGAGACTACATGCAGCTTGATTGCCAAGTACACTAATAAAAACAGTGACGATTGACGAAGAATGCGTACCAATTGCAATTGAAGGATCTCAGTGGACTTGGATAAGAATGGACTAGAGTTCCATCTAGTAAAGACAGTCTATGATGAATGGTTTCACAATACTAAGAAAATCGTCCGTCTTTATTCCGAGTTTCAGATCGACCTCCCCTCCGCCAAGCCAGAAAAATCTCGGACTCAGCTTAACAATTGCATCTGAAAGAATGACCTGCATCATAGAGCCAGAAAGGCATCTCAGATAAGACGCAAGTAGACAAGCAAACCCAATATATGACCTACCGTACGACCTGCAACTTTATGTGCAATCTCGATTGAACTTGTGAAGGTATGTAAGATTAATGCAATGACTTATGCTAACCCATACAACATCATTTGTATGTTCTAACTAAGATGCGTTAAAAACAAATTACATGTACACGGGTTGGATACGTTGATCTCTCGCACTTCTTTTGCAACACTTACTCATGGAAGGAGCCCAAGGAACAATCTCAAAAATTCATATAAAACAAGATTGACCCTTAACCTAGATTCGTATGGAGCCGCTAAATACGAGAAAAGTTGACCAAGTTCAGTCGAAATAGATGAAACAATTGAGCACCAACACTTACAGGAATGTTCTCGCGCATTCCTATGGGTGTAACAGCATTATGTTCAAATCCTGACAGTCTGTTGGATTCTTCCTCTGGTGCAAGTCGGACTATTCACAGCCAAACAACAAGAGACAAGTTAGCCTAACAAATACAACATTTCCGGCTTTGTCCAACAATCCCAGAAACACAAGGAGTCAAATTGATTATGATCTTGTCTCTCAGATGCATCTTGCAATCCCAATCAGAATTTCCTGATTAGCCCAACGGAATCAGGTGCAGAATACGCAAACAATAATCGTAACGCGTTTGAGATGAAATATATCTTGATACAAATTACCTGCTTCCTTCACAGCCTATCGACACAATCCCTGACACTAAGTAGGATGAGGACGAGACAGAAGTGGGGACACTTACAGTTGAATCTTTTCTTGGGAATTTTTCCCTCGTTCAAAGAATGAACAAATGCTTTAACTTTTTCAGCATTCAAACGTGCTGTGTACTGCATCAAAACATTTCTCAGCACATTTAATTCAAGCCACGAAAGACGGAGTTGAAAAGGTACAATCAATAGACACTATCAGACTCCTCGAGCGGCTCCAAACTATATGACGCACTGATGACACGCAGCTTCATATCTGTCATGAGTAAATCAGCACCTATGAACTATCCAAGCAGAAAATGGATAAGATGACACTCAAATAAAGGCTAACACAAAGGTGATTTTACACTTCAAATAGTCTAGAGTGGACACCATGCTTGGCCCTGCTTGACAATTTCATAAAACATAAAAATGTCAAAGAGCGTTTTCACCTGTACAACAACGACATAATATTTCGAATTTTTCGGATCGCTGCAGTCCTTTACTGATTCGTGCGCCTGTGTGTTTACCTGCATGAGAAGTAAAAGCTGTTAATGTTTCATCCCTGTAGCCACACAATTTGCATCTGTAACCACAGATTCCCTCAGTATATGTGATACACAAGCCAATCGTCATGCACACCTCTTCAAGAAAGTTCATGACACAGAAAGTTCTAGGATCAAGGAAGATCTACGCATTATCGCTTTTCATTCTGTCTCCACCCTAAATTGAAGAAAAAAGTGACAGCTCTATCAGGTACTTCTCCCTAAATTCTTCAGATCACTGATCCATTGAATCTGTAGTTACAGACGTGAAGTAATGCAGGAAATAGGACTTGAAAAACGTGAAGGCTACAAAACCTCACCATGACGATGCTTTTGCATAGATGATCCACAGAGGCAGCGCCTAGAAGATCTCGTCGCTCCTCGTAGGTCCTCTCATAATAATTCGAAGGAACTGTCCTGAAAATAAACTCAGAAGCGCCTGCAGCTTGTAAGATTTTCGAAAGCCGTTGCTCAACAGTCTGCACATCCATACCACAGTGCTACTCATTAAAAGATACTCATAACAACTTCAACCTACTCAGCTCAAGAGCACCACGCTAAAAGAACTATAAGTGGCAATGCCAAGTTCATCTATCACATAGACTGTTTTCTTCACAAAATCTCTATACCAGAACATGTGCTTAGCCCTTAAACCCTGAAGTGACAGGTACATCTCCAAAACCAGGCCCTCATTGGTCAAGGATTAACTATTAGGTAGAAGGTGCCTTTGGATCTGAGAAATACCATTACAAAATACTGCTACAAAAAATACTCTGGAGTTGACATACAAATAAAAGATGTAGACTCTTTCATCTTCAATTGAATTCACTTTACCATACTCACCAATGCTCTGAACAGCATTTTAATCTAAAAATGTCGAAATTTCATGTAAAACAAAATAAAGTTATCTTAAAAGACAGCCAATTCATTCGGTGTCTGGTAAGCTTCATTTATCAAGCATGACAATGTCTCCTGAAGCTAATTGGTGCAATAACACTACTATTAATGCCAAAAATGCCAAAGAGAAACTCTTTCTTTCTCTTTCAAAAATCAGGCCAAAAGTGCATAGTTCTTGATACTTTGGAGATAAAACGAATATTAAGGTTTAAAACAAAGAGCTGGAAAATGCAACTATCTCGGTGCGGCGCTTTTTGTCACACTGCTACCGGTATTTGATGCCACATTAAACCTCTCTCTTTCAAACATCAGCACTTTCAAGATAACTCCACAATTGATGTAAAATTTGGTGCAAAGAGCAGGACAGACGACTACCTCGATGCGGTGATTAACTCCAACTCCAAGAGCAAGAAAGCGCTTCAAAACATTCAAAATCCGCGATTGAAAGATAAAAAACCGCTTCTCAACAAATTTCCAATCCCTACCTCGCCACCGAAGCATTCCTTCTTCACGTCGCCATTCTCCAAACAGCCTCCATCGCAGTTCAAGCGCGCCTCCAGGTCGCCAATCCTGTCGAGAATCCGTAGCTGCCGCTGCTCCAGCGCTTGCTCCCGCGCCTCCACCATCTCTCAAAATCCTTGAACTAACTACTTCAACAATTGTGAGGAATGAGACTCTGAGTTGAGAATCGAAGCCTTTTTACATGCGATGCTTGATTCTAGAATGTGCTTGAGCTCGTTCTCGAGTGCATGCTCTCTCTTTCTCTCACGTGACTGCGAAGTTGGCGGGAGAACCCTAATTGTTGGAACTTGGATGAATATCATCCGTATTTGTTTCATTCTTTTAGAGAAATACCGGTATTCATCGTATGAGTAGAGCAAAAAGAAAGGAGAGATTTCAAGAATGCACTCTATTTTCACGGCTGATGATTTGAAAGATGGATTTGATTTTAGCGATTTTTTTGGGATGCTTAGATGAATTGAAATGAAGAGTAGAAATTTCATTTAATCACAAAATAGAGTTCAAGAATATGGTACTTGGATTTTCAATACCAAGGAGAAATCAAGGGCTTTTTAACCCCTAAAGGACCAAGGCAATTTTTCCTCAAAAACACTCCAAAACTGCCATTTTTAGCACATTCAACACAAAATGATACAAAATCATTTTTTGGAAAATTTCACCGTAGGATCTTGTACTAGACTTGTATGAGAGTGTGTGGCAAAAGTTTTGGTAAGTTTGACCACACGGATTGAAAGATATTAGCCTTTGAAGTGCAACATAATCTCTTTTTCAGGTCATACTATACACCTTCAACAAACTTCGACCACCTTCTATGGCAATTTTTTGCACTACGGGCCGTGAATTTATTGTGTTAACTTGAAAAGGATCATGTTAGGCACATGTGCACCAAATTTTAGAAGTAGAAGAGGTGTAGAAGATGTCCTAAAAAATCCTACAATGCAACTATGTGCCGAGAATCAACAATACACTTTGTATTTTGCATATATCATATCCTTCTCAAATATTTGTACGGTAGATGCAAAGATCTCAATTCCCTTTCCAAGAGGACATTTTCTTTCTTTTAAATGGACAAAAACTCGAATTTCTATTGAATTTAGAAGTTATTAAAGTTTGGTGATAGTATTTGTGATATGTCACACTAAACTGCTGCACTATTTGTATATGTAAGTGAAAATAAATTGTAACTTTTGAACCGTAAGTCAGAATTCTACGAAATTTGTGTCTACGCAAAGCTAATCAAAAGTTGTCCATTCAGTAAAAAATCTCAGAAAATAATGCCTAGAATTGAGAACGTGGTACCTTACCCAAACTCAAAATGTCCCCCGAGGGGACATTGGTCCTTTAGGGGTTAAGAACGTCATATCTAACTAAAATCCGAACATAGAAAACTAAACTTAGTTTCTGTTAGTTACAGCTTTTAAAACCATTAGTAAATCGACCTCAAGGGATGCTTTACATCATAAGCCATGATGGTGAAAAGACCATCCAATTCCTGAAGTCAAATTGCGAAAGAGATTTCTAAAGGACTCTTGCTTTTAATATTAGAAGATTTTTCCACTGTCACACAGTAATTACTTCGGTGAATATGTGACCATCCTAAAAATCACAATTTCAAGGAAAGGTTGAATTGGATATTTCAGACGGAGACATCACTAGAAATCCTAGATGTCCTCAGATACAGTTTCATACCTAATGTCCAGAAATCACGTAGTAGGAATGGAGTTTGAACACAAAAGCTGTATAAGGTTTGATGATCCATAACTACCACAAACCCCAGAACCAACAAGCTAAAGTGTACCAAAACCACCACAGACCCACCCCATTTCCGAAATTCTAGGAAGTCATTTATGATTGGGTGTCAGTTCATGATTGGTTCAAAGGTGCCGGTTTTTAGTCAATGCAGAATTGGTTATTGGTACAACTTAGTGTGGAAATAAAGAGTTTTGTACGTCGAGGAATGGGTCACGGCTTACTATCCACTTTGAAAATTTGTAGCAATTTCAATATGAAGAAATAAATGGTCACGACAATTTGTTAACCGGAGATTTAGGCTTGTTACAAGGTCCCGGTAGTAATTTTTTGAAGTTACTAAGTAGTTATGGTTAGAAAGTAAACCAGTGGATGAATTCGGACTGTGGATGAAACTGTCCTGAATTGACAGTGGATGAACTATCTGTACTTTGGATGAAACTGTCCGGACCTGGATGTCATCCATTCAGACATCTTTCATCCATTAGGGCAGGTTAGGGTTTGGAGGGGGTAGAGAGCTGCCCTCTTGGGTTGGAGGCTCATTCCATTCTCTTATCCCTCTTCTCTCTTGTGTGTGTGTGTGGAGCTCGTAATGTGTTAGACTAGAGTGTAGAAGTGTGGTTAGAGAGTTAGAATCTGGAGCTAATGTGCGGATCTGTAGTTGTAGAGAGTATGGAAAAGGTTTGTGGAGGTTTGAGGAAGTAAAGCATGAATTGGATACTATGTCTTGTATGTTTGTATTGGTTATGTGAATGTGTGAGTAGATCTTGTTGTTAAAAGAGCGTTTGAGTGCAATTTGGTTGTGGGTATTGTAGATCTGGCCTAAATCCATTAGATCTGGTACAGATCTAGCTTGATCTAGTAAACCCTGACCAAAACTAGTGTGTTAGAGGTGGAAACGAGTCCGGATCTGTTGTGGGTATGTTCTGATTTGCTGTCATTGAGTGCGGAAACTTCAGATCTGTGTGTTAAACGTAGGAAAAAACCACAGAAACGAAGTCCCAACGAACCCTGAGTTCAGATCTAGATTCAAATCTAGGTCGAATCTAAGGTTTTAGACTCAGTAAAAGTCCCATTCCGGACTTTTGTCTACTGTCCTAAAACGTCAGTTTGATGGAGTGTAGAAAGGACTGTCTTTCACCCAAACTTGAGGTGAAATCCCCGTTTAACACAATTGCAATATTCATGAAATCCTATTTTGAATTCCCATAAAATGTCTTACCACGTATACAAACGCTATAAATAGGTCAGCAAGCTTAAGTTGGTGGTTATAGGTCATCCAACCTTAGTCAATCATTTATTTGAGACTCCACATATTCAATAGTTGCATTTGTCGGTAAACTTACACCAACCTCGCAAGCACACCCCAAAGATCATGCACACCCCCAACTACTCCAACATGTGTACCACTGCCTTTACATGCAGCCACTGTATCTAAGAAACCCACAACAGAAATGCAGCCACTGACGTTCCACGTGCAGCAGACTGTCAACATGCATGATGCTATCAGTGCCCTCCAACAAGCCCTCAAAAATGGATATTCTTTGTGTCTTAGTCACACTGATACATAAACTCGAAAAAAAACACTCTATTCACGCCGGTCCTCTTGTGAGTTCTCTTCAAGGTCACAATCGGAGAAGATAGAGGAAGCACGAAATCAGTAACCTCCCACATCTTACAAGTATTCTTCCATTGTCAAAGTAGTTACTGTAAACTGCTCAAAGTGGGTCCTCTTCTTACTCTTGTTCTCTGACAAACGAACACTCTATTCGAGGTTCTCTTCACGGTCACAGACACAGGCAGAGGAGATGGCAGAAGCGATGCCGGAGTGGATGGCGCAAGTGAAGCACCACACGGTGACCACGAACGGCATCCGCATGCACTATGCGGAGCAGGGAAGCGGCCCGACGGTGCTGCTGCTGCACGGCTTCCCGGAGTTCTGGTACTCGTGGCGCTACCAGATCCCCGCGCTCGCGGCCGCCGGCTTCCGCGCCATCGCCCCCGACCTCCGTGGGTACGGCCAGACGGAGGCCCCCGCGGGCAGCGAGCACTACACCGCAATGCACATCACGGGGGACATCGTCGGGCTGCTGGACGCGCTCGGGGAGGACAAGCCGGTGCTCGTGGCCGCGCACGACTGGGGCGCCGTGGCCGCCTGGGACTTGTGCTTGTTCCGCCCGGATCGCGTCAAGGCCGTGGTGTGCATGAGCGTGCCATTTCCGCCGCACATGCCGGGAGGGAGCAGCCTCCAGAAGTTAGAGAAGATCCTCGGCGAAGGCTTCTTCATGTGCAGGTGAATCTCTATCCACCTCGGGAGTACACGCGGGAAGGAGATGAAGTTGGTTTCGTTGCTGCACGTTGTATCGTCGATTGACTCCGGATGCCTTTCGCTGTATCTCCGAATATGAAGACCCTCCGAACTTGCTGCTTTCGTCGCTTGCTCTGTCGTTCCGTCTATCCGTCGTCGTCTTCGTCACCTCCGTCTTCTGGTCTGGCGTCGCCTGGCCTGACTCGCGCTCCTGACACTGCTGCACCCCATCATCGCCATCAAGCGCCTCAACGCGTAGGGGTGCATTCTTCGCACTCTCCCGCGACGGACTCTTGATCTGGAGGATAAAATCCGCCTTGATGTCGTTGAATGATCTCGCACCGAGTCGTGGCGGTCAAGTGTTACATTGCGAATTGGATCAAGAATGAAAAATGCCGAATACGTTGGACGCTTCAATTCTGGAGCATGTATTCACTCTCTTGCCGAAAGCTTTCACCCCTTGATGTGCCATGACGTCGTAGCGCAGGTTCCAGGAGCCCGGGCGAGCGGAGCGGGACTTCGCGCGCACCGGCACGAAGCAATCCCTGCAGAAGTTGATGTACTCGGGTGTGCGCGAGCTGATAATCGCCCCGGAAGACCAGGAGCTCTTGGCGTCTCAACCAACGCCGTCCACGCGGCCGCCCTGGATCTCCGAGTTCGACATCCAGCACTACGCGGAGGACAAGGAGCGGTCCGGGTGGAGCGGGGCGCTCAACTGGTACCGCGCCATGGACCTCTCGTACGAGCTCAAGGCGGCCTGGATGGGCGCGAGGGTGAGCACGCGCGCGCTATTCGTGGCGGGCGCCGAACACATGGGGGTCAAGTTCCCCATGTTCCGCGACTACGTCCAGGGCGGCAAGTTCAAGGAGGACGTGCCCAACTTGGAGGGCGTGGTGATGTTGGAGGATGCGGGCCACTTCATTCAGCAGGAGAAGGCGGACAAGGTGAACGAGCTCCTCATCGCCTTCTTCAAGGGATGAAGCACGCTTGTACAAAATGAGGAAGATGAAGAACTCCGGCCTCCAAAGGAGGCTGGCGTATTAGAGTATACTATTACTGAATCTCTTACATCCACAAGATATAGATTGGTAGTATGGAACTATGGAGTAGATGTTTGTGCAAACATTATCCCTACATTGGAGACATGCGTGATTAAAGTGTCTATTTGTTCCACTAGTACAAATCCATTACTTTGGGAGCTAGTTGGAGAGTTGGGGTTCCACCTCTTGGGAGACAAATCTCTTTATTTCATGTAGATGGATGTCAAAAGAGGTTGGGTCATAGGTAGGCCTTTTTTTTTCCGGCTTTTTAAATTTTGGGGGTCCAGGAGTTTTTTTAGGAATTTCTTGGCCAATTTGGAGCCTGTGGTCCCAATCAACTCACAAAGTGCCCACTTTGGTCTACATAGGGCCCCATCCAACATAAAAATTGGGGCTAGGTTTTTTCCACACCCTCCTTCCTTACCATCTGTCTATATGGTTTAACCCCTAAAGGACCAAACGTTCCCCCGGGGTCATTTTGGATTTTGGGCATGTACCTACAATTCGAAAAAAAATCCTTTTTAATTGAATTTTTTTTTCAAGATAGGATCTAATAAGAGCTTCGTGGAGATTTTTTTTTTTGTTTGGATTTGTGGTTTGAAAGTTAGTACCACTTAAAGCCAAAAGTGGGACTCCGGGCACCTCCCAAAATTTTTACAAAAGTTTCTATTGACATTGAGATTTTTCACACATATAAAGAATATTTCCTGCTTTAGAAATTTTCAAAAAGAATTCTTGTCTTTGTTGTAAAAAGGCATTATATTCCAAGTCAAACATTTTCACACATTGTCGGGCAACAGGGGAAAAAAACTTCATCTTTTCTACATAAAACCTAGAGATCTTCATATTTTTCACTTTTTTTTTTTTCAACAACAATATGTGGTGAAATTTTTCTTATTGACCGTTTGGATTATCATTCAATTACATACGTAGTTCACAAAAAGATTAAACGTGAAATGGCAATTTTTTAACCTCCACTCCTTGCACACTTGTTTTGAATATGCTACACCCCTTTTTTACCTCTAAAAATTGGTGTGTTGGGAAATAACATCATGCTTAAGACAATGGTAAAAGATTTAGACCTTGTACAATGCAAAAATTTGATACAAAGTGAAGTCAAAGTCTGCTGATCTACTCAACGCAGGGAAGAATATGAACCATTGTTTTGACTTTAAACACTAAAATCTCTCAATCCGTGCGGTGGATTGCAACCAAATTTTTATGGCATGTTGATATAGAAGTCTATTTTAAGATCTTTTGGTTGAAAATCCGAAATCCACTTTAAGATGAGATTTTATGTCTCGTTTTGGCAGTGGCAGTTTTGGACTGGTTTTAGAGCGAATGTGGTCGTGATCCTATAGGGGTTAAAGAGATCCAGGGAGATCGTTCCCACTTTTGTTTCCTTTCGTCACTGCAATCTCGGGAAGTACTTTACCTAGGGCTCTCTTGCTGCTGCTCTCGCCTGTTCGAGAAGCGCTTGTCGACTGCCATCTGTCGAGACACTGCGACTTCTTTTGGTTGGGAAATTGTCGCTGGAGTGCCGTCGTAGATGATGTTCTGTCAACCTGTGGAGTTCTTCCAATGGTCCTATTCTTTGCAATAACAAGAATTTCCCGAATTATGAAATTATTTTATCACAGTTTTTACTTCAATGAACAGAATTCTGGTTCGATCAGGGTTTACGATGAGGGAGTCCTTTCCATGTGGAAGACTGTGCCCCATTCCGCATCGCAGTGACATCCATTAGAAAACATATCTTTCACGTTCTTGATGACAGTGGGTTGACATCCACATTGGCGTTTTTGCAATTCTAGGGCTAGGGCCCATCTGCTGCCAACTTGGACGTCCTCATGAGGGCTGAAATTTAGGTTTACCATGAAATTTTGGCACAAGATCACCTAGATGTTGACAACATGTGTGCCAAATTTCAAGGCTAGGAAATAAATTCAAAAAAAGATATTCATAATCTACCACATGGGGTAGCTGTGAGAAAAGATTCATAGCTACCAACTTTGACACCCTTCCAAGGATAGAAGAAATTTGATTTGCCGATGGAATTTTTGGCGTGAGACCATCTGCTTATTGGTTACATGTGTGAAAAATTTCAAGTCCGAATGATCTACACAAAAACAATTATACCAAATCTACCAACATGTGTAGTTGTGAGAAACAAACGGGGAAACCATCTCACTACTTCCAACTTTGAGACCCTCCCTAGGGCTGAAAAATTGTTACTTCACCATGAAAAAGTTTGGCACAAGATCACCTCTATGTTGATAACATGTGTGAAAAGCCAAAAGATGCATACAAAAAAAGACATTCAAAATCTATTAATGTGTGTAACTACAAGAAACAATTTGAAGGACATTATGAAATTGTCAAAATATCTTTGACACCTCATGCTCTTGCATTGAACTCAGCCATTTGACACAACCCCTAAGCATCAATGTTATTAAAAAGAATCTGTAACAACTATATGTAAAAGTGTGGAGTTGTTTCATTGAGAAGAATCCACTTAGTTATAAATTGTGCATCATACATGCATGACAAAGTTTTCTCCTTTATATATCAATTGGATATTGTTATCTAAAAGAAATGATGTGCATGATTTGTGATAAATTGAATGTTGAGATGGTAATGAGAGCATAAAGCATATCGTGTGTGATTTATGAGTGTTGCATACTGATTGAATTACGTGGACTGAGTCATGTTATGCATGAGTATTACATGAGTGAAATTATGCAGATGGGCAGGTTATGCACATAAATTAAGTTATCCACTTGGACTGATTTATGCGTATGGGCTGATTCATTTACATGGGTTGAGTTATGCATGTGGGATAAGACACATGAGTTGAATGATGCATGAGTGTTTGTTAATGAGAGTTTAGAATCTTATTAGCATTGTGAAAGAAACTACATGATAACTCTTTTAGATAAAGTTTGTGCTTGCATTATAGTTATGAGTGAGGGAGGGAATACGTGAGTTTACATTGTAGCCAGTTACAAAGTTTTTGTTAAAACAATTCATAGGTTAGTAAAAAACTCAAAGAAGATAGAACTCACGTAATGGAACTCATGCTAAAAAACTTAGTGATAGAGATGTTTGTAGTGTTTTGCAATACTCAAGAACTCATTGTCGCTTGTCAGCTTCGATGATTACCAATGTATGTCCTACTCAAGTGTGTAGACGTATTATTTGAAGGCTCTTACGTAAAAGTGGCATTTTTAGTTGAATTACAGTAAAATAACATTTCTTGACACTTAGTCGCATGTCTCAGCGATTGACTTTTGCTCAGAAGTACTGTGGATGGAATGCTAAATAGAGGAAGCATATTGTTTGAAGAGATGAATTTATCTTTGAAATTAAAAAAAATTCTAGACAAATTCATGTTTAGAGAATTGCACATGAGCATTATTCATTAAGTTGTATAGTTCCTTCTTTTAAAAGAGGACAGACTTCTTTGATGATTCGGGGCGCATTTGCTGGAGGGCAAAACTCATAACTTCTTTTTATGCCTAAAATTGACATTTTATTAAGGACTTTTTAGAAGTGGTCTACAATAACGAATTGGTTTATTTCATGGCTAAAGTTCCACAAGGAGTGCTTACGGAAGATGGTGCACCTGTCTACCGTAGCAAGATATGTGAAGAATAGAGACAAATATGCCTTCTTGAGAAACACAATTGACCTGCAAACTCTCCCAATCTCAATCCAATTGAGAACCTCTAGAAGATTCTAAACGATGTTGTGCAACATCGAAGGCATGCTTTAGAAGCTTAGATGCGTTGAGTGTAGTTCTTGCGAAAGAGTGGAAGTCAGTTAGTGGTACAAAGCTCGTTCAACATGTCATTCTATGCCCTCTAGGTTACAAACAATGATTGATGCTAAGGGAGGACATAGACGTTGGTAGATTTTGAATATCTTTTTTTGTGCCCATTTTTTTAGCTTTGAAATTTTTCACACATGTTATCAACATGGAGATGATCTTGCATTTAAAAATTCATGGTGAAGTAACAATTTTTCAGCCCTAAAGAGTGTGTCGAAGTTGGAAGTAGTGAAATAGTTTCCCTCTTTGATTCTCACAGCTGCACATGTTGGTAGATTTGGAATATTTATTTTTGTGTAGATCTTTTGGACTTAAAGTTTTTTCACACATGTAATAAACAAGGAAATGGTCCCACGCCAAAAATTCCATGGTCAAATAAAATTTCTTCTATCCTAGGAAAGCTGCCAAAGTTGGCAACTATGAAACTTTTCTTACAACTACCCCATGTTAGTAGATTTTGAATATCTTTTTATTCATTTTTTGACCTTGAAGTTTGGCACATTTGTTTCCAACGTAGAGATGATTTTGTGCCAAAACTTTCATGGTAAATTAACAAAATTTTAGCTCTCATGAGGGCATAAAAGTTGGAAGCAGAGTCGACACAATCCCTGGAATTGCAAAAACGCCAATATGAATGTCACCCCACTGTATATACATATTTTCTAGCACAAAACTGTATGGGCAGGGTCTATTTCAAAAAATACTCTGAAATACATGACAGTGTTGTATTATTATAAACCTTTAACTTCAGAACATGAGAAACAATAAGAACTTCAATGTGCTGAAAGATAGTTGTAAGCCACATTAGCTGAACACTGATAGAACCTCTAAGTAGTCTTAGGGCCGGTTTATTCTTGGGACCGTATTGAGGGCCGGCCGGAACTACATTTCATCCTACGTGTCGCCTTTCGTGGCATGGTTTTGGTGTTAAACCTTTCGGCCCCAAGGGAGCAATCGAGACAAGGTTTGGGGTGGCCCAAACTCCCATCTAGGGCTGGATTTGGTTCCTCCGTTGGGATCCTTCAAATCGCTACCGTCAATCAATTAATTTTTAATTTTTATTTTAATTTTAATTTTAATTTTTGAAAAGTAATTTATTATTTTTTCAATTTTCATTTTCATTTTAATTTTGAAAAAGTAAAATACTCCTTCCTATTGGATATGCACCCAAGAAAAGGGATTTGGTAAATTAAAGTAAATAAAACTCTTTTTTTCAAAATAGGAAGAGGAATATAAAGTTGCATACATATGGAAAAAAAACTTTCTTTTGTTTTAGACCTATCAAAAACAAGAGAGAAAGGGAATTTATTCTGAAAAAAATTAAAAATACTCTTGTTTATTATTTAATTTTAGATGTAGTAAGGAAACAAAACATATAAAGTAAAGATATGAAACCTATTTTTCCTTAAACTAGGAAAGAAACAAAGACAACGGCTTGACATATGTGCTTCTATAATTTTTAGTTGAGCCTTATAAAAATCTAAGAAACTTAAAAATTGGAAATTTGGCTCTAGAATCCGGCCCCAACACTTTACATTGACTAGGCCCAAGATGATGAATTTGAAATCCGGCCTTAGAACCCGACCTCAATGCTTTACATTATTTGGGGCCGGATTGAAGGCCGGATTGAATGCAAATCTGGCCGGCCTTCCATCCGACCCCATGCCTAATGTAAACCGGCCCTTAATGATACGTAAGATCACCACCAACAGCTTCTACAACTGCTGTTGTAATCGGTTGGTCCAAAATAATTGCTCTGTCAGTCCACTCCTCCGCTAACTTGTTTCCACGATGCTAGAGTCGATGGAGAACATAACTCATCTGCCCACAACAAAATTCAACCCAATATCAAATGTTGACAAGGAAATGTAGTTTATTGATCACTTCAATTTATATAGGTCCAACCCCATACTCAATGAAATCACAACACTGAATCCATAATGACAACATTCATGCTAATGCATTTCAGCAATCAACAAAAACCGCTCCGCTTCCACTTGAAACCGTAAGCCGTGCTCCTTATACAAGCTCTTTCTACGTAGTAGCACTCCATCTATATAAGTGGTCCTCTTAATGTAATAACCACATCTTGCATGGTTTCACCCAAAACAAAACATCTCTTAGGGTTCATTTTTCCTTCAAAATGTAACCAATTTTAGAGCTGGTTATAATAGGACTTCTACCAATATAGTTCAAAATACATGTTTTGGATAACCCCTAAAGGACCAAGCCTTATGCTTCACCAAAATCACCTCAAAATTTTTATATGAGATCTTATTAGACTAATTAAAACATTTGTTAATTATTTTCAATTGTAGGATCTTCAAGCCAACTACTACAAGAAAACCAAAAAAAAATCCTAAAATTTGACCGTGCGGATTGTAAGATACCTGCATTTGAAGAGTGCAAAATTGTTTTTTTCCAATGTGCCCGGACACGGCTAGCGTACTTTGGCTCAAGATAATGACATATTATCATTGCATACAACCAATGGATCTATGTTCTACCTTGTATTAGGTCATCGCATGCAAAAAACCACAAGTAATGAAGGTCTTATTGATAAAGAAAAAAAACCGCCTTGCAACAACTAGGGGTATAGAAAGTGGCCCTTTAACCTAGGAAAGTGATTTCCTAAGTAAACCTCCAATCGGAACGGTGATTTGACTTGTCACATAATATTCTAACTATAGAAAAATATCTTCCAAAAAAGGAAAAATCCTTATATTCTATGAGTTTCTAAGTGAAAACAATGAAGGTTGCAAAGAACTTTCCTTCAATACTACCCGCCTAAAATAAGTGCAAATGTCAATTCTACTATACCACTATTCATCTCTAAAGTATCTTGCCCAGCTGCCAAGAGGAATATGCTTCTTATGTTTGAAGCACCATAATTTTTTCCCTATAAGTCCATAAAATAAAATCCTCGCAATGTCGTGTACAAATAGACCGATATCCACAATAGATCGAGCATTCTAACCAACATCAAAAAAACAAAAAACATACACTAAAGCAAGTATACATAGTACACCCTCAAGTGGCCCCACTTGGGCTCCTCTGTGAAAGTCGAGAGTTGAGCAGCTACACTCTCCTTGAGCGTTGTCACCAACTCCATCCGCTGACACCGGTACTCGTTAATGGGACGCATCTCTGTCTTCTGCTGCGTGGTCCACCTCTCGTATGGCTGAAGGGCCTCTAGCTCCAAATGCTCGGGCTAGAGCTCTAACGCATACCGGTTGTTAAACGACAGCGTCCGCTGGCGCTTTTTCTTCACCCAGGTCTAGAATGCGAAACTTATTCCGATGATAAACAATCACTTACAAATAAAATTAATCACTAAACACTCTCTAAGTTCCTCACAAAGCTTAAATTGACAAAGACTTCACGCCAAGGACGTGTGCGGCCCTACACGCACACACACACAACCCTAAGTGGATGGAAAACATCCACGGATGAATGTGGTGTGCCGCTGTTAGTTCCTAAACCCGTAGATTAGTAACAAAATAATCTATGCTATAACACTACGATGCGGAGAGGCCCTCGACACCACGTCTCGTGATAGCTATAATTTGTGTGCAGAAAGATCGATAACCATATCAAATCAAGAATCCTAACCACCATGAAATAAACAACAAACATACACTAAAACCACTTTATGTTGTACACCCTCAAGTGCCCCCTAAGAGGATAAAGAGACCCTCTATCAAGCGAGGACCAAACAACAATAACAAGACTAAACGCCACAGTGATGTCGCTGAAACAACTGTACGCATCCAATCAAAGATGTCACATGACGCCGAACCAATAAGCATATGAAAAATTAACAAAGAGAGGGTAGGCCGGATGCAATGTGAGTCCCATCTTGAATCGCCATAGGCAACTTTGTTGCCAGTCCTTGAACTAAAACGAGAAACTCCAACAAGATGGCAACGCACCACATAGTGACAAGTCCACGAAGAATTCAAGTTGTTTCATTGCCTGAAACGTGGCTCGAAGACCTTTGAAGAAGAAGAAGAACGCCGGTTTCCGAAGGGAACCGGCGTGAATAAAGTGTCTGTTCGTTCCATTGCTAAGACCATGCCCACCGGACAAGGAATTAGCGAACTGGAACTACTTCCCCCTTTCGAGGGTAGACACTATGTAACGAGTAGCCAGAAACCAACCAACAATGACCAAACACGACCAAACTAACTAAACAACAAAAAGCAAAACCAAACAGGCAGCCAATCAGGAAGAGACAGAGTGGCGAAGTTCCTAAGGGGGGTCTTGCCTATCAGGGAGGACTTGGTTGTTTTCGATTTTGCGTTTATGCAGTAAAATAGACATGGCATGTTGAATAGTGATGGTGTTGATATTTTTGAAGGTAGTTTTGATTGTATCAATGGGTATCTTGAAGGTATCTTCGAGAGTTTTCATAGATGGGATAAAGGTGGTGGCACGAGCGCCGGATGTGATAACAATAAGGGGGTCCACATTCCAGCCGAGGGCAATGATGTCGTCTATGACGGGTTGGTATTTATCAATTTTGTTTTGTATTGTTTCCGGGGAGAATCTATCGTTGCAATATGTAAATTCGATGAATTGAATGGTGTAGTCTTGATTGATGTTCTCGGGTGGTGGGTCGTTGTATGGTAAACCTTTGACACAAAGAATGTCCGGTTTGAGCCTAGCGTTGCAATGACATCTTTGGGTCATACATGAGCATGGAAGTAGCCATGGGGGGACCGTGTTTTCTTGTGGATTGCTATTAAAAGTGCCGGCGTTCATAAGTATGAAACATCTCGATTTATTGTAGGAGGTGATTAGTTTTCGGACTTCCCATACCGCTTTGTTATGTCTATTAACAATTAGAGAGTGTATGTGGTGGTTTTGGCATTTGAGTAGCACATGAAGCCATGTGTCGGGGTCCGTTGAGGGGCATATGGGGCATGTTATGGATGGGAATCTTTCTATTCCAAAGAAGAGTTGTTTGCGAGCGTTTCCCATGTACTGACCCGTACGGAATTTGATGAGGCACGTTATTTGTGAGTCTGAGATGATGGGATTTTTCCAAAAGTTTGTAGAGAGTTCATTGTCTATGTCGTTATTGTTAGTCCATTTTTCTATGTTAGGAATATTTTCTGAGATTGTATCCAGGTTGTTGTAGAGGTCTTGCTTTTTGAGATATTTGCCCAGAAATCTAATTGGGCCTTTATCGGGGGTGTCTTCTTTGGAAGGCCAATCTTCTTTTTGAAAGTAGTATGGGGTGGCATGAGCATGTTCGTGAGGGTCTTTGGCATTTTTGTGTGTTTTTTCTCGGCCTTCTTTTGCAAGTTTGTCTGCTTGTTCGTTGCCATCAATGTTGGCATGGGCTCTGACTTTGTGAAGGGTTGTGATTTGTGTACGTTTTTGTAACATTTGTACCATTGATGTTAGTATGGTTTGGTCGGGGTGACTGTTGTGAAGGGTTGGGTGTGTTATTTGAGTGTTTAGTAGGTAGAGTGCATTTATACAATCGGTGAATATATGTGCAGGTTCATTTTTGTATTTTGTTGTGATGATTTGTAGTGTTTTGTGAATGGCTATGAGTTCGGCTCTGAGGATATTTTGTAGTCCATGGAGTCTTTTGGCTAGTTTAATTTCTTTGGTAGAATTATATATGCCATAGCCAGCTTTTTCTCTTTGCCAAGAGCCCGGGCTAATTTGTTCCGGTGGTTTAAAGGAGCCGTCGGTGTAATAACTATATGCGGGGTTAAATTTTGGTGTGGTGTGAGTTGGGTAGTCTGGGAGAGGGGGAGGTATGACGGAGTAGTTTAATGTGTTGGTGTCATAGTTTAATTTTGACCATTTTTTACTTTTGTTTACGGGGGTTTGTATGGGTGTTGGTGGGGCCGGTTTTGTGTATGGTCGTTGTATATCTAGATTGTCTGTTATGGAGGTAAGTTCCGCAAGTTGTTCTAGGGAGCCCAGTTTTTGATTTTGATGATGGACGCATAGTATTTGTAATGTAGATGGCTCTATTCGGGGTTTTTTTAGCTCGGGTGGGATATTAGGTTCTACGTATGGTATTGTGTCTGCTTCGAATACTACAATGATGTGGGAATCTGGGAATGGGTTTGAATGTTGGTTGTTGTTTTGGTACCAATTCTTGTTTGGTGTGACGATGATTGTTTTTGTGTTATTTGGATCGTGTTTGGCGGCAAGTCTAGCCCAATGTATGGCTTGTTCTATGTCTTTCTCGTTGTGGGGGTGAGCTATTCCATTTCCGATCCATTTGTGTTCAAAGGCCTTGCCTAGGGATCCAAATATTTTGTCTCTTTCGTACGGTGAGTAGAATTTATTTAGTTTGGTAGGACATGTGATCGGGGAGGAAAAGTATGAGTGTTCGATGTTAAAGGATGATATTAGTGAGTCTAAAATGGGGGTGGGTATTGTGTATTGCGCATTTTTGAGGGGGTCAATTTTTGGTATTCGATATTTATATCTTTGGTAAAGCCATATTATTTCGGTTTCAAAGGGTTGGGTTGTAGGTTCAATGTTTGTAGGGGTTTGTAATTTTGTATGATATTGGTTCCATAACCATTGAAGCCGGGGAATGGGTATGGTGTGTAAATGTCGGCCGTTTTCTTCGTATAGATGTGCTTGATTGTTATCTATTTGAATTGTGTTTGAGGATGTAAGGATATCATTTTTGGGGTTGCATTCTGTTGTATAGATGTTTAAGAGTGGGATAATTATGGGTGGCGTTACGGACCTTGAGTCTGAGGATTGTTCTTGTGGATGGTGGGCAAGGATGATATCTGAGTATATTTTGTTTTGGATCTTTTGGTAGTATTGTTTTAATTTTTCAGTGTTATGTGTGGAGGTATTGGTGTCATGCCGTGGAAAAAGGTCTCTTTGAGGGAGCCATTTATTGTATGTATTATCATTGTGTTGCCATTGGCATAGATATTTTGTGTAGGTATTTTGTATGTTGTTTGTGTCTGTGTGTTGGATATGTTTATGGTTTATGATATTATTAATGGGGTATGTGGTAGGGTTTTTGGGGATGTATGTTGGGGGGCGGGGATGGTATGTATGTGGAGGGTTAGGGGGATTGGTTGGTGTGGGAATATTTCTTGGGATGATGTTATTGTTGAGGGTGATGAATGGATCTTTAAGTGTATGAGAGTATGGATGTATGTTGCAAGGAGTATGACATATAGTGGGGCATGTTATGTGGCAAAATAGTTGTTTAGCAACACTTAGGGCACTCTTTATTAGATTAGATGGGGTGAAGTGGTAGGTTTTGAAGTCCTCATTGTTCATGATGTGTGTACCGTTAGGTAAGGTAATTTGGTTTAGTTCAAAAATATTTTTTGAGAGGAGTTTTTGTAGAAGCTTTTGGGAGAGTAGGGCATTGAGTGTGTTATGATTTAATGTTTCTTGGCGCCATAGTATTTCTAGTGTTGTAGGATTAGTGAGGAAGTTCGGGAGCGTACTTTTAAGGTGGGCTTTAGCTATATGTTTTAATAAGAAGAATGTTCGTGTTATTGGTGATCTTATGCAGTCACTTTTTTTAATTCGCGCTATGTTTTCAGCGCCACCATATTGGGCAAGGTCATAGTGAGTTAATCCATTATATATTTTTCCAAGTCTTCCTTTATCGTTTAGAGCATTTTGCAGTTGTTGGCCTATACATCGGAGGTATGCGTTTTTGAGGGAGAAAGCTTCCAGTCCAAATAGGTTATGTGGTAGTTGGGTTATTGCGTTTGACATACATTTTGGTAATCCACATATGGTTTTTTGTATGGCTATTATTTTTTTATCAAGTTTTTTGATAGCTGGCATAGAGTATGGTACACGGTAGAAACTGTATGCTACACCTGGGCGTAGTACGGTATCAACCATTTTTATTTTTTGTTTCATGGTGGCTGGGCATGTTGTTAGTTCTTTGCATTGTTTGATGAGTTTTGTCGTTGTGGTGTGGATTTGGATTTTCCATTTTAGTGAGGGAACAAGGTTTGTGCCTAAGTATATGTATGGTTCATTTTGGTGTAATATGGGGATCGGTTGATTGCGGTAATTGATGTTCGAGGCTTGCATTAGGGCTTTGAAAGTGGTAGGATTCAATTTGGATTTGTTTGGGCAACCGGTAGCGGCACATTTTGGGACACCTACGTCCATACCGGCCCATTTACAATATCTATCAATTTTGTTTAGTTGTATTTGGATTGATTTGATTTTGTTAGTTATGGTGGCTAGGTCATCCGCGTATGCGGCAGAGTTTATTCTGACCTGTGATGTGCCAAAAGTGTATCCGTAATTGCCTCTTTCTAGCCATCTGAGTAGTGGTTCTAGAAATATAATGAATGGGTATGGGCTGAGGGTATCCCCTTGTATAGTTCCTCTTCGGATGGGTATAGGTTTTGTTTTCCCAAAGTGTTCACCGGTATAACATGTAGATGATTTAGAATAGATGTTTCCAACAAGTGTAGTTGCATCTTTTGGATAACCAAGGTCCATCATTATTGCTAGAAGTCGGGCATGGTCAATTGAGCCAAAGGCATTTTTGAAGTCCACGTATAGTATGTATATATCTTGGTTAGTAAACTTTGCGTCTTCTAGTGCGGCTATTATAGTTTGTATTTGTCGTGCGGTACTTCTCTCTGCTCTAAATCCTTCTAGACTATCATGTAGGATTTTGAATTTTTCGCCGTATGAGGATAGTATGGAGGTGAGTGTACTGGTAAAGAGTTTGTATATTGTGTTAGCTAGTGCAATTGGTCTATGGTTGGATAGTATGGACGGGTCGCCTTTTTTGTATAGTAGAATTGTTGTACTTAATTTCCATGAGTTTGGTATCTGTTTTTGTTTATAGCAGTGGGAGAAGAACAGAAATAATAGCTTGTAAAATCTTGGAGGCATGTTTTTTAGTATTGAGTTTGGTATGCGGTCTGGGCCTGGGGCTTTATTATTTCCAAGATTTTGGAGGCATGTGTCATATGTGGCTCTGTTGAGGTATTTATGAAGTGGAATTTCTGGTTCGCCCCGTTTGTCAAGGGTATATCCATCCAGGTCGTGCCAAGGGTATTGGCGTACTGCACATGTGCATTCTATTGTATGTTGTGGCTGGTAATTACATGTTAGTACTGTTGGTCTATTGATTTTTGTTTGTTGGTTAAATATTTCATTCGCAATATCTTCGGGGCTAGTTAGAATATTATTATATTGATCTTTGATACAATCCATTGGTGGGGATTCAAGGTTTTTAAAGACTTTTTTGTTAATTTTTTTGGGGCTGATTTCGAATAGTTGTCTGTATTTTGATATGGCTTTTTTAATGTTTTCTTTTGTGTATTTTGTGATTATTTTCCGGGCTTGTATGTTGGCATTTTTTGCAATTATCGCGATATCTTTTATCCATGTATCGTGGGGAAGGTCCGGAGGCGGCAGGGTAGGGATTTGGGTGTGTTGTATAGTTAGTGGTTCGTTGTGTATGGGGTGGTTACGCCATTGAGGGTTGTTTTTTACAATTCTAATGGTTTTACGTATGGTATGGTATGTGGTTAAGTGTTGTTTCCAAGTTTTAGAAAGTTTGCGGGGTAGATACCCGCCTTGTTGAGAGGTTCTGTTTGTCATTTGGGGTATTGGGTGTGCTCTACAAGTTTGTTTTAGTGTATTAGAGATTTTATTGATGAGTTTGTCTAGAGAGTGGCATGCTTCTTGCCATTGAGCTTGTGTTAATTGGCTATTGTTTTCAAGAATGTTTATGAGGGAGTCTATTTGTACGGAGTTTTCTTCGAAGAATTTTGTGTTGAATTTTTCTATGTTGGTTTTTGGGATGGGGTTGAGTATGCGTATAGTGTCTTTGTTTGGAATTGTAGGAGTTCTACTAATTAGTGTGTTATTTGGGATGTGCAGTTGTACGGGTGAGTGGTCCGAATTGAGAATAATATCTTTGTTTGTTGTGGCGGTGTATTGTGTGTTGTTGTTTGTATTTATATAGAAACCATCTATTAGACTCCAATCATCATAATTGTAGCCACCTTGTCTAGAGAATTGAGTATCGGTATTGATGTAAGTGAAGTTTAAGTTTTCTGTGAAGCGGCGCCATTGGTAATCAATGTTTTGAGGGGGGGGTGTGGTGGTTTCCATTTTGGCGGCCAATAAGCGCTATGTCTCTATTGAAGTCTCCACATAATAGGTATGTATGATTGGGATGATTATTAATATGGGTTGTAATAGTGTTTTGTATATCTAAGAAAAATCTAGTATCTTCGGGATGGGATGGCATATACATGTGAAAGATTAACCACGGTTGTAGTGGGTGATTAGTGATTTTAATTATTTGAATGTATGGTGATATGTGCATTGGGGTAGGGATTTAATTGATGTTGCCGGGGAATGTATATTTTTTGTGTATTAATGTAAGGAGGCCACCGCGGCCCGGTGTGTATGGTCTCCTTTGTTGCATGCATCTTGTAAGTGCATGTGTGTTGTTAAAGATGAGTTTATAGTTTTGAAATATATTTTGTATATATTTTGTAGACTTTGTGGCGGTTAGTTTTGTTTCTTGTATAACTATAAGAGCCGGTGGTGTGTCTGTGTTTGCGACTAGAGTTTGTAAGCTAGGGAGGGCAGTGTTTAGTGAGGAGGCATTCCATGTGATTATGTATGTATTTTCTTGGTTTGGTCTAATGTTTTGATTTTGGTTTTGAGGAGGGATGTAGGGAAGAGGTGGGGGTGGGTGGGTGTATTCTGGTATAGGGTCTAGGCATTTTAGTGATTCATTTATGAGGTTGTTAGGGAGGTAAGGGAATTTTAGTTTTATTATATCATTTGAGGGTGGTATGTCTTGACTATGTAAGAAGTCGTATAGTCTTTTATGTATTGAGTTCTCATGGTTTATAATATTTTGGTTGTCTACTAGGAATTGAGTATAGGGGTGTGGAGTGTAAATGTGTCGTTCTGGTGGGTTTTGTAAGGTTAATAAGGTTTGTAGGAGTGTATTAGTCCATGTAATTGTGTTCAAATTTTGTGGATTTAGAAGTTGGTTACATTCATCTATGCTTGGATGAGTAGTGATTATTAATGCATATAAGGTGTGGGGTGGTGGATGCGTATTTTTTTGTTGTATGTATTGGGCCATGTTTGGGTGGGAAGTGTTGTGTATGTGGTGTAATGTGTGTGTGTTTTTTAGAAATGGTGCGAAGGGTTTTGCAATGTGTTCATATTCTGGTTGGAGTTTTATGGTATTAGGTATAAAATAGGTTTTGGCATTTTTCTTATGTGATGTAGGATGTCTTTTTAGTATATTGGGCATGGGTCCCGGGTTGGTTTCAATGTCTCCTCCTAGAAGTAGTAGAAGTTTGTGGTATATATGTTTGGTGGTGTATTTTAAAGGCTTTGTTGTGTTATTAATGGCTTGTTGGTTTGGGGGTAGGTGGATGTTTGTATTTTGTGTGTGAGTTGTGGGTTTATTTTTTTTTATAGTAGGTGTAGTTGTTTTTGTCTTTAGTTTATTTTTTGTCCATGTGTTTTTTGTAGTTGTTTTTGTTTTAGTAGTATATGGATGTATGTATGATTGGTTGTATTTTATCTTGGTTGTTTTTGTCCGTGTGCATATGTAACTATTAAGTTTAAGACTATTTGTATGTGGGTTTATGTTGGTTTTTAAAGTGGCTTTTAAGTCCTTTTTTTCATATGCGATGTTATTATATACCTTGTGGTTTGTACAATTGTTTGTTTTGGTGTTTGTATTAGTATTTGGTATGAAATATATTTTGGCATTCTTTTTGTGCAAAGCGGGGTGTCTTTTTAATATGTTCGGCATGGGTCTTGGGTTAGTCTCCATGTCTCCTCCAATTAATATTAGTAGTTTGTAGTAGATGGGTTTTTTGTTTTGTTTCAGGATTTTTTGTTTTTGAATGTGGCTTTGGTATTTGTGATTTTTTGATTGTATGTGTTTGTCTTTGTATGTGTGTATGTATATGTATGTGTTTCGTTGATGGTGTGTGGTTGTCTTTGTGTGTGTGTATGTAGTATTATGTGGTATTATATTAGTATTCTTTTGTATGTTTGTATTAGTGTATGTCACGGTTTTTGTCTTGGTATTTGTATCAATATCTTTGTTGGTATTTGTGTTAGTATTCGTATGAGTACACATACCACTATTTGTATTGGTATTTGCATTTGTATAAGTATAAGTATTTGTATTTATATACATACCCGTATGTGTATCAGTATACGTACCAGTATTTGTATTAGTATATTTATAAGTATACTCATTGGTGTATGAATCAGTATAAGTATCAGTATACGTATCAGTATATGTACCCGTATATTGAAATAATGAGTTTTCTAAAAGATTTATTTCTAAACATATTTTGTCTAAAACTAGGATTTCTAAAAACAGATTGATATTTATTTCAATCAGATTCGTAGATATTCTTACTTTTATTAGAAATTCTATTTTTAGTATGTCTATTTTTGGTTATTCGGCGCCCAACCGGCCAGCAAGACAAGAACCCCACCTCTTATTTTAATTATTCTACATACTCTCAACAAATTTCTAATATTTAATCGCAAACTCTCCTCATCTTTATATATACCAATTTTAATATTACTATTAACTTTTAATTTATCCCTGCACTTTATATTCCAATTTCTATTTTTAGTCTGTACTATTTCATTATTACTACCTTCTTTATTTATTTTTACTCTAAATTTTTTGTTTCTCATTACAAGTTTGGTTAAATTTCCATCCGATATTTTTGATTTTCTTAGGAAGCATAATCTATTTTTAGAAACGTTGTTTATAGCTATTGTCTTCCTATTTGTATTCTTATTATATTTGATTCCCATTACTAATTTGGTGCATTTTCCATCCCATATTTTTAAATTTTTTGAGAAGCATTTTCTATTTTTAGTACTGCTGTTTGTAGCTATATTCTTCATGTTTGTATTCTTATTGTAATTAATTCCCATTACAAGTTTGGTTAAATTTCCAACCCTCATTTTTGAATTTCTTAGGAAGCATAATCTATTTTTAGAACTGTTGTTTATAGCTCTGGTCTTCATATTTATATTCTTATTGTATTTAATTACCATTACTAATTTGGTGAATTTTCCATCCCTTATTTTTGAATTTCTTAGGAAGCATATTCTATTTTTAGTACATATATTTACTGCTATAGTCTTCATATTTGTATTCTTCTTATATTTGATTCCCATTACTAATTTGGTTAATTTACCATCCCTTATTTTTGGTTTCCTAATTATGTATACGCTATTTTTAGAACTGATGTTTGTATCTATGTTCCTAATATTTGTATTCTTATGATAATTAATTCTCATTAGTAATTTTGATAATTTTTCATCCCTTATTTTTGGTTTCCTTATGAGGTATATACTATTTTTAGAACTGATGTTTATATCTATATTCCTAATATTTGTATTCTTATGATAATTACTTCTCATTACTAATTTTGATATTTTTCCATCCCTTATTTTTGATTTCCTTAGGATGCCTTTTCTGTTTTTAGTTCTGTTGTTTGTTGCTATGTTCTTATTATTTGAATTCTTATAATAATTATTTCTCGTTACTATTTTGGTTGATTTTCCATCTCTTATTTTTGAATTTCTTATGGAGCATATTATATTTTTATTACTACTGTTTATTGATATGTTCTTATTATTTCTTTTCTTCTGATAATGGTTTTCTACTTTACCCTTTATTTTCTTCTTACATATCCTCTCCATCATTGTTATTTTATCTTTAATATTACTTGCTCTAATTAAAACCTTTGATATTTTATAAATATCTATCTTCTTCCTATTTAATATATTATATCTCTTTGTACTCTCCTTGATGTCACCGCTTAATAATAAGAGGGACGTTTCATTAATATTTATTACGGTTGATTTTTTTATTTTTAATTTTTGAAATGAAACTGGTTTTGTGTTTATAGTTTTAAGTATGAAATGTTTATGTAATTGTATAATAATATTGTTTAGTAGGTTTACATTGTGGGTTGAAATATTGTATGTGATTTTGATGATGTTTGTGGTTTTTATTTTATCAAGTGTGTGGGAAGGGTTATATTCTTTGTTTTGTTTCTTGCCTTTGTGTGTATGTGTATTGATTGTAGTGTTTGGGCTAATATTTATAATGGTGTGTGTGAGAGTGTTTATAGTGAGTACTTTGTAGTAGGAGGGTTTTCTTTTGTTATGTTTTAGAATTTTATGTTTTCGTGTGTGGTTTCGGGATTTTATTTTGTATGTTCTTGGTTGTATGTATTCGTCTCTGTGTGAGTGTGTGTATGTGTTTATTTGATGGTATGGAGTTTTCTTTGTATATGTGTGTGTATTTGTATTTATGTTCGGTTTTGTATTAGTTTTCATGTGTGTGTACATATTAGTGTACTTCTCGATTTTATAATTCATACTAGTATTAGGATTGATATTTGTATTCTTTTTGGTATTAGTATTAGTATTAGTATCCATACCAGTATTAGTATATGTACCAGTATTTGTATCAGTATCAGTATCCGTATCAGCATTCCTACATGTATCAATATTCGTATTCGTATCAGTATTTACATCCGTATCAGTATTCGTATCCATACCAGTATTCGTATCCGAATCAGTATTCATATCCGTACCAGTATCCGTATCCGGAGCAGTATTCGTATCCGGATCAGTAGTCGTATCCGTACCAGTATCCGTATCCGGATTAGTTTTCGTATCCATATCAGTATTCGTATCCGGATCAGTTTTCGTATCCATATCAGTATTCGTATCCGGATCAGTATCCGTATCCGTATCAGTGGTCCTATCTGTATACCTATATGTACCAATATTTGTACCATGTGTATTTGTATAAAATAGTGTGTATTTGATATACTTTATGTATTTATTTTTTGTTTTAATACAAGATGGAGGTACATTATATGTATTGAAGTATGTATAGCCTAGGGGGTAGATGGCTATGTCTACATTCCTATGTATTCTATTGTGGGTCTTGCACACAATAAGGTATGGTATATGTATAATACCTTTGGCCTTGCGGTCTTTAGTCTTCACATGTTTGACTTACCGTCTTCAATTCTTGGCGTGGTCATAACCTTGGTGATGGCTTGCAAGGATACAAGGGCCGTGCTCATAGACTCTTGTATGGTGATCATTTGGGCTTTCAACTCATCGTGTTTCTTGTCCGCATACTCTTGTGTCTCTAGTCTTAGTTTCTTGTTGTTTTCTTCCATCTTGGACTCCACAATGGCAATGATGTCATTCTTCGTGAGGGAGTTTGTTGGCTCCTCCATCTTGAAGGCTTCCACGGTGTTAACAATGGCTTTGTTAACATCAAGGAATCCAAACTCCGCAATTTGTTCCTTCGTGGGTGGCTCTACTCCATCAAGGCTCCTTCGGTGTGGTGCGAAATCCACATAGTGCCCTTCCATCTTGATAACTTTGCCTACAAACTTTCTATAGATTATAGGGTTGAAAGTGCGCAAATCTGAGCAAAAAAGATGGCTGAGTAAGGAGCTCCGAGATTTGTGGTGAGGGAGAGGTGGGACTTAGCTCCTAGGGAGAAGACTACAAGCATCGAGAAGTGGCTGAACTCGGTGGGAGCCCTTGTATGTCTTAGATCTAGGAGAGGGGGTTTTCCCAAGATGCAGATAGTTGTTGGAATAGGCTCAAACGTCGAGATCTGGAGGGTGTGAGCTGCTGAACGAGGGAGTATAGTCGAGATCTATGTAGAAAGTGCATCCTGATAGCGAGCTGTTGCTTAGTGTTGGTGCATAGATCTTACTTACTACATCACTCACAAACTCTAGCCACCCGGATCTAGACTAGGAAGCTTAGATCTGCAGAAAACCCCCATTAACTCTCCTCTCGCAAGATCCACACACTCAACAATTCAAGATTGCTGTCAAGAACACCACTACACCGCAGGCCAGCAACGATCAGCCACCTCTACAGGCTATACCTAAACTCTTCTCATTCATTTGCTTTTACATTTCAGCATCTATAGAAATTCTTATCATTACAAGAGACTGCAATACTTGCTTAGATTGTGCCTTCAGAACTACACAACAGAAGAAGAAGACCGGACTGCACCAAGCAAAGGAACTCAAACAAGACAAGTCAAAGACACCAGGCATACAAAGCACACACACCCAGGTAAGCTCTCACTTAGCCCAATATTGCTCAAACCCTACCCCACTTAGTATTAACTTTGCAGTATTTCAAGATTTACAAGTATGGAGTGGTAGCACGAAGTCCATACAAAGCTACACCAGATTACAGGTCACATTCTACCACCCTCTCCCCAATCTCTATTGTTCCCTCCATATTGTTTGTGGTAGTTCTTGGTTCACATGCCACAGATCCAACCGCACCTGCACAAGGAAGAGTACACAACATCAAAACAAGCACAAGACAAGGGCCGAAACTCAAGTCAGAACCACAAGGGCTGCTGCAGAAGACCAAAGGAAGACACAAGTAATTATTATTACTTACGAATATATCGACACCCTTAACAGGCGCGACGGATTTAATATAGGAGGAGTGACCCTAACAGAGCACTCAAGAAAACTAAACAAGACTCTACGACATAGAAGACACCAGACATTGAAGAATCAACAACACCGAAGCCTCAGACCTAGCACCAAAGAAGCATACAACTGCCGCTACAGACATGCACAGGTGAAGGGAAGACAAGGCGACAACTACCAGAAAACCAGGAGTACCACACAAACGCAAACCCACTTCTACAGACTCGACTACAGCAGACGCGACCACAACAGTAACCCCCTTCGAGGCCCAGCCGCACAAGACCACGAAGTGACCTCCTCCAGAAGACAAGAGCGCACAGCCCAAGATCAAAACCTCAACCTCCTCCAGGTAACCCAAACCCAACGACTCCACACCCGGAACCATCAACTCCAACTTCCGAGCTACACCAGCCCAAGACCTAAAATTCAAGCACGAAGACAGAGACCCTACTCAACACAACAAGACAGGCCCCCTCGACACACGACACCAACGACACACGACACACGACACACGACACCAACAATCGAACCGAAGGCACCCTCCAACAACTCACAGAGAACTGCCCCCCCGACAGGCGAACAGGACAACTGCTCCACCGCCCTTCATCATCGACATCGCACGAAAACAGAAGATTTACATCAACCAATACAAGAAACACAAGAGGACTACATACTCAACCGAAGAAACCAAGAATACAAAGGTAAGTATACATCTAACACCGTTACTAACCAGCAATCTACAAGAGCAAGAGACACAAGTACAAAGGCAACCGGAGATTGGACACCCTCAGACGAGGGGCACAAACAACAATTCCGCCGAAGTACAGAAATACAAGAAACTGCAAGAAGACGCAGGAGCAGCGACCACACAATATCGACACACAAGAATTCACGCCCGCGAGAAGGACAGCAGGACAACAACCCGAGACGCAACCAGGCAAACAACAGGTCAGAAACACTAACAAAAGTTGCAGGTCAAGGATCGGAAGACGCGAAGGAAACTCCAACGCGCAAAGAAGGGCTGCTAAAGCAAGACGAATATTTCAAGGCGGCAGGTGAAAGGGAGGCCCTCGTAGGGACAGAGAAGGAGGACGACACAAGAACATTGATACGGAGAACAAGGCCACTAAGGAGAAGCCACAGACTGACGGCAGCAAGTGTAGGAAGGACCCTCCCAAGAAGAGCGAAGGCGGAGGACGTGACGACAGCAAGAGAAAGAAGGACCCTCACAAGAAGAGCAAAGGCAGAGGACGCGAAGATCACAGAGAGAAGAAGAGCAAGGAAAACAGCGAGAAGAGCAGCAGGGCCCCGGGAGAGAAACGCGAGCCCGCGAACAGAAGACAAGGAGGAAGCCCTCGCAGGGGGTAAGAAGGAGAAAGGCGAGAGCTCCCCAGTGAGAAGAACAAGATCCTCGAAGCGAGAAGAGAGTCTGAAGACAACAAGCGAAAGGGAGGCCCTCGTAGGGAGAAAGGTAAGTCTCACCCCAACCCAAGCAACCCACTTTATAACTCACGATTGGTGCAGACAGCTCAAGCCATCATACAAGGCCGCCAAAGACGAGCAACATGCATGTGCTGTAGATCACATCAAGTCACATCAAGTACACATCGACCCTCCTTCACGACTCCAGGTAAGTCCCTTCACTCTCATTCAAATCCTTTTAAATCCAAAGCATAATCTAATCATGAGTAGCAGAAGAGGCATCATATTTGATGAGGCAATGGATGTGGACGATGTGACGTTGCATAAAGTAGCTGCCCCAAAAGAGAAAGGTTCGAGGAAAAATATGGAAGAGACCGGCAGCAGCAAGAAGAGTAAGAACACCCAAGAAGACAAAGGTAAGTCCACTAAACCACTACCACTAATTTCAGACCTAAATCTATGGCTAGGATTTGAAGTCATGGAGCGCATTGCGGTAGAAGAAGGAGTGGAAGCCCCTACGAGCGATGAAACCACAGAAGACAAGATGGCCAGAGGTTTCAAAGCCAACGAAGCGGAAGAAGCAATGGAGGCTAGTGAGGCATTCCCGCGCATCCCCCAACTCCTATACCCATGCAAGAGGAGAGGAGCACAAGAGCAACACTACAACATCACTCAAATCCCACAAGACATCAAGATCAACGAGGCCACAGGTTTGGCCTTGGACTTTCATATTGCGATCTTTTTCGAACCCCCCACCAACCTTATGTTGCATGATGATGTATACAAAATAATAACTAGAAGACTAGAACAAATGGACATCAAACTAGGCACGAACTTAATTGACCCAATCTACATTCAATGTCATAGCGTAAAAAGAGGGGGTCAAAAGGGAGTATGGACGGGTATGTTTAAACTACACCTACTCAACCCCGACACGGATGGTCTCATGTTGCTCAAAGGCCTTAGGCCTTTCATACTTGTGTTAGATAATCACAAGATCATTGGTAAGGTATGCAAAACATACCATCATACGGCTAACTCTACTAACCTCTCCGTGCGCATTAGAAGTGACTCCTTGGCAGGTATCCCGGCACACCAACTTTTTGTGGACATCCTCCACAATAGTTTCAACCGAGGTCAAGAATTCGAAATCACCGGTGTGCAAAAGGTTACAAGTGATCCCTACGCCTTCGTCTCCACCACCACCCCGCAACAAGCCTTGAAGATCCAACTCCAACACGTTACAACCCAACACGAAGTCCTTCAAGCGAAGAAAACCTTCACCGGGGGCCGTATGACACCCGAAGCAAAGGCAAAAAAGGATGCCCTCACTCTCACCTTATCCCCATTGCCTATTCTCATGAGTATTGTTGATACCACTAATGCTATCCACAAAGTTCTAGGAATTGACAACACCAAGAACATATGGTTCCACAAAGAGAATGGTGAAAGGCATAATGGGAGTGCAAATGTGGAATGTTCTAACCCTATCGTGTATAGGAAGTTTGTGAAGAAGACAATCAAAATTGGTGAGAATCACGTGGACTTTGCCCCACACCAAAGGAGTTTAGAAGGAGTAGATCCTCCAACCCAAGAACAAGTGGAGGGTTTTGGGTTCAATGACATCAACACCGCCATGGTCAACACCGTTGCGACATTCAAGATACAAGACACCCCCACCTCCACCAACACCAACGTCACGAAGAAGGACCTAGAAGATGCATTGGAAGAGAACAACAAGAAGATGAGGATTGAGAATAGAGAATACACGGATAAGCTCCACGAAGAACTTGTTGCACAAATGGAGAGCATTCAAAACTCCATGCAAGCCACCATCGAAGCCATGAAAGCCATCAAAGGAAGAGTAAAACCAAGACAAATTGAAGACACACCGCCAAACATGTGAAGACAATAGACCACACGGTAATACATATTTACCATACCATTAGCTACAATACTCTACATCAAGTACTAGAGCTATACAAGTACAAAAATACGTTATACCAATACTGTACTACTCACTATACTCAATACAATCATTGTATACTACACACATGGCCCAAGACACATACTAATACACACATAAATACATATACACACATATACATACACACATACACACATGTATACACATATACACACATACATATATTCATACACACACTTATAGATATACAAAGATACATACATACATACATACAAACAACCACACATACACACACCCACACAAATACAAATAAACAAAAAGATACACACACATACGTAGACACACCCACATACACACGTATAAAAACACGGAAACGCATACACATACAATCACACGCCCCACCCATAAACAAACACTCACATACACCAACAAATATAACCACATATAAACTCACATACATACACACACTCAAACACATCAAAACAAACATACAAAGAATCACATACCCACACATCTACATAAAAATACACAACAAGTCCAAAAAGTACATAAACATCCACCCATACAAAGACATCTACACAACCAAATACACACACATAAACTCAAACACACACATAATACATACATACACACACAAATACCCACACACCCACATACTAAAAAATAATAATAATAACAACAAAATCCACACAAATACAACCTCAAAGACAAATAAAAAGAGATATCATAAAAACACATATAAACAAGTCCAAAAAAACCAAAATAATAATAATAATAATAATAATAATAATAATAAAAATAACACACACCCAAATATAACACTTAAAATCACTAACATAAACAAATCACCAAAAAAACCCATAAACAAAAACTTACAAACAAACATGAACAAAAACACCAAAACCAAAAACATAAAAACAAAAGATTATCCAAAATACACATATAAACCAAAAATAGTAAAACAACATATAAAACCCTTACACTATAAAGGCTTACTAATACTTAGCAAAGACATAGAAAACAACCTAGGACCCATGCCCAAAGTACTAAAAAGACACCCCAGAATACATAAGATAAACGCCAAAAACTACTTTATACCAAACACCATAAAACTACAACCAGAATACAAACATATTACTAGAACAATTGCACCCCTCCTCAATACCACACACGCCCCACACCAAGTACATAACTCAACACACCCAAACGTTGCCCAGTATACACAACAAAAAAATACGCACCCATCAACACATATACTATACGCCATAGTAATTACCATTCACCCCAAACCTGACAAAAGTAACCGACTGATAGAATTACAAAACCCAAACACAACCACATGGACTAACACACTATTACAAACCCTATCAAACTTACAAAACCCACCCGAAAGAAACATTAACACTCCACACCCTTACACAACATTCATGGAAGCTAACCTAAACACCATAAACCACAACACATCAATAAACAAAAAGATATATGACTTTATACATAACCAAAACACACCCCCACCAAATGACATGATAAAACAAAAATTTCCCTACCTTCCAGACACAAAGATAAACGGATCACTAAAATGCCTAAATCCCTTCCCAGAATATACACACCCACCCCCAACGACACATCACATTTCATCACAAAACCACAACCCACATACAAACAACAACAACACAAACAAAATAACAGGGAACGCTTCATCCCTTAACACCGCACTCCCAAGCCTACAAAACATAGTTACCCACACTAACACACCACCGGCACTCATAGTTATACAAGAAACAAAAGTCTCGGCCACAAAATCCACAAAACACATACAAAGACTATTTCCAAATACATATACTAAAACAATTACCAAAACACATACAAATAAAAACTATCAAAAAATACATATAAATACATATATATACACAAATATAAATACTACCTACAATACGCACACACACACCAACACAACACCCACCACATATGAAAAAAGATGCAAAAATACAAGTCAATATATACATATCAAGAATAACACAAACCAAAGTACAAAAACAAACACCAAACTAATTAACAAAAATAACATACAAAACAATAAACCAAAACAAAAAAATAAACCTAAGAAAATCAATACAAGGGAAACCCACTTAAAAGAAAGAAAACATAATACTCACATTCTTCAATACAAGGGAAAAATCAAAAACAAAACAAAACAATATATTAGACAAACAAAATAACATACAACCATTAAACATAATAACAAACCACCACACTATAAACTACTACTAATACTTGGAGGAGACATAGAAACCAACCGAGGACCTATGCCAAACGTACTAAAAAGACACCCAATACAACACAAAAAGAATGCCAAAATATATTTCATACCAAACACAATAAAATTACAACCGGAATATAGACATATTGCCCAATCATTTGCACCTTTACTAAACTCCACACATACACTACACCTATCATACGCCAACACACACCCACACATTATCCAATATATACAACAACAAAACGAACATCCCTCACCACATATCCTATACGCTATAGTAACTACAATCCACCCACACATAGACGAATGTAACCTCATATTAAATCAACAAAATCCAAACATAACTCAATGGACTAATGCACTACTAAACTCCCTTGCTAACCTACATAACTCTCCCGAAAGACACATTAACACCCCACACCCTTATATATCATTCATTGAAAATAACCAAAACATTATAAACCATAAAACATCAATACATAAAGAACTTTATGATTTCATACACAATCATCGTACACCACCATCACAAGATACTATAAAACAAAAATTTCCATACCTTCCCAACAATCTAATTATTGAATCACTAAAATGTCTCGACCAAATACCAGAATACACCCACCCACCCCCCTCACCCCCTAACCTACATCCACAAAACCAAAACAATAACCCAAATCATGAAAATACATATATAATCACATGGAATGCCTCTTCTCTAAACACCGCCCTTCCTAGCTTACAAACTCTGGTTACATATACGAACACACCGCCAGCCATTATAGTTATACAAGAAACAAAACTATCCGCCACAAAATCCACAAAATACATACAAAATATATTCCAAGACTATAAACTCATTTTCAACAATACACATGCACTCACAAGATGTATCCAACAAAGGAGACCATACACACCGGGCCGTGGAGGTCTCCTTACACTAATACATAAAAAATATGCTTTCCCGGGCAACATCAAGAAAATCCCTACCCCTGTGCACATATCTCCTTACCTGCAAATAATCAAAATCACTAACTATCCACTACAACCATGGCTAGTCCTTCATATGTATATGCCATCTCACCCCGAAGATACTAGATTTATCAATGACATACAAAACACTATCACAACTCAAATAAATAACAACCCAAACCACACATATGTACTATGTGGTGATTTCAATAGAGACATAGCATTAATTGGGCGCCACAATGGAAATCATAACACCCCTCCTCAAATCATAGACCACCAATGGCGCCAATTCACCGAAAACCTAAACTTCAATTACATCAAAACCGACACACAATTCTCTAGACAAGGGGGCTATAATTATAGTGATTGGAGTCTAATAGACGGATTCTATATAAATGCCAACAATAATACACAATACACTTCTACAACAAACAAAGATATTATTCTAAACTCGGACCACTCACCTATACATCTACACATACCAAATAACACTTTAATTAATAGAACTCCCACAACACTAAACAATGACACTATACGCATACTCAACCCCATTCCAAAAGATAACTTAGAAAAATTCAATACAAAATTCTTTGAAGAACAATCCACACTAATAGACTCCCTCATAAATACTCTTGAGAATAACAACCAACTATCACGAGTACAATGGCAAGAAGCATGTGTAACCCTAGACACACTCACCAAAGAAATCTCCAACACACTAGAACAAACTTGTAGAGCACACCCAATACCCCAATTAACAAACAGAATATCTCAACAAGGAGGATATCTACCACGAAAACTCTCTAAAACTTGGAAACAACATCTTACTATATACCATGTTATACGAAAAACTATAAGACTTGTAAAAAATAATTCCCAATGGCGCAACCACCCCATATGTAATGAACTACTAACTCTACAAAATAGCCAAATTCCCACCCCACCGCCCCCGGATATGCCCCATGATACATGGATAAAAGATATCGCATTAATTGCAAAAAACGCCAACATACAAGCCAGAAAAATAACTTCAAAACACACCAAAGATAACGTTAAAAAAGCCATCTCAAAATATAGACAAATATATGAAATAAGTCCTAAAAAAATCAATAGAAGAGTCTTTAAGAATCTAGAATCCCCACCACTAGATTGTATCACAGATCAATTTAACAATATTTTAACTAGCCCAGAAGACATTGCGAATGAAATATTCAACCAACAAACAAAAACCAATAGACCAACAGTACCAACATGCAACTACCAACTACAACATCATAATAAATGTACATGTGCAGTACGCCAATATCCATGGCATGACCTTGATGGATATACCCTGGAGAAAAGAGGTGAACCAGAAATCCCACTACATCAATACCTTAATAGAGCCACATACGACACATGCCTTCAAAATCTTGGTAACAACAAAGCCCCAGGCCCAGACCGCATACCAAACTCAATACTCAAAAACATGCCTCCAAAATTTCATAAATTATTATTCCTATTTTTCTCTCACTGTTATAAACAAAAACAAATACCGACCTCATGGAAATCAAGTGCAACAATATTACTATACAAAAAAGGTGACCCATCTATACTACCCAACCATAGACCAATTGCACTAGCTAACACAATATACAAATTCTTCACTAGTACACTCACCTTTATACTATCCTCATACGGCGAAAAATTCAAAATCCTACATGATAGCCAAGAAGGATTTAGAGCAGAGAGAAGCACCGCTCGACAAATACAAACTATAATAGCTGCACTAGAAGACGCAAAATTCACTAACCAAGATATATACATATTATATGTTGATTTTAAAAATGCCTTTGGTTCAATAGACCATGCCCGACTTCTAGCAATAATGATAGACCTTGGCTACCCAAAAGATGCCATCACACTTGTAGGAAACATCTACTCCCAGTCATCCACTCAATATATTGGTGAACACTTTGGGAAAACAAAACCCATACCTATAGAAAGAGGAACCATACAAGGAGACACCCTTAGCCCATATTTATTCATTATATTCTTAGAACCACTACTTAGATGGCTAGAACGAGGCAACAACGGATACACGTTTGGCACATCACAAGTCACAATAAACTCTGCCGCATACGCAGATGACCTCGCCGTCATAACTAACAAAATCAAACATGTACAAATACAACTCAATAAAATTGATAGATATTGTAAATGGGCTGGTATGGACGTAGGTGTCCCAAAATGTGCCGCTACCGGATGCCCAAACAAATCCAAATTAAACCCTACCACTTTCAAAGCCCTAATACAAGCCTCTAACATTAATTACCGCAATCAACCAATCCCCACACTACACCAAAATGAGCCATACATATACCTAGGTATAAATCTTGTCCCTTCACTAAAATGGAAAATCCAAATCCACGCTACAACCACAAAACTCATCAAACAATGCAAAGAACTAACAACATGCCCAACCACCATGAAACAAAAAATAAAAATGGTTGATACCGTACTACGCCCAGGTGTGGCATACAGTTTCTACGGTGTACCATACTCTATGCCAGCTATCAAAAAACTTGATAAAAAAATAATAGCCATACAAAAAACCATATGTGGATTACCAAAATGTATGTCAAATGCAATAACCCAACTACCACATAACCTATTTGGACTTGAAGCTTTCTCCCTAAAAAACGCATACCTCCGATGTATAGGCGAACAACTGCAAAATGCTTTAAACGATAAAGGAAGACTTGGGAAAATATATAATGGATTAACTCACTATGTCCTTGCCCAATATGGTGGCGCTGAAAACATACCGAGAATTAAAAAAAGTGACTGCATAAGATCACCAATAACACGAACATTCTTCTTATTAAAACATATAGCTAAAGCCCACCTTAAAAGTACGCTCCCGAACTTCCTCACTAATCCTACAACACTAGAAATACTATGGCGCCAAGAAACATTAAATCATAACACACTCAATGCCCTACTCTCCCAAAAGCTTCTACAAAAACTCCTCTCAAAAAATATTTTTGAACTAAACCAAATTACCTTACCTAACGGTACACACATCATGAACAATGAGGACTTCAAAACCTACCACTTCACCCCATCTAAACTAATAAAGAGTGCCCTAAGTGTTGCTAAACAACTATTTTGCCACATAACATGCCCCACTATATGTCATACTCCTTGCAACATACATCCATACTCTCATACACTTAAAGATCCATTCATCACCCTCAACAATAACATCATCCCAAGAAATATTCCCACACCAACCAATCCCCCTAACCCTCCACATACATACCACCCCCGCCCCCCAACATACATCCCCAAAAACCCTACCACATATCCCATTAATAATATCATAAACCATAAACATATCCAACACACAGACACAAATAACATACAAAATACCTACACAAAATACCTATGCCAATGGCAACACAATGATAATACATACAATAAATGGCTCCCTCAAAGAGACCTTTTTCCACGGCATGACACCAATACCTCCACACATAACACTGAAAAATTAAAACAATACTACCAAGAGATCCAAAACAAAATATACTCAGATATCATCCTTGCCCACCATCCACAAGAACAATCCTCAGACTCAAGGTCCGTAACGCCACCCATAATTATCCCACTCTTAAACATCTACACAACAGAATGCAACCCCGAAAATGATATCCTTACATCCTCAAACACAATTCAAATAGATAACAATCAAGCACATCTATACGAAGAAAACGGCCGACATTTACACACCATACCCATTACCCGGCTCCAATGGTTATGGAACCAATATCATACAAATTTACAATCCCCTACAAACATTGAACCAACAACCCAACCCTTTGAAACCGAACTAATATGGCTTTACCAAAGATATAAATATCGAATACCAAAAACTGACCCCCTCAAAAATGCGCAATACACAATACCCACCCCCATTTTAGATTCACTAATATCATCCTTTAACATCGAACACTCATACTTTTCCTCCCCAATCACATGTCCTACCAAACTAAATAAATTCTACTCACCGTACGAAAGAGACAAAATATTTGGATCCCTAGGCAAGGCCTTTGAACACAAATGGATCGGAAATGGAATAGCTCACCCCCACAACGAGAAAGACATAGAACAAGCCATACATTGGGCTAGACTTGCCGCCAAACACGATCCAAACAACACAAAAACAATCATCGTCACACCGAATAACAATTGGTACCAAAACAACAACCAACATTCAAACCCATTCCCAGATTCCCACATCATTGCATTATTCGAAGCAGACACAATATCATACGAAGAACCTAATATCCCACCCGAGCTAAAAAAACCCCGAATAGAGCCATCTACATTACAAATACTATGCGTCCATCATCAAAATCAAAACCTGGGCTCCCTAGAACAACTTGCGGAACTTACCTCCATAACAGACAATCTAGACATACAACGACCATACACAAAACCGGCCCCACCAACACCCATACAAACCCCCGTAAACAAAAGTAAAAAATGGTCAAAATTAAACTATGACAACAACACATTAAACTACTCCGTCATACCTCCCCCTCTCCCAAACTACCCAGCTCATACCACACCAAAATTTAACCCCGCATACAGTTATTACACCGACGGCTCCTTTAAACCACCGGAACAAATTAGCCCGGGCTCTTGGCGAAGAGAAAAAGCTGGCTATGGCATATATAATTCTACCAAAGAAATTAAACTAGCCAAAAGACTCCATGGACTACAAAATATCCTCAGAGCAGAACTCATGGCCATTCACAAAACACTACAAATCATCACAACAAAATACAAAAATGAACCTGCACATATATTCACCGATTGTATAAATGCACTCTACCTACTAAACACTCAAATAACACACCCAACCCTTCACAACAGTCACCCCGACCAAACCATACTAACATCAATGGTACAAATGTTACAAAAACGTACACAAATCACAACCCTTCACAAAGTCAGAGCCCATGCCAACATTGATGGCAACGAACAAGCAGACAAACTTGCAAAAGAAGGCCGAGAAAAAACACACAAAAACGCCAAAGACCCTCACGAACATGCTCATGCCACCCCATACTACTTTCAAAAAGAAGATTGGCCTTCCAAAGAAGATACCCCCGACAAAGGCCCAATTAGATTTCTGGGCAAATATCTCAAAAAACAAGACCTCTACAACAACCTGGACACAATCTCAGAAAATATTCCTAACATAGAAAAATGGACTAACAATAACGACATAGACAATGAACTCTCTACAAACTTTTGGAAAACCCCATCATCTCAGACTCACAAATAACGTGCCTCATCAAATTCCGTACGGGTCAGTACATGGGAAACGCTCGCAAACAACTCTTCTTTGGAATAGAAAGATTCCCATCCATAACATGCCCCATATGCCCCTCCACGGACCCCGACACATGGCTTCATGTGCTACTCAAATGCCAAAACCACCACATACACTCTCTAATTGTTAATAGACATAACAAAGCGGTATGGGAAGTCCGAAAACTAATCACCTCCTACAATAAATCGAGATGTTTCATACTTATGAACGCCGGCACTTTTAATAGCAATCCACAAGAAAACACGGTCCCCCCATGGCTACTTCCATGCTCATGTATGACCCAAAGATGTCATTGCAACGCTAGGCTCAAACCGGACATTCTTTGTGTCAAAGGTTTACCATACAACGACCCACCACCCGAGAACATCAACCAAGACTACACCATTCAATTCATTGAATTCACATATTGCAACGATAGATTTTCTCCGGAAACAATACAAAACAAAATTGACAAATATCAACCCCTCATTGACGACATCATTGCCATTTGATGGAAGGTAGACCCCCTTATTGTTATCACATCCGGCGCTCGTGCCACCACCTTTATCCCATCTATGAAAACTCTCGAAGATACCTTCAAGATACCCATTGATACAATTAAAACTACCTTTAAAAATATCAACACCATCGCTATTCAACATGCCATGTCTATTTTACTGCATAAACGCAAAATCGAAAACAACCAAGTCCTCCCTGATAGGCAAGACCCCCCTTAGGAACTTCGCCACTCTGTCTCTCCCTGATTGGCTGCTTGTTTGGTTTTGCTTTTTGTTGTTTAGTTTCATCGTGGTTGGTCGTTGTTGGTTGGTTTCTGGCTACTCGTTACATAGTGTCTACCCTCGAAAGGGGGAAGTAGTTCCAGTTTGCTAATTCCTTGTCCGGTGGGCATGGTCTTAGCAATGGAACGAACAGACACTTTATTCACGCCGGTTCCCTTCGGGAACCGGCGTTCTTCTTCTTCTTCTTCTTATAGGGTTGATGCAATGAACATTAGCACTACCATTGTGCCTAACCCCATCATCTCGATGAAACCAAATGTGGGTGGCATTGCCATCTCCCATGACTTTGTGAATTGCTTCACTAGTGTCCAACATGTTCAAACAAATAGGTAGAGGTGATAGGGTTAGGGTAATGGCATCCTTCTTTGCCTTACTCTCACGATTGATGCCATTTGATGAAGTTCCACCATTGTTCGTTGGTTGCAAAAGTTCGTGGTTGGTTGCCACTTTGTGAAGCTTGATTTTTGCCGCTTGTTGTGGGGTTGGTGCAATAATAAAGGCATGCGAATCCTCCTTGAGTTTCTGCACACTTGTTACTTCAAACTCAAGCCCACGGTTAAAGCTATTGTGAAGGATCTCCACATAAAGGTCATTCGCGGTCATGCCTTTAAGAGATTCACTTTTGATCTTGATAGAAAGGTTAGAGTTTTTTGAAATATCATGGTATGCTTTACAAACTTTGCCAAGAGCATATTGTTTGCCTAGTTTTAGGATAAAAGGTCTAAGACCTTTGAGAAGTCCAATGCCATCTATCTCGGGCTTATGCAAGTGCAATTTAATTACCCCCGCCCATACTCCCTTTTTCCCCGCATTTTTGAAGCTCATACAAAGGATGGAGATAGGGTCAATTACCTTTTTGCCGACTTCAATCTCCATGAATTTTAACCTGTCAACCACCAAAGCTTTCACCTCATTGTGCATAAGTACAAGGTTAGCTAACTCAAAATGTATTGAAACATGGAAGTCAAGGGCAAGGCCGGTAGCATCATTAACCGGGATGTCGAACGGAATTTGTGTTACATTAAGGTGTTGGCCCACCACTCCTTCTCTTGCGCAAGGGTATAAGGTTTGAGGAATTCTTGGGAATGTCGGCGTTGCTAGGGTGATTTCTTTGGCCTCCATTTCTTTAATTCCTCTAGTGATCATGTCGGGTATGGACTCATCATAGGTTAGTGGCTCTAGTCCCCTCTCCTTGGCCATATCTTCCATCACTTGAAATCCTAACCAAAATTTGAAGGAGGAGATCTCGGGGTCAAGAGTGTGCACCATACCTTCATTATTGGAGCTCTTCTTTTTCTTGTTGGAAGGGGATGCTTCATCTTGGCCGGTTGTGGAGGCAATGCTCGGGGATCTTTTAAGTGTCTCACCGGTTGCTTCCACCTCCATGGCATCTCCGTACATGAGAGTGCGTCTACTGCACCACTGGTCCATATATGTGCTGGTCTGTGAGGATGGGTCACTGGTGTGATGGGGATGATATTTTTTGGCGTTGGGGGGGTTGCTGGTTGGTTTTAAGGGATTACTACAAGGTGTTGGGAGGGCGCTGCCCAGCTCTGCGCGGTCGCTAAGAGATACTGTGGGCCTGAGAAGGTCGTTACAGTGTGTTACAGGGTCGTTATGAGGCTTTTCCTGGACGCTACAGGGTATCACAGTGTCTCTACTGGTTTTAACAAGGTCGCAGGGGGAGTTCCAGGGGTCGGTTCTGTAAGGAACAAGGTCGCTACTCCAGTTCACTAGGTCGCAAGGGGGGTTTCTGGGATCGATTCTGGAATTAACAGGGTCGCTACTAGAGTTCGCTAGGTCGCTGGCAGGGTTTACAGGGTCGCTAACTCGGGTTTTAGGTGTCGCAAGTGTTTTGGGGAGGGCGGGTTGTGGACTTCTATGGGAGGGAGTTGTTCGGGTAGCAGCTGTAGGTGTTGACAGTTTCTCGAGGTAGTGAGGAGGTGGGGGGTACAGTGTTGGAACAAAGGGATGACGCTTGGGGTTACAGGATGGTGCGGAGCAGGTGAAAGGCGGATGGAGGGAGGGGGTTAGAGAGGGGAGGGGAAGGTCGGACAGTGAGTGAGAGGCAAGGGATCTGATACTGTTTGAGACGGTGGAGGGGGAAGGAAACGGGGGTGGAGAAGGGGGTGGTGAGCGTAGAAAAGAGAGGGGGAGGGAGATGTATCGTGACAGGGGGTGAGGTGCTCTGTGAGGGGGGACAGGTGGGGGCGGAGAGGAGAGAAGTGTACAACAGTGGGTGGGTGTAGGAGGGGTTGTGTGCGTGCAAGGGTTTGGGGGGGGGTTTGGGTCGGGATCTACGAGGTCTGTTTGAATGTTTGTCTATATCACTGCGCCGGGGGCTCGGGGAAGGGAACTTGGGGTCTGTATGTGTTGCTAGTGTGTGGGGAGGGGGGAAGTTAGAGTTTACTATAATCTTTGTGCGTCGTGGGGAGGAATTGGGTTGTGTTGTGGGGATCTTGTTGTGCTGAATTTTTTTTGGTTTTTCTATTGTGCTTCTACAGGGAAATAGGCAGCGCTTCCGCGTGGGGTGTGAAGATCTGATTCCTGAGTTGCTGGAGGGGATGTGCAAGGACGAGGTAGATCTATGTCTTGTGGAATTGTGTCTAGTTAGTAGCATATGTGGGAGAGGGAGAGTGTGTTTTGTGATTTGTCTAAGTATTGTGTCATGTCTATGTGTTGTGATACTTGTGATGTGTCTGGATGTACGAATCGTGATTCTAAGTGGGAGTGAGGTAGGGGTTTCTGGGATGGGAATTGCTTTGTGAGTGCAACAAGTAAAGGAATGAAGCTGTAGGTGGGTAAGAGACGTACCTGGATTCGGTAAGGCTGATCTTCTTGTCTGCTTGTGCAGATCTAGCGACTTCCGTAATTTGCTCCGCAACGTTGTGGGTGCGGCTACTGCTCCTCTTCCTTTAGTGGCAGCTCTGCAGCGTCGTGTTCTCAACTTCGTCTGAGTGGAGGTTGCTCCTGTGTCACATCTTTTCGGGGTCGTGCTGCTGCAGCTTGTACACTTGATCACCGTAGGGGCTGCTGCTCTACTCCTGTCGAAAGTAGATCTGCTACTGCTGCGTCTGTACCTCTCAATAAAACATATTAATGCATGTTCACAACTACATATTATGTAAATGAAATCTAATTCTAAAAGCACCAACTTGTAAGAAAAGGGGGGGTAAGATGTGGCCTGTGATGACGGATTGGAGCTGCGTTGCAGCAGTTCTCGATGGTGTCTTCGCTCTATCTTGGTACTCAAGTTCCTGGATTGGGGAAGTGGGTGCTTGATGGGTGGGTTTTAGATCTATTCCCGGTGCTCCAGATCTGGGACGGATCGCTCTCTGTGAACTAAGTGATTGCAGATCTGGCCCCAACACTAAGTTCCCCGCTTCAGAGCATACTTTGCACAGATCTACTCACACTTAGGACCTTTCCGATTCATCTCCTCAGATCTGGTGTTGAGCCCTCCAACACGTCTACTTTGCGTCTCAAAACCTCACCAAACACCATGGATCCACACACTACGAGGGCTCTCAATAGGGCCAGCTAACTCCTATTGCTCGTGGCTTGTGGCTCACAGGCTAAGTCCCCACCTCCCCTCACCAGGAAATACGGAGCTCACGCACTAGTCATCCGGGCCCTCCTTATATCGAAGACCTTTGACAACAAGGACAAGTGCAGTTCCCACGCAGTAGAGTAGAAAGAGGCCGCATTATGCCAGCCATATGCCAACCACGCTGGCAATGGTCACAAAACAACATGGCAGCCGCACCCTTCTTCTCACCACACACTAATCACGGAAGACCGTCTGGCACACCGGCCAACTTTGGATGACAGCAACCATCAATGGGTAAATGGCACGGAGCACAACTCTTAGAGTGCTTCCGACACTACCGGCCATCCTTGCCTTCGATTAACAAGATGCCACTCGGCAACACAACCTTCATGCAAAAAATGGTAGGCCCAGCTTCAACATCCATCGTTGTGGGCGCCTCACACTATAGACAAATGTAATTCCTCGTGGAAAAATGTTGCAGTTGTGGTCGGTAGGCGCCACTCCGAATACAATCGTACCGTAAGGTATCACGTTGTTAAGCGATGGACAAGTTTTCCATGGCCATCGGCATAGCCAGCTTGCAAAACTCTGCTCGATCCTATAGACATTGCGCCTATACCTTGAGATCGTCCAAATCTACAATCGGAGCCAACTTTCCCCGAACAAAACTCAATAAAATTGGCTTCCGCTCGTACAACAGCTGATACGGACTAAAAGTAGCCCGTAAAGCTTGCCGGCTATACCGGTACTCCATGGCAATCCATGGTATCATCAGATCTCAATCATGGTGGCGACCATGAAGTAAATCATACTTTCGTAGGTCCCGCTTCACGGTTTGAACCACACGCTCCTCCAAACCGTCCGCTTTCGGGTGATTCAGAGAAGTCGTACGATGGTCAATCAAAGCCTTGGTACACAAAGCTTTGGAAGCTCCAAGGAACTCACGCCCCTGGTTTGTCAAAACCTCAGCTGGGGCTTCAAAACAAGCCAACACCCGGTCAAGGAATGCCATGGTCGCCAACTTTGAAGAGTTATGCGGATGAGCAACAAGCTCAGTTCACTTGCTCAAATGCTCCACCATCACCAAGACATACTTGGCTCTGCGTGGAGTCACAAAAAGTGGACCAACAAAGTCCAAAGACCACCGGTATCCTAGCCCCATAATGGACAAAGGCTGCAACTGGGGTGATAAGGTGTTGAAGCTGGATCCCACCCAATCACGTACTTCACATCAAGAAACATACGTGGCCACTTGTTGATACATGCCAGTCCACCAATACTGGCTGCGCAACATCGAATGAGTCTGTCGCACACCAAAATGTCATAGGTCTTCGTGTACTTGCCGTACCAACGAAGCCCTCTGATCTGGCCTTGGAACTATGCGCCTAGTCCCATCTGGCCACACCCGAAATAGAAGGCCGTTCTTCCAACGAAACCTTGTAATTTGGTGCCTAAGTCTATCACGCTCCATAGTAGAAAGAGTTGGGGGAAGTGTCCCATGTTGTAGCTTGTGCAAGACTGGACCGTCTTCCCTCACATTGCTAACAACTTGGGCCTTATCCGACACCAGTCCAATCCTCGTCCAAAGGACTTCGATTGTGAGATAAAACATCTGCATCCAAGTTCGTGATGCCGGACCAATGTACAACCTTAAAGTCATACTCCTGAAGCAACAAAGTCGGCCTAGCGAGCTTGCCAGTAAGCTAGTCAGGCTCCATGAGCCATTCCAAAGGTTGATGCTCGGTCACCAATGTAAAACGTTGCCCATACAAATTGGGCCTGAAATGGGCTTTGGCTCAAACCCCGAGCCTTCTCTACAGACTTGGCTATTTCATTCTTGGACTTGGCCTTCACCGTGCTTGTCCCTCTATTCTTACGATAATTTGGGTCTTCCTTGGTGAGACCAACTTCCTTACAAGTCCAACAATGCAAAACCTTTTCGGGTCGTGCCTCTACCTAGCTACCGGTCGCGGTGGAAAGCTTCTTAGATTTAGGAGTGTCCATCAACACCGTGATAAAATCTGTGGCCTTGCTCACGCCCTAGGCACTATCAAGCACCTCCACCTCAGCAAACGCGTACGCCAAAGAGGCGTGCCCGTGATACTAAAAATATCACGTTTGACCCCCGTACTCCACCTCCACGTGCGCCATGTATTGCGCCAAATTATTGAAGTCTAGCGGATTGCCAACCGCCATCAATGTCGCACGTGTGGCAACGGCCAAGTGACGCATGGCCCTCATGCCAAACCGTTTGGCCACAACGGAAATGCCCTTGTCCTTGGAATCCTCACTGAGGAAACCTTCTTTCACCTTGGACTCCTCGCTGGAAGTCAAGAGTTGGGCAACCACTCTCCTTGAGCGCAGTCACCAACACCACAGGCTAGCCCCTGTCTACTTCAATGAAGCACAACTATGCATCGTGTTGCACGGTCCACGTACTATATAACTGAATGGCCTTTAACTCCATATGTTGGGGCAAGAGCTCGAACGCATAGTAGTTGTAAACGTTGGTGTCCGTTGGCGCTTTTCTTCTATCCTGGTTTGAAATTAGAGCCGCCAATCGGGCAATGAGATGCCCCTCGCTCGTCCCAAGAACCTATCTCACACAACATGACGAAGATCATCTTCCATGTCGTCAAATGTGCCCACGCCTCAGAGCCAAAGCCTACGGTTGGTATCCATTGTTTAACTCTGAAACACATTCAAAACCCTCGTCGATATCCGATCTTTGTCCAAACTTTGCGGTAGTAGCATTCTCTGAGTGGTTTTGATAAGGGGACTGGTAATACTGACTCCGGGTATTCATCATAAACAATAACCACCTCGGATTTATCTACGGGTACCATTTAAAGGGCTAGGCTTGTAAGGGTACGAACGGACAACCTACACCTGCAAAACCACCATACTTTGTGCTTCACTGGTCATCACCTCCGGTTACCATAGATTCAACCACAAGCCTCTACATAAATGGTCTTGCCACCCATAAATCCGACTTCACCTCTACAATATTCTTTCACAATCTTGGACAACAAGAACTGGAGCAACCACAAAACACCGACAACAAGCCCGCAACACGGACGATGTACTGCAGAAGAATCCACAAATCAAAACCAGATCCTCTTCCTTAACAACATAAAAGCGGTAAAAATAAAAATGACGAGACCCACAGACACATGCCTATAGTGGATGGTCATTAGTCGTGAAACCGACAACAATACAAAGAAAACATCCAAAGGTGTCCTTCCCGAAGTCTAAAACTAAGGAGGTAGCGAGCTAATGCGGTCGCGATGTTTATAAATACATGTCTACCAATGAAAATCAAACATTAGGTGACAAATGCGCTCATCATCAATTCAATATTAAAATTGGATTAGCGGTAAAATGCCCAAAATACAGGTGCAAATTTCATTCAAAACCCAGTGAATTTGCCCTAGTTACATACCTCCAAAGTATAGATACTAATCTTTTTTTAACAACCCACATGAATGTGCTTTTGGAAAAACTTTTTCCGCTAAATTTTTTCCTACCTCCTAGATAGAAACCCTTATGGAGAGCTCAAATCCAAAGTCGAATTTTTTTTCAAATGAATATTTTGGGAGATAGTAACTCACAGTTAATGAACTCTGCCCAGAATAGAATTTCATCTATAGTGCATGAAACTGCCTGCAGCAGATGAATTTGCAAAATATGGTAGAAAACTAACCGCGGATGAAAAATCACAGATTCAGGTCCAGCTGTTGTTATACTTCTTCCAATTCTTGCGCCGCTTACATCTTCCTCATAATTTGCACGATTTGGGCGTCGTCTGTTGCGTTGGCTCCATCTTGAAGCGCTCTAGAACATCAATCTAAACTCCTAAATTTTTTCTAAACTCATCCAAGCTCAAATTCTAGAACTGAAGACAGGAACGTGGGAGGGTCTTTGTCAAGTGAGTAACTAGTGAATCACAAGCGTAGTCAAGTGTCTTGCACTCCACAGAGAAAGAATCAACGAGTGCAAATAGTATAAGAGAATGCGAAGCCTTTTCTTATGATAAACAATCACTCACAAGCAAAGGTAATCACTAAATAGTCTCAAATTGACTCACATAGCTTGACCTGACAAAGACGTCAAGTCAAGGACGTGTACGGCGCTATACGCACACACACACAATCCCTAAGTGAATGAAAATCATCCACAAATGAATGTGGTGCGCCGCCGCACGTCTCAAAACTCTATAGATTAGTAACAAAGTAATCTACGCTAAAACACTACAATGCAAAGAGGCCCTCGATGCCACATCCCATGAGAAATAACGATTGTAAAAATCAATTCATGTGCTTGCAAATCCAATTTGTATTGATGTTTTGAATCGTCACGTCATGACAACTACACATTCGAGCGACACTAATTGTAATCGTAGCAGAACTGTAATCTCAAATTTGAAGGTTTCGAACTCACTTCACAGTTAATTGGCGATGAGGTTCCTTGAGAAGTCAAATTTGCATTGGCTACATGTTGAGGTGATTCCATCACATGTCCAATATCAGCTCCACTTCTCCATCTTATTGTGATGTGCACAAATTCAAATCCCACTTTGTCAACAAAGGCTCATTTAATGAAGTTCCAAGGCATTTTTGGGCCTCAACAAGGATCAAGTGGAAAAAGTTTACCGAGAGTCACACTACCTCATGACTCAGTGCATACAATGTTTTGGATATTTGCAGTGCATGCTAAGTTAAGTGATTTTTAAAAAACATCAACAAGGTTCTTGCGTCAACAAGGTTATTATCCCAACAGGGTTATGATCTCAACAAGGTTTGTCGACGAAGGCTTGTATCTAAACTACAGCTTCAATGACTGAGTAATGTTGCTTGGGATTTATGGCTCATAAGTTGCCTTTACTGTTCTCACAACACACAAATGCGCATCCGATCGCAACTTTAACCTGATCAAACATGTACAACCCTTGATCTATTGTGAATGTATCATATCAATCGGAAAAGTGTCCAATTCATGATGCACAATATTGATTGGATCTATTGGAAACATATGTACACAGGTCTTTCTAAAAAGTGTGCAGGTTCTTGATGAAGATTCAAGTTAACCTCCAGAGGTTCTTGATATGTGCAAATGGTTCCGTTATTTTGTAAATGTTTTGTGTCTATCAAAAAACTAGTGTCTAGATACTCAGAAGAACCTCTGCAATTTTCAAGAACCTCTGCACGTATGTATTTGGATGCTCACACGAACTGTATCAGGAATATTCAGTATCAAAACTGGTATGCGCATACACGTGAACCTTTCACAAAAAATCACGATGAAGTTACTAGGATTCTAAACAATATATTGTGATCTTGAGCATGGGATTGTTGATGAAGATCTTCAAGTTGAGGCACTCAAACCTTTCACCGAAGATCACGATCAAGTTACTAGGGTTCTAAACTCTCTCCTTCCAACATATATGGTCACACTCAAATCTTTCACACCTCAAACTTGCTATCGATTTCAAAGCTCCACCATTAATATCATGTCTATAATGCCTCTTATTGTTGTATCATGACAATAGATGTTTGTGACATGCAATTTGAGGATGGTGAGGCTCAACTTGTATTTCGGAAGAACTTGAATGCCGTTGCAACTCGACATGGTATTTCCAAGGCCAACTTCTAGGGATTTATGGTGGACAGTGCCCATGCAAATTGGAATATGGTAGGATCATCTACGGTTCTGGTGATGCGAAGATTCAAATAGACGATCAAGAACACATGCTTATTTCATTGGACGCAATCTCTTGAGAAGCCCACACAGATAATATTTGATCCGATCTGCAAGAGGCTACGAGCACCACCGCCATATATGTAAACAATTAAAAAATGCAAATTTGTTGGAAGATGCTGAAACAAAGTACCTTGCCATTAGGTCTTGGTGGTTATCATCAGGTGCTACAACCAAGGAAGGCCTTCTTTGCCTAGAGATATAGGCTTGCTTTCTAGCACTTTTGTTACTGCTAGTGGGGTGGCTTTTTGGAGCTTGTAAGTAATATATTTCATAACTGTCAGGATCTCACTGAAGAGGAACTCGTGGAAATGCCCTCTTGCAACCTTGTAGAGACAATGCACAACAAATGGCTCCAACAATTTGAAAAGAGGGAATATGATTTGTATGTGGCGACCGTGAACGACTACGTTAGAGCATTCACGCAGGTGCTTACATACTATTAGTTCTCTAAGGGCGATAGAGCAGGCACACGACCCAGTAAAGAAGATCTTCGTATTCGCCTTTCTCAACGCAATGCGAAAAGCACCGAAGACACAAAGAAGCTGTAGGAGACCTTTGAAGTAATGCTAGCCATATTTCGAAGGTGAAGAGGTGTTTTTATCTCTGAAGCATAGGGCAGACATCCCCATTGTATCAAAGTATGACTCTTATCGCCCTGATAAGATCAACATGTCTCGACCGGTGAAGAAAACACATCGCGATGAAAACAACATAGTGGATCTCACAAGGGACAGTGAATCAGAGCCTATAGTGGACATTCCTCCAATTGGAGAAACAACAACGGCCATACCAATTCGGCATCATACAAAGGTGGTCCTCAAGACAACTTGTAATGAGGAGTGGCACATAGTGCGGCTTCCAAAGACTTTAAGAAAAGCTTGTTTTGCACAGCAAGCTATAAGAAAGGAAAAATGCGTCGCCAAGGTTGTCGAGTACAACAAGTCTACAACAACTCTTATTCTCATAGAGATGATGATCCATTACAAGAATATCAAGGTGGAACAGATGGAATTCATCTATTGCATTGATGGTATTGAGCATTGTGTAAAAGGGACACGGCGCAAATGGGTTGTGGCAAAACCTCTCGTGCCCGAGGTTTGGCCTGTCAAGATTAACACCAATCTTATGCAGCACAAAGTCTTTGTTGTAGAGCATGCAAGATTTTGATTAGGACAACGCCCTGCACTTGCACTAGATGAGTTGTTTGGTGAATTTAGAGGACTTATCAATTTTGATGACTATCCAGCATCGGATTCCCCTAACAAGTATCCCAAGCGCAGGTTTGGGAAGAACATTCGACGCAACCCCAAGGCACCATCCACGAAGCACTCCAATAGCTATGCGTCTGCCGTTTCTGTTAACGGGAAAATTCTCAGAGTTAAGGAGCTTCCTTCTCCAGGATGGGGTTCAATTATAACGTTTGAATCTTGCCAAGGATCCAAGGCTTTGGCATATCTTATCACAATTGGACAATTTTTAAGTTGTGACTGTCTATTTTTTAAGGACATGGAAACGAAGTTTCTTGATAAACGTAGTCAATGGGTAAATTGCAATCATATGTGTCATATTTTTACTCACCTTCGTCATCTACTTTCTGAAGTAGATTAATTTATCCACGTACTGAATTTCAGCTTTAGTGAAATCAAAAGTGTGTTAGAAGTTCTTCTATCCAAATGCCAAATTGTTGTAGCGGTTTGACAACCGGTTCTATTGTACCTATCATTTCAAATTTTATTGAAATAGTAGTGAGACCTAAAGGGCCACCAATTCATATTGCAATACATGCATCCTCTCCAATTTCATCTTACCCTGTTTGATATGCTTTTTAGTAGTATTCTTAATCCTATTTGCTCTAAACTAAATACAATATATTTTCTTCACAAATATTTGAATACTAGGAAGAAATCACTTTGAAGAAATTTCTATCTATGTTTGAATGCTATAAAGGTAGTCTTTACACAATGAATAAATGCATAGTTTAAACATTTTCAACTCAATATGTTGTTAAATTGAATTTTCAAATCATCCCAAAATCCTTATTTCATTCTCAATGTGTAAATGCAATTACAGAATTGATTATTTCCACGGTTAAAGGCTCATTCATTTTCCACGGTTATAGGCTCATTCATTTTCCACGGTGTCGTGTAGTGATTGCGTACATGATGTGAAAACAAATATTAGTATAGAAAAATAGGGGGTATTGAATGGTCTAGGCCAATAGTGAAGATATGACTAGTGGATTCATCCTCAACCACACCGTCATACTTTACCGGGGCAAGCCTTATCTTGGAAATGATATTCCTGCATCTTGTCACTACCTTAGGCTTTAGGAGCGTCAACCGGCTGTCTCACTGCTAAAGTTTTAGCAGTTCCTGGACCACGCGTCACACTAACTGTTCAGGCAGTCTACGGGAATCGAACTCTGAACCAGTTTAGTGTGGCGGAACGCTCAGCCAGCCCGCTGAGCCGTAATCGATGTTCGAAGATATCATCCAATATACTTTGAAGGGGGCATTTGATCAAAGGAGGCCATATTCGAGTAGTTTGGATTGCAGGCTATACTTTGGGTACAAAAACATAGGATTTGGAGTTGGGGTTAAGAAGCTATGAGCGTTGGAAGTTTGGGGGCGATTTGGGAACCTACTGCCACTCTTTTGAGCATCCCGGGAGTTTCAAAAAAACTTTTGGAGATCGGAAAGAGCGGCTACAAAGGTGTTTTTAAGCTCTACCTTTGACGCGAAAGAATCAAAGGATTTGGAGCTTTTATGCAGGAGATATTTGGAGCTGAACAACGCACAAATATTTTCTAAGACTGTAAGTATATCACTTTGATGTTGGTGGCGGTTTTGGCTATATCTTTGGCTTCTGGACGAATTTTTGGCTAAGATTTTTTAAGAAGGTGGTTTATTATGCTGTCAAGCTATATCCTAAGTTTCGTAGCATTTGGAGCATTTTCTTGGAAGTTTTAAAGATTTTTGGTGTGCGGGTGTTTATAAACGAGGTTTTAGAGAGGCTGTAGGTATTTCGGTGATATCTCAAGATCCGTGAGGTATCCACGGTTGAAACTTTGTGTAGCTGTTTTTAATAGTATATCAGTTCTATTGCTAAAGTTTGGATCTATTTAGACGGTTGGATTAAGAGATACAAGCTCTTAGAATTCGGGTTAGTTTCCTTTTCTAAGGCTTGTAAAATTATGTAGTTTTCTTAGATAGTTGGGTTTCTTTGTTCTATAAGGACTTGTGTATTGAAGTGATTGTCTCTTGAAAAAGACAATATTAATATATATTTGGAGTTTCTCCTATCAAGAACTTGATTGAGTAAAAGTGGCAGCCAGAAATCCAGTATTTTCTTGGAACATAAACTCTCTACCACGACAACGGTTATAGGCTCATTCCATTTCCACGGTTGTAGATTCAAATTTTTTGCCAATAATGAACAATACATTATTCATAGCCATTTTTTTAGTAATTTTCATACCAGTATCATCAAGATTTCAGGAGTTTTTTAATATAAAACCATTTTTTATTTGCTCACCACTCACGTTCACCACTTTTTGCTCACAAAATAGCTTTGGTCTACCTATAGTAGGTGCTCCTACAACCCCTTATCAATCATTTTTAAAGTTTTGGGAGCAAAATAAGTATACCCTCCACATCTACTCCCTCTTTGTCCAAAGTATAAATAACCTTTGTTGCATATGAGCAATCTCTTTTCCCTCCTAGTTTCAAATCATTTCTTACAATAAGACTTTGACTAATGTCGTTGATTTGAAGATGCATACTACTTGGAAATTGAATAGCTCACATAACCACAATTCTTGTTCCAAACTAATCATGATCAAATAAGAAATCTAGCTGATATCAAGAATTCAACATCCAAATTCTCTTGTACCCATTTGGAGAGATTAGAGGTTTCATACACCACTCACATAATATTTAAACAACCCTTACTAAATGATGCTCCATGAATAATATTTTTAATACTCACCAAACTTCTTGCGACAATGTCTTCAATCACTTGTTCATTTTAACCCTTTTGCGCCAGTGAGCTTCACAAGAATCCACAAGTGTACAAAATATTTGCCACATCATCTTCTATTTAAGTTTAGAAGATCCTACAATTACATTTTCAAGATGAAGAAGAACTTCAGCCCGCGAAGGAGACCGGTGTGAGTATAGTGTTTGTTCATTCTCTTCACTAAGCATATGGCCACAGGACATAGGCAAGTATAATAGAATTACTCCCCCCTCTTGAGGATAAACACTTTTATACACTAAGTGCTTCCCTACACTAATTGCCTTAGAGACAACCGACATGTCATCTCTCCCAAGGGCTTTGTGGTCCCCATACAATGAGGCCTTGGGACCCCTCACCATAATTCGGTGGACTATGGTGGTAGCACCACCCCGGCAATAGGACTCGAACTCACAACCACCTCACCAGTGAGCCATGACCTAAACCACTACACCAAGGCCGTGGTGCCTTGATTACATTTTCATAAAGTTCACCTCGGCAGATTTTATCTATTGGAGTTCCTCTTGATCGTCTAGGCGTTAAGGTCTACAAATCATACACTAGGAATGGAATTTGAACACAAAAGCTCTACATATTTCAACAGTTGCATGTTTCTGTAAATTACCACCAAACTGGCAAGCACACGCCAAAGATCACACAGCCCTTCAGTGAGTACTCCAACATGTGAATAAAGGACTACTATTATAGTGACACGTGCAGCAGACTGTCAACAAGCATGATGCTATCAATGCCTCTTACTAGTACTCTTCCATTGACTCAAAAGTGGATATTTTTCGTATCCTTGTCATAAACTCGAAAAAAAAAACACTCTATTCACGCCGGTCCTCTTGTGAGTTCTCTTCAAGGTCACAGACGGAGGAGATAGAGAAAGCACGCAATCAGTAACCTCCCACATCTTACGAGTACTCTTCCATTGTCGAAGTAGTTACTGTAAATTGCTCCAAAGTGGGTCCTCTTCTTAGTCTTGTTCTCTGACAAACGAACACTCTATTCGAGGTTCTCTTCACGGTCACAGACACAGGCAGAGGAGATGGCAGAAGCGATGCCGGAGTGGATGGCGCAAGTGAAGCACCACACGGTGACCACGAACGGCATCCGCATGCACTATGCGGAGCAGGGAAGCGGCCCGACGGTGCTGCTGCTGCACGGCTTCCCGGAGTTCTGGTACTCGTGGCGCTACCAGATCCCCGCGCTCGCGGCCGCCGGCTTCCGCGCCATCGCCCCCGACCTCCGTGGGTGCGGCCAGACGGAGGCCCCCGCGGGCAGCGAGCACTACACCGCAATGCACATCACGGGGGACATCGTCGGGCTGCTGGACGCGCTCGGGGAGGACAAGCCGGTGCTCGTGGCCGCGCACGACTGGGGCGCCGTGGCCGCCTGGGACTTGTGCTTGTTCCGCCCGGATCGCGTCAAGGCCGTGGTGTGCATGAGCGTGCCGTTTCTGCCGCACATGCCGGGCGGGAGTAGCGTCCAGATGTCAAAGAAGATCCTCGGCGAAGGCTTCTACATGTGCAGGTGAATCTCTATCCACCTCGGTGCACGCGGGAAGGAGATGAAGTTGGTTTCGTTGCTGCACGTTGTATCGTCGATTGACTCCGGATGCCTTTCGCTGTATCTCCGAATATGAAGACCCTCCGAAATTGCTGCTTTCGTCGCTTGCTCTGTCGTTCCGTCTATCCGTCGTCGTCTTCGTCACCTCCGTCTTCTGGTCTGGCGTCGCCTTGCCTGACTCGCGCTCCTGACACTGCTGCACCCCATCATCGCCATCAAGCGCCTCAACGCGTAGGGGTGCATTCTTCGCACTCTCCCGCGACGGACTCTTGATCTGGAGGAAAATTTCCGCCTTGATGTCGTTGAATGATCTCGCACCGAGTCGTGGCGGTCAAGTGTTACATTGCGAATTGGGTCAAGAATGAAATATGCCGAATATGTTGGACGTTTCAATTCTGTAGCATGTATTCATGCTCTTGCCGAAAGCTTTCACCCCTTGATGTGCCATGACGTCGTAGCGCAGGTTCCAGGAGCCCGGGCGAGCGGAGCGGGACTTCGCGCGCACCGGCACGAAGCAATCCCTGCAGAAGATGATGTATTCGGGTGTGCGCGAGCTGATAATCGCTCCGGAAGACCAGGAGCTCTTGGCGTCTCAACCAACGCCATCCACGCGGCCGCCCTGGATCTCCGAGTTCGACATCCAGCACTACGCGGAGGACAAGGAGCGGTCCGGGTGGAGCGGGGGGCTCAACTGGTACCGCGCCATGGACCTCTCGTACGAGCTCAAGGCGGCCTGGACGGGCGCGACGGTGAGCACGCGCGCGCTATTCGTGGCAGGCGCCGAAGACATCGGGGTCAAGTTCCCCATGTTCCGAGACTATGTCGAGGGCGGCAAGTTCAAGGAGGACGTGCCCAACTTGGAGGGCGTGGTGCTGTTGGAGGATGCGGGCCACTTCATTCAGCAGGAGAAGGCGGACAAGGTGAACGAGCTCCTCATCGCCTTCTTCAAGGGATGAAGCACGCTTGTACAAAATGAGGAAGAAGAAGAACTCCGGTCTACAAAGGAGGCTGGCGTATTAGAGTATACTATTACTGAATCTTTTACATCCACAGGATATAGATGTTTGTATAAACACTATCCCTTCATTGGAGGCAGACGTGATTAAAGTGTCTATTTGTTCCACTAGTACAAATCCATTACTTTGGGAGCTAGTTGGAGAGTTGGGGTTCCACCTCTTGGGAGACGAATCTCTTTATTTCATGCAGATGGATGTCACGGAGGGTGGGTCTAAGGTAGGCCTTTTTTTTTCTCCGGCTTTTTTAATTTTGGGGGTCTAGGAGTTTGCTTAGGAATTTCTTGGCCAATTCGGGGCCTGTGGTCCCAATCAACCCACAAAGGGCCCACTTTGGTCTACATAGGGCCCCATCCAACATAAAAATTGGGGCTAGGTTTTTTCCACACCCTCCTTACCATCTGGATTAAAGAGATCCTGGGAGACCGTTCCCACTATTGTTTCCTTTCGTCACTGCAATCTCGGGAAGTACTTTACCTAGGGCTCTCTTGTTGGTGTTCTCGCCTGTTCGAGAAGCGCTTGTCGACTGCCATCTGTCGAGACACTGCGACTTCTTTTGGTTGGGAAATTGACGCTGGAGTGCCACTGTAGATGATATTCTGTCAACCTGTGGAATTCTTCCTATGGTCCTATTCTCTGCAATAATATGAATTTCCTGAATTTTGAAATTATTTTATCACTATTTTTCATTATTGAACAGAATTCTGGTTCGATGTGTAAGACTGTGCCCCGTTCCGTATCGCAGTGACATCCATAAGAAAACATCCCTTCCATGTTCTTGATGGCAGTGGAGTGACACTCAAATTGGCGTTTTTGCAATTCTAGAGCTAGTGCCCATCTGGTGCAAACTTGGACATCTTCTTGAAGGCTAAAAATGAGTTTAGCATGAAATTGTGGCACAAGATCATCTACATGTTGACAACATGTGTGCCAAATTCCAAGGTTAGGAAATGAATTCAAAAAAAGATATTCAAAATCTCAACATGGGGTAGTTGTGAGAAAAGATTCATAGCTGACACTTTGACACCCTTCCAAGGATAGAAGAAATTTTATTTGCCCATGGAATTTTTGATGTGAGACCATCTGCTTATTGGTTACATGAGTGAAAAATTTCAAGTCCAAATGATCCACACAAAAACAAATATACAAAATCTACCAACATGTGTAGTTGTGAGAAACAAACGGAAAAACCATCTCACTACTTCCAACTTTGAGGAAGAAGAAGAACTCTGGTTTTCGAAGGAGACTGGCGTGAATATAGTGTTTGTTCATTCTCTTCGCTAAGCATATGGCCACGGGACATAGACTAGTGTAATTGAACTCCCCCGTCTCTAGGGTATACACTTTTCTACACTAAGTGCTTCCCTACACTAATTGCCTTAGAGACAGCCAACATGTCATCTCCTCCAAGGGCTTTAAGGGTCCCCATACAACGAGGCCTTCCGACCCCCCACCATAATTGAGTTTCCAACTTTGACATCCTCCCTAGGGCTGAAAAATTGTTATTTCACCATGAAAATTTTGGCACAAGATCACCTCTATGTTGATAACATGTGTGAAAAGCCAAAAGATGCATACAAAAAAAGACGTTCAAAATCTATCAACGTGTGTAACTACAAGAAACAATTTGAAGGACATTATGAAATTGTCAAAATATCTTTGACACCTTATGCTCTTGCATTGAACTCAACCATTTGACACACCCCTATACATAAATATTATTAAAAAGAATTTGTAACAACTATATGTAAAAGTGTGGAGTTGTTCATTGAGAAGAATCCGCTTAGTTATAAATTGTGCATTGTACATGCACCACAAAGTTTTCTCCTTTAAATATCAATTAGGTACTGTTATCTAAAAGAAATGATGTGCATGATTTGTGATAAATTGAATGTTGAGATGGTAATGAGAGCATAAAGCGTATCGTGTGTGTGATTGATGAGTGTTGCATATTGATCGAATTACATGGAGTGAGTCATGTTATGCATGAGTATTACATGAGTGGACTGTATGGAGATGGGCAAGTTATGCACATAAATTAAGTTACCCACATGGACTGATTTATGCATATGGGCTGATTTATTCACATGGGTTGAGTTATGCATGTGGGATAAGACACATGAGTTGAATGATGCATGAGTGTTTGTTAATGAGAGTTTAGAATCTTATTAGCATTGTGAAAGAAACTACATGATAACACTTTTAGATAAACTTTGTGCTTGCATTATAGGTATGAGTGAGGGAGGGAATACGTGAGTTTACATTGTAGCCACTTTCAAAGTTTTTGTTAAAACAATTCATAGGTTAGTAAAAAACTCAAAGAAGATAGAACTCACGTAATGGAACTCATGCTTAAAAACTTAGTGATAGAGATGTTCGTAGTGTTTTGCAATACTCAAGAACTCATTGTCGCTTGTCAGCTTCAATGATTACCAATGTATGTCCTACTCAAGTGTGTAGACGTATTATTTGAAGGCTCTTACGTAGAAGTGGCATTTTTAGTTGAATTACAATAAAATAACATTTCTTGACACCTAGTCACATGTCTCAACGATTGACTTTTTCTCAAAAGTAGTGTGGATGGAATGCTAAATAGTGGGAGCATATTGTTTGAAGAGATGAATTTATCTTTGAAGTTAAAAAAAAATCTAGAAAAATTCATATTTAGAGAACTGCACATGAGCGTTATTCATTAAGTTGTATAGTTCCTTCTTTTATAAGTGGAAAGACTTCTTGGATGATTTGGGGCGCATTTGCTGGAGCGCAAACTCATAACTTTCTTTTTATGCCTAAAAATTGATATTTTGTTAAGGATTTTGTAGAAGTGGTCTACAATAACGAATTGGTTTATTTCATGGCTAAAGTTCCACAAGGAGTGCTTATGGAAGATGGTGCACCCGTCTACCGTAGCAAGATATGTGAAGAATAGAGACAAATATGCCTTCTAGAGAAGCTCAATTGACCTACAAACTCTCCCAATCTCAATCCAATTGAGAACCTCTGGAAGATTCTAAACGATGTTGTGCAACATTGAAGGCACGCTTTAGAAACTTAAATGCGTTGAAGGTAGTTCTTGCAAGAGAGTGGAAGTCAATTAGTGGTACAAAGCACGTTCAACATGTCATTCTATGCCCTCTAGGTTACAAATAGTGATTGACGCTACGGGAAGACATAGACGTTGGTAGATTTGAATATCTTTTTTTGTGCCCATCTTTTTAGCTTTGAAATTTTTCACACATGTTATCAACATGGAGATGATCTTGCATTTAAAATTTCATGGTGAAGTCACAATTTTTTAGCCCTGAAGACGGTGTCGAAGTTGGAAGTAGTGAAATGGTTTCTCGCTTTGTTTCTCACAACTACACAAGTTGGTAGATTTGGAATATTTATTTTTGTGTAGATCTTTTGGACTTAAAGTTTTTTCACACATGTAATAAACAAGGAAATGGTCCCACGCCAAAAATTCTATGGGCAAATAAAATTTCTTCTATCCTAGGGAAGGTGTCAAAGTTGGTAGCTATGAAACTTTTCTTACAGCTACCCCATGTTGGTAGATTTTAAATATCTTTTTATTAATTTTTTGGCCTTGAAGTTTGGCACATTTGTTTCCAACGTAGAGATGATTTTGTGCCAAAACTTTCATGGTAAATTAACAAAATTTTAGCTCTCATGAGGGCATAAAAGTTGGCAGCAGAGTCAACACAATCCTTGGAATTGCAAAAACGCCAATATGAATGTCACCCCACTATACATACATATTTTCTAGCACAAAACTGTATGGGCAGTTTCTATTTCAAAAAATACTCTGAAATACATGACAGTGTTGTATTATTATAAACCTTTAACTTCAGAACATGAGAAACAATAAGAACTTTAATGTGCTCAAAAGATAGTTGCAATCTACATCAGCTGAACACCGTTAGAACCACTAAGTAGACTTAATGACACGTAAGATCACCACCAACAACTTCTACAACTGCCTTTGTAATTGGTTGGTCCAAAATAATTGCTCTGTTGGTCCACTCCTCCGCTTACTTGTTTTCACAATGCTCAAGTCGATGGAGAACATAACTCTTCTGCCCACAACAAAATTCAACCCAATATCAAATGTTGTCAGTTGACAAGAAAATGCAGTTTTAAAGATTACTTCAATTTATACAGGTCCAACCCCATACTCAATGAAATCACATCAGTGAATCCATAATGACAACATTCATGCTAATGCATTTCCGCAATCAACAAAATTGCTCTGTTTCCACTTGAAACCTTAAGCGGTGCGCCTTACAAGCTCTTTGTACATAGTAGTAGCACTCCATCTATATTAAGTGGTCCTCTTAATGTAATAACCACATCTTGCATGGTTTCACCCAAAACAAAACATCTCTTAGGGTTCATTTTTCCTTCAATGTGTAACCAGTTTAAGAGCCAGTTATAATAGGACTTCTACCGATATGGTTCAAAATACATGTTTTTAGTTAACCCCTAAAGGACCAAGCCTTATGCTTCACCAAAATCACCCCAAAATTGTTATATGAGATCTTATTAGACTAATTAAAACTGGAGTTGAAAGTCGAGAGTTGAGCAACTACACTCTCCTTGAGCGTTGTCACCAACTCCATCCGTAGAGACCAATACTCGTTAATGGGATGCATCTCTCTCTCGTGCTGCGTGGTCCACTTCTCGTATGACTGAAGGGCCTCTAGCTCCAAATGCTTGGGCAAGAGCTCTAACGCATACCACTTGTTAACGACAGCGTCCGCTGGCGCTTTTCCTTCACCGAGGTCTAGAATGCAAAGCTTTAACTGATGATAAACAATCACTTACAAGTAAAATTAACCACTAAACACTCTCTAATTTACTCACAAAGCTTAAATTGATAAAGACGTCATGCCAAGGACGGGTGCGGCCCTATACGCACATACACAACCCTAAGTGAATGGAATACATCCACGGTTGAATGTGGTGCGCCGCTCTTAGTTCCTAAACCCATAGATTAGTAACAAAATAATCTACGCTAAAATACTACGATGCGGAGAGGCCCTCGACACCACGTCTCGTGATAGCTATAATTTGTGTAAAGAAAGATCGATAACCACAATAGATCGAGAATCCTAACCACCATGAAATAAACAAAAAACATACACTAAAACCACTATATGTTGTACACCCTCAAGTGCCCCCCCTAGCGGATAAAGAGACCCTCTATCTAGCTAGAACCAAACAACAATAACAAGACTAAACGCCATAGTGATGCCGCTGCAACGACTATATGCATTCAATCAAAGATGTCACATGTTGCCGAACCAATAAGCATATGAAAAATTAACAAAGAGAGGGTAGGCCGGATGCAATGTGAGCCCCATCTTCAATCACCATATGCAACTTTGGTGCCAATCCCTTGGTTTATCTTTAGAATGCCTATCCTTGAAATGAAACAAGAAACCCCAACAAGATGGCAACGCACCACATAGTCACAAGTCCACGAAGAATTCAAGTTGTTTCATCTCGTGAAACGTGGCTCGAAGACCTCCGATAACAAGGACAAGTGCAATTCCCGCGCAATAGAGTAGAAAGAGGCCGCATTAAGCAAGCCATATGCCAACCACGCTGGCAATGGTCACAAAACAACATGGCAGCCGCACCCTTCTTCTCACCACACACAAATCACGGAAGACCGTCTGGCACACCGCCAACTTTGGATGAAAGCAACCATCAATGGGTAAATGGCACGGAGCACAATTCTTAGAGTGCTTCCGACTCTACCGGCCATCCTTGCCTTCCAACAACAAGATGCCACTCGACAACACAACCTTCATGCAAAAAATGGTAGGCCCAGCTTCAACATCCATCGTCCTGGGCGCCTCACACTATAGACGAACATAATTCCTCGTGGAAAAATGTTGTAGTTGAGGTCGATAGGCGCCGCTCCAAATACAAGCGAACCGTAAGGTATCACGTTGTTAAGCGATGGACAAGTTTTCCATGGCCATCGGCATAGCTAACTTGCAAAACTCCGCTCGATCCTATACACACTGGGCCCACACCTTGAGATCGTCCAAATCTAGAATCCGAGCCAACCTTTGCCGGCTATACCGGTACCCCATGGCAATCCATGGTATCATCAGATCTCAATCACGGTGGCGACCATGAAGTAAATCATACTTTCGTAGGCCCCGCTTCACGGTCTGAATCACACACTCCGCCAAACCGTCCGCTTCCGGGTGATTCACAGAAGTCGTACGATGGTCAATCAAAGCCTTGGTACACAAAGCTTTGAAAGCTCCAGGAATTCACGCCCCGGGTCTATCAAAACCTCAGCTCGGGCTTCAAAATAAGCCAACACCCGGTCAAGGAATGCCATGGTCGCCAACTTTGAAGAGTTATGCGGATGAGCAACGAGCTCAATTCACTTGCTGAAATGCTCCACAATCACCAAGACATACTTGGAACCGCGTAGAGTCACAACAAGTGGACCGACAAAGTCAAAAGACCACCGATATCCTAGCCCCATAATGGATAAAGGCTGCAACTAGGGTGATAAGGTGTTGGAGCTGGATCTAATCCATTCACGTACTTCACATCAAGAAACATACGTGGCGACTTGTTGATATGTGCTAGTCCATCAATACTCGCTGCGCAACATCGAATGAGTCCGTCGCACACCAAAATGTCATAGGTCTTCGTGAACTTGCCAAACAACCGAAGCCCTCTGATCTGGCCTTGGAACTATGCGCCTAGTCCTATCTGGCCGCACCCGAAATAGAAGGCCGTTCTTCCAACGAAACCTTATTATTTGGTGCCCAACTCTATCGCGCTCCACAGTAGAAAGAATTGGGGGAAGTGTCCGATGTTGTAGCTTGTGTAAGACTGGACCGTCTTCCCTCACATTGCTAATAGCTTGGGCCTTATCCGGCACCAATCAAATCCTCCTCCAAAGGACTTCCATTGTGAGATAATACATCCGCATCCAAGTTCGCGATGCCGACCCGATGTACAACCTCAAAGTCATACTCCTGAAGCAACAAAGCCCACCTAGAGAGCTTGCCAGTAAGCTAGTAAGGCTCCATGAGCCACTTCAAAGGCAAATGGTCCGTCACCAATATAAAACGTTGACCACACAAATAGGACTTAACATGGGCTTTGGCTCAAACCCCGAGCCTTCTCTGCGGACTTGGTTGTTTCATTCTTGGGCTTGGCCTTCACCGTGCTTGTCCCTCTATTCTTATGACAATTTGGGTCCTCCTTGGTGAGACCAACTTCCCTACAAGCCCAACAATGCACAACCTTTTCGGGTCGTGCCTCTGCCAAGCTACCGGTCACGGTGGAAAGCTTCTCAGACTTAGGAGTGTCCATCAGCACCGTGATAAATCCGTGGCCTCGCTCACGCCCTAGGTACTATCAAGCACCTCCACCTCAGCAAACGCGTACGCTAAAGAGGTGTGCTCGACATACCAAAAATATCACGTCTGACCCCCCGTACTCCACCTCCAGATGGGCCATGAATTGTGCCAAATTATTGAAGTCTAGCGGATTGCCAACCGCCATCAATGTCGCACGTGTGGCAATGGCCAAGTGACGCATGGCCGTCATGCCAAACCGTTTGGCCACAACGGAAATGCCCTTGCCCTTGGAGTTCTCACCGAGGAAACCTTCTTTCACCTTGGACTCCTCGCTGGAAGTCAAGAGTTGGGCAACCACTCTCTTTGAGCGCACTCACCAACACCACAGGCTAGCGCATGTACTCTTCAATGAAGCACCGCTATGCATCGTGTTACATGGTCCACGTACTATATAACTGAAAGGCCTTTTATTCCAAATGTTGGGGCAAGAGCTCGAACATATACTAGTCATTAAACGTTGGTGTCCGTTGACACTTCTCTTCTATCCTGGTTTCAAATCAGAGCCGCCAATCGGTCAAAGAGATGCCCCCCGCTCGTCCCAAGAACGTGTCTTTTACAACATGACAAAGATCATCCTCCATGTCGTCAAATGTGCCCACCCCCCAGACCCAAAGCCTACGGTCAGTATCCATCGTTTAACTTTGAAACACGTTCAAAAACCTCGTTGATATCCGATCTTTGTCCAAAGTTTGCGGAAGTAGCATTCTCCAAGTGGTCTGATGAGGGGAGCGGTAATACTAACTCTGAGTACTCATCATAAACAAAAACCACCTCGGATTTTATCTTCGGGTACCATTTAAAGGGTTAGGCCCGTAAGGGTAGGAACAGACAACCTACACCTGCAAAACTACCAAACTTTGTGGTTCACTGGTCATCACCTCTGGTTAATATAAGTTCAACCACAAGCCTCTACATAAAAGGTCTTGCGAGCCATAAATCCGACTTCACCTCTACAGTATCCTTTTACAATCATGGACAACAAAAAATGGAGCAACCAGAAAACACCGACAACAACCCCGTAACATGGAGGATGTACTGCAGAAGAATCCACAAATCAAAACCAGATCCTCTTCCTCAACAACATAAAAGAAGTAAAAATAAAAATGACCACACCCAAAGGCACATGCCTATAGTCGATGGTCACTAGTTGCAAAATCCGAAACAATACAAAGAAAACACCCAAAGGTGTCCTTCCCGAAGTCTAAAGCTAAGGAGGTAGCGAGCTAATGCGGTCGCGATGTTTATAAATACATGTCTTCCAATGAAAATCACACATTAGGTGACAAATGCGCTCATCATCAATTCAATATTAAAATTGGATTAGCGGTAAAATGCCCTAAATAGAAGCGCAAATTTCACTCAAAACCGAGTGAATTTGCCCTAGTTACATACCTCCAAGTTTAGATACTAATCTTTTTTTTAACAACCGACATGAATGTGGTTTTGGAAAAAAAAATTCCGCTAATTCTTTCCTACCTCCTAGATAGAAACTCTTCTGGAGAGCTGAAAACCAAAGTCGAATTTATTTTCAAATGAATATTTTTGGAGATAGTAACTCACAGTTAATGAATTCTGCTCAAAATAGAATTTCATTTATAGTGCATGAAAACTGCCGGAGCAGATGAATTTGCAAAAAATGGTAGAAAATTAACCACGGATGAAAAATCACAGATTGAGGTCTGGCACCTGTTCTTCTTCTTCCAATTCTTGCGCCGCTCACATCTTGCTCAAAATTTGTACGATTTGGGCGCCGTCTGTTGCGTTGGCTCCACCTTGAGGCGCTCTAGAATATCAATCTAAACTCCTAAATTTTTTCTAAACTCATCCAAGCTCAAATTCTAGAACTGAATAGAGGAACATGGGAGGGTCTTTGTCAAGTGAATAACTAGTGAATCACAAGCGTAGTCAAGTGTCTTGCACTCCACAAAGGGAGAATCAACCAGTGCAAATAATTTAAGAGAATGCGAAGCCTTTTCTTATGATAAACAATCACTCACAAGCAGAGGTAATCACTAAATAGTCTCAAATTGACTCACAAAGCTTGACCTGACAAGATGTCAAGTCAAGGACGTGTACGGCGCTATACGCACACACACACAATTCCTAAGTGAATGAAAATCATCCACAAATGAATGTGGTGCGCCGCCGCACGTCCCTAAACCCTGTAGATTAGTAACAAAGTAATCTACGCTAAAACACTACAATGCAAAGAGGCCCTCGATGCCACATCCCATGAGAAGGAACGATTGTAAAAAGAAATTCATGTCCTTGCAAATCCAATTTGTATTGATGTTTTGAATCGTCACGTCATGACAACCTCACATTCGAGCGACACTTATTATAATTATAACAGAATTGTAATCTCAAATTTGAAGGTTTTGAGTTCACTTCATGGTTAATTGCCAATGAGGCTCCTTGAGAAGTCAAATTTGCAGTGACTACAGGTTGAGGTGATTCCGTCACATCTCCAATATTTGCTCCACTTCTCCATCTTATTGTGATGTGTATAAATTCAACTTCCACTTTGTCAACAGAGGCTCACTTAAAGAAGTTCCAAGGCATTTTTGGGTCTCAACAGGGATTAAGTGGATAAAGTTTGTCGAGCCTCAATTTACTATCTCATGCCTTAGTGCATGCAATGTCTTGGATATTTGCAGTGCATGCTAAGTTAAGTGATTTTAAAAAACATCAACAAGGTTCTTATGTCAACACTGATATTATCCCAACAGGGTTATGATCTCAACAATGTTCGTAGACGAAGATTTATATCTAAACTACAACTTCAATGACTGAGTAATGTTGTTTGGGATTTATGGCTCCGTAAGTTGCCTTCAATGTTCTCACAACACACAAATGCGCATCCGATCGCAACTTTAACCTGATCGAAAATGTGCAACCCTTGATCTATTCTGAATGTATCATATCAATCGGAATAGTGTCCAATTCATGATGCTCAATATTGATTGGATCTATTGGAAACATATGTACACAGGTCTTTCTAAATAGTGTGCAGGTTCTTGATGAAGATTCAAGTTAACCTCCAGAGGTTCTTGATATGTGCAAATGATTCCGTTATTTTGTAAATGTTTTGTGTCTATCAAAAACCAGTGTCTAGATACTCACAGGAACCTCTGCAGTTTTCAAGAACCTCTGCAAGTATGTATTTGGATGCTTACACGAACTGTATCAGGAATATTTAATATCAAAACTGGTATGCGCATACGCGTGAACTTTTCACAAAAAATCACGATGAAGTTATTAGGGTTCTAAACAATATATTGTGATCTTGAGTTTGGGATTGTCAATGAAGATCTTCAAGTCGAGGCACTCAAACCTTTCACCGAAGATCACGATCAAGTTACTAGGGTTCTAAACTCTCTCCTCCCAACATATATGGTCACACTCAAATCTTTCACACCTCAAACTTGCTATCGATTTCAAAGCTCCACCATTAATATCATGTCTATGATGCCTCTTTTTGTTGTATCATGACAATAGATGTTTGTGACATGCAATTTGAAGATTTTGAGGCTCAAATTGTATTTCGGAAGAACCTGAATGCCGTTGCAGCTCGACATGGTATTTCCAAGCCCTACTTCTAGGGATTTATGGTGGACAGTGCCCATGCAAATTGGAATATGGTAGAATCATCTACGGTTCTAGTGATGCAAAGATTCAAATAGACGATCAAGAACACACATGCTTATTTCATTGGACGCAATTTTGAGAAGCCCACAATGACAATATTTGATCCGATCTGCAAGAGCACCACCGCCGTGTATGTAAACAATATAAAAATGCAAATTTGTTGGAAGGTGCTGAAACAAAGTACCTTGCCATTAGGTCTTGGTGGTTATCATCAGGTGCTACAACCAAGGAAGGCCTTCTTTGCCTAGAGATATAAGCTTGCTTTCTAGCACTTTTGTTACTACTAGTGGGGTGGATTTTTGGAGCTTGTAAGTAATAAATTTCATATTTGTCAGGATCTCACAAAAGAGAAACTCGTGGAAATGCCTTCTTGCAACCTTGTTAAGACAATGCACAACAAATGGCTCCAACAATTTGGAAAGAGGGAAAATGATTTGTATGTGGCAACCGTGAACGACTACGTTAGAGCATTCACGCAGGTGCTTGCATACTATTAGTTCTCTATGGGCAATAGAGCAGGCACACGATCCAGTAAAGAAGATCTTCGTATTCGCCTTACTCAACGCAATGTCAAAAGCACCGGAGACACAAAGAAGCTGTAGGAGACCTTTGAAGTAATGCTAGCCATATATGGAAGGTGATGAGGTGTATTTATCTCTGAAGCATAGGGCAGAAATCCCGGCCACTACAGTCAATCCGGGTTCGCGGTGTCAAGGCCCGATTTTAGGCCTAACTCCGCAAAGAGCGGCCCTTCTCTCCAAGTGCCATTTCGCCTCCTAGCGCCCTTCTTCGCACGAGAACGTTCACTTTTGCCCACAATTTTTTTGCGTTGCCCGTATCCCTTATCGGCATTACTGCCGATAGCCCCTTCTCCCCCCGCCTTCTGCGGATCACCGAAAGCCCCTTCTCGCCTCGCCACGTGTACTCCAGAATGACCTGTCCTTCTCGGCGGCTGCTGGCGCGAAGTGTCATCGACATCGTTTGCGTTTGGCGCCGTTTTTCGCACGATCTATTGTGCCGTGTAGTACCCTGCCGGAAGGGGAGTGCTTGTCTCCGCATGAATGGAGTTCTTCGATCTCAATCTCCCCATACAAGACAGGCCAAATGGGAATTCTAGCTAGACGGCGTCACCAACCGTTGCCGATAACGGGGCAGCATGGAGGAAATGGAGGCGTCAAAAGAGAAAGAAACCGGCTGGCGTACGTGAGAAGGGGGTGGAGGACCTTGATGCCGCGTTCCGGGTAGGCCCGCATGCAGACTACCTGAAGAAGCACGGTGACAAGGTTCTTCGGATGCGGAATTCATTACAGAACCCTCCTCCAGGAATTTTGACATGGAAATGTCTTAGGTGGAACATGGTGGCGGAGAATGATACAAGGTTCGTAGAGGATCTGCAATCATCGAAGAAGAAGCAGTCCAAGCTTATCGCCTACATTCCCTGGGATAGAGTCTTGGATTTCGTAGAGGATGAGCAGTCTGGCCGAAAGGATGTAGAGACTACCTTCGTTCGCGACAAGAACGACTCCACAAACGTCGGCCAGAAGACGCAGTATGGGTGAAACTACCACATCGAGTACTAGCGGTAAGTGAATCTTGACCTCTGATATCACAATATGCACGGTAGATCTGCTTATCGGCTATGCCGTAATATCTCTTCAGTACTGCACGTATCTCTAATGGTCATAGCTGATAAGCAGATGGCGTTGTCAATACGGTCGCGAAGACAATAGGGACAAGATCCAAGCTATGACGCCCGAAATGACACCAACGCCATCGAAATACAATCACAGAGGGAAACAAGTTACTTCCGGCACTGGCCAGAAAGGCCCTCGTGCCATCGATGCGAAGGAGGGGGGGTCTATGAAAGTGGGCTGCCAATGTCGATTCTACGTAAAGAGGTACTATTTTCTTCCATATATTTCCGAGATAGGGTACTTTTGCTTGGAACATGTCGACACATAGGGTCTCATCGTCCACAATAAGGACAATGTGCAGAGGGGAAAGCTTCGCTTTTGGACGTACATGTCGGGGGAAGTAAGGCTTTGGGTTCTCAGGCAATTTGAGGAGCAAGTTCCGATGGCACCTATAACACAGAAGCACCAGAAGCTGGTACTGAAGGCACGCGATGAGGGCACTCTTACGCCTTCTCGGGATTGTTTCCTTAGCATGGAGGACATCCGCAAAATATGCGGAGTCCGTGCGGAGGAACTATACAAGAAACACGACAACGATGCTGAGAGTGCGAGAATGTGGGTAAGAGAAAACCGAGGTACGGTTTTTTACTACCAAGACCCGGGCAACAAGGTTGACGGAGTACTGAATGCCGATAACGTACCCTTCGTAATTGGGATTCAAACCCCATTTCAGACGTACATGATGTTGAAATACAATCACGAAAACATTATTGCTATAGACGGGACATTCGCAACGAACAACAAAAAGGTACACATACCTATACCGTGGTCCATGTAGGGTCCGTCTAGAAATTAAGAGCACTCACTTCCATACCGCTGAATGTCTTGCTTGCGTGTCCAGTATCCGCTCTTCACGATGATGGTATTCGACGAGTGGAGAAATGAGGTTCTAGTGGCTTTCGTGATCACTGCGAAATCCAAACAAACAGATCTCGTGCCTTGGATGCGCGCTCTGAAGTAGAAGTTGGTGCAGATAAGGACGGACTGGAGACCCACTGCCTTTGTACTTGACGACGCCGATAATGAGATCAACTCTCTTCGGTAAGCAATTTAGTATTCTTACGTTATCGGGTGACGGGCCTTCGGCGAGTTGTACTTATCGGCACCTTGGGTTATCGCAGGGAGGTTTGGCCGCACTCGCATCTATTTCTATGTCTCTGGCATGCTCGTCGAGCGTGGCAGAAGAATGCATGTGCTAAGTTGAAAGACATGGAGACGAGGGCCGGAGCCTTGCAAATTGTGGACTCACTTATGTACGTATCGGAGACACCAAGTGACTTCCAAGACCCTTCGACGAGAGCTCCCGGCGATAAGGTGTGGAATTTGGTAGAGTGGGTGCAGCACGTCTACGGCGAAGCTAAGGCTCTCTTGCCAGCCGCTGATGCATACTGGAAGTACTTCGACAAGGAATGGCTCCCGAAAATCAAAATGTGGGTTGTGGGAGACCGGAAAATCCCCTATGTTGGCCAGGACACCACTGCAACTATCAAATCATACCACTCTAACATGAAAGCAGTGCTCCGGCAATCCAAAAGGAAGCTTATCGGCCGAAGGATGGACTGGCTTATTTATGAGCTCACTGGAAATGTCATCGAGAAGTATGATTACAGTCACTGGTGTAAGCTAAACGGTTTTATAGAGAACAAGAGGCAGCGGTAGATCATGGTCAATGCAATCAACCAAGCAAATACAATTTCCGATAATGTGGTCACCTTGCCCGAGTGGTCGGGAGGTCCTGCATACGTTAAATCCTCGAATAGGAGACACTTTACGTATGCAGTATACAATCCATGCACCGAATGGGTCCTTTGCCAATGTGTTCATTCCCAGAAAGGTAACATCTGTGAGCACCAGGTTAAGGTCCTGAAAATGACAAGACCTGACCTAGCGGAGGGAAAAATTGCTAGATATCTGGGCTCCCTTTGCGGCACAATCCAAGGTGGAATGACGAATCTCCTCCGCCAAGACAATGGTTGACACCTGAATACTGAGGGCTTCCCCGATAATGGTGTCCCCTCTAATACAAAAATCGAAGATGTAATCTCAGTGGCTTCGAGAATCAGGCAAGACATGGGTATGCGACTTTGATCGTATGTATCAGCTTGTCCTGAAGCTACTCGACAAGGCTTATTGGCAACCGTTGCTGGCAAGGCACTTAGATGCAGCTTTGCGCAACACCGACGCCACCCTCTCAAGATTGGATGCTGAAATTGAAGCCGGAATGCTTCATCCACTCCATGAGATAGCTGCACCGCTCCCCACAAATGAAGACGGTCTTGGAATGAGGCTCCGAAGGTTGCATAACTTCCTGGATTCCTGAGGTTTTCGGGTGAGGTCCGTTCCAACTAGCAAAAGACTAACTCAAGAAACGACTTAGATTATCGGCTCCAATGTGATTGAGTATAAAGGGCAGAGGATTTTAGCTGGTTATTTGCGCTCATAACGTTTAGTAATCTCCTGAAGGAATACTGCCGATAAGATGCTCTTAGATTAAGTTCCATGCATCTCCTGAAATTTCCAGTGAAGTGATATTTCTTTAGTTATGAAGTTAAAACTCAACATTCAATATAATCGGCAAAGACCGGATTTTAAGTTCCGCTTACAGGCCTCAAGTGGGTCTCAAATTCCGTTTATGTACTCTATCGAAAAATTTGTCATTTACAATCAATGAAATATACAACATCGGCATGTTATTAATCCGTACAAATTCCTGGAGTCTATCGGCTGTGTACAGCACCCCCTCTTATGGCCTACTTCTTCGTCTTGGTGGTGCCTTTTGGTTTTCTCGATTATTTTGGGCTTTTTGGCGGTTGCCTTCTTCCGCCTTCGTCGAGTCACTGGTGGGTTTGTGAGCACGTTGAAGCCCTGAAGTTCACGTTTCCCCACTGTCTCCGAAATACCGAGAACTGGGACTTCCTTCTTCTTCGCCGTCTCTATACCGGCTTCCACGAAAACTACGTCCGGACTTCCGCTTCCGAACTCCACCGTATCTTGTCCACATAGATTAAGGGCATCGTGGAATGAAAGCGGTGCGACAATCTCCGTGTACAGCGCTTGCATAAACCATCGGTAGACCTTCTTCTCGTCCCAGTCCAAATATTTTGTCCCCATTGTCACGGTCTTCTCCTCCGCCTCTTTGCGCCCACCACGTGCCATAAAGTACTGCCAGAAGGCCAAGCCTCCCATGAAACCACACTCCCAGCTTTCTTTCTGATTAGGCAGAGGCAAGCTTATCGACGATCGACTCTGCCATTCTCGCCAACTTCGAGATCCAATCCTCACGCCCTTCCGTTTGCCCATCCCATGTTCACAAGGAAGATAAAGTTGTCCACTTCCCGACCCTTGTGCATACCTTTCGCTAGGTCCAGGTGATACGTTCGTCTTTGCTCCACGACGAAAACGCTCCAGTGACCCTTATCGTGGTAAGGGACAATAAGGGTATTCGGCGACTTGGTGGAGGTACGAAACGAGCGGCTGAGAAAGCTCACAATATCATCCTAGTCCTTCTCTTCATCCGCCAGATAGCATTGCAACGTCGCCGATAACCAGTTGTGCGTGTGATGACACTGGGTGCAAACATGCTCCTTCGCACGGTAGACGACATGCCTAAGGAGAAAATCCAAAAATACGCCTTCCATTTCCCGCTTGTCCTTTAGCACGCAATGCCAGTCCTGTAGTGCAAGCGAGACATCCACGGCTTGCCGAAGGTCTGCACCGAAAAACCTCATACCTCCAGTGAGGTCCTTCGGGTGAATAAAACGAGGCCTGCAATTCATAAGAAAGGAGATGTTAGACAACAGGTGCCGATAAACAAGAGGTGTCGGAGAACACGATAACATAGACGACGACACTCACCTGAGCTTTAGGACCTCCACAATAATACGGAGGTTCTTCTCTATCGTGGATGCGTCATGCTCCTCGGCTTCGTAACAGAACGAGGGCTCTTTCTCCCAGGACACACAGTCTGACGTACATACTCCGCGATTCTCAGCGAACATGCACGTATACGCCACCGTCTGTCCTTCCCTTTCGTTCTGAACATGCTCTTTGAGTCCAGGATAAACCCAAATAGTGGTCAAGCGAGATTCATGTGCTTCCTTGATAAAGCGCAATACCAGTCTGATCTCCTTGGGGTCCATCTCCTTTGGAGAAGGGCTATCGGGCTCTGGCGGAGGAGCAAGGTTCTCGGGCTCTGGCAGAGGAGCATGGTTATCGGGCTCAGAAATCAGAGCAAGGCTATCAGGATCTGGCGGAGGAGCAGGCTTAACGGGTTCTGGCACACTCGCATGGTTATAGGGCTCTGGCAGGCTAGCAGGGTTATCGGGCACTGGCGGAGGAGTAGGGTTATCGGGCTGTGGCGGAGAAGCGTAATCGAACTCCAAAGAAGGAGGATTCTCTAGGATTGGATGATTTTCCAAGGGTGTCACGCAAGGCTCCTCGGGAACAACCGGGGGATTGTCAGTAGAGTCGAGGTTTTCAATACCTAGACTCGGCAGAGGGAACGATAGACGTTGGCGTTGCATGCAATGTTCCGTCTCCCCCGTACCCCTGTGTACAACATCAACACAAGGGGTGTCGAATTGAGTTAGCCCCACCCGCGATTGTGAAGACTCCGCAATGCCGAGGGTAGGGTCATTCATTGCTTGTGTCCACGAAAACTCTGTGTGAGGTGGGTTATCGGCGGGACTCACCGGTGACTTCACCGCTATAGTAGCGGGCTCTTCCTGGAGTCTATCGGGAACACCTCCCTGAAGTATTTCATCGCTAGGCCCCTCTTGTGCTTCCTCCGTAACTTCGTCCAGACCCTTATCGGAGAATCCTTCGTCGTCGTTACTCCTCAGGTACCGATTCTAGACGTAGAATTTGTTTGAGGTTCCCTTGTCCATGTGAAGAAGGACATCTGCACCATCGAGGTCCCTTGTTCGGATAGATGTCTCCCGTCGAATTTCGTCATGTGAAGTCATTGGATGCCCTTCTCGTCAATCCCACTCTGTCGTCACCAAACGCAACACAACGTTCTTGCAATCTGCCTCTGCAAGTTCCCTTTCGCGTGCCAAGGTAGGATCTACAGTGCCTACAAAAGGCTTATCGTTTAGTCACAGGGAAATAACGGAGATACCAAGAATGAGGAAGAAAACAGTTAGATGAATGACGGGGTTATCGGATAAATCTTACGTGGAACGAAGCCGGCATACATGAAGTCCAGATCCTCCCTCACCAAGCATTTCTCAACCAGGGTATTCCAGTATTCGTAGGTACCCTTATCGGCAACACACCACTGTCGAACGAAATCCTCTGGGTGACTCCTTGCCGTGTCCAGGACAGTGCGAGCATGGACCATTGCGATGAAGCATAACACAGAATCTCGCCCGCCGTCCTTATTGTCGCGGAGCCGCGAGAACGCCTGCGATATCGGGAGGTGCTATTCGGATGCGTCTCTTCCGAAGAGGAAGGGACTCAGGACTTCGTACATTTGAGACGGCCCATCCCAATTTGTCTCTGGAGCGTCCACGTACATTGCAATGCTGGCAAGCCCGAGGATTACGCTAGGGTTGCACATATTCCGGCCCCTGAAAAACAACGGAGTCACGATAGCCGATAAGGGACGATAAGAGACGATAAGGGACGATAAGGGACGATAATAACAAAAGATAAGGGACGAGAAGACACGATAAGGGACAAGTCTGTGGCGAGAAGGAAAACTTACACCCGAAAGAGCCTGTTGCAAACGAAGTAACACTTCATCAGCATAGCTAGAGTCGGCGACGGGACACGATCGATTCTGATCCCCGCTAGACGGTGCATGACCTCTCGAGCCTCGTCAATGTTGTGCGTCCACGGCAGTGGGTGCAACAATGGTCGAAGAATTTTGTTCATCGCACAATACCCGAAGAGGTTGTTGAAGTCCCATCGAATAGCCTCTCTCTCCACCGCCCTTTCGTCATCAAATTTCTGAATCTCGTTGCAGACTAACCTCTCCCTTAACCGCGTAGCCTGTGCCACCCTCTTGCCGCGCTTATTTGGGACTCGACTGATCAATTCCTCCTCATTATCGGGAGCCTTCCGAGGCCTCCTCTTCGTGGCTATCGGCTCTATGGTGCCGAAAACCTCAATGGCTTCTTCCTTCGACCCGCAATCCCGAAATCGTGCCACAAAGTTTGCCACATCCCTGACGCCCAAATTGGGATACGACGGCATCTTCACGCCCACCTTCCCCTTCCCTTCGCACAATGCATGGTTGCGATGGAGGTTGAACTTGTGTTTCTGGTGCGTCGTGTTGCAATGTATGCATAGTATCTACTTGGGGCCGGTTTGTCCAGCCGGTACGATGGGCGAGTCCGGTCCATGCAGCTCCAAGATAAGGGCCCTCGCCTCCATCACCTCCCAGCTATCGTGCCAAATGTGGTCCTTCTCAATGACAAATAGCTGCTCGATCCTCCCCGTTTCCTCGTTGTAGGTGGGCGGAATCCCTTTCCTGTTCTCGAGCGGGATCTCATCAAATAATGCCTTGCAGAAACACCCCGGCTGCTTCGGCATTTTTACCGTCTTGCGAGGGAGGGCATTGCCGAACATGAAACCTTATTGCTCGAAACGATTATCGGGAACCCTGAAACCCTGAAACCCTAAACGTGGATGCTTTGCAAAATTTCCTACATCTTCACACAGCTTACTTTCCAACACCCCACATTTGAAATGGAATGATAGAAGGACAGGGAACTTACGGAAAAGAAATGGAAAGAAAGAATGATAGATAACTTACCGAAATGGAATGAAATAGAAAGAAAGAAGGGCAGGAAACTTACCGAAAAGTTCAGTCGGCGATTTCAAGGTTTTGCAGCAGCGATCGCTGACGCAGAGCTTGGACTTCCAGGATATGTCGCTAGACGGCAAAAAAACACAGTTCGAATGTACGGGAAATGGTACCGCCACAGAAAACTTTGCCATGACTATATTAGGGTTTCACGTTGATGGTGATGATGAACGCCTAACCTACCCTAAACCAAGTAGCCGCCTCTTTCTATCCCTGAGAATGTAGGCGATAAGGTTGGATTGCTTCCTCTTCGAATCGGGCATCCGAAGAACCCTCCAAGCGTGTTTCTTCAAGTAGTCTGCATGCGGGCCAACCCTAAACGCCGCATCAAGGTCCTCCACCCCCTTCTCATGCACGCCAGCCGGTTTCTTTCTCCCTTGACGCCTCCATTTCCTCCTTGCTGCCGCGTTATCGGCAACGGTTGGTGGCGTCGTCTCGCTAGAATTCCCATCAAACCTGACCTGTATGGGGAGATTGAGATCAAGAAACTCCATTCACGCGCAGACAAGCACTCCCCTTCTCGCACAATGATGGTGCGAAAGACGGCGCCGTACGAAACGATGTGGATGGCACTTCGCAGCCGCCGAGAAAGACAGGTCATTCTAGAGTACACGTGGCAGGGCGAGAAGGGGCTTTCGGTGATCCGAAGAAGGCGGGGGGAGAAGGGGCTATCGGCGATAATGCCGATAAGGGATACGGGCAGTGCGAAAAAATTGTGGGCGAAAGTGGACGTTCTCGTGCGAAGAAGGGCACTTAGAGGCAAAAAGGCGCTTGGGGAGAAGGGCCGCTCTTCACAGTGTCAGGCCTAAAACCGGGCCCTGACACCGCGAACCCGGATTGACTGTAGTGACCGGGGGGCAAACATCCCCATTGTACCAGAGTATGACTCTTATCGCCCTGATAAGATCAACATGTCTCGACCAGTGACGAGAACACATCGCGATGAAAACAACATTGTGGATCTCTTTAGGGACGGTGAATCAGAGCCTATAGTGGACATTCCTCCAATTGGAGAAACAACAACGGCCATACCAATTCTGCATCATACAAAGGTGGTCCTTAAGACAACTTGTAATGAGAAGGAGTGGCACATAGCGCGACTTCCAAAGACTTTAGGAAAAGCTTGTTTTGCACAACAAGCTATAACAAAGAAAAAATGCGTCGCCAAGATTGTCCAGTACAACAAGTCTACAACAGCTTTTATTTTCACAGGGATGATGATCCATTACAAGAAAAACAAGGTGGAGCAGATGGAATTCTTCTATTGCATTGATGGTATTGAGCATTGTCTAAAAGGCACACAGCGCAAATGGGTTGTGGCAAAACCTCTCGTGCCCGAGGTTTGGCCTGTCAAGATTAACACCAATCTTCTTCAGCACAAAGTCTTTGTTGTAGAGCATGCAAGATTTTGATTGGCGGAACGCTCTGCACTTGCACTAGATGAGTTGTTTGGTGAATTTAGAGGACTTATCAATTTTGATGACTATCCAGCATCGGATTCCTCTAACAAGTATCCAAAGCGCAGGTTTGGGAAGAACATTCGACGCAACCCCAAGGCACCATCCACGAAGCACTCCAACAGCTATGTGTCTGCCGTTTCTGTTAACGGTAAAATTCTCAGAGTTAAGGTGCTTCCTTCTCCAGGATGGGGTTCAATTATAACGTGTGAATCTTGCCAAGGATCCAAGGCTTTGGCATATCTTATCACAATTGGACAATTTTTGAGTTGTGACTGTCCATTTTTAAAGGACATGGAAACGAAGTTTCTTGATAAGCGTAGTCAATGGATAAATTGCAAACATATGTGTTATATTTTTACTCACCTTTGTCATCTACTTCCTAAAGTAGATCAATTTATCCATGCATTGAGTTTCAGCTTTAGTGAAATCAAAAGCGTGTTAGAAGTTCTTCTACCCAAATGCCAAATTGTTGTAGTGGTTTGATAATTGGTTCTATTGTACCTATCATTACAAATTTTATTGAAATAGTAGTGAGGTCAAAAGGGCCACCAATTCATATTGCAATACATGCATCCTCTCCAATTTCATCTTACCCTGTTTGATATGATTTTTAGTAGTACTCTTAATTCTATTTGCCCTAAACCAAATACTATAAATGAATTTTTCTTCACAAATATTTAGAACACTACGAAGAAATCACTTTGAAGAAATTTCTATCTATGTTTGAATGTTATAGAGGTAGTCTTTACACAATGAATAAATGCATAGTTTGAACATTTTCAACTCAATATGTTGCTAAGTTGAATTTTCAAATCATCCCCAAAATCCTTATCTCATTCTCAATGTGTAAATGCAATTACAGAATTTTTCATTTCCAAGGTTAAAGGCTCATTCATTTTCCACAGTTGTGGATTCAAAAATTTGCCAATAATAAATACATTACTCATAGCCATTTTTTTAGTAATTTTCATACCAGTATCATCAAGATTTCAGGAGTTTTTTGTATAAAACCATTTTTTATTTGCTCACCGCTCACATTCACCACTTTTTGCTCACAAAATAGCTTTGGTCTACCTATAGTAGGTGCTCCTACAACCCCTTATTAATCCTTTTTAAAGGTTTCGGGAGTAAGATAAGTATACCCTCCACATCCACTCCCTCTTTGTCCAAAGTGTAAATAACCCATGTTGCATATGAGCAATCTCTTTCCCCTCCTAGTTTCAAATCATTTCTTACAATATGACTTTGACTAATGTCGTTGATTTGAAGATGCATACTACTTGGAAACTGAATAGCTCACATAACCACAATTCTTGTTCCAAACTAATCGTGATCGAACAAGAAATCTAGCTGACATCAAGAATTCAACATCCAAATTCTCTTGTACCCATTTGGAGAGATTAGAGGTTTCAGACACCACTCACATATTTAAACAACCCTTACTAAATCATGCTACATGTATAATGCATGTAATGCCCACCAAACTTCTTGGGACAATGTCTTCAATCACTTGTTCATTTTAACCCTCTTGCGCCAATGAGCTTCACAAGAATCCTCGAGTGTACAAAAAAATTTGCCACATCATCTCCTATTTAAGTTTAGAAGAAGATCCTACGATTACATTTTCATAAAGTTCATCTCAGCGTTCCTCTTGATCGTCTAGGGGTTAAGGTCTACAAATCATACACTAAGAATGGAATTTAAACACAAAAGCCCTACATATTTCAACAGTTGCATGTTTCTGTAAAGTACCACTAACTTGGCAAGCACACCCCAAACATCACACATTAGGACTGTGTACTCCAACATGTGAACAAAGCACTACTATTATTATAATACGTGCAGCCGACTTTCAACAAGCATGATGCAATCAGTGACCTCTTACAAGTACTCTTCCATTGACGAAGAAGACACTGTAATCCCTCTAAAGTAGATATTCTTTGTATCCTTGTCCAGTATATTGATGCATAAACTTGAAAAACAAACACTCTATTCACGCCGGTCCTCTTGTGAGTTCTCTTCAAGGTCACAGACGGAGGAGATAGAGGAAGCACGCAATCAGTAACCTCCCACATCTAACAAGTACTCTTCCATTGTCGCAGTAGCAACTGTAAATTCCTCAAAAGTGAGTCCTCTTTAGTAGTCTTGTTCTCTGTATCCATATCCTCTGAGCACTGGACAAACGGACACTCTATAGGTCACAGACACAGAGAGAGAGAGGAGATGGAGGAAGCGACGCCCGAGTGGATGGCGCAAGTGCAGCACCACACGGTGACCACGAACGGCATCCGCATGCACTATGCGGAGCAGGGAAGCGGTCCGACGGTGCTGCTGCTGCACGGCTTCCCGGAGTTCTGGTACGCGTGGCGCTACCAGATCCCCGCGCTCGCGGCCGCCGGCTTCCGCGCCATCGCCCCCGACCTCCGTGGGTGCGGCCAGACGGAGGCCCCTGCGGGCAGCGAGCACTACACCGCAATGCACATCACGGGGGACATCGTCGGGCTGCTGGACGCGCTCGGGGAGTACAAGCCGGTGCTCGTGGCCGCTCACGACTGGGGCGCCGTGGCCGCCTGGGACTTGTGCTTGTTCCGCCCGGATCGCGTCAAGGCCGTGGTGTGCATGAGCGTGCCGTTTCCGCCGCACATGCCGGGCGGGAGTAGCCTCCAGATGTTGGAGAAGATCCTCGGCGAAGGCTTCTACATGTGCAGGTGAATCTCTATCCACCCCGGGAGTACACGCGGGAAGGAGATGAAGTTGGTTTCGTTGCTGCACGTTGTGTCGTCAATTGACTCCGGATGCCTTTCGCTGTATATCCGAATATGAAGACCCTCCGAACTTGCTGCTTTCATCGCTTGCTCTGTCGTTCCGTCTATCCGTCGTCGTCTTCGTCACCTCCGTCTTCTGGTCTGGCGTCGCCTGGCCTGACTCGCGCTCCTGACACTGCTGCACCCCATCATCGCCGTCAAGCGCCTCAACGCGTAGGGGTGCATTCTTCGCACTCTCCCGCGACGGACTCTTGATCTGGAGGAAAACTTCCGCCTTGATGTCGTTGAATGATCTCGCACCGAGTCGTGGCGGTCAAGTGTTACATTGCGAATTGGATCAAGAATGAAATATGCCGAATATGTTGGACGCTTCAATTCTGTAGCATGTATTCACTCTCTTGCCGAAAGATTTCACCCCTTGATGTGTCATGACGTCGTAGCGCAGGTTCCAGGAGCCCGGGCGAGCGGAGCGGGACTTCGCGCGCACCGGCACGAAGCAATCCCTGCAGAAGATGATGTACTCGGGTGTGCGCGAGCTGGTAATCGCCCCGGAAGACCAGGAGCTCTTGGCGTCTCAACCAACGCCATCCACGCGGCCGCCCTGGATCTCCGAGTTCGACATCCAGCACTACGCGGAGGACAAGGAGCGGTCCGGGTGGAGCGGGGGGCTCAACTGGTACCGCGCCATGGACCTCTCGTACGAGCTCAAGGCGGCCTGGATGGGCGCGAGGGTGAGCACCCGCGCGCTCTTCGTGACGGGCGACCAAGACGCCGTGCTCAAGTTCCCCGGGCACCGCGACTACATCGATGGCGGCAAGTTCAAGGAGAACGTGCCCAACTTGGAGGGCGTGGTGATGTTGGAGGATGCGGGCCACTACATTCAGCAGGAGAAGCCGGACAAGGTGAACGAGCTCCTCATCGCCTTCTTCAAGGGATGAAGCATGCTTGTACAAAATGAAGAAGAAGAAGAACTCCGGTCTTCAAAGGAGGCTGGCGTGAATAGAGTATTCAAAGGAGGTTGGCGTGAATAGAGTATATTAGTGAATATAGTATACTAGTAATAAGTCTAGTGTAGCACATGATATACGCTTGTTGAATGGAACTATTTCTTCCTCTAAGGGATAAAGTTGGAGGTTGGCTTTTGTTCCACTGGGAATGGGCTGCTCATGTCTCGATCGCATGAGGAGTGCTTGTAGAAGGAGAAGAATTTTGGTCTTTCTAGGGATCGGCGTTGATAAAGTGTCTATTTGTTCCACTACACATGCCTCCTTTGCACCAAGAGGTAGGTTGCTAGCACTAATAACACACTAACCACTCTGTGATTTGAAAATCTAGTTGTGATCAACTAAAGAATTTTTCTTAGTTGTAGGGTTTTTTATTTGTTGACTAAAGTCATATGTATTTACTAAAGCAAACAATCGTTTAAATCCATTCTTATGGTTTGATGTTATAAAATTGTGCGTCTTTTTAAGCATACGGCAAGAGGTCAACACCTCACTTTGAAAAATGGAGGGTGAAATTTGTAGGTTCGCTCTCGGCTTCCTCTGGTCACATTTGCCAAATCATTGTAGCAACAGATAACATGACTATGTGGGTTGAAGCCTCTCCTGTAACAAGATGCATTTAAGAAGTGGCCGCATATTTAATTTACACCCAAGTTATTTGCCAGTACAGATACTTGCTAGAAATTGTTACGGACAAAGGTTCCTACTTGGTTAGTAACCAATTTATCACAGAAGTTGTGTGTAAAATTTGCAAAGCTAGCTCATACTACACTCAAGCTAATAGATTGGTTATATATACTAAATGATTGTTATGTTAAATTTTGAGCAAGGTGGTGTTTTGAAGGTGTGGGACCAACATTTGGAGGAAGGCGTGGGATTAACATTTGGAAGAAGCTTTATGGGCTCATTGAACCACATACAAGGTAACCATAAGTTACACCCTATATCATTTGGCTATTGCATTTGAGGTTATAGTACCAATCTAATTTGAAATTCTCACGCTACGTACAACATTACAACACAAATGAGGAAAAAGAGAGTAAATTGAAACCCAAGTGGCATAGTTAAAAGGTCTTCATGAGGATCAAAGAACATCTCTCCAAAGAAACAAAATTATATAGAAACAACGAAAAGAGAACCACAACAAGTACAACAAGGGCAAAGTGAGGCAATTCATAGTTGGGGATTTGGTGTTGCTTACAAGATAGCAATACATCAAACAAAGGATTCATAGGGTGCATTGGAGAATCTTCAAGATTTCAAGGAATATTTAGAGTTAGGCTACTAAGATTACTTCATTTTAACCATGTATACTTGTCAAAGTTGGCCCTACTATCCCATGACACCCACTCCTTTGAGCCTACACCCATAGTAAGTGCTCCTACAACCCCTTACCAACCCTTCCTAAAAGTTTGGGTAGTAAGATAAGTACACCCTCCACATCCACTCCATCGTCCAAACTGTAAATGACCCTAGTTGCATATGAGCAATCTCTTTCCCCTCCTAGTTTCATATCATTTTTTACAATATGAACATGACAAACGTCATTGATTTGAAGATGCATACTACTTGGACAACTCACATAACCACTAAATCATGTTCCACTAATAATGCATGCAAAAGCAAGCCTAAAGGTGCACACCAAACTTCTTACGACAATGTCTCCAATCACTCGTTCATCTTAACCCTTTAGCGCCAATGAGCTTCAAAAGGCTTGGAAGAATCCACGAGTGTAAAAGATCATGCACAACAACATCTATACACAAGGTACATTTCATTATTGATCCCACTTCACAGAAATTGTTGTAGCTCTGTTGTACCAATGCGTCCGGAAATTGTTCCATTTGAAGCATATAAACTAGTGCTAATCGCGTTGCGACCAAAAAAAAAGTGCATCTAACGAGCTGTAACTAGAAATACACCAAAAACGACCTCCTCGGCGCTGAAGGGTTGAGCTTATACCGTCTCAACCTGAACAGTAAGATCGGTAATTCCAGCGTTCTTCAAGATACCAGCAACTGTAAAACGTAACTGATCTCTATCAGCCCCTCTTGTAGCGAGGACGTGTAGACTGCCAATAATCTCAGCGTTGGTGACATTCCAGACATGCAACGCTCGGCAACTCCAAACACCATCGATGCCTTCCACCTGTTTCATGTAACGCTGAATGCGCCTTTCGGTTATCGATTCCGGCATTCGCTGCAGCAGCATCTCAGCCGAACCCTTGACCAAAGGAATGACCGACGCAATGATAAGTGCTGAAATGAAAATGGAACAGACTGGATCTGCGAGGTACCACCCTTTGTGCTGGATTAGCAGCGTGGACACCACCACCCCAATACTTCCCAGAGTGTCAGCTAAGATATGCAAAAACATCCCCTGCATATTGTGGTCCGTGTGACCATGTACAACTTCATCGTCGTGATCATGATCATACCCGTGCGCATGGTCGTGCTTGTGCTCATGCCCATGGTCGTGGTCGTGCCCATGCCCATGCCCATGATCATGCCCATGCCCATGTTTGTGATCAAGCCCATGGTCGTGATCATGCCCATGGTCGTGGTCGTGCCCATGCCCATGCCCATGATCATGCCCATGCCCATGTTTGTGATCAAGCCCATGGTCGTGATCATGCCCATGGTCGTGATCATGCCCATGGTTGTGGTCATGCCCATGTTCGTGATCATGCCCATGTTGGTGATCATGCCCATGTTCGTGATCATGCCCATGGTCGTGATCATGCCCATGGTTGTGGTCATGCCCATGTTTGTGATCATGCCCATGTTGGTGATCATGCCCATGTTTGTGATCATGCCCATGCCCATGCTTATGTCCATGTCTAAGGGAGCAGCTATGGTCCTGATGGATCTCTCCATGTTGATGTCCGCTATGGAGATCACCAAGTCCATTGCGTGTACCCAGTTGGTCTGTGCTACATAGATGCCCATGATGGTCTTCCACATCCAGAACTTGGTAATCTCCACCCGTTGCTCGTTGAGTAATCCCATCCTTCCTGGTGCGAACATCATGCGAATGGCCACAAGAGTGTCCTGGATGGTGATGATGATGATGCTCATGGAAAAATATTAAGCCAACAACATTGACCAAGAAACCCATAATGGACACTAGCAACAAGCTTTCCGCCGAAATCTCAGGCGGGTCAAGTATCCTTTCCAAGGATTCCAAGACGATAAGAGAAGCCACTAAGATGAGAAGGACCGCGTTCATGTAGCCAGAGATCACTTCAAAGCGGCCGAACCCGTAATTGAATCTGGAGTTGGCCTGGAGTTTCGAAACATAGGAAGCATAGAGCCCAATGGCTAAGGCTGCGCAGTCGAAGAGCATGTGGCACGCATCGGAGACCAGTCCCAAGCTGTTGCTGTGAAACCCATACACGAACTCCACTACCATAAAGGCAGTGCTCAAGAGCAGAAACATACTGATTTTTCGAGTTTTGGCGTCAGATATAATAAACTGCAACGCCGGAACAGGTGCCGCCGCGAGCACGTTCGAGCGGACCGCTCGCTGCGCCATGGCAAACGCTCTTGAAACAGTCTATCCGAGTCAACCCTTCTGAAATTGTACACCTTCACTAAAAATTCCTTGTTCCCTGCACACATGCCCAAGTAGTCAATATTCATCTTCCACCACATTAAGTCCCTAACGCTCCAGATGACATAAAAAGCCAGAGTCTCCAAACAAGACCTATAATTATTCTCACTCCCACACGTTTCCAACCCAAGAGTTCACTCCTACGAGAAAGAGATTTAGCTTAATGATACCTCTGAGATAAGGGTCTCTCTCGTGATACCTTCGCAAAAGATATTCTCCAGCTCTCAAGGTCTACCAAGTGATTCTGTTGCAAGAACAATACTACTATCCTCCAATGCTACAAGTGCAAATAATCTCTGCTCACCTCAACTTTAGGGGTGTGACATCTAGAGAAAGCGAGTTCAAACTGATGCCGCACCTCCCAGCGCCAGTGCCCCCCTCCTGCCATAGCCCACGCGTATCGCCATCCACAATCCTATTCTTACACCCACAATTCGCTCTGTGCGCCACGCGGGATCACCTCGTCTCATACTCTTTGCGCCTGACACAGATTGTCACCGAAACCCTTCACCCTACAAATGCACTACGTCTTCAAGACCCAACAGAGCTCTTGAGCACTCCCATGTGCCACAACCAGCCCCCGTTCGCGTCCAAATCCGCCTCCGCTGCTGCTGCTGCTGCGATTGAAGCTCTCCACCACAGCTCATTGCAAAGTAAGAGGGCCTTGCAAAATGTGGACCTCACGGAACTTGAGGAAGGACTCGGCTCTAACTCCGACCCTGGTTGCGGGAGTTAGCCGGGCAGGGGCTGCGGGCAGCCGCGCAGAGAAAAGTGCCGCGGCCTGCCCGTCCTCATCGTGACCATCGTTCGTCAAAGGCCTGTTGCTCGGTCGAATGCAGAATAGAACTAGATCATTGCCGAAGCTTTACGTCATCAACGAAAGTGAAGCATAATGCGATGATGATTCTCGAGATGGCAAACTAACATTCTCTTCCGACATGTTTGCAAATCCTAGCAACCCTGAAATGCCCTGGTTCCGAGTCATAGATGAAGTCACGGAGTATTTCGACCAAGTTGTATCCTTTGAGCCTCGACTTGACATGCTGAGTGCATAAGTGCATTCGTTTGATTTGTTCCATCCCGTATGTTCGTTCGCATTGTAGCTCCAACACTTTTTGTTTCACTACCGTTTGAGGTATGGAGGTGCTTGTGTGTGGCTTCCAATCTGAGGGATCATAAACCTCAGGGTTTTACAGGAATTGTTGCATAGGACTCCCTTGTCTTGTACATAATAGATTCGCCGGGAGTATATGCTTTTCAGAGTGTCACCGATTGATAGGGAGAAATTTTCACCTCCTTACCTTGTTGATGGAGAAGACAAAGATGCAATGATCATGTGTTTTGACTTGGTGGAGTTCCAAAAGATGGAGTGATACCACAGTAAGAACAATGGGACATCAAAGTTTGTCTCCATGTGAGAATCTCCATTGTTTGGTAACATTACGATTGCTCAACTGTCTCTTTCAAAACGCAAGTTGTGACGTTGGGTGAAGTTGTACAGGCGAGAATGTAGAGACTCGATAGCACTTCGTAGGCAAGAATTTTGCAAAATATTCTGATAGCGATGTTCAACGTTCAAGTCAAAGTGAACATTTTCTAGATTAGGTTCCTTTCGGCAGAAGCGGTTGTAAATTACAACTGCAAACATCTAGTTGTTCGAAAGCTCTCAACACTAAATCGTTCGAGGCAGCTTCTCTTCGTACGCCGCCATGGAGATCCACTGCACATGAAACGAGGGCGACGGCGTCACCGCCCGGAACCGCCTGCACACCGTGCGCATCTTGAACAGCTGCACAATGCCTCGCCAGAATGTGGTCCTGCACCTCCGGCGGCAGCAGCATCCGTGTGCAGTCGTCCATAGCAGGACTCTCCACCGCCTCGACACACCATGGGCTTCCCTGCTCGCCGGTCCCTGCTCTACCCCCTCCCACATCATCGCGCCACTAACCCTAACCCGACCCCCGGCCTTCACACAAACCCTCATCTCCTGCCACCACCCATCATGGCACCATCCCACACACTGCGGAAATCACCCTCCGATTGTAGCCTCCAATTACTGATAGGGGCTATGAAAACACGGTGAGAAGAGTCTGATGTGGGGAGAGTGTGGTTCAACTTTGCATTCAATTCTGTGCCCAGGTCTGAGACATTCCCAATGCAACTTGGTAACCTGCAAATGTGGAAGACAGGGCAGCTTCAATATTCCAGGTTTAAGCTGAGAGAAATTGGCTCGGGGAGATTCACGAGCGACAGAATTCACTGAAAAATCATGGCATACACACTATTCCTTTCCTCTTGTGGCTCGAAATCTGAAAATGTGTTTTTTCCTCCGAAATTTTCGTCACTCTTGTGCAGATGCGATGATATTGGAACATCGAAATCCATGTACCTGCCTGGCCTTCATCGCTCGGAACCAAGGATTTCAGGGTTGCTAGGATTTGCAAACATGTCGGAAGAGAATGTTAGTTTGCCATCTCGAGAATCACCATCGCATTATGCTTTACTTTCGTTGATGACGTGAAGCTTCGGCAATGATCTAGTTCTATTCTGCATTCGACCGAGCAACAAGCCTTTGACGAACGATGGTCACGATGAGGTCGGGCAGGCCGCGGCACTTTTCTCTGAGCGGCTGCCCGCAGCCTCTGCCCGACTAACTCCCACAATCGAGGTGAGGAAGGCCACATTGCGAACAACCTCTTCGAGCTATTCAGTAATGTGGGCTCTATTAGCACCTATTAAGTAACATACTCACAAATAGTGTTAATAGGTCTTGATGAAATCTTGTGAGTATGTTACTTAATAAGTCTTTTGAGTTATTAGAAATCCCTGGGCTGGTAGGTCCTTAGCGGATGGGCCGCCATCCCGCTTCGTCACGTGGCGAAGAAACCTGGAAAATTCAAGATATGATGAGCCTTAGGCAAATTTCCCGGGATTTGAGGCCCACATGATAGCATGCAGGTGGCTGCGGCACCCTTAATCTATAAATTTCCTTGACAGTTTCACAAAAATAGTACTTCAAAACTGCTTATTTTACTACAATGAATAAGAAAGGAAACGAAAACTTTTTATTTCAAATTTTAGCCGTAAGATCTTAATTAAGACCTATTGAGTAACATAGTCACAAAATTTCATCAACTCTGGCCGTACAAATTGAAAGATTTTAGTGTTCGAAGTTGAGGAAACGGTCCAATTCATCCTTGCGTTGAGTGGATTAGCAGACTTTGACTTCACTTGGTGTCTTATTTTTGCACTACACATACTCTAAATTCATCACCATCATGTCAAGCATGATATTAGTTCCTTGAACACAAATTTTTAGAGGTAAGAAAGGGGTGTAGCATATTTGAATAAATCATACAAGGAGTGGAGGTTCAATACTTGCCAATCCACGATTTTTTTTGTGAATTTAATAGGTTTTAGAATGAAAATTCGATTGGTCAGTAAGAAGGTATCCACCATATATTGATTCAAAAAAAATAAAAAATAAAAAATATAAAGATCTCTAGGTTTTATGTGGAAAAGATTTTTTTTTTTATTGTTGTGCGCGGCAAGGTGTGAAACTGTTTGACTTGCTTTAATATGCTATTTTTCACCAAAGATAAGAACTTTTTTTGACAATATGAAAGGAAATTATTTCACATTCTAGTATTGAAAATCTCACATTTAATAAAGTTTCCTTGTAAAAGTTCTTGAAGTTGTCCGATTTGCCTACACTAGAGAAGTTTTTTCTTAAGATAGCATAAATTTAATATTTATGTAGCTCCAATGAGAATAAAAATTAGAATAAACTCCATGTACCTCTTGTCTTCTTGCATCTTCATACATTTTTTTTAAGAAATTTAGATATAAACTACAACCATAGGAACGTGCCCAAGATTTGCAAAAACCTACCTCGGGACTATTTTCATTTAGGAATTAACATTAGTTCACTTTGGCGTAACTCCACTTCACCTACTTTTCTTCGAGTTCACCGTCTTCGTTGTGTATTTATGTTTTTTCCTCCCTCTCTTCTTCTTGTTTTTTATGGAACAAATGAGGTTGATCGCATCAACAAGGCCCAATAGCTCTACATTGCAAGCTATCGTGGGAAAAGTAAGCTCTTTAAACATCTGAAGTGGTGGAGATATTTGAATAACATACCAATTTAGTGGAAAATTCAAGTGACTTCCAGTATTGGTACCAAGGCACTATGGAGGAAGAGGAAAGGTAAACACATCGTTGTGGAAAGTCAAACTTGCCTAAGCCCTAGAGAAGTTACAAACTTCTCTAACTCCTATGGCTACAGTAATTATGTACTCTATAGCATCAGACAACAATTCTTTTGAGTTCAAATCTTTGTTGAAGTACTGGAAAGTTATAGATTTCTTCAAGACCTCGAGCTTCTCTATATTTGTAGCTACCATGTCAACTACAGTCTTTGTGTATTGGCTTCCAGCTTCTTTGTCCTTGAATTCACTAAGGCAAGAGCCTTGGCTTTCTTCCTTCTCAAAGGTTGCTTTGGAGAGGTCGCCGAAAGCCCTTCCATCTCTGTAGTCACAGTGTTGGGCTAGATGCAACGGAGTGTTTGGCTTTCATCTTCCTCAACAATGTCTTGGTACTAGTGTTGGAAGTTATTTGAGTTTTCCACTTTGGTATGTTTCGCAAATATTTGCAGCACTTCATATGTTTAAGTAGCTTACCTTTTCCATGATCGCTTGCACCATAGAGCTATTGGGCCTTGTTGATGGAATGAGCCTCAATGTCCCAAAATTTGTAAGTTGATAGAGACTATGCAAAGTGGATGAAAGAAGAAACATTATTGTAAGGCACTCTCTGCATGGGAATCCGAATTGCGTTATTTTGGACACTTCCGGTGGTCAAGGTGACATTCTAGAGGCCATGCACGACATAAACAAGTAAGCCATAATTCTTATTTTCATTGATTGATAATATTTTGAATTTTAATGCAAAAATTCTAATCTTTATATTTGAATGTGTAGGGCAAATCAGAATGCTCACGTCAAAACTACATTGGTGCACACGCTTCATCGTATTCAACTGTACGGAAGTCACAAGCTAGAGTATTTTAAACCAATGCTAACAGAAGATCAATATAAAGCCTGTGTAACAAAGACCATAAAAACTTGGTATCCCTTACCAGGTATCTAATGGTTAATTATATTTTCAAGTAAGTTAACTACATGTTCATTATCAAAATTTAAAATAGTGTCGTACTTGTTATTTGGTTCTTACGGGATTACATTGGATCAGGATGAAATTGTCCAAGCCTCACAAGAGGCCGGACAAACATACTCCGAAGATGTTGAGGAAGCTGACCAAAGTGAAGAAGGATTTCACAAATACATCGAGAAGGTGGTTACAAAAAAACAAGATGAACTTGGCAATCTATTCAACAAGTGCAGCTCCATTGCCAATCCGGCATACAAAGGATTATTGGAACAAGTAAGTTTCCTTGCAAAATTCTAAAGTTCAAGACTTTTTTTTAATCTACTATATACCCATGGTTAATTTATTTGTGTCGTTTGAATGCTTGGCATCTTTATACATGGTTGGATGCATTTGTTGTAGTACTCTGATCACCTAGGCTTTAATGAAAGTAGGATTATCTTTGGTCTTTTTTAGACTCTATATGATGTTGGATCCAACAACCTAGATCCTTGAAAATGAAGTATGGTGCATTTCTTTAAGGTGGAATTCAAATAGTTAAATTCAAAGTTTGAGCACCATGCAATATTTTAAGAATGAGTAGTTGTCGGATCCGACAACAGGAGGGAACATTTACATACCAAGCATCATATACAAGATCTTGGACTTAGGATTAACACCTCTAGAGTTGAACCATTGGAAAATTTTTTACTTTGTTTGATGTCGGATGGCAACAACCTAGATCCTTGAGAATAGTATGGTGCATTTCTTTAAGGTAAAATTCGTTTAGTTAAATTCAAAGTTTGAGCACCATGCAATATTTTAAGAATGAGTAGTTGTCGGATCCGACAACGGGAGGGAACATTTACATACCAAGCATCATAAACAGGGGAGAGTGTATGTGATTTTGCTTACGGATAGTTTTTGAGGAGTAAAAGAGGATATCGTTTGTAATTAGTAGTAAAAAAAACACGAATTGGTTTAAAATAAGGACAAATTTAATATTTCAAGGAGGAATATATAGCCACGCAGTAATCAATGCCATGAAATTGCACATTAGATTTATCATCTTGAGTTAGAAGAATAGTACTTGAAATTTTTTAGTAGAGTTGTTGGATCCGACAACCCGTTTCGAGTTGATGACTAAGTGGTGACAATGTTAGAGTTCACGAGTGCTGAATCAATATATTTATCAGTTGTAGGATCCGACAATCGATTTGGAGATGATAAGTAGCCAATGAAATAGTTAGGATTCTTTGTGCTCAATCGGTGTTGTTCCTAGTTGTTGGATCCGACAACCAGTTCGGAGATGTTAAGTACCTCGTGATAATATTAGAATTTTGAGAGCTAAATCTATAAAATTCTCAGTTGTTGGATTTGACTTCCTATTTGGAGATGATTAGTAGCTTGTGACAATGGTATGAATTTTGAGTTGTCAGATCCAATAACCATTGTGGGAGGCCAGGACAAGACATGTGATTCCCTTTGGAACAATAAATAGTGGAATTGGTGGCCGGTAAGCATTTGCTTGTCTCAATAATTAACCCACATACTCGTATGTATAGATACAAATATGTTGTGGAAGTGTATATGGCTCATAAGAACAATTAAAGTCTATTTGATGATCCATTCAAAGTATGATGTTCCTTTTAACTCATGATTGCTCTCTTTCATCAGTTTTAGACATGCTTGACTGATCTTGGAAGTAGTCACCCTTGTCTTTAGTTTCTGCCATGCTTGAATCAATATATTCTCTAATGTATTGGAAACTTTGAATGGCTATACTTTTCAAATATTGCTTCTTCGATGATGAGTCTTTGATGCGTCAATCAAAGAATATTTAGATTGTTATTATACTTATCTAATTTTCTAAGGGGAAGAAAGTGATTGCAGCCTTCACAAATTTTATGTACTGGTTTTGTAGGTTATATTCCACTACAACATCCATATTGCATCCAAGGTTGAGATGACCCTGGAAAAATTGCAACTCATTGCAACCTCATCAGTTCAGCCACAGTATAAGGTTCGCTGGCTCAAATGGTGGAATAATTCATCAAGCGTTAGACAAGACCTTCGCTTTCCAAAGCCCCCTGCTAGCGAGGATCATTTGAAGAAGTTTCTTATTCGCGCGACATTTTGGGCTGGTCTCGAGGAGATGGCCCAGAAGGAGCTTCTTCCATACTTAGATCTTAGTGGTGGAGTGGATAATTCAAAGGATTTCATATCCTTCGAAAACTATGTTGAGACATGGCGGATTATACTTTGAGACAAAGCTTTCTTCGGATATTTCACAGGAGAGATGGTGCATCAAAAGGGAAAACCTTTTGAGAGTGTCAAGGATGCCGACAAAGTAGTGAAGCATTTTTGCCTCAAGTACTTCTATGTCACCCATACCATTGAGCTAGAGTTCAAATTCTATTGTATTCACAAATTTGGTTTCTTTGAATTCTAACACCAATTTCCGTGAGTTTTAAAGGTATATGAGGCGAGAACTCTTACCTGCCGGGGCTATCAAGAAGCTGCCACCAATGGTTCATAGTTGGTGCGACCCCACCTCTTCAATGGAGACATTTATCTTAAATCCTCTACAGAAGAAGAACTATACCAGGGAGCATTTCCGTGAATGCTGCTGGTATCTAGAGTGTCCAAAGAACTTCTGTTTAGATGCAGAGGGGGAAGTAAAGCGTCTACTATCTCCTTCTACAGAGGTATCAGACGACGATGAAGATACAAGGTTGGTGAAAGAGACATTGCTTGAAGCCGACAAATCCTCAAGAAAAAAGAAGAAGGGCCCTGCTACAGGGGCATCTGTGATAGAGGTTACCACGAAGAAGGCCAATGTAAAAGTTGCAAATGCGACTAAATCTTCAGCTACTACTTCGAAGGTGGCCTCCTTTGTAAATTTTGGAGCTGAAGACAACACCACTATGACTGAAGCAACGACCTCCCCAGTTACCCTCACCTCTGCCGCTTTGAAGTAGCCAAATCCACTGCCCAAGATCACTATGTCCACTTTGGCCTACCAAGTGCATATTCTCAACACCTCTATTTTGAAGCAGCGGGATCTCATTCATAATGCATGTCGGTTTGTTCTGGAGTGCAGTCCCAATCGGTCTTGCAGACGTGGCGGGAAACCATGGATGAAAGGCACTGCTGATCTTGTGATCATGGATGTCCCTGAAGGCTTTCCCGTCCCTAACGTGTCAGATCCTTCTTCAAATGTTCCATTCTCGAACATTCGTGATCAACACTATTTCGATGAACTTTTTTATTTTGCCAATGAGGTATTGTATGATGACGGAGCAATGCTTCTATTTCTCCCCTCTGATAATGGAGAATTGCTTGATGAAATATCTTCATTCTATGGGGCTTTTGGTTTTGAGGCACTGAAGGATTGGACGGGAGTTAAACACTTGCCTATTTCTTCGGCAAAGACTCAGTTCACTACAACCAATCTTTTCAAGGTCTTATTTCTCAAACGGGTCCGTCGGTCCGTAGACTCCACCATCTGGAAGTCCAAGTTCTCTTTTTAGGACGTGCCAGAGCTTTTAGCCATGGACTACAATCTTAGTGTCAATGACACGATTATCAATTATTGCACAACTCCTTTGAAGAACGGTGAACGCGCTTAGCGCGGTCCAAGGGAGAAGGATGAGTACTTCTTTTCCTCTCTCATATTGTCTCTGACACGCCCCGGCGATGTGGTGATTGATGTTTCAATTGCTAGAGGTAATTCCAATACTTTCTATTGTCTCTTCATTGTTGTAAGGAATTTTCGATTTCTCTCTTTTCTATTACTGTGGATTTATTTTAATTACACTTTGAACTCTTTATAGGTAATAGCATTCGTGCCTGCAACGCTACTGGTAGACACAACTTCTCTCTGGAAAGCGAAAAGGAGTTGTATGAAGTAGTTCTTTCTTTGATGCAGACCCAAACATTATCTTTGGCAATTCTTTCAATTGCAAAAAATACCTTGGCACCAACTACTTCCAAGACCATGTGTCCTCCAACGGTGAAGATGCCAAGGCTTGAAGATCCTGAGTAAGTGAGTACACTGACATTCCTCTTCACTACATTTCTTCCATCAAGTACCTTCTACTCAGTCTATGTTTGATGTATTTTGATTCTTGCAGAGAATATGTTTCCCCCTCGAAGACTTGGGCTCTTCCCTTGTATGCGGAAGATGTTGCGAGGCTCCAAGCTTTGCAGGTCTCGCCGCCTTCCCCGTCTATATCACGTCCTAAGTACAACTCCGATATCATTATGTATCTTGATGTTGAAGTAGATCTTGAACTCTCAGAAGCATCTACATCGTCATTTCAGTAGTGTTGTTATTCTCCAGTCGTGACTCACTACGTTTGTTGTGTTACGATTCTATCGTTTTAGTTAATATAATCCCAGCTACCTTAAAGTGCTTTGGAAAATTGCTTTGTTCTTGTGTGATTGTCAAATTGTATAAAAATTTCAAACTTCCAATTCTTGTGACAATTGTTGGACCTGACAACCTCAACCATCTGCAGGACTAGACGCATTCTTGGCATTGAATCAAGTTCTCCATGTAATATCCACATCCTTGTATAACAGTTCTCAATTACTCAATCATCCACTAATTGTATCTGTTTTTTCCATTCATGACCCATTTTTCTCATTGTGTTCACTTAGCTTCATTCTATTTAATTTTTTAGTTTTTTTTTCATTGTAGCCTACTTATTCCCTCTTACATTTTATTTTCTTTTTCTTTCCATCTTCCTCTTCTTTCTCCACATTTAACTTGGTTTCCTATTTCCTTAGTTTTTTGTATTATCTTCTTTCTACTTCTCTCCTATTTTCTACACTTCTCTTCTATATCCTCCGTCTAACATTTCCTTCTCGTTGTAGGTCTAATCCATTCTCTAACGTGAGCAAAACATAATATTCTCCGTGGTTATAATAGTAATTGAATAAGCATGATATAGTATAAAATTACTCCAATTTCTACAAATGTATTTCTTAAACATTTTAGCAAATGCCATGAATTTACAAAAAAATCTTAAGGAAGTAAATTGTGCACTACCGGAATTGGCATGACAAATCATTTGTTGGATCTTACAACCCAAATGAACAAAACATTGAAGGGTGGCCACAGAGTCCCACCACGTCTTCAGCATTCTCACCAAACCACCTCATTTGCCACTATTTGCATGTATTTATGTTTCATGAGCAACAAATGTTGATCAAAATCAAGAGTTCAAACCCTGCCATGGTTGGGAGATTTTTTAGTCGATGTACATAAAAATTGGTGCAACCCGAAATTCTTCCATCTAAAGCAGGGTACAAATTATAGTTCTTAACATTAAAAATTCAATTTTAAAAAGGAGAAAAATTGAAGGTAATGTAGCATCATTCATACATAAAAATTGAAAGACCCTAAAAACCTTCACAGAAACTACAATTTCAACAAGTCCTCTATCGCAATTCTTTGCAATCTCCCGTTCGAATCCTAGAACATAAAAGGCAGCAGTGGCAGGATGAGTTTGAATTCTAGTTTTGGAGATTTTCACATTCTCCCATGTTTGTAATGGACCCAGTTTCTTAAGCAAGTTTATTACAAACCTATCAATGTTTGAATCCAAAAATTGAAACAACTTCCACGTGGCATTCAGGTGGAAAATAATTGGTGTACCATGGAATAAATCTTACATACAACTTAAAAACTAGCCCCTTCACAAAAACTAAACTTTCAACGGTTCTAAAGGAGGTGCTTTTTGCCGTCTCCAATTTCGAATCTAGTTTCATATTTGTAAATATATCTTCAATCCTAACACAATTTAACATTAAGTATAAGCTAAACCCTAAATTATAAAGAGCTCAAACGCTTTGAGGTTGATGAATGATGTTTAAAATATATTGGGTGGTTCTTTTTTAAATCATTTTCACCTCTAAACTTCTAAGGATTGTAATCCTAAGGCTTAAACACTTCTCACGTGGCATTAATCTGTAGTAAACAAATTAATCATAGAATATAAACTACTTAAATGTTACAAAAATGTGATTTACCTAAAAATTTATTTCAGTAGAAAAATAAAATCTTAATGCATATTCAAAAACAAGAGAACGAAATCCAGATTTCAAATGTGGATATTGTAGGCTCTACTATTGCAAAAGTTCCACAGAAATAGGCAATACGACACCAAATTTTCCACGGATATTGGGTACTCTAGAGCCACATCTCTACAGTTAATCATCCAATTTCTACAAAAACTGGGCCTCAAATTTCCGACAATTCAATGCTCAAAATTCCACCGCTCACGTCCCACCGCTCACTGAGCATTGCTCACCACTCACAAACTAGCAATCCTGGGAATGCTGGACCAGGAGATGGCAAAGGGAACCTTGTCTTTGGGAGGTACAAAACTGCAAAATTGTTCTTTACTCGCACCGCTATCCTTCGCACACTAAGAAAGGCCCTCCTGGTTCTCACCGTATTCCGCCTGAGGCAACAAGCGCTGCAATTGCAACTTTGGAGGCTGGTGGCATTTCAATCAACTGTGGAGATGAAGACTGATTCTTATTTCAATCGGCTGCCAGCCGATGGATTGCTGCTTAATCCTAATCATAGGACTCAATTGTTGTCAGATCGCACTGTAGGTACTATTCTTGGTTACTAGATGGCGAGGTCTCTTTCTGGATAGTAGAGAGCGTTCTTGTCGGCTCCCCACCAAGTGCAGCTATACGCTAGACTCAACATATGCAAATGTTTCGACTATTTCTCACATATGCAATCATTTTTGTTTGTCAATGTGTTGTCAACTGGTGGCTTCATTGTTTTGTATTTAGCTCATTTCTAATCATATCTAGCCTCCTTGTGCTTACAAACCACCCTCCCCTATCTAATGCATGTCTCCACTAGTCGCAAAATTTGAGCCTTTTATTCAAAAGAATTTTATGCTCATGATCGCGGACTTTGTGCATGACGCCATCCTCCATCACGGTTTGTTTCACCTTATCCTCGAACACTACGTCTCGGCTGCCCGCTGACACTTGATCTACAAAATTAGGTAGCAATCCTACACAAGTTATCATAAAATTATGAAAACTTTAACATAAGATCACATTGTTGCAATGAACACAAAGCACAACATTAGTAATAATGTCAATTGAAAAATTAATAAATAAATAAAACACATGATATGGGTGTACGGCTCTCTATGCCGTCTATGACATGAATTTGACTTTGAGTTTTTGGTTTTTTCCACATTCATTGAATATTCATTAATCTTACCAAGATTCAATATATTCCAATTTGAGGGCTTTTGGATCCAATGATGATATAATATATCATTGTAGATAAATTCATAATAACATCTTAAAGATACATAAGATCCAACTCAAAGAAGCCTCTTGAAAGCAATATGAGACACACATCAAACTGGTTGTAGGACCCTCAGATTTAAAAGGTAGTTAGTAGTGCATTGAAATTATTAGTTGAATAAGGATCAACAATGATGCTAATATACATGAATACAACACCCAACAATCAAATACCATTATACCCTTGTGCCAAATCATTATTTACTTCTAAAACCAAAAGTCCAACAAAGTTCTAAAAATAAAATATTCTTCAAAATCCAGAATTCACCAAGTTAAAAAATGACGTTTTGAAAAAACAATTTCCAAAATTTTTGACATCTATTTCAATTAATTATTTTTGCCGAATCCAACCCTTGGGTACGGAAGCCCATTTTGCGTACTCAAATCTCACTGTCCATGAGTTTCTACAAAATAAGGGCCTGGAAGATGGAGTGGAAAAATTAAAATTAGCTGAAACTTATTGGAAAATGATCCATCATTCTGGAAACGCTAGAGCACTCGCGCGTCTAGCCACGGCAACCCGCGACAAGAGCAGGCGGGGCGTTCCTGTGTGCAGGGAGCGAGAAAGAGAAAGAAACCTTAGCTCGGACAGTGTAAAAGAAGAGGCGCTCGACGTCCCCGCGCGGCAACCGACGTCCCACCGCGGCTGGCAACGGCACGGCGAAGGCGGCAAGGGGAGGCAGGGCGTCGTCGTCTCCAGAGAGGAAGAGAGAGAGAAGGCAGAGGAGCACGGTGCAAGGAGAAGCGGGAGGGGACGGTGAAAGGGGGGTCTTGCGCAGCCTTGCGTGCTCATCGCGAGTCGTGCCAAAATCGCGCTCCGCTGCGCCACGGCCTTACGCTCCCCGCGAGAGACCCCGAGGCCGCCGCTGTCCGCGCTCCGCAGCCGCAGCCGGCTCGGATTCCCGAGTCGGTACATTACCCGATTGCGTGCTCCGCCGCCTTCGCAATCCGGGACGGGACCCGCGGGTTTTCCGCCCCTGGGGTTTGCGCGGCCGCGCCAATCGCCGCCGGCCGTGCTGTATGCTACGTACTCGGCGGGAGTGAGTTCGTCGCCGGCGATCGACGCGCGGGTTTGGGTCGCTGGTTCGGGGGTTTGGGCAGGTGAGTTCGAATTGTGCAATTTGCGCGGGAGGGATGGGGGCGATTCGGGCGTCGGGGTTGACGGGGGAGGGCTGGGGTTGGTGCAGGGGCAGGATGATTGAGGAGGAGGGCGACGGCGAGGCGCGGGAATTTGCCGGTTGGTGTTTCTTTTTGTGTGTGTGTGTGTGTTGGTTGTTTTCTGGGAGGGTGCGTGTTTCTTTCGAGCTGAGGGTAGCGGGGCGGGTGCAGTGGGCGCGTGGGGCGAGGGCGACGGCAAGGACGTGGGGCGTGGGGCGAAGCGGGGGGGCAGCGGGGGTGGGGGGCGTAGAGTGCAGCCGCGCGGGACGTGGACGGAGGAGAGTATGAAGGAGGCGATCAAGGAGGTGAAGAAGGGCACGTCGTCCATCGGCAAGATCGGGGAGAAGTATGGCATCCCGGAGTCGTCCATCCGCGACTGGCTGACGGGCAAGACGTCGTCGAAGAAGAAGGGCCCGCGCACGGTGCTGAGCAAGGAGGAGGAGGAGGCGATGGTGGACTGGTGCATGGACATGCAGCGCAACGGGCACGCGATCACGTTCTACATGCTGCGGAGGAAGGTGGCGGACATCTGCCAGGGCCGCGAGACGCCGTTCCGCAACGGCGTGCCGGGGAAGAGCTGGATGGACTGGTTCCGCAAGCGGCACCCGACCGTGATGATCGAGGCCGCGCACTCGCTCAAGGGCAAGAAGCGGACGGACACGCCGCGGGGGCGCGGGCTGCTAGGTACCGTGGAGGCTGTGCATGCCCTGGCCCGTGCTGTCTGTTCTAGTTGAGAGTCATGGCAGTTTTTTCTCCGGTCATCAAGCAGGATGATTTTCCACGGGTTTTCAGGTCCTCTGCTGCAGAGGTTTTATTATACTCTTTTGGTTGTGGCCAAGCCTAGATATTCTGGTCAGAGGATCAGAGCTGATGGAGCTGTGACGGTGTTACGCAGATGGCTTGATTGCAAGGGAAGAGGATGACGGGACAAAGAGGGACTTGTTTGGTGCGGCGGGCAGCGACCCATCACCAATGGAGTCGCATGACACGCGCGACATCGTGCTTCAGGTCTAATATATTTTTTTCATTCCTAGATTTGATGGAATCGGATTCGCTCTTTGAATTGTAGTAAAGAAATTGTGCTTGCATCTTGTTCTGGCGATGTGAGAAGTTTGTATTATATGTTGATCTGAATACTTCCACATGCAGGACTGAACATAAATGTTGTTGCACTTTTGTCTAGTTACTGCTTCTTATTGTAAAGTGAGGAAGAAATGGTCATAGGGTGAAGCTGGATCGTTGAAAGAGGTGGATTCATATCTAAGATTTTATAAGCAATCGAGGACTCTTCTGGTGGCAATTTTTTGAATTTTGTGTTTTTTGAAACAGCTGATTCAGCATGAACCGCACATGGAAGCTCAGCTTTCGAACCAGATGCAGGGATCGATGTCAGCCGAGATGCAGAACCACCTCGCATCGCATATGTCATCTCAGCTTCCGCCTCCAAGGACAGTGGAAGTGGGTAATCAGGAAGAAAGCACACCTGCCTACGAGACCTGGAGAGGTGTGGATCTCTTCTTTATTTAGCAACAGATAGCATAGCGAGTATAGTACCTGTTCACTCTTCTGCATTTCTTCTGCATCAGGTAGTGTGATCCTCAGTTCATAACATGAAGTTGTCTTCATTCTTGTCTGTATGTATGTTCTGAGTTGTACACGGTGGCTTTGAAACAGTCACGATGATCAAGTAATACCAACGTTCAGTGTTTGAGTGAACGGATGACATCTTGCAGGTCTGAATCGTGGAAACCATGACCATGAACGTGAGGACGCTGGTGCGACAAGCTTCGACAGCGAGGATAGTGGTAGCTTTCCCTCCAGCGACGATGGCCCAGGAGGCAGGTACGCAGTGGTTTCCACCATCCCTAACCTTCTGCAATTTCTGTTACTTGTTCGGACCGAAAGCGTATGTTCCTTCATTAGTGTGTTTGAGGTGAAACTATCGCCTGATTTAGGAGCAGCGTGTTGAAATATTCCAAGTGTACTGCATTGGTCGTCATGTTTTGTTTCTAAGTGCGTGCGTTGGTATTTTGACTCAGAAGATGGATGGAGTTTCTGGACGGGATGGCGGGACTCGAGCGGGCGATCAGAGAGAGCGACGACCGCAGAGACCGCCGCCTGGAGCGGCAGCTGGAAGCCAATGAGCGCATCGCCGCCAACCTGATCGGGGCTCTCAGCCAAGTGTCGGAGTGCCTGCGGAGCATCAGCAGCCGAGGAATGAGCGCGGAGCTCGGGGTGGCAGTGAGCGCACTCGGGAACCTGGGAGGATCCATCGCAGGCTTGACTGCCAATCTAGCAGAACAGCAACAGCAGCAGCCATAGTGCGTCTTACTTGCAGAACTGCCATGATCAATCAACGCACAGATCAATGAGGAGACAGACAAACCCTGGCTAGACCCGAGCTCCCGGACCCCTTAACACCTTGCGAAGCTGGAAATGATTAAGACAGAAGCTCCTTGGAGGTCAAAGGTTACTACACACGATTACCACTGCCTCGATCATGTCGTCCTCTGAACCATCACCTTTTCTATTTCCCTTATGTAGTGTGTAATCTGTACAGGATGGAAATCCTTTCTTGAACCACTTGAGTCCGCAGGGAAGCTCAGACAAAACAGCATCCCTTTTTTTGGGGATCATCTTCATGCTCGAACACTGTCTATTCTGGATGTTTGTTGTCTCCTAAACAAGTTACCAATCTTTCCAATACTCGCTTCGCAGTTGTAACCCCATCGGTCATCGTCAGTATTGAAATCCTTATCCACAATTATGAGCCTGGTTTGCAGAGACTCATTAAGCACACAGCAATAATTCAGAACACTGGCAACCACAGTGCACACGAGTATTATTTTTCTCCAGCTAAATGCCGAGGTATTGCCCAGATACAAACTAGGTATCACCGGAGTATCGCCTCAGTATCTCCACTGCAAGGAAAATTGTGAGGAAAATGCAGTGTTCACAGTCCAAGTGATTGCGTGACAGCGAAGAAGCGCAGACGCAAGCACGGTTAATTAAGAATTCGCAGCAGCCATTGACAATCATCTTCCTCGACTCGGTTAGGGACGCATCTCTTAGCTCCGTCTTCCTTGCAAATTTCGTGCAGATCCTTCTTGCACGGAAGTCTAGAGGCTCGATCCGCTGAAGCGCATCGCAGGAGGAGACGGAAGAGAAGTTGGTGGAGGAGGAGACGGAGGAGAAGAGGAGGAGGTGGAAGAGGAGGCGGAGAAGAGGAGCTCAGGTTTGGTGATCAGCGGTGAGGTTTCCGCAGGATTTTTGGCGACGGCGTCTTCGTCCGCTATCGCTGACGCTCGCTTTCTTGAACAGTTAGTATTGCGCTCCTTTTGTTGCTCGTGGAGATTACCTTTCCTCTTGTTTCTTTGCCCGTTTTCTTGCGCCCTGACGCTCGCGGGACAGAACCGTTCGGCGTTCATCTTTCTTGCGCTCGTTTGGTTGCATTTGCTTTAGAGATCGTCTTTAGTTGTGCATTTTCTTCTGCATTTGGTTATCTATTCTCTGCGTTCTTCCCGTTTCTTAGTGAGCTTATTTTTTTGCAGTTAGGTGACTGAAGAGTTCCTAACGTTACGTGAGTGCAGCTAGTAAGCTTGTTTTCTGCTCTTTTCTTTTGAAGGAGGTAAGATTTGGTTTCAAGGCGGAGACTCGGAGCAAACATGGCACAAAAGAAGATGGCGCCGGTGGAGGAGGTGTTGCAGAGCGACGTGAAGCTCAATTTAACTAAAGTCGTAGGTATGTGAATATTCTTGTTCCTTAAAACCTATCTCCCTGTGTTAGAAGCGCAAATTAGAAGCTCCAGGTGGTGCTTGTTTTTATGGATCCAACGTGGACCATTCTGGTTTGTGCATTGTGTTTCTTGCTTTTTGTTTGTGTATGAACATTGCTGGATGTGGCGCACTTATTGGAGGTGGATATGAAGTAACTCAGTTGTGTTCCTCTCTAATTTGGATGCCATTTGTGTTTGTCGACAGCCCCTAAGCTTACGGGATGGCAGCTCAAGTTGTTCCTTCGAATCCAGAATTTGCCTCTTCTTGGAGGTTTGATAAAATCAAATTTGATGAGATTGAACAACATTCCACAGGTGCGGACAATTCGGTCCAGATGGATTGTGATCTGGTGGGCAGGGTTTTTTCTTTTCTTGATCTGAAGACTTCAACTATATTCTTGTTACTCTCAAGTTGGAAGTGCGAAGAATTTCAGACTATTCTATTTCATGATTTAAGATTGGTACACTACAATTCATTTACCTTACATATTTGTATTTATTTTGGTTTGCAGTACCTGCGCGAGATTATCATACCTGACACACCCATGTATCAACCTGAATATCCCAGCAATGGTGAGTTTGTCTTCTGTGGTGATATGATAAAGTTGTTACATAAGATATCCTGTTCATTTCTTTTTTTCTTTTATGACTTGTTGTTAGTTATGTAATGTCTGCAATTTTATTAGGTATCCCTTTGGTCGAATGGGATGTGGTAATACCTACTTATTCTCGTTGTCTAAATTTGTAGAAGCTCCTGAAGCAGCTGTGAAGCTCTTATCAGAGGAAAGTGATCCCACGGAGAGAGTGGCATGTGCTCTCGACTGCTTACCTGCAGCAACGTCTCATTTTCAGAATAAGTCACTTCCCTTTCTGTACTGGACGATTCGAGATTATGTTGAGGCCTATACGACTGGCCGTGTCACGCCAACCCAGGTGAGACTTACAGTGTCTGAAAGAAGGTAGGGTTGGTTTATTACCTCATAAGCATATAAAACTCTAGCTGATGGTATATGTATTGGTATACAGAATTTATGTACTTGAACTCTGGAGAGAAAGAACTCCTCATCGACTCCACTTGTTTTAACTGCAACTTTCGTATTCTACATGTGTCTGAATGAATATCTCAACCGGTGTAGGTAGCAGAACGCATAATTGCAGTTGTTGAGGAGGCAAAGAAAAAGAGTCCATCGTTGGTATATTTCAGTTCGCTCCTCCCTGAGGATGTGCTCAAGCAAGCGGCTGCCTCCACTGATCGTTACAAGAACGGTGAGTCATTTATATATAATTGATTGGTAATTTATTTTTCTTCCAGACTTTGTTTGTTCTACTACCAGGAGTACATGAAATTGTGAAAAATATTCTCCAACGTAGGTGGTCCTATTTTACAGGGAAGATGCTGTCTGTGCTTGATGGTGTACCCTTAGCTGTGAAGGATGACATGGACTGCTTTCCGCATCCAAGCACAGGTATACTTGAAAACTTTTTGTTTCCAACGCCTTGCAACTTGTCGTTGCTTGAATTGTGACTAATATATGGTCAATTCCCACTCTTCAGCTGGAACAAAGTGGCTTCCGCAAGTGAGAGAAGTGAAAAAAGATGCGGTGTCCGTTGCAAGACTGCGAAGTTGTGGCATGGTTATTATTGGAAAGGCAGTGATGCATGAACTAGGAATGGGAACTACTGGCAATAATCCTCATCAGGGGTACAGCTTTTTCATGTTCTTTCAACTTTTGCAGTTCAGGCATCGTCCACTACTTGTAAACTAAGTCAATGGTCGTCTTCGGTATTAACTTCTTTGATGCAACAGGACGGCAAGAAACCCCCATGATCTGCAACGGTATACTGGAGGTTCATCGTCTGGTCCTGGTGCAATTGTGTCATCAGGGTTGTGTCCCGTTGCCTTGGGTACCGATGTTGGAGGTGAGGATGCAGATACAGTATTGTCTTTAAGCTTCATTTGACTTAGCTATTTTTATTTCTCATTAACCCATAAACGTCAGAAGGTGCCACTGGTGGCCACAGTGTTCTACATGTATGGGGTTGTATTTGAACATGATAAGGTTTAGATATTGAAATGACCTCCAAATGAAAGATGTTAGTTGAAAAATCTTCAACCCAAAGGTGTAAGTCTTGCTAAACTTTAATACATTTTTTTGTATTCTACAGAGTAAAATATGTACCAGAATATACGGTTCCCGACTGACTAGGGTTAAGCAGAGATGTGAAGATAGTTTTGCAGTATTCATGATGAATATCGAACGTGGGGTGTTTAATTTGCAAATACAGGATCGATCAGGATACCTTCAGCTTTATGTGGTAATATTGGTTTGAAGCCAACATTTGGACGGATAACAAATGAGGGGTACGAATCGCTTTTATCTCCACAGAAGTTTCTTTTCTCGCTTTATTACTGGAAATTATCTTTTAATTACGGGGATGTCACGGTGGAAATAGGTGACTTTTATTTTTATTTTTATTAAAAAGCGATTGTATGTTGATTTTTTTGTTGATGCTTAGCAGAGGAGGCAACAGAATGAACGTCTAAAACTCAACAATGTGTATTTGTCCATCTTTTAATTCATAAACATCGTTTTCAGATGTTCATGAGCATTGTAGTGATAGTATGTAGCACTGCTTGCCTTACCTGGAAGGCCTAGTTCATCTTATTTGTGATCTCATATAATCTTTGTATCGATTGGATGGATTTCGCAGATTGTTTTGTGTGGGATGGTCCATGGAGTCCTGCGGTCCCATTACAGCAACCACAGAAGATGCAGTGCTTGTGTAAGTAATTATGTTAGGCATAAGAGCTGTGTGCATTCTTCAGTGAGGTGAAAGTTTGATTGTGATTCTGGTACGGAATTGTACAGACATTATCTAATTATATATAGAGATATTATGTGTCTGGTGATCCCAGACAGTTCCGTGCAGGAATCGGTCGAATAAAATTAGTTGGATGAAATACTTGGGATAAACTACTAGCACTGCCGTAGGGATACGGTATCATGCCAGGACAAGGTATTACGCCAGGACAAATCTCGCGTCGGAACGGGGTCTTGGGGACTACCCTTGCCCCCACGGGACGGCGGGGATCTACACTTGTTCGTAAATAATTTGGGGATGCTAGACATTTGAGTGGTAAGTCTACAGCTGACTGTTGTATTTCTCATTAAGACAGCTCTGTGTGCGTGCAGGTATGCAGCAATGCTTGGAACCCATCCAGCTGACAAGTTCTACAGTCGTCCGGTTAGTATATTCTCTCTAGTAAGATTTAGGATTTAGGTTTTAGGATTTTCCGATGACTTTGTCTTTCGGCTTTACAATGGAATCTTCTGGCCATCTTGCAGCTTCCCCCATGTATACCGGAGCTCAATACCGGTACTCAAGCCACTCTGGGTTCTCTAAAACTTGGCAAGTACTCAGACGTAAGAAATTCTTCTCAGCTGCTTCGCTGTTCTCAGGACGTTATGTCAGGATTAAGAAAATAAAATATACTAAATAAATAAATAAATAAATCAACTAATTGAGTTAAAGTAATTGTGCCGGGATTGTAGATGAGTGCCCTGCTTCCTTGACCTTCTCTTGTAATTTTGCGTGATGTCGTCAGTGGTTCAATTCAACCTTTGACAAGGAGGTGGCTGAGATCTGCAACGAAAGCCTGAATCTTCTTATGCAGGAATTTGGGACTGAGGTATGTGTTACTCATATCATCAAAGAATTATTACACTTGTATCATCCTCTTTTGAAACAACTAAAGTCGCAGCAATCCTTTCATATTATCCCTGCACAACTCATACAAGTGGCTAATATTTGAAATGTCTGTTGATACGGAAAATGCTGTGATTGCAGACCAAAGAAATTACGTTGCCTGAGTTGGATGAGTTAAGAATTGGGCATCTTACAACTGTAGGCTCCGAGTATTCTGCTGCGCTGACAGGCTTTGACAAAAAGTTGTGAGTGACCTTCTGTCTTATTTATTTCGACCTGCTATCAACTACTGCACAGTAATGTACATGTTGTAATAAGTTAGTAACCCCTTGTTTACTTTTGGTACATGTGATTCCAGATTGCAAAAATTGAATCTCGAGACTCGAGGGACATTCAGTCTGTTTAACGAACTCACAGCTTCTGACTTCTTTGCTGCCCAAAAGATCAGGTTCAGTTCACCGGTTCATTTGTTTTATTTAAATCTGCACGAGAACAAATAAGTTAGTTTGAGCTACGAAAACAAAACAAACATTCTGCGCAAGTACATTATTGCCTCACAGTTGCATTCTTTCTATGGGGCCGGCCTTGCAGACGTCGGGCCATGTACTTCCACATGCGAGCTTTCGAGACTGTAGACGTCATTGTAACTCCAACCACTGGGTGAGCGAGCGTTGCACACAATTATTTATCAAACAGATTGCTGCTACCTTCAGCCAACTAACTCCCAGGTCATTGAATTGTTTGCAGTACAACGGCACCAGTAATTCCACCTGCGGCTTTGCCGGTTGGGGAAAGTGATTTGACAACTACAGGTAAACAAGCTAGCACAAATTAGTTGCCTCATTTTTGAAAGACTCGCCATCGGTGAATTTGTCTACAGCCCTGTGACACTTCTGAAAAGTACTGTCTGACGCACACACATGCTCAGGCAATTTGATGCGGTTTATTCAAGCTCCAAACTTCCTCGGGCTGCCTGCTATTTCTGTTCCGGTAAGTGGTGAGACTGTCGGTGAGACTGTCGGTGAAAAACGTCGGTTAAAATGTCGACAGTGGGATTCGAACCCACGCCCTTTCGGACCAGTACCTGAAACTGGCGCCTTAGACCAACTCGGCCATATCGACGAGGGCGTTGACTGGTTATTACACCGCCAGATGTGAAGCCGAGTTCTCTGTAGCTGTATAGCAAAAGAGTAGTTCATTTTAGGTGTCTACTTTGGTGTGTTGGAAGAAAAGTCCTAGGTGGGTTTTCTGTTACACATGAGATTTTCAAAGCGCCGTACTGATCTTCATGATAATTCTGTATGACGTGAAGGTTGGCCACGATTCCAACGGATTGCCGGTCGGTTTGCAGCTCATTGGACGGCCGTGGCAGGAGGCGACTCTGTTGCGGGTGGCAGTGGCGATGGAGGTATGTTGTTTGTTTGCAACTTTTCTCAGTTTTGTTTTTTTCTGCCCTGTTCATGAAACAACCAGTTTTTGATATCGAGTCTAAGGTTTGGACCACCCCTGCACTGCGAGTCATTAACCAGTAGGTTTCAAACATAGAGCGACAGGAATAAATGCAAAACAAGCACATCTGGTGGAGTTGGAGTTCCAGTTCGTGCCCGAGGAAGTCTATTTCTTTATTGATACAGGTTAAAGAAACTGAGTTTGTGCTCTTTTCCAATTGAGTTTGTACTAATTTTAAGCTTGTTTATTGCACTGGCAGGAACTCTGCACGCCTTTGCGAAAGCGACCAGCTACATTCTACGACATTTTGGAGTAAAAGCCATGGATCATCTATGACTTGGTGAGTTTCGGAAATCAACTTCCATCTCTGTACGAGAATATCTGTGTTCTTCAGTGGTCCATCAGGTGTCAGGAAGCTCAAATATGAGAAAATTCTAAAAAAACTAGCAACCCTGTCAGTTCTCTAGTATTTATCAGTTTACATTGGAGAAAGTAAACTTGTTCATTGGACCCTCCTGGCTTTGTTGCACTCTGATCAGTTCAGGTATTGTTGATAGTAGCGATGATTTCCCCCTTCCCGTTGAAAAGTTTATGTTAGACTGCACTCAAAGTCGACGGAGAGTTAGATGGGTGGTGAAAGCTTTCTATAAGGATATCGGTCTCTTGGAAGTCGTAGGAAGGGCCTCGTTATAGGTTTGTGCCTGCTCTGAACTCTGCCAGTCACACTGGGTTCCCTTTGGGTAATTTCCTGCATATCAAAGTGGCTGTTAGTTTCCCCTTAACTGGAGTGTCATAAGCTTGAAACCAACTTTCTTGAAGAGTCAGAGGAAGTAGAAGAAGCGTACTTTGAACTGCTTCGGTTCTTCAGTACTACCAACCATCCCACTCAGCTCCTGCTGCAAACCCTGAATCTCGTGCAGCAACTTCCTGACGATTTCGTCCTCTTGGGCGGAATCACAGAGAGCTGCATCGTCGTGCTGGGATTGGTCGTCACTGGAGTATCCCCCGAGTCCGTTATCCTGCCAATCGAATGTCACATATGGTTAAGCTCAAAGCCTCTAAGCCTACAGTGAGGAGTGAGTTTTCTACCTTTTGAGCCAAAGTCTGTAGAAACCCACGTAAAGTGGGGAGGAGAGAGAGCAAGGAAGCCGTGTCCACTGGGAGGCATGCCAGGTCGCCCAGGTCCGTCAATCTTTGTAACTCCATCTCCGAGTCCTGCAGCTGCGCCTCAGCTTGCCTTTGGCGTTGCTGCCAATCTTCCACCTCCTGCTCCTTCTTTACCATCTCCCTGTAATCCCGTGGCCACCAGTTGTCATGAATGATTGCTCTACACTTCTCTGACCGACTAGAGCATTTGTTGCTTTTGCACACATGCAGTTTGAAGAGCATACCAATCAAGTCGGTCCAGTTTGTGCAGCGCAGCATCCAAGCTCTTCTTCTGGAGGTCGAACTGTCTGAATACCAGTTTGAGGTCCATTGGTTAAGGTATGACAAACTCAAAAGCACTGTAGTGAGTGTTTTGGAAGTAACCAATGGAAAAAGTAAAGTTTGTCTTTCTAGTAAGTTTTCATTTCTATCTATAGATGTCTCTGCTTGCGCACTTAGGGGTTAAATAGAGATTCAGTAAATGTACTAAATCTTTCAACATAAAATAGAATTTTAGGAGGGGTTACCTCTCCTTTTTCTTCAGTTCGGCCAACTCCTTGGACAGACACGCTTTCTGATGCTGCAGCTTGGACACTTGCCTCTTCACCCGTTCCACTTGCTGCATCTTGGACACTTGCCTCTTCGCCCTCTCCACTTGCAGCATCGACTCGTCTTCAGGAATTAGTTGGTCCTGCTTAAGAAACACTGGAGATGAGGAGGCCGACTCTTGGTTTGCAGCGAAGCGAATTCAGGTGCGCATCATTACCGTGGTTGCCAGATTGTTGACACCGGCAACTATTACATCTGATGTCACGTCGGATAGCGTCTCACTCGTCATGTTTTTTATGTTCTTGAGCTTCATCTTCACGTCGATTGTCTGGTCATGGTGGAAAGTTAATTTGTAAGGATACATAGTTGTCGATATCAGCGCATTACAGGGGTGCATAGCTGGAATTGGACCTTGATTTCATATTCAGTTGCACACTCGAGCAATGCAATTTGGAGCTCCTCCATCTCCCCGCTGACCAAATCACCGTTACTTTGCTGCGTTCAATGGAGTTGCCCTCAATGTGACACAAGAGAAAATATTAACACCGTAGTCACATAAGGTAGAGCATACTATTCCCGTGTGAGACCTGTGGATGATGTTTTTTTTTTTCCTGCACTGAATTTCAAATTCTTAAATCCTAATTCGATTACCTTGTACGGAACATAACCAAAATGGTGGTAGGTGATTGGTGCTTGTACAGAATGCTTACACGCATGACTAGATGTTTTCTACACCAGCTCCGCATATAAGAGAGTATGGGGTTTTCTACGTTAAATGCCGTTGACTAGGGGAAGAGAGTAGTCACCGATTCAGATATTAAATTGGCAAGTTACGTTTACCGATTCAGATGTTGGATGGGCAACGTTCACCGATTCAGCTGTTGGATTGGCAACGTTCACCGATTCGGATGTTGGATTAGCAACGTCCACGGTCTGCGCAGCTACTCCACAGGCATCTCGTTCAGTGGAGCCTGGCGCGACTGTAGCATTCGTGTCTGATGGCTTCCCTTGATCACTTGCTTCACCAGCTTCGTGCCCTGACTCGCTCTCCTTGTTCGCCTTCCACAGCTTGAACGAGACGAAGCTAGTCTTCTCTTTGGCGCAGTTCTCTTCACAAGAAATCAGGAATTAATCTGCCTCCAAAGGAGGAAGAGAACCAGGACGAGGCGGGGTCGATGATACTTACCAATATCGGCATCAGGCCTAGCCGTGACTCGTGAAACAATGACTGGGGGGTCGTGGCCAGCAACGCTGGCCCAGGGGCCAAACTCCTCCAGGTGACCTTGGAGTTCGTCCAGTGAAAGAGGAGTCAATTTCCGACATGGGCTGCCCACTAGAGGATCATTCCAGCTGCAGTTCGATGCCAGGTCCAGAAGAGAGCAGTCGCTTCTGGGACTCTTCACACAGTCTTCCTCCTCGGAACAGCATGATCCGTTAACAGGCGCTAATATAGTCTGCAAGAAAAAAAAAGAAAAAAGGTTCTTATTGAGTTATCTGTCAAGTCACTACAAGATATCCCTTTTTATTTATAATACTACTATTTGATCACTCCAAATAGTAGAAGAGCTTGGTGGTCTAATCCTTCAATTAAGTATAGACGAGGGTGGTGGCCTCAGGCCACAGTGAAAGAATTTCGAGAGAAAAGGGCAAGAGCCATGGGAAAGTATACCTTCTCAGACCATCTTGTTTTCTTGCTGACAGAGAGCTGGAGCTTTTTGTTGGAGCCGTCGTCCTGGCTCTGCATTCTCTTCACGGACCGCTCACTAATGGGAGGAGTTCCCGGGGTCGACTGAGCGTTGGACACATCTTTGCCCACAGATAGGCACGGTTTGCCGCTGAGCTCATCCCGAGACCGTTTCTGATGAAGACTCTGGAAGGGCATATCTGTCCTCACACCACTTGTTTCCTCACTCGTGCAATTCTCCACTGGGCTCACATTGCTCGCTTCCATATACCAGTATGTCGCACTCTTCTCGGCTGGAGAATCGTCTGCCATCATCTCCCCACTGCCACACCATAGGGTACGTCAGTCTCTGAAACCTACTTTAAACTTTCCGAAGCATTATTTGCAAGTAATAACGTTCATGTGAGGTATTTTTTAACTCCCCTCCCTAAATTTTCATAATTCAAAGTATGGTTTTTCATAAATGACTTCATGATATAGAATGTTTCAGACATAAAAATAGACGGAAATATTGCAAGCATAATTCAAAGATTGGCTCATCTGCACCTGTGCTGCACTGCCTCGGTGACAATCACGTCCAGAGATGAAATGTCAGAAGCGGTGCCGGTGGCAAGTTCGGCTGGCACTGCTGCCTCCTCCGGCCGTTCCTGCATTCCTTCAGAAAAGGATACGTCTTCCGGGTGCTTACAGCAGCCAGACTCCAAAAATCCTTTCTTTCTATGAAAGGTATCGTGAGGTAAAACCTGTTAGAAACCCACATCAGGAAAACTGAAATAATCTCTATATAGATAGGTTCAATGTTAATGCAAGGTTTATGTGGTTGAATATAAAATTACTGAATGAAACTAAACTAAGTCTTACATTCACATAACCTTGATTAAACAATATGATTAAAATCATATCTGTTACTTATGATGCAATATGAAGTAACATACCAAACAACAATATCAAAATGAGAATAGACTTCAAGTTTCTCTGTTATCCTCTCCGACATTCCAAAACAACATGACGTAACATAACTAACAATCCCTTTTCACAATAAAAAATATGAACTTCAAGGAGTTTTCTGATTGGCATTTCTGAAGGGAAGGTTTTGGTTTGCGAGGTGCACCTTGTTTCCGGGCCACAATGCGAAGACTGGTGGCTCATTCTCGTCCGCGCTTGCTTCGATGTGCTCCGGCTCACCCTCATCGAGATGGGACCACGACAATATCATCTTCTCCACCCCGTTGGCGATCTCCTCTATCACGTTGTAATCGAGGTTCGGGGGACACTTCTCCGTGTCTTGGTCCCTGCCATGCAGCAGCAGCTCCTGCGCCTTGTTCTTCTTCAGGGCCCCTGAATTACGCTGCGATGTGTTGCTCTGCGTTCTTCTCCCAAGTGGCGTGATCTTCACTTTAGACCGCGCCATGACTGGCACATATGCGGGGTGTTCACTCTTATTTTCTTGGCTTCCTTCTGAGATTTCCACTTTGAACACTGCAACAAATAGGTGACCGTTGATTGTCAGTTATTGTCAGTCATCTTGTGTGGTTTGACGCGAAACAACTTCACTGAGCTATGACGTTGCCGTCAGTAGCACAAAGAAAGCGGAAATAAGAATGCAATTGTGAGAGTTAGGAAGAGAGCAGAAACCTAAGTTTATAAAACCTAGGATTGTAGTTGAGTCTGACTTGAACACGAGGCTTCCCAAATATTGCAAAAGCAGGAGAAACATTTACTAAGTGAAGCTCAAAAACCCTGATATAGTTTTCATTCTTCAAACCCTAGAACTCAACCCAGCACTTCAACAACCAAAACTTCTACCAGTGCATTACCTGCTGCATACCTGCTCACCGCTCTCGAAGCATCAATTAATTTCCATAAGCAGGGACTCTATTTCTGTGAGCAAAACCGCACAGAGAATTACATCGGAGGGGACAATTATGCAACTCTATAAAAGTCTATTGAGGTCCAATGATTTCAGGATACCAAAAAATTCAAATAGCCTTAAGAGATGGTGTTCACCAACCTGCTTCATGGCATTCTTTGCGCAATGAAATTCCGGATGCCAGGCCTGTAAGTGCATCGCAAAAGAAAGCAGGGGCGGCCAGAGGAGGAGGACGTTCCGTTAGTTTCGCGTGAAGAGAGTTATATTATTTCCTGTTCCATACCTGCACTAAAACCACACAAGCAGGCCCAAAGAACTGCTCCATTCACATTGAAAGACCGAAACTGGCAAAAAAACATTCGTCGTATTATTGTGGCCAAGACAAAGGCCTCTTGTCTAAGTACAGTGATACTTTATTACATCTCGGACCACTCCTGCAGTGCGAGTAAGACATTCTCAGAGGCTAAGTTACTATTACCACAAGCAGCTATATTATGACCATTTGCAACGAATATAATGGAGATATACAAATTGCTAGCAAGTATAAAAGGATATCACGGACTACATCTGAGGTCTTGTCTGAACGATGTAAAGCTCGCCATCCTTGATCACTCCTTCGATATCTTGAGCTGAGCCTAGAAGCTTCTCAACAGCGTGCCCTGCCTCCGCTATCTTCGTCAAGATGGTCTTTTGGAAAGCCTCGTCCAAGATCAAATGATCCGAGGAATAGTCCACCACTCTTTCCTCCTCAACGTCCATAGGCACACTGCATGCCATATGTGAACAAACCCAACTTAAGCAATAGAAATATTTGTAAGTGAGGTCATACGATAGTGAAATATTGACGCACTTCTAACACACCTCGTCTCTACCGCTCAAAACTGGAGTTGATTAGAAAGGAAACCCGTGAGTAGAATGCAAACCTGTCGTAAAGACCGGCGCCGGCATATCCCTCCAAATCTTCCCCATTGGAGTCTGACCTAAATATGACCGATTGCTTTATGAACAAGCCTACTCGCTTACTAGGATAGCCCAGAACCTGCAAAAGCAGAAAATAAGAGAACAGCTAAAGAAACTCTGCGACGAGGTTAACAGGAAATCATATCTGAAGATATTCCACCGAGAGAATTGGAATATGGCAGAATACAGGAAAATCTTGATCGAGGTAAAACATACCTTGGGATTTTTAATATCCGACTTTTTGGCTACAAAGCTGAGTGCACGGCCTGAGTATGCTCCAACGAGAGTCTCACCTAGACCTTTCACGACCTACATCCACTTCAGGTGTTAGTAAAGTGAACAAGCACAAGTTCCCGCCTATGCAACAGAAATGAGGTCAATACACAATCTTCATGAAGGCTTTCAGCTTTACCTCTGCATAAATTTCTGACTTATCTTCAGTGGATGGATTAGTGGTATGAATGACGAAGGCATAGTCAGCTTGAATGATCTCTTGAACTAGCACTGCCATGCATAAGTCGCTGTGATCTATCTTGGCCTTGCGCGTACTGAAGTACGCTCTTTCATTCCATTTGGAAGCCCACACCTATATTTCAAAACACAGCTTTAGATGCTTTCACATTGTGTGTCTTGCTAAAATGCAACACGAATTGTAGTACCTAGGTTAATATCATAACTCATAAGTTTCAACAACTATTGAATGAAAAGCAAAGAGTAGATTTACCCGTTTAATGGCAGTCCAAGCCTGCGTCCATCTCTCCTCACTTTCATCCCCAGGCCATGGCATGCCTGCGCCTTTCAGAGCATTTTTCAACTCTTCGACCTGCACATAAGTCAAGTACATGCTAATGAAATCAGCTGAACCTTTAGAGGAGAAAGGGCAACGATGGTGAGAAGAAACTATCAGAGTGCTGAGCACGTTGTTGTAAAATCGGAATAAGGATGAGCTTACCAACGCTGGAGGTGCTTTCAGCCCCAATACTGCTGCACGAGCATCCTTGAGCTTACTAAAATCACCAGCAGCAAGCTGCTTGCTGAGGGATGCAATCTCATCGGCCACATCCTGAACATCGAGTACAATGAAAACTAAATGACAGAATAAGGAGATAGTCACCTGCAGCATAAGCAACATAGCTCGTGTTTCCGTATCACGTGCCCCATAAGTCGAAAGACATAGGTGTAACCACTTTTGTGGTCGAACAGTCGTACTCACCTTGTTGATGGTCTCTGCTAAAACCTTCTCGAAAACTCCAAATGGCAATGCTACTGAAGTTGGAAGACGAATCCACGAAGGAAGTTTACCCCTCAGGTTGGCGATGTTACGAGACTTGGCCCCAACCTGGAAAAAAAGAGCACAATTGATTCCTTCAACCACATGCTGCGACCTCGTGCAAACAAGTTTCCCTGCTATCTCCTCAGTTAACCGAAAAAGCAAGTAGGACAGTTTAAAAACAAAAATCACGACCAGTACAAAGAGTTCTGGTTTTCAAGTAGAAGATTTGAGATGCATGAGGACTAATCATAATCGGATCTGAATCATTACCAGATCCGACGTGAACTCATCAGCCGATATGGCATATTTACCGACAAACTTCTTCTTTTTCAATACAATCTTCGGAGGAGAGGTTTCATTATCTGCTGCAGTCGCACTCGATACCTCCGCAGCCCCAACACCGCTGCATTATAAGATGAGAAATAATGTAAGAGATTCATAGGAGGTGAAATCCACGTTTGTATCGTTGTGATGACAACAAAACATCAAATAGGGAGAATTGCGAAAGATAAAACACCAGGTTTACCTGTAGGACAGGTCAGCATTGGGAGTAATCTGAATCGAGATTGCCTTCCTGTCATTTTTCCGAAGATCAGTAAGAACGTTTGGATCAAAGCATGTTGCGAAGCAGATCTGCAAGAGAAAATCGATGTCCATCAGTTTGACTTACAATGCTCTAACAAGGCATCCGAAATGTGACATTAATAATGAATATAAGAGTTCCGATGTATGTATACAGACCTTGCCATTACGAGCCCGTACAGAAACGTGAGAGAGGACGTCTGGCATATCTGGTGTCAATACAGCTACAGCACCATCAGGAATTTCTTCCTCTCCTTTGACACGGCCTGATACCAAAATTGTTGGGCGGTCATACACCTTGTCTTGCACATGCTCCAATTCATCAACGACCTCAATAAAGCCCTTCACATCGACGGGGCTGATAACTTGCCAACTGCGAATACGCACAGTGCTTCACTTAGAAACAGACGCTAAAAATATTCTCCAAGTAAATGAAGACAAATTGAGAATGAGTAAATAACACTTTTAGGCAGTCCGAAAAGGGTGCTACATATTTATTTTCACACAGTTGTGCATGAGAGCACCTTGGAAGACTCCTTACCTGCCCATATTTGCTTCCTTTCGAATGACTGGGTCTAGCCTGTTCAATAGTAGAGACAATGACGCTGCTGAGCCTGATCGGATCATTTCTTCAGTGAATATGTTGACCTGCGCCAGACCAAAATTGTTAGGGAAATTCCCAATAATGAAGAAAAGACCCAGCGTTCAACCGTGGAAATAAGCGTGGAAATACTACATATGAAGATTAAGATGATAAGGCAATCCAAGACTTACTGCCCATTCTTCCACTCCAAGCAAAGCTCCAAGATACTCCGCGGTTGGCTGAAGAACTTTTTGATAGTATTCAGCCTTGTCTTGCAACGCAAGCCGTGTACGATCAAGCACTGCCTTCGTTCTCAAAGCCCAGTTATGGCTTTTGTTCTTGATATTGTCAATAACATGATACCAATCCTGCATACATGTTTCAGATAACAGCTTTAAAACCTTGAAAGAGATGGTACTTCCCGACATTCTCAACACTTTGTAGGAAAAGATTTGAGCACTACAAACAAATATGTTTCAATTGCAAATTTGATATTGTCAGCTCAACTTATAAACACTTATTGAAATTACCGTCTCTGAAGATGTGGCACCTATATCTCCTAACTTGAAGCATTATGAGTGACAGACACAAAGAGATCATTTTCTCTGAGTGAAAACCATGACTAGGATAATTCCTCAAATTTGATCTCCTCGTACCTTCAAACAGTACACGAGCTCTTCATTGTTGTTGCTAGACAAAGCCAGGTTCTCAACAACCATGCTGATAATAAGCGCCAAGTCCTGCAAGTAGTTCAAGTTGAACCCACCGCTTCAGCACTTTCGTCAAATCGAATTTAAAGTTGGCAATATTTAATCCTTAAATTTGGCGAAAAGCTCTAAATCGGAATAAGCCATACGTTTCTGCAAGAGAAAACTAGAGAAAACGAAAAAGAGTACCAGTGGTCCTGAACTGGTGAGTGCTTCTAGACCACGCTCAACCGCTGTTCGCACAGTTGAGTCCAATGCCAAGTCCAGAAAGATGATATCCCTCAATCGGTCATGCGGTTTCAATAGAGTTGGCCTTAACTCTCTTCGTGCTTCCAACAAACCCTGAGGCATTAAGCATGCATCAGATGAGAAGCTAAAACTAGCGGATAAGATTTCTTTTATATCACATGCGGTTGCATGACCAATCAGACCTAACAAAGCCGCCAGCCATTCATAATAGCAAACACATGCTGGTTGCGGCTTGCCGAATGCGTCAAGAACAAAATATAATACGAATGGAAATGAAATTCACCAAAACAAAAACAAAAACAAATATAATAAAATAAAATAAAATAAAACAAAATCTGATGCATACAGTTTGATGAATAGAATATTAAATACCTCAAGTAGTGGTATGACACTCTTGTCTTCAACGTGATTCAAGACGAACTCGAGGAGTTGCTACATCCAAACAAGACAGAAGTCAATTATGGTGCGTAGCACAGAAATCAGCGAGATATCTTCAAACTACTGGTGCTCTGCATTACCTATCTGACGACTTTCTCAGCCTAGAAAAAGCATAATTACTCCAACATCTAATGCCCGAAAGTGAAACTAATCTAATGGAGACATAAAAACACGAAGGAGTTGGTTTAAAATCGAACAAAAAACGAGAAGAAGGATGTTCATTGTTAAAAACACATGATATAGGTGCAAAACTGAGATGGACATGGCTCAATGTTATTCACTTCATAGTCCACACAAGTATCATTGCACTAATGAATTTAAGAGCAGGAAGTCTTAAAAGCAGGGACAATTGAACTTACAGGTAAGGCATCCGACAACCCACTTATTGGGTGAATTTTGAGATCTCCCATGTGCCGGCTTGCCTACAATGATCACCATGGTACCGTGGTTAGGCCATTGCATCACGGCACCATTAAAAAGAAATGTATCCTTCCAAGTTTCAGTAAAAGATACTATCATGAGAACCAACCTTTGCAGTGTAGCCCATGCAGGTTTGAATGGCGGATTCCAAGTCAGCACCAGAGTGAACAGCCTGCAATAGTCAAGCACTGGTTAGACCATGATAACGTCCAAAACATATATGTGATCATTGGCACTATCTGCATTTGCCACTCAATGATTTTTCTTTTACACGCTTTTGTATTTAAAGATCTTGGAATTCTCAGACACAGAATAATCAGAACAGGCACAATTGGCAGGGCGTTTAAGTAACCTTCAAAGTTCTTAAGTAGTGTGTTAGATCCCTAATAAGTCCATCCTTTTGATCGGCCTTGAATTTGGGTTCTGAACGAACTGGACGGTCATAGCTCAACATGCGCTCTTTGGTGACTCCATTGTCATTCAAAGTCTTCCAGTACACCTTCATGTCGAAATCACTCTTGATATGATCCAAAATCGCCTGTGAGAACAGGTGTCGATGTACAACTTTAGAGTATAATAGAATAAGATAAACATATGGACCTTCTGACGTCTAAAGTCCTCTATAAGCAATAGTTTCAGGGTTTAGGGCTCTCAATGACAGGACAGGATAAAATTACCTGACAAATGACCACGTCATCTGGGCTCGTGTTATTGTGAAGCTTTTGGTGCCACTCTTCCATCATCCCGCCCTTACAATCATTATTTCGCTGGATAGTAAAAAAAACAGAAACAATGTCAAGACATTAAGCGAAATCATGCCGTCACAGCGATCATCACTACTTCTATAATTCTACAACCAACAGAAACCTCCATTACTCTAGAAGCATGGCTCTTCCTTAGAAATAAAACTGGGTTTCTGCGTTTCTATATAATTTTCATGTCTAGTTAATTAGAAGCTCCAGCCAGGTGATTTCTAGCCCAGATCGGTTTCTTATCCTAGTGATGATGTAACACACCTGAATAACAAGAATTTCATCTCGAATTCGTTGACCCACATCACCTTCTCCTCCACGACCTACAGTGCCCATAATAAGACGGATCATCTCCCTGTTCTCAGGTTGTTCAACAAACATTTGCTGCAAAAGATATGTAAGTCTATCTTGAGCTGCACTGATTTCTCTGTTCAGCACAACACAGTCCCAAGAAAGAAACTCAGTAAATTGAAGGTAGGCGGGAAAGAGAGATCCAACAAATAAATTCTACTTTACGCTTAAAGAACTCAAGGAATGTGGAGGAACGAGCAACAGCATGACACAGTATAATCAAGACCAACACAAAGACACAACTTTCAGCTCACCTAGGCTTCACATTGTAATTTTTGTTCCAGGTTAGCTGCCTGGTGGCCATAAACCGCAACCAGACCAAAATTCCAGCCTGAGCAAGTTCCCCTTCATTCTTAGCCTGCTCCGTCAGCCCAGTGGCGATATTGTATCTGTACGCCATCAAAAAAAATTAATTTAGAGAGGAATGAAAATTCTACCACAATCTACAACCACTTCATTATATACTCCCTCATGTTCCAACCATGTAACCCAGCAAAATCCTGTCTTGGAAACCGAGGCAACATATTATGTTACGAACCTGTGCATAAGGGAGCGTTCGGCCTCACTCTCTTGACTGGCAATAGCTTGCAGGAAATCCTTGGCGGTACCTTTCCCATCGCCCATAGCCTGAGAGGCTCACACAACTACGTAAGAAAATAGAAGCAGATACAATAAATCCAATGCTAGAAATCTTTGTCTCATTACCAACTACACGTGCAGAATAGAGAAGTTATTGACAGGAAATAACTCATTGTCAATAGCTGAGCACAATCCACTATAATCGTACCTTGAGCGCCTTCTTATCCTTGGGACGTACAGACACATAATAATCTGATCCATTATCCTTGTACCAATTGCCCCCACTGTGCATCACAAATGGCAGACCAATAAAATTGTTTTCCCCAAGGTCGATTGTAATACCCTGTAGCATCACTCGAACCAGTCGCAAAATTTAGAGAGACGAAGTGGGAGAGACTGTCAAAAGGACAATGCAGGATTCTGATGAAGGATTAAGTCAGTATGATGGCGAACAGAATTACCTGAAGGGAAGCATCCTCAGCAAAGCCTCCCTTAAATTGAGTATCAACCGTTCCGTTTCGAGGAGTAGATTCGGCAGGTATGACAGTTTCCGGAGGAGCCTACATCATCAGCCCAAAAGGAAAAGAAAAAACTTGCTCAACACCCACGGTCTGTATGGAAATGCAAGATAGCAAAGAAAACACAACTTGCCGAGTCCACCAGCTTATAATAATCATGACGTGAATCCCAATAACAGATTTCTCTCAAGGTGTACAACGTAGAAGCAGGGTTCTTTTCTCGATAACAGAAACATTCAGTCAAATTATACTTTTGGAGCATACCGCCCACTCTCTTGCGTGGTCCTTGGAAACTGCCCATCTCATTACTAGAGGCCCTTTGAAGTTAGTACCCACTCGAACACGGCCTTTCCCTTCAGACTTAGTCACCAGTACCTGTGTTGACAAAAATCATGCTAAGAACCATTAATAAGCTTCCAGCTGAAGAAAGCATTTTACAGCATTAAACACCAAATAACTTTGTAGGCATCTGTACACAAACAGACATCAGATAATGCCAAGACACGATATAACTCCTCCAATAATTCATTCTCCAGCCTTGACGAGATACGAGGCAACATAAACGTTATTTTGAGAGATCATGGAGTAATGTTGACTAGCCCAAGCGCCTGGACTGCCACTGTGAAATATTCAAACCATCACACAAGATGACCCAGAGATAGACAAAGCTGACAGGCCCCTAGAAACCAACTAAATAACACGATAATACTTCAAGCTTACCAGGAGATCTTCGTTTCCAGCTCTGAAGAATTGTTTCAGAATAACTTCACTTTCATCATCGGCTTCAAGTCTTTGAGCAGCTTTCTGCAAAGAATTGAGTTCCTTAGGAGGAGCAGATGACTCTGATCCCGCTTTAGCACCTGGAGTGAATCTATTGAAAAGCTCGTCCACACTCCACTTTTTCCTCGATATTCTACGCAATTTCTGCACCCTGCTCTTTCTTGACTGGCTGCCAGCTTTGTCCAACTTCGGCTTACCATTACCGCTCGATTCCTGTTTTTCCTCCTCAACCTGTCCACCCTGTAGCCTCGCCCTAATTTTGCTAATAGAGACTCCCTGAGCAACCTCCATTTGAAGCTCTTTGCGGGATTCCTCATATTCAGCCTAACCCCACAGAAACCGAACACTTCAACAACATAAGATTGCATCCCTCAAATACTTATAAATTACAAGAACTCAGCAAATCATCTATGGAAAATATGACCACTCTGGAGTTCTTACGATCTGGATCAAATGAAAATTAGGTAAAATACTTCTCAAGTATAAAAAAATCTAGGTATACGAAGGCTTCTCTAATCAATTCATTAATTATCTCGTCATCGCACACACATACCTTCTCTTGCTCAGGGGAGTAGTTTTGTTTTCCTTGGCGTTCCCAACGCAGATAGGATTGAATTCCAACAAGTTCCTCAGGAATATTGAACCCAGAAAGATCCACATTCAATTGTGGGATGTCGACTCGGAAATTCTGACCATTAAACTTATACCTGCGAACATTCGATTTTCAATGTGTTAAAACAGTTGTGATAAAGGCCAGGAATTTGAACTACCTAGCAGAGTGAAGAAATGGGTACTAGACGGCTATTAAACGGCATATGGCTCAGTATCATGACTGGAATCTAGGCCATATGAACATAGCTATTTATCAGGATAGAATGGAAGTGCAAGAAAATAGATACAAGAAGACAATCCCAGGATTCTGAAAATGACAAGCAGAAGGAACAAAAGTTACATACATGACAAGTAACTGGCACAGAACCCACAATACTATGTGACGAGAGTGCACTCACCAGTAATTATTGTTTCTATCGACCAAAAGAAATTCTACAGCGTTTAGGTTAATATCGAAGAAGTCAACTGTGACTGACGCAACGTCTCCAGTCTGCAGAGCAGCATAACGTAAGAAACGAATGTTCTTGAGTAAACCAAGACAAAATTAGCATTTTAACAGAGAAACCTGCATGTCAACTATTCTAGCCGAATGACAGTCAAGTATGCTAGCGTATGGCAAATGCAGTGGTACGACATCCAATAACTATAAAATTCCATGAAGGCCTATGATTCTCTATACAAGCATTAGATTTACGACCAGCATCATAAATTTATCGGACCTTGTGAAACGGAGACTGCAGTGCACCATGCTTTTCGTAACTTCCTTCAGGCCGGTTGGCTGGCAGGATCCAAGCACTGCATATCAAATGTCTCATTAGAAACATTGTCTAGTTTTGTTCGCTCTTGGCAGTGAATCTAAGAACTTTTAAAGTTGAGTTTTCCTACAGGCCATATGAACAAGAGGATTTACGACTTAAGTACATGTTCCCCGATGAATACTTTCAATAACAGAGCTGGATAGATCGGGAAGACTCGAGTGCTCACTTCCTCCCGGGCTGTAATGCGCCCCAATGAAGAAATAATGAATCGACATGACAGTTCGAAACTTCAAACTGCAGTGAAGCAGGTTTGCCAATTGCAGCACCAGTTGCTTTGACCTGAAAGCGACGAACATAAACATTAACAGGAAAATAACCGCTACTGAGTAGTTCAGATTGTTTAAACGACCTGTTCTGCGTGGACTCTCAAAATAGTGAACCCTTGAACATGGCCTGAGCGAGAACAGCGAAATTTACACTACTGCAGACTGCCATCAAGTTTGAAGAGCTCTATACACAGGACTCGAACTTTCAAAAGCAAGAGATTAATCAAACGATAGCACTGCCAAAAATACAACTCCTAGTTAGCATACATACCTTAAGCTTAATGCCATGATCAAGAGTGAACTCCTTCGTAGACTGGGACAGAACAAAAACCGCAGAGTCAGTACTTAGCTTCATTAGGGAGCTCATGTTTAGGGTTCCAGAACGGAACAAGACCACTGGCTTATTAAGGCTCAGTTTGCTTAAGTGAAACTCAATGTTCCCACTGGGTTTATAACAGCCAGCACGCGTACTCTAGGTCCATATATCATATATCGACAGCCTAAAATATAACAGTCCATGTCACAGAGTCTACCAGTTCTACCCATGAACATATCGGCTTAACAAGTCAATTTAGGTCTAAATATAACAGTGTATCAGATCTTCAGATAACCGATCGTTATGTGATGGTATTATATGTTATGTCATGAGTAGCAATAAAGCACACGTGGCTACTGTATTCTCTATGTTGAAGAATGTGAGTCAACATATTCACCACGTACGCTGCTCTGTCCTCCGGAAAAGTGAGAGAGCAATGGATGTTACAAGTTCTATGGACAAAGATTTGCATGTACGTTGCACACTATTCTCATTGCACGCATACCAAAGGATAGCAGGTCGCCAAAGTGATCCTCTAACAATCCAAACTGTCCTCACAAGTTTCCAGTGTTGAAATCCTTAACATGAAGATGAAGCCCAAAAATCAAGACAAAAAGTAAATTTGACCTACCTCTGCCACTTCAGTTGCCGTTGCAACCATGGCCCTTGGGCAGAGCACCGCACTTCGCTTGACTCTTCTGACGCCGCCCTTGGTTAAATTGGGAACCAGAAAACGGGAAGTCCGCAACACAAGGCTGCCCTTTAGGCGTCGAGAGTTGGAGGTCGATAGTGCAGGAGCAGCGGAGCACTTGCACTGTGGAGACTCGCCAAAGCATAGTCCACGGACAGTAACACATGACACGGAGTTGGGCTTCGAAAGAACTCCGTAGCTCTGCATTGCGAGATCACCAAATCGCTTCTATCACCTAAACTGTAGCCAACATTTCTGACAGTTAGTGAGAGGTGAGGATCCAATAGCGTCAAACAATCTAAAGATATAGGGCAGGATTCATATTGAACCAGACACAAGATAATGCGGAGTGAACAACAAGTTAACTCAAAACCTCACAATTCCAAACACAACCATGGCACAAGAACTCCGTGCAAGTGCAAAAAAAATACATGAATGCTCACTGCTAGCTAAGGCAACAACAAGGAGTGAGCCCTAAACCAAATTTTATCCACTCCAAGCAAAAATAAGGATACGGATCCTTGAGAAAAGCCAGCAACACGTTCAATTGTAAAAATTCTAACAAGACGTAAGCATTTTGGACCACCAAACCTAAAGTTCTTGAGAAGCTCTCCAAGCAAAACAAGGGCTGAACGATCAAATCCAAATCCAGAACTAACCGGCTCTTAAAAAGTTTCTCAAGCATCGAAAATCTAGTGCCATGGCTCCAACGTGGAAGCAATCAATCTAAATATACATCTAGTCTTTAGCTGGCTCACAAGAATTTACTGCACAAAGTACGCTCTTCTTACGCCACTCCGTTCCCATCACTCCGAGTGTACTACACCGAGGAACTAATCTAACCTCTCCAAGTGTACTACACCAAGGAGCGAATCTAACTCCACAGTTCTGGTCAGAAACGTAACACAAAGTGGCCAATCAATTGGTCGATTGCAACAACCTCGAATACGCTCAAAACCGAGCGCCTAAGAGCGCATACGAAAATTCTCCGACTGCACTACACCACATAACTTCACTGCCTTCACAATGTTCCAAAATTTTTGCACACAAACCTAACAACAGCCTCCAATCTGCACCTAACCAGGCCGCCTAAGAGCTCAAAAAGAAACCTCTCCAAGTGCAACACGCCGCAAAACTAAAATACCTTCACAAAGCTCTCAAAGATTTGTACATCGCCAGCAGAGAGAAGCCGAGGAATTGGCCGATTGCAACAACCTCGAATACGCTCAGAAACAATCGCCTAAGAGCTCAAAAGAAACCTCTCCAAGTGTATAACACCAAGGAACTAATCCAGCTTCACAAAGCTCTCGAAACCTAACACAGAGTGGCCGATCAATTGACCGATTGCAACAACCTCAAATACGCACCAAACCAAGCGCCGAAGAGCGCAAACGAAACCTTACAGCAAACACTCAAACAAAATGCACCTCCATCGCACCTGGAAAGCGATGCAGAGAGCACCGATTGCTGCGACGAAACCTCGTGAAGAATCCTACAACATTATCACACTCTCCGCAGCATTCTTTAGAGGAATGTCCAAGTCCAAGCAGACTACGCGAATTTAGCTCCAACTACGCTAACTTAGCTCTAACTGCGCTAACTTAGCTCGTATCCGCATCTGTGCTTCAGACATCGGACAATGGGTCGTGGTTTGGTCCGACCTCGTTGGCCACTGCGAGGCTGATACGTGGCTGACTGGCATTCAACATTCGCTGGTGCACGGTCATGGGGTTTGAGTGGGCGGTCAAGGGGGCTCCTCTTGGGGGTGCGGAGATCGTGGCCGTCAGTTTGTTTAGAAAGGGGTCTCGCGCCGTTGGATGAGTGTCATGGGGCTTTTCAGATATTTGTGATGCTTTACGTAAAATAAACTTACCAATAGTAAACGGTTCTTTTGGAGATTACCGTACTTCAAGGGCAGATTCGGCACCTTGGTGCCGAATATTTATTTAAAGTGGAAAATATGCCTTCGGCAGTAAAAAACGGAATTTTTGAATTTTCGACTTTTTAAATTCCGGCATTCATCCTAGTGGGTGGATGAAAAGGGAACAATATACCGGTACTAGTTTAAACGTAATAGCGGTAGTGACAGCTTATCACTAATCCAGCCATTCCCTACTCTTAATCTCTACTTTGAAAAACTTTTTGACTTTGTCACTCTATTTCGGCAAGGTAATGACAATTTTTGAGTTTTCGACATTATAGTTGTATATTTTCACAAAATTTTGGCAACTGTGACCTTTAATTTTTTTAAAATTTCGGCATGCATGATTTTAATTATTTTTTGCCGGAGCTGCCCTTGAAGTACGATATATGGAACGAATACAATAGAATTTACTACTTCTGGTGATATTTTTCTAAGCCATTTGAGGTTAATTGTTCATTGAAATCTGAATAAGCGATTTTCAAGTGATTTTTAGGGAAATAATATTTACAACCCTGCTATGGGCTATGGTAACCGAGTACCGGAGTTAAATGCTGAAATTGTTTGCCTTTAGAGAGAGAAAGAAAAAAAAACTTTTTTTATTTTTAGGAGAGGGCTTGGTAACTTCAATCCAACTTAGACCTCCATTGCCGTCAGCCGAGGTTTTAAGTTAGTAGAGGTTATAAATGAGTGGAAGGTGTGACTCAGAAAAATATAGCTTTTCAGAGGGATGAGTGTATAGTGTTTGTTTGTTCCCTCTGTTGAGCCTAAGTCCATCGGAGTTCTTTTTTATTACATGGAAATACCAAAGTTATTTATGAAGCTATCTAAGATTTTGAAAAGGTATCCTTGCTTTTGATTCTATAACTATTATTTTTTTACTCTTAAGAGCTATCAATGAAATAAGTTTGGTAATATTCCCTTTTTAAAGTGAAGGATGTTATTTTTGCGTGGGGCTTGTAGTGTCTTTCACATGCACTTGTGTCTAATTGCTTAGTTTTCAATCTAATTACCTTGTCTTTGATTTTGAGATGGAAAATTGTTGTACTAGAGGAAAGGGATTATTGGATGATAAAAGCATAAGGATGGAGTATTCTACTAACAATAATTGGAGTTAAGAACTCGATTCAAATGTTTGTAAAGAGATTACATCTAAGTATGTTTTTCACATTAAAGAATAGACTTGAGCTACTCAATCTAAGTTCTATGTGTGGATTTTTTTGTAGAGTTCATTATCAGAAGTATGTTGCCTAGCATAAACTAATAGGAAAAGTGACCTCCAAAGTTTTGATAAGATATTGGACATGTTTTTTTTTAAATTACTACTCTATTGTTCACTCTTAAAATTAGATATGAAAGAACTTGGCGGCTTGTCAAATAGAATCCTTTTTTCATATGTAACTACTTTGTAGGGTTCAAACTTAAGCAAGAAGTGGTTTTAGCTACCTTCCAAAAGGAAGTAGGAAGGTTTATGTTGCACTATGAATCTAAGCTACTAGGTGACTATTTTTTTTTACAAAGTAATTATTCAAATTTTAAATTTCTTTGGAGCAAATGTTTACTATTCTAACTGAGAAAAAAGGTCAAATTTTATTCTATCTTTGACTCACTTTATAAACATAGTGAGAAATTTTTATTCGTGGTATTTGTAAAATAAGGTGAAAAAACATTAGTGTCAGTGGTTTTTTTTTTAAAATAAAAATAAAAATAGCCTAAATAACTCTAGGTATCTAAAATTAAAATGTTTTACACAACCCTTAACACCTTTAAAAATCACCCATATGCTCAAAAATCACCCCAACTTGCTAACAATATTTCTTATATTTTTCAAAACATCAACCATTACATATTTATTTATGGATAAAATGAGGTAATTACTTCTATGCACATATTATTTTCAGGAAAAGTGTTTTAAAAAATTAATTAAAAAAAACCATGTAGTCCATTTAGTTAAAAAAATTGTAAAATTTCAATATTTTGGCATAAAAAGTGAATATATATCAATACAAAAAAAAACCCCGTCGTCCTCAAGAGGACAAGGCTAGTCCCCAATGAAGTAAACTTATGTAAATGAAAAATTCAAATGTACCCATTACATACTCGTTGTAACCGAGTCCATTATCTCTCCCAGCAATACCCTGGCCCGCAACTCTCATCAATTGTAAGTCCTCGTAACAATATACCCCTATCTCCGTAGATCATATCCTGTATGTATGATATTTCTAGTGTATGATATCCCCATGGATATCCATGACATGATACCCTTGTGGATGAATCCGTTACGTGTCATTTATTTTAGATACTTGTTACTAACTATATATACATGTGTGTATATATATATATATATGTATATATATATATATGTATATATATATATATGTATATATATATATATGTATATATATATATATATAAATTCTTTCATGTCTTTGCAAAAAAATTCATTACATATTGCTATATAAATATTAGTATTCTATTTTTATGTATTAGAAAGAATTTAATGAAGAGACCTTCATCTTTTTTAAATAAGTAATGATCTATAAAATATATAAAATATATAAAATATAAAGATCTATTAAAAATATACATAATGAATACTTGTATTATAAATTTATTTTTCAAGATAATTTCTTTGCAAACATCTACCAATATTTTATTCGGGTTTTTTATATTATTTAAATATTTTTTATTAAAAAAAATCGAGTTTAATTATATTTCTTTCAAATTTCAACTATATTAATTACTAATGGCACAACATGTAAATTAAATATCATGAACATCAAAACAAATTCAAGTTTATTATATGAACTGCAAAGAAATAAGTAATTTAAGAAAAACGTATTTATGTTTTCATAGTTGAATGAAAATATTCTTAAATTTGTGAGGAATGATGAACCTTTTAATTAGTTAATAATAAAATCAATAATAATAATAATGATAATAATAACTATCACTAACCAAAACATGCAAACCAAGATCAACTTAATTGAAAAAGAATGTCATAAGAATTGGAAGAGTGTACAGTTGAAAGCTGCAGAAGATTCACTTTACTACTTCAAGATTCTAACCATTTGTATATTTACAAATATTCAGAGTTGCCTATACAAAATCTACTAGGTCATAGATTGTTCTTAACACGTCGGGTCAGCTTGCCTCTTGTGATCTTTGGGTTTGTTATTTGTTTAAAAATCGCTTTGAATGAATTCTTTTAATTTGTATCGTACATTTGAATAAATTTCTTTTATAGATTTTTAGGATTGAATATAAATGATAATTTTGTATCAAATCTTACTTGCAATGTAGTATATAATTGATTTAATTTGATTGCATAAACAAGTTCATTCTTCATTTTATGTATACAATATGTTACGCAATGCTTTATAATCAATACATACCATACACCCTAAAAGAATGAACATTATCAAATTTATATACTAGTTTTAAGTTTCAAAATTCAAAACCAACACATAATTTTTGAAAATGTCTATAATGATTTTAGTGTCATGATTTAGAAGAGGAAGAAGAAGAACTCCGGTCCTCATTTAAGGGGGCCAGAGTGAATACGGTGTCTATTCATTCCACCACTAAACCAATGTCCACCAGACAAAGACTAAGTAGTACGCAACTAGCTTACTAACTGTCATGAACATTACAGAGATTATGGTCTAAATTAGCCAGTGGACCACAGCACCGATCCAGAGTTCATCTCGTAGACGGCGACGCTTCCGTTGCGGAGCACGGCGAGCGCGCTGGTGTACAGCGACGGGCTGGTGCCGTTGCTAGCCCATCGAGCGGCGCCCCACGGGTCCAGCACCACCAGGTTCCCGTTGGGCTGCAGCACCGTGGAGCAGTTGTGGAAGAACGGGTCGCTGTAATGGGAGAAGCTCGCCCACTTGGCGTTGAACTCGAACTTGCCGTCGGCGCCGCGCTTGTACAGCACCAGGTTGCAGTCCTGCTGCATGACCAGGGAGTAGGTGGAGTCCGGCGACTGCAGGTTCTGTCCCACGGCCAGGACGTTCTGAATGCCGTCCCAGGCCACGGGCACCAAGTTCGAGTAGCGCCAGTCGCACCCCGTGTCGAGGCGGCCGCCGGAGCTGGCTTGAAAGCCCGTTGCGAGAGTTGTTGCAGGCGCACTAGTTGCTGGAAGATGTGTCGCAGGTGGATCTGCAGTTGACGCAAGTCTTGTTATTGGACGCGACGAGCTTCCAAGCCTAGCCGATGGATCTGAGGATCTTCCCAGTCTAGATGATGGATCTGGAGCTGCAAGTCTGGTTGCTGATTCTGAATTCGGTGCGACTGGGTTTGAGGAGTCTGCAAGTCGAGCGATTGCGAGATCTGAAGCTGATCGAGGTTTGGGGCCTGGCATGGAGGGTGTGGTGGCGTTCGGGACCCAGAGGTAGGAGAGCCGGAAGTTGAAGTTAGAGCAGTAGCCCCAGGGGTGGTTGCAGGTTCGGCGGTCCAGGGGGAAGCCCAGGCACACGGTGAAGGCAGCGGTGAGGAGCGCGCACGTATTGTTGTCGCGCTTGTACTCCGCAGTGCAGTCCTGCGTGAGGTATTCGAAGGTGGTGTAGAAGTTGCCGCGGATGGTGGACGTGTCGAACTTGTGCTCCCTGCTAAACTTGGACGCCAGCCCGCAGAAGCCGATTAGCGGCAGCTGCAGCCAGTCCTGCCGGATCAAGCTGGGCACGTCGATGCTACCCTTGGCGAAGTCCGTTGTGAGTTCGGGGCTGAAGACAATCTCGTACGCGTCTGTTCGATCAGACACTAATGCGCCCATGAGGATCAGGACAAACATTCCAAGAACGTGTACCATTGCCATTGGGAAGCAAACTAGTCAAGTCTGGTGCCAATCATGTGTCGACTCCAAGGGGCAGCGTAACTGGCGGAGTGTCGATCACGAATTGACAGACGCTTACTTTTGTAGACTTCTTATGTAGTGGAATCAGTGATCTGAGGATGCGGAAATCGTGAACCTGTCAACACTTGCGGGTGTCCTTGTCCTCTTTGTGCGCACAGCCGGCGCCGGGTTTGGTGTGCACTTCCACGGCTCTTCCAAAGTCCAGGAGCCTCCTTATTTTGACTGTAATAATCGTGCATTTAGAACCTCAGAGATGGTTTGAATGAGGGTCTGAGAGAGCTTACTGTATTTTCATGAGACCTAATTCATGCGCGTGAATTGTTGTTGTTTTCAAGGTTGTCAAGATATGGTAGCGATCAGATTTTGATGATTAGACAGCTGCCTACCTACTACAAACTTGGGAAATTTCCTGATTGCAGATACACAACTTGGTGAGAGGCCATACCTACTTCTTGCGAAGTACAGTGCCTCCAGAAGTCCGGACGTCATCCAGGATCATTGAGCGCCTGAGGATATTCTGCAACTGAAATATAGCCAGAATCTCAAAGACCAAATATCAATAAAATTTTCTAAAATACACTCGGATGATTCACCTTTTGATTGCAATAGACCTTTTTCTTTCTCTCATCGTGCCACAATAGCTTATGAAAATTCTCAAGGAATGCAAAGTGGATTTCTCATCTATGTGATGCTCATTCCATCGATGCAGTGCTCATCTATGTGATGCTCATCCATGCCTCGTTTCATTTCATTTTACGGTTCAGATTTTCAATTGAGTTTGGAAGTAACTGTAACATATAAGGAAACCCTATGCATGTTCATGTACTTTTTATGGATCTTACTGACAGAAAAATGACGTCACTTTAAACTCGACATTATTGAGATACTCACAATGACAGACTGCATGGTTGTTATATTCCTCAAAGTTAATCCTCTCACAAACACTAGTCGTGACTGATCCTATCAAGATAATATTATTATTTTGGAAAAACAATCCCATTCAGTATTAAGATGTTCAAGGTCCAACCTTCAACAGGTGAATGTGCATTGTGTCCACTAGCATGATGAGCACACCCCGCATATATAGTTTTGCATCTTCCAGGTGGAAACGTCCTAGCTTAATATTGTTCAACGACGTTTCAAGCTAATCAGGTTTTATTCCAATTGAAGTACGTGATCGTCCAATGAAGACTCCGCATGCTCCTCGTCCGGGTCGCCTAGTGAAAATCCATCAGCTTCCTCGTGAAAGGATTCACTTGATGCTCTGTATGGAAAATCACGACAAGTAATCAAATCAGACGGAGCATAATCATCCAGGACTCTACTGATCACAACCTCCACTCTACTGATCACGACCTCCACTCTACTAAAAACCTTATCAAACTGCAACTCTACAAAGTGATTCAACCTCTGCAAATCATGTGAAATCAGTGTCCTGAAAACCACTGTCTTTTAAAAGAGTTCTGCAAACTAATTCAACTTCAAGTAAGGTGGACCAGTTTTAGACCTCAAACTGTTCAACAAGTTCCTTTATAATCAAACAAACCTCTCTGTAAGGAAAAATTTGAATCAACCTCATAACAGCCTAAAATTCACATTGAACCAGTGTCCCGAAAACCACTGTCTTTTCAACTCTTAAAGACCGGGCTGGCTATGGCTGATGGTCGAATCTAGAAAGTGTTTGATTCTGAAGAATATCATCTACTTCGATCGTAGATTTTTCATCAGTTAAAGGGTTAAACAGTTCTGCAGACTGATTCAACTTCAAGCAAGCTGCACCAGTTTCGACATCAAACTGCTTTGCAAGTTGCTGTAATGAGCTCTCAGTAAGAAAAAAGATTGAAACTGTACAAATCTTCGTATGGATTTCTTACTTAGGCAGGTCTTGGCATCCGGGGAGATGGCGCCGCAGTGCTTGGGCAGCATGAGCGCGGCGTCCTGGTTGAGCTCGGGGATGTTTGCCGCGGAGACGGTGGCGCAGAGGCAGGCGATGTCTGCGGCGCGGACGAGCTTGCAGCAGTCGAGCGAGGGCAGCGGCGGCTTCGTGCCCAGCACGGCGGGCATGCACGCCTTGTAGGGCGACAAATCGGCGGTGCAGACTGCATGCACCGACGTCGGCGTCGTCATCGCCATGCAGGCCACGATCGCCAGCATCGCCACCGTCCATTTCTGCATGGCGCGTACGTCGAGTCTGTTTTGCATTTCTGACATCAGGAGATTATATTGATCATTAGTTCAAGTTTCAGTTATAATATAATCTTGTTTAGAGAAGGCTTTAAGCTCTACACTTCAATTTCTCCTACTTATAACCTGATCTTTTGCAGTTTATTTTTTAGACTGTTGCATGCATTTAATTGTTCATTTCCGTAATATCTGTACCACTTCGACACTTATCGAACTATAAATTGGTTTCTCAAATTTCGAACTATTTATTGGTTTTTAATTTCAAAAATTAACATAGGAATCATATTTTTCTTTAAAAGATTGGAACTGATAATTTTAAACGTGGTACTTGTGCTACATTATTTTCGTGGTTTTATGCTCTTGCCATACTAAAAGAATTAGTTTCACATTATTCTACATATTCCTAAAATGTGGAGAAGTCTTCCACACTCTTAAGTTAGAAATAATACCAAATGGGAGAATACTTAGAAACATCGTAATACAAAAGTAAGGAAATTATTGAGGACTTTTATATCATTATAATTCTATTTTCTTTTTTTTAAAATCCTATTTATAGAGAAATTTCAAAGACTATTTTTGCTACAAAAATTAAATGTATTCATTTCTTAAGGGGTAAACTTTTCTTTATATTTCTTTTTGATGGATTCTTGTGAACAACCTGCTATGGTGGTACCTGAATACAGTATTTAATTAGTCATTTGAAAATAATGGCTGCAATCAGGCACTAAAATTTGAGTTCAGCGCCATTAAACGCTGATTTCTGAGAGCTTAATTCTGTGGGTGATCATTGAGAAAAGAAGGAATTGATGAATTTTACGTGGTAATATCATGTATGTATTACCAATGTAAATCTCTAATTTTTGGTCACCAATTCTGTATCATTGGTTAGACTGAATATTTCATAGAAGAGATTTTTGGACTTTTCTTGAAGCCATTATTATTTAGTGAGTTAAGACATATTTTCTTCTCAGATCATAACTTTTTCCTCAGTTACTTGTAGTCACCTCAGGCTCCCTATAAAGCATCCTTCCACATTCAGCAAAATAATAATACTTTATTTGATGTTCCTCAGCTTGAGCAGGATCAATATATAATGTAGATAAATAATCAGAACTTACTTATAAGTTGATACAAAGGGAGACTGTTATAATCTCTAAGTTTGTGGAAACAATAAGATTGAGTGGAGCTTCAAGTTGTGAAGCAAAAATGAGCTCATGAATGTAGTTATGGTGGTTTGGGAATTGTTTATGGGTTTTTCCAAGAAAATATGTTGAGTTTGGGAGCCCATGCCTGTGCCCATGCCCATGCCCATGCCCATGCATGGAATATGCATGGTAAGTTAAAATGATTGGATATAGATGTCTATTCATTATGTTGAAATTAGTGCCATGAATGTACTCTTATGTATGATCCGTATTTTTACTTTCACTCTAATAATTTAAATATAAGAGTTATGTTTGTTAAATGAGTGGCAACATATGATTTTTTATTAGCACCAATATCCAACCTCTAAAAGGACCACAATCGAATTATTAGCAATCAAATCACTTTTAAATTATGTTGTATTTAGATAAGATGGAAAAAGGTATGTTGCATCTAAATAATGTACAAGTTTGATACAAGACTTTGGTACAGTAGGTGAACCACTGGTTAGGCACCTTAATGCCGAATAATTAATAAAAGAGAAAAAATGACATTCGGCATTAAAAATAACAATAATGTTATATTCGGCAAGAAATCAAAGACTACTATATTTGGCTTGCTTTGGCAGCCATTGGGATTGAACTCAAGACCTTGGGATTCCAAACCCAAGTGTTTATGCATGAAATGCCATGGATGAAGACTTTTCCAAGCCTTTATCCACTTTGATGTCTCTCCATGTGCCAAAATCTGTAAACATACATTTTTAACAATTTCAGCATTTTCAAAAGATTATTTTTCGCTTAATTCGGCATGGGCTTTTCTAATTAATTTATGCCGGACCACAGGTTCACCTACGGTATTGACTTGATTTTGCATTCGGAATAGGTTGCAAAAGTTAATGCTCAATTGAAGATATTTGGAGAAAAATGCGTTTGGTGGCTTGTGTATTCAAAGCACATTTTCAATGGATGACAAATGCTCACAGACCATCAAAAAATAGACAATGTCTTTTCAATCTTCATACTTAGACATATACCAATCCTTGCAAGTATTAGTAATTGAAAAGAAGGTCGGTGCCTTTAAAGCCGTACCTTAGCTATTACTGAAAAATAATAGTAGAATTATCCTTTCTCTCTATACATGCACCTTTCTTAACTTCTTGGTTTTAGGGGGGCTTACCTAACTAAAAATATAGATTTCCTTCCGAATTCTTAGCAAAGACAAAATTGGTGTGTTTTTTGAGGAATGTCAAGATCTTATTAGAACTAAAAATAAGAGTTGTCTGCACTAAATAGCTTCCCCAATCCATGGAAAGGAGGAACGCCATGACTAAGGCCCAAGTGCTTTTCAAAAGGCCGCCAAGCCCCACTTGCCTTCTTCGATGAGTGGGTTAAGTATGCGCCCTAGCAGGGCATCCACACCACAACCACTCGTGTGCGTCGTGCCCAGATGTCAGCGTCCAGATGTACACGCCCTGTCGTGACGTCCGCGAGCTGCATTGATACCCGCATCGTACACAGACGTTCATGCCTCAACGTCCTTCGTTAAGAACTCTATGAGGATGGTGATGCAGCGTCAGTGCCTTTGAGTGACATCCTCGTCCATGCCTCATCAGATCTTGCCCCTACCTACTCTATATATAGAAGAAGCTCGGAGTGCCAACATTCCTCAAACACCATATTGATTATATCGGGAGATTTCTAGAACCTTGAAAAGTATGACTTGTTTTCCCAATAGTAATTGTTTGTGCACTTTCAGGTCAACTCAAGCTCAATATGTACCGATATTGTAGATACTGGACAAATCGCATTGTGCAAATTCACTAAACATTTGCATATTTAGGTCAACTCAAGCTTCAAATATTATTTGGGAGGCTACCAATCTCTTAATATAATGAATATGGTGTGGCCACATTTCTCACCTTGGCCTTTATCTCTTGGACTTCAATTCAATTTGAGCTCTTTATGAGTCTACTTGGGTGACAGACGACCCTGATTTGCTACTGAGGTGATGTGAAAATCAGTTCAAGCAATAGACTAGTGCTAACTATTATTACGGCCACCCTGTCCTATAGAGGACCCCCATTTTTTTGTTCATCATAAGGAGGAAGGCATTTGCAGTCATTTGTTAATGCAATGGAAAGTCAATGGAAGAAAACGAAAGAATAGGAACCATGATACAATTTTTCTAAGAACAAGAGTATAGTCAATTGTGTTTTTTTTTGCAACAAGTCATTTAGCTACAAACCTGAACGCGCTTTTGCGCACTTTGGTTATGGCTCCAAGTGCAATATAGATTTGCCAAATGTGCAAACATAGCCCCACAACAAATAAGTCACGCCGACATGTATGGAGGGATTCGATTGAGAGCATCAGCTGTTGCGAGTTCAAGATGATCCGTCGCTCAAATTGAAGTGACGGGTGGAGTAACGAGAGAGGATCCCGAAGGAGAGGGCTAACTTCTCTGAAGAGAATGACCCTTCACATTGGTCCGGTGGTCTTGCTGCATTAAATTCCACGAGATTTGGGCCACTACGTCAACAATGGATGCTAGATGCTTTTAACATGGGCACCTTTTTCTATCAGAGAAATGTGCCATTTAATGTGTCATGGAATCATGCCTTTGTTGAGGCGGTGAAAGCAACCTCCGTGGCAAAGTTTGGGTACAATCCACCTTCTTATCACCAATTGAGGACTAATTTGATTGAACCTAAGAGGTTGCAAATTGAGAAAGAGATTGAAGTCAAAGTTGGTTTTGCGGTCAAGAATCACGGGGTGACAATATGCACTAATGGTTGAGATGATGTCAACCGGAGGCCCCACATGAATGTAATGATGTCATGCTTCACACGTGATGTATTTTTGGGGAGCATTGACACTAGTGGGCACCAAAAATCCATGCGCTACATAGTGGACCAATTGAAAGTATTCATTGAGAAGATGGGTCTCAAATATGTGACGCAAGTTTGTACTGAGAATGCAGGAAACATGCTTGGACCATTGAACGATATTGTTCTTACATATCCGCATATTTTCAAGCAGGAATGCATAGCACATGCATTGGATCTCATGTTGGAAGATTGGGCCAAGGTCTAGGAATTTAAAGATTTAATTGAGAGGTTGAGAAAATTATGCCAATACACTATGCAACAAAATCATCATGCAATGATGTTGGTTTTTTGCGAATTGAGGCCAAACCTATAACTCGCCAAACCTATCCACGTGTTCTAAATTTAGGTGTGGATTCCTAAGGGCCCCGGCATAGCCAAAATTGTTCACCACCGGAAAAGGCAAATTCATTTGTCAATATTTAAACCTATTGCCCTGAGTTGTCTATATAAACGGACAGGGCCTCAAAGATAGTGAACGGAAGGACGGACGAGACGGACAACACTTTTTAGCGGATGGTTGCGTGTGAAAAAAATTACGACCTCAAAATCAAATTTACAACTTACCTCATGGTAAAACACGTGTGCTAACACGTCATACCATATTCCACATTACGTCATAAATGAAACATTTGTTAATGTAGCAAGGCGTTTTGGCCCAAACTGTGTAGATCCCCACGATGTTTTCGCATTCACACAAGACCTTGTCCATGGAACCGCAACAGTTGCAGTGCGTAGTGATGTTCTTGACAAGAATACACCAATGATACTTTCCCAAAATCCCTCTTCTCTTGCAACTTTGAATGCCAACAATGGACCTTTCCAAGAAGGATTAGAGCATCCTCAATCCAACACGGTAAAGCTCACTGCAAACCAAATCCTATCTTTTGATTGACCTACAATTAGAAATTGAAATTACCATCATTAAAAGCGCATCTAAATAAACATGAGATGTTTCTCAAGAAAAAAAAATTGTAAAAATTTGATTTAGGTGAAATCCCTCCTTGAAAACACCACATTTTCAAAAATTGGAGGGAGTGCACCAAATCTTGCTTTAACCCCTAAAGGACCACAACCACTTTCGCTCTAAAACCAGTCCAAAACTGCCACTGCCAAAAAGAGACATGAAAATCACATCTTAAAGTAAATTTTGGATTTTCAACCGTAAGATCTTAAAATAGACATCTATATAAACATGCAGTTAAATTTTGGTTGCAATCCACCGCACAGATTGATAGATTTTAGTGTTTGAAGTCAAAACAATGGTTCAAGTTCTTCTCTGCGTTGAGTAGATCAGGAGACTTTGACTTCACTTTGTATCAAATTTTTGCATTGTACAAGGTCTAAATCCTATACCATTGTCTTAAGCATGATGTTATTTCCCAGCACACCAATTTTTAGAGGTAAAAAAGGGGTGTAGCATATTCAAAACAAGTGTGCAAGAAGTGGAGGTTTAAAAATTGTCATTTCACGTTTTATTTTTTTGTGAACTACGTATGTATTCAAATGATAATCCAAACGGTCAATAAGAAGGTTTGCACCATATATTGTTTTTGAAAAAATAAAAAGTGAAAAATATGGAGATCTCTAGGTTTTATGTAGAAAAGATGAAGTTTTTTTCCCCTGTTGCCCGACAATGTATGAAAATGTTTGACTTGGAATATAATGCCTTTTTACACTAAAGACAAGATTTTTTTTTGTAAATTTCCAGAAAAGGAAATATTCTTTATATGTGTGAAAAATCTCAATGTCAATAGAAACTTTTGTCAAAAATTTTGGAGGTGCCCGGTCTCCCCACTTTTGGCTTTAAGTGGTACTAACTTTCAAACCATAAATCAAAAAAATAAAATAAAAATATGTCCACGAAGCTCTTATCAGAGGCAATCTAGAATAAAAATTTCAGAGAAAAAGAAATTTTTTTCGAATTTTAGGAACCTGCCCAAAATCAGAAATCCCCCCGAAGGAGACTCTGGTCCTTTAGGGGTTAAAATGGAAAGATCCTCCCACACTCCCTCCGAATTTCAGAAATATAGAGGGAGGAAGGGCAAAGATTTGTGTGGCGGCACCATTTCCAGCACTTTCGAACTGTGTTTGTTGCCGTCTAGCAACATATCCAAGAAGTCCAAGCTCTGCATCAGCGATCGCTGCTTCAAAACCTTGAAATCGCCGAAGGAACTTTTCGGTAAGTTCCCTACATTTCTTGCTTTTTATTTCATTCCATTTCGGTAAGTTCTCTGTCATTCTTTCTTTCCATTTCTTTTCGGTGATGCATACGGTCCTTCTTCCATTCCATTTCAAACGTGGGGCGTTGGAAAGTAAGCTGTGTGAAGATGTAGGATATTTTGCAAAGTGTACATGTTTTGGATTTCAGGGTTTTAGGGTTCCCGATAATCGTTTCTTGCGATAAGGTTTCATGTTCGGCAATGTCCTCCCTCGCAGAACCGTAAAAATGCCGAAGCGGCCGGGGTGTTTCTGCAAGGCACTATTTGATGAGATCCCGGTGGAGAACAGGAAAGGGATTCCGCCCACCTACAACAAGGAAACGGGGAGGATTGAGCAGCTATTCATCATTGAGAACGACCACATTTGGCGCGATAGCTGGGAGGTGATGGAGGCGAGGGCACTTATCCTCGAGCTGCATGGACCGGACTCGCCCATCGTACCCAGTGGACAAACCGGCCCCAAGCAGATACTGTGCATACATTGCAACACAACGCACCAGAAGCATAGGTTCAACCTCCACCGCAACCATGCATTGTGCGAAGGAAAGGGGAAGGCGGGCGTGAAGATGCCGTTGTATCCCAATTTGGGCGTCAGGGATGTGGTAAATTTTGTGGCACGACTTCGGGATTGCGGGTCGGTGGAAGATGCAATTCAGGTATTCGGCACCATAGAGCCGATAGCCACGAAGAGGAGGCCTCGGAAGGCTGCCGATAATGAGGAGGAACCGATCAATCGACACCCAATTAAGCGCGGCAAGAGGGTGGCACAGGCGGCACAGGAGGGCCCTCCGCAGAAGCGTACCGCGGCGCCTTCTCGGAAAAGACCTCCGCCCGAAAGCTATGTCCAGTGACGATACTTCTTCCTCTGCAGAGTCGGGAGGAGATCACAGCACAGATCATGAGGCCGATAACGTAGGGACTCTAGCTGTTTACGTCGAGAAGGGCGGTCTTCGGTCCGGGGATGATGCCCCTAGGAATTCCGGTGCCGAGAACCCGATATCGAAAGTCCGGAAGGCCGCACTCGCGCCGGCGCGAAAGAGCGATTCCTCCATCGTCCTCCGGAAGGCGGAGCTTGCGAAGCAGGCTGTACCGAAGAAGAATGTGGCACAAGCTGAAGAGGCCACGAAGAAGGCAAGATTTGAAGAGTCTTCAAAGAAGACAAAAGCATTCGGGCCCCCAGCAACAGCGAAAAGGCTTAAGGGAATGTCTGTGGAAGAGACCGCTATGGCGAGAAGGCATCGATCCCCACCGGTGCAACAGCAGTTGAGAGAGACGAGTTATGCCGAGAGACCCTCCGACTCTGACGAAGGCACACCGATAACCTCGCGCGAATCCCCCCCGTCCTCGGCCCAGAAGGAATTTCAACAGCCGCTGACATTGGCCAAGATACTTCGGGCAGGCTCTGATGAAGGTGCGAATCTCGATAAGCGCCTCATTCTAGCAGCGAAAGGTAGCAGGGAGCAAGATTTGGAGTTGGAGAGGGCCGAGATGATACGGCACGTGCATGAGGACGTTGAGCGCCTTTTCCCGCTTCGGATGGTGTTCTCCCCCGAAAGGAAGGTACCGATAACGCCGTTGTTTCTACTCCTCAAGCATGGTCTGCTCGACAATATCACGATGGCAAGTTTAAATTCCGAAGATGAGTTGTTGAAGTGTTTCTTCAGGTAGTTTGCATGCGGGCCTTCCCGAAATGCGGCATCAAGGTCCTCCACCCCCTTCTCACACATGCCAGCCGGTTTCTTTCTCCCTTGACGCCTCCATTTCCTCCCTGTTGCCCCGTTATCGGCAACGGTTGGTGCCGCCACCGCGCCAGAATTCCCATTCGGCATGTCCTGGATGGGGAGATTGAGATCGAGGAACTCCATTCACGCGGAGACAAGCACTCCCCTTCCGGGAGGGTGCTACACGGCACAAATGATGGTGCGAAAGACGACACCGTACGAAACGATGTGGATGACACTTCGCGCCGGCAGCCGCAGAGAAGGGCGGGTCATTCTGGAGTACACGCGGCGGGGGGAGAAGGGGCTTTCGGTGATCCGAAGAAGGCGGGGGGAGAAGGGGCTTTCGGTGATCCGAAGAAGGCGGGGGGAGAAGGGGCTATCGGCGAGAATGCCGATAAGGGATACGGGCAACGCGAAAAAAATGCGGGCGAGAGTGGACGTTATCGTGGGAAGAAAGGCGAAAAGGCGCTGGGGGAGAAGGGCCACTCTTCGCGGTGTCAGGCCTAAAACCGAGCCCTGACACCGCGAACTCGGATTGACTGTAGTGACCGGGGAGATCATAGATTCAACCCAAAAATGAAATTGTAAAAATGGTAAAAGTTCATCTGGAATAAACATATGGTATAGTATAACTTCATAAATTATACATAGAAAATTGTATGCCAGGCATTTCAAAAAAATCTTCTACTCTCATGATGGTAAACCCGGTGATGACCTTCTTGCTTGGCTTCAATACCAAAATTAGATAATTTCCTAGAAGTCACCCAAAATTTTAATTTGATGATCTTCTTCTCATACAAATACTAATATTTTTTACTCTTAAAGTACTATTTATGGAAATAGCTTAGTGGTTTCTCAACTAGAATCCTTATGAAGCGTAGAGGAAAGAAGGAGAGTTAATGATGTACCTTGAGTTTTTTTCCTCTTCGAGATGATTATTGGAAATTAGAGCTATCTAAGGCTGATTACTTGTATTTGAAATGAAAAATGAGGTAAAAAATCACATTAACTTTGCCTTAGTTTACAAAAAGTTGAGAAAAACCAATTGTCTTTTGTTTTATAAGAAAAAAACATACTACAAAAATTCATCAAAGTTAATCCCAGTAACCTTTTATTGTATGTCGTGCTTTATTTTTTAATGACAATGCATTTATAATTATAGGAAATCATCATTCTAGAGAGTTATGAGGATTGGTTGCTCTATGTTGATGTTAAACAAGGATCAAGTTATATTTGACTAGGATGTCAAAATTCTATTTACACTTTATACACCTAGCCACAATTAAATTGTTTATTTGTTTTCTAAAATTATGAAAAATTTAATAAATAAATAAAAGTATGCTTCTACTAACAATTCGATGTGTTTTAAAAGAACAAAAGAAATTAAACATAAGGTATCATTCGATATTAAATTTTGAATATTTTATGGATCCAAAAAAATCAATTTTGTTACTATGATTTTTGAAAAGTGAGCCTAAATTCTAATTTTAATTTAATGATGAAATCTCTCCTCCTTTTTTTTCTTTTTTTTATTCCAACTTGATATTTTAAATTCCATAAATTTGAAAGTGTTATACTTTTTGGTGATTTTTCACACGTGATTCATATTTGAACGGCTTGTGATTTAAATTACATTTTAAGACATAAGTTGTTATAATTTGTCCATACCATGAGTGATGCATTTTGGTAAATACTTCACCCAAGGTGTTTCATTGAGAATAACATTATAAGGTGCAATGGAATGAAACCAAGCGATACCATCCGGAAAGATTGGAAATCTCCAATCTAAGTCCCATGTGTTCTTTTCACAATCATAAACAGCACCTTGACTTACTCCATCGGTACGTTGAATCCAAATTTTATCTTGATAATTATAGGCATGCACTGAATCCCATGATACTGGTTGAAAATGACCAAGTACATACTTTTCGGGCATCGTAGCAACTTCGAACCATGTCTTTTTTATCAAAATCAAACTGCAAAATATCTATTGTTTTCCACTCACCTTCAAATAAATTAAAACGCCCCGTAAGAGCTTGAAGTTTATGGTCATGTTTTGGAGGATTGTTGTTAAGTTCTAAGGGTTCCCTAAAACCTTTAAGTGGCCATAAAGAGCTGTAAAGGGGTCGTCTAGGTGCATAGCATACACATATAGGATTATGATTTAGATGGTATAGATCCTCATGTAATCTTTCTTCTTCAGCTGCAGCTTTTTTCTTTCTTCCTTCCTCTCTAAGAATATGAAAATCTACTACATGCAAAGGTTGATTTGGATCGTGTCTAGCCGACATTTTAAGGAAAATATTGTTGAAAGAAGTTGTAAATGGTAATGATAAGAGTTCCCAATAAAAAATTCTTGAACTAAAAGGTCAGCATTAAATTTCTTTTTTAGATTGCAATAATTATTTTTGAGATATTTCTTAAGATATACTTTAGAAGTATTCTTCAAAATACTCAATGATAAACACTTAAAATAAGTATTCTTTAAGAAAGAGAATACCTATCTCATTGATTTACAAGCTTGGCTCTTAAAGAAAACCCAAATTTTTTGCTTGCTTGTTAAATCCTATTAATTACACAAATACGAATATTTTATTTGTGATGATTATCAAAAACATTGGATTTTTATTAGAAATCCACATAGAGTTACCAAAGATAAATGCAATTTCATGAGTTATGCCTTAATTGCTTGCAACAAATATGAGAAAAGATTAAAAATTACCTCAACTTCACCTAAAATTCAAAGCAATGAATAGACAAAAACTATGACATTAAGCACACTTACAAATTTTAATATACCAAATAGAGAGTCATGCCTCTTAGCATTCTAAAAGGTTTTTTGTTATAAAAGTCCACATGTCATTAGTCGTTTGATTAGAAATTTGTAGTTGTAGGATGATGAATAATAAAAAAATTATTTCAATTTTTTTAAAATTTATTCTAATTAGATTCATGATTCCATTCATCTAGATTTCCTTTAAAAACATTGTACCTCCATACAAAGCCAAACTTGGTTTTAATGAAATAAATATGTGTTCAAAATCAACAAAATTAAATTAGGCTATTTAGACATATATATTTTGATATTATTAATTTAATTTTAATTATAATATTTAAAATAATGGACGTCTTGTGAATAATAGTTGTATGTAATTTCTTTTATGAAAGTTTACGGGTTAGACATATAAAAAATTATGTGTAAAAACATCTCAAAAATGGTTTTTTCCAAGTTTTAAAATCATTAAAAATATGTTACATGATGTCAAAGTCTTTGTACCAAACTAAAATTATTGCCAAATACTACTCTTTCTAATGATACTTACTCTTCTTCCATTCATTTACAATTATTTTCTTGTGAGGTGAATGATGACACAGTACATGATAAATCAATTTCTTTATTCATGTTAATTTAGATTGAGACTTAAGTTTACCTACCTAAATTTGAAAAAGTTCAAGTAAAATTTATAAAAATTCAAGTACAATTTACTCTTTATACCTTGAACTTCGATACAATACTTTAGGAACAAATAATTCATTCACCTTGATTTATGCTTAAACAAAAGTTTCTTCCCCTTAAACCTTTAAAAACCTAAGTTAAATCTCCAAAATTACTATACTAGAAAAGTTCTTCAAATGTTGTCAAGGCCTATGTATTTTAAAATAATGCAATATTGATTGTTGATGTCAATTTAGAACATTTGAAATCAGTGATGTTGTACTTATCTTCACTTTGTCCTACAATACTAAGATCTAGTATCTACAATACCTTCCATTATATAAATTTAAGTTCTTTTCAAATACACATGTGGTGGTTTTTATATTGACTTTATATTAGTGTGGTTTAATGAATTTATACTCTAGACAGGTAGGATAATTGTCAAATAAAATACTTCTACTATACAATACCAAGAATTTTAGAAAGTTTTGATCATCAAACTTGAAGGTATACAAAATGTTTCTAGTTTGTTGTTTCTAGGACATTTCAAGCCATCTTCAAAGATTTCTATTTGTTTAAAATAAAAATAAAAATACTCCATTTTAGATGGAAAAATTATGTCTATTTTCAAAATAAATTAATGATTTTTGTAATGAATGATGACCCTTCTACCTAACTAATTTGGTATTTGATTATCTAATTATGTAAAGTATTTAACAAATCTTGATATGTAAATAATTTGTTTGTCTAGCATGTCTTGATTCTATAATCATGTATTGTATCTAAAATGTCCTATTACTTCTATACAATAGAACCTATATAAGATACTTTAGTTCCAATAAAAAAACTCAAACAAGATTTGTTTAACAAAAGCGTCAATTTTACAAAATTACCAATACAAAGAATATTGCCTTTAAAGCTTTATCATGATCAATGCTCCCCAAAAGTATCTAGGTTGTAGACATATAATATAACAACTACAAAAATCTCTAGGACATTGATCTATTAAAAAATGTGAGGTGAATGAATAAAGTTCTATGCAATTTTACACATGGTGTAATTGTATGAAGTCAAAAACAACATTAGAACCTTTAGTGCTTAAGATCAATCCATTTGGTTTTTAAAAGGTGTTCTTTTAGTCCACTAAATTAGTATATTCAAGGTGTCTTTTTGGTTCACTAAATAAAATACTTATGTTGTACTCACTTCACTTTGATAAAGCATGCCACCTACCATATTATAGAACATAACTGTATGCCAAATCTTTCCTACTATTGCTATGACCAGGTAGGTCTTGGCCACTGGCTACATCGTATAATCTTGCCAACTTTTAAGTTATCTAGTGCATTAGTAGGTCTTCAATCAAACACAAACATGCCAAGATGAACATATGGTTAATTGATGTGAAACCATCGAGCAACTCTAAATGAGATTATCTACATCTACTCTTGATAGAAGAGCATATATGTATACAAAAAGATAAATTGTAGAGCTTGAAGCTCCATTTCTGCTTGGAATTGAAGTTTACTTGTCTATAATACGTCTTACAGTCGCTAGGTGGTTCAGAGCAAGCAACCATACATAACTTCAAAACTTGTCAACACACACCATGAATACCACAATTCTTTTAAGCTTGAGGTGAAAATATATAAACTCCTTTAGATAAAATTATCTAATTTCAAACTCCAAACCCACTCACACTAATACATACAAAGAACAAGCAAAGCACAACTTTACATTATGAACACAACTCTATATTTTAGTGTTGTAGTTAGAAGAGGCTTGGCTCATTTACAGATCATACGGACACGCATGCCACCTTTTTTTTTAATAATAGGAGGTTCTGAATTAGTTATTGGGCCTTATGTTGAGACCTCACATGTGGAATTCACATCTACACATGAATCTTGTGTGCAATAGTCCTTTTAGACATCTGGTAGAGTCAAGGTCGTCTTAGACATTATGTGAACCATGTCAGAGGTCTAAATGTATAGTTTGAAAGGCATCAACCATCTTCCCACCTACATGCATTGAGCACCAACCTCTGCCAACGATAAACCATAGTAATGTCCAAAATTATAGTATGTTAAAGCACCGACCTTTCTTCAACTTTTGTCAAATATGGTAAATGCTTACATACACATTCTCTAAAGGCTTACATACACATTCTCTAAAGGCTTACATACACATTCTCTAAAGGCTTACATACACATTCTCTAAAGGCTTTGAAGGTTATTTTTGTATTGACTGAATCCTATATTTGTAATATATGCAAAAATATATAGCTTCCTAAGATACTCGCTTCTTATAAATCTACACCTAAGTATCAATTGTTGTCAACTATGCAAAATGCTTAACCCCTAAGGTACTGTGACAGTTTTACACCAAAAACACTTCAAAATTAATGGATTCTAGTGCAATGAATAAAGAAGGTAACAAAAACTTTGATTTTTAGTTCTGACCGTAGGATCTCAATAAAGGCTTATTAAGTAATACATGTACAAAATTTCATAAACTTTGACCGCACGGACTGAAAGATTATAGTGTTTGAAGTCAAGCAAATGGTTCATTTTCTTCCCTGCATTTAGTGGATCAGCAAACTTTGACTTCAGTTGGTGTCAAAAAATTTCACTACACAAGGTCTAAATCTATTACCATCTTGTTGAGCATGATGTTAACTCCTTACACACTAGTTTTTAGAGGTAGAAATGGGATGTAGCATATTCAAAACAAGTGTGCAAGGAGTGGAGGCTCGAAATTTGTTAATTCACACTTTCATTTTTTTTGAACTTAATATGTTTTCGATTGATGATCCGAATGGTTAATAAGAAGGTTAACATTACATATTGTTGTGGAAAAAATAAAAAGTGAAAAATATAAAGATACCTAGGTTTTATGTGGAAAAGAAGAAGTTTTTTTGGTACCTTGCCCGACAATACGTGACAATGTGTGAAAATGTTTGACTTGGGTTGGTATGCTATTTTTCACTAAAGACAAGAACTTTTTTTTGACTCTATGCAGGGAAATAATATTACTTGCAAGTACTGAAAATCTCACTTTCAATAGAGTGTCCTATCAAAAGTTTTTGGAGCTGCCCGAGGTGCCCGCCCTCCCCATTTAAAATTTAAAACCCTATAACTTTTCATCAAATGTCCAATTTAGGAAAAAATTGTTTTCCCACTAAGGTCTTGGTAATGTCTTTCTATGGTAAAAATTTCAAAGAAGAATGTTGGAAATTGACACCATAGGAACCTGACCGAACTTTCAAAAAGCCCATTTTTGACACTTGGTACCTTAGGGGTTAATTATGAAGCCTTCAAAGACGCCTATTTTTTTGCCAATTACACTCAAAGAATTAATCAAACATCTGTTTAATTTTGTCGTTTGTGCCAATGGTTCACATGTAGTGTTTGGAAAGGTTCCAATTTTTTTGCCAATAATTTGATATAGCAATAAAAAAATATGGAATTTACACTCAAGATGTCATGTGATAAATACAGTGAATAATTCAATAACCCTTATTGGCAACTCAACTTTGTGAAATATAAAAGATAGAGCCAATTTTTAGACTTTGTTGGCCATACTAAGGGCTACTTAACACTTTGGTTGAGAAGGCCACGAGTCAAGAATTCAAGAAGAATTTTGGAATATGATTGGCCAAGCGGAAAAATTATCACTTTTGGCCAATCATATCTAAAAAACCTATCAAAAGGTTGATTGATGGCCTTCTCTATTGTAGTATAGAGTGGATTTTTTGAAACCAAAATTGTTTGACTATACAAAGGATACGAATATTGCATACCAAAAATGGACCCCTTTAAACATGCACATTACACATTACTCAATCCCATACTAAACTCTTTTATCACATCTTTTAATATACCACATTCATACTTTTCATCACCCATCACATGCTCCACAAAAATTTCAAAGTTTTATTCTCCATTCAAACGAGAAAAAATGTTTGACTCTCTTGGGAAAAAATTTGACTATAGGTAGAACAAAATAGGCCTCGCACATCCCCACAATGACAAAGAAACACAACAAGCAATACATTGGGCGCGCCTAGTGGTAAACAATGACCTCAACCATACCACCACTATTATTTTCACACCCAATACTAATTGGTACCAAAATATTAATCCACACTTGGGCCTATGTTCGGACTCCCATATTATAACACTCTTTGAAGAGGATTCAATGTTGTATGTAGAACCCACTATACAACCAAATTTACAAAAACCCATGCTTAAACCATCAACCTTACGTGTCCTATGCATACATCACCAAAACCAAGAAATTGGCACACTAGAACACCTCGCTAAATTCACACAAAATGCAAAAAATCTCAACATCAATGATGTATAACACACAATTGCTCCACCCACATCCACACTAACCCATATAAACTGCAATTAAAAATGGTCTGAAATCCCTTCTATAAACAACTTGACACCACTAACCCATCCAACCCCCTCACTTCCCAACTTTCAAACTCACACCCCTTCAAAATTCGGCCCCAACTTCAATTATTACACCGACAGTTCCTTCAAAGAACCAACCGAAGCATCTCCGAGACATTGGCACGACGAAAAAGCCGGCTATGGAATATAGAACTCCACCAAACGTATTAGACTAGCCAAAAGACTACATGGACTCCAAAATATCCGTAGAGCCAAAATGATGGCTATCCATAAAACCCTCAACTTATATACCATGCAATACCCCAACAAACCAGCTTACATTTTCACGGATTGCATTAATGTATTATACCTCCTAAGCACACATTAAACACCCGACTCAACACAACAATCATCCGGACCAATCTATCCTAACATCCATGGTTGAAATGCTCCAAAAGTGCACACAAATTACTACACTCCATAAAGTTGGAGCTCACGCTAACATTGAGGGCAATGAACAAGCCGACTAATTAGCAGTGGAAGGTTGAGAGACAGCTTACCAAGATGCCAAACACCCCTACAAACACGCCAAGGCTACTCCATACTACTTTCATAGATACAAATGGCCTTCTATGGACAAAACCCCCAACGAAGCCCCCATTATCTTGGATAAATACCTCAAAAAACACGGCCTCAAAAATAATTTGGAAATACTTACCAAAAAATTTCCTAATATTGATATATGGACCGGCAATACAAACATTGACAATGAACTCTTCACCAACTTTTGGAAAAATCCCATAATCATGTACTCACAAAAACATGCCTAATCAAATTCTGCATTGGACAATATATGGGAAAACACCCGTAAACAACTCTTCTTTGGCATGGAAAGATTCTCCTCCATAACATGTTCAATATACAACATTACGTACACGGACACATGGCTACACGTTTTACTCAAATGCCAAAATCCTCATATACACACCTTAATTGTCAAACGCCACAACAAAGCGGTATGGGCAATCTGCAAATTAATTGTGTCATCAAACAAATCTTGTTGCTTCATCCTCATGAATGCCGAAACCTTTAATGACAACCTCCAAGAAAATGCAATCCCCCCATGGTTATTACCATGCACATGCGGTACTCAAAGATGTCATTGTAATGCAAGAATTAAATCCAACCTATTATGTGTCAAAGGGCTACCATACAAAGACTCCCCAACAACCCACATAGACTTGAAGCTCACTATCCAATTTATTGAATTCAAATATTGTATTGATAGATTTTTGCCGGAAACCATTGCAAACAAAATAAATAAATATCAACCACTCCTCAATGATATTCGAGCGCTTGGATGGAAAGTAGACCCCCTCATTGTCATTACCGCCGGTGCTAGAGCCACCACCTTTAACCCCATAATGACAACCCTTGAAGAAACATTCAAAATTTTCATGACCTCAATCAAGATCACCTTTACAAATATTAACACTCTTGCAATCCAACATGCTATGTCCATACTCCTACACAAAAGGAAACTCAAAAACAACCAACCCATCACGAACATGCTAACCCCCCATGAGAACCTACTAAACACTTCATTGCATTAGCCTCCTTGGCGTCATTGGTTCTTTATTCTTGGTTATCAGTTACGTGTTACATAGTGTCTACCCTCGAGAGGAGGAATCAGTTCCATACTGCTAACCTGTCCCGTGGACAAGGACTTACTAGTGGAACAAACATACACTTTTATTCACGCTTGCCCCCTGCGGATACCGAAGTTCTCCTTCTTGTAAAGCGGCTCTAAGTATACATTCTTCTAAAACCAACGAGATGGCTTTTGAGTGAGCTCCGTAATTTTTGGTGAGGAGGAGTGTGGGACTTAGTCTCAAATCAGACACCATAGGCCACACGGAGTGCTGGACCCTGTAGAGAGCCCCTATTTTGCATCTGATTTGGTTCTAGGGGTAGGCCTGGGAAGCAGACTGTGTTGGAAGGGCTCACAAGCTCCAGATCTGAGGTTTTAGTGAGGAGATCGAGGTGCTTTGAAGTAAGATTTGTGGAGAGTTTAGATCTGAAAGCTTGGGGACTCGTGTTGGACACAGATCTGTCCTTTAAAGTACCAATATACCTAGCTACCTCAATCTGAGAGAGTGCCAAGATCTGCAAGCCGCCCACAAGCTCCACACCCTCCGAACCAGCGCCACAACATACAACATTGGAGGAAGAACTAGCAAACTCGGGTTCAAGAGCTCTCGCACACCATACCAGGCTACTTCTCACCTACACACCTTCTGTTCATTCTTACTTATCCTAGTATTAGTGTGTCTTGCTTGCTTCACTTGTTTGCTCCTTATTTACGTCATTTTTGCTACTTTCACATTATCTCCATGCTCTCACAGATGCACATACACCTTACACAGTAGCTCTAACATCATTTCGGAAAGAAACTCATACACCATATCTGGAGGACAACACAACAGAACCTTTCGTGTGAAGAATGGCACAACATACCTCATAGATCTACTACAAGGTAGCAACAACACATCAAAACAGGCATTTTATATCCATCTCCATCTCTTTTATGTCGTAAATAGCTTGATTTCTAGTAACATTAGTCTGCACCTTACCACACTCACATTCACTAGATACAGTGCACCAGAATCCCACCACTACACCACATACATACAGAGTTTCACCAAAACCCTAAAAATTAATTATACTAAAGTTGAGGTTTTAGATTATACGCGGAAGCGCTTGATTTTTTTTTGAGATCCAGGTCAACCTACGCAGCAGCAACAACACACATCATCAGCACTGAAACAAACGACACCAGAAACTACAAGACAACAACGAAGCAGCCCACAAATCTGCACCAACTCCTTCAACATCAAAAACAACAAAATCTCACAAGGACACAACAACACGCTGAGGCATCCACATCAAAACCACCGCAGACAAGGACGTAGCAACAAGGAGCAATCAGCAGCACCAATACAACAGGGAACAACTCAAGCCAAATCCATATCAAAGTGCAACACAAGGCAACACATCGGTAAGTCACCCACGTCCATATCTACGTCCAACATTTTTTCAATTTCCTCTTCCATTATCCTACCCCCCTCTCAGATCCTCTCTCTTCCCCTCTACACTTCACATTCCTCACTCCCTTGACCATGATCCCCCTCACCTCACTGGTCACCCCTCGACCCTCCCTGATCCCCCTCACCTCACTCTCCCCCTCACTCACCGTCTCATGTGCACCTCCCTCACAGCCACCCTCCCCCGTATCTTCTCTTACGATCCCATCGGAGCTCCTTCCGAGACTCTTACATTTGAGCTCCCTCTTAATTCTCCTACGCACCTTCCCTTACACGATCCCATCTGAGCTCCCTCACCTTCCCCCTCGACCCCTCCTGATCTCCCCTAACCCCCAGTCTCAGACTCTCCCCGATCCAACGCACTCCTATCCCTAGCCTCTCCCCGATCCCCCCTCCCCCAATAGCACACCCCCCCCTCTGTCTCACCCACACCCTCCCCTCCTGCGTCCGCACACTCACAACTCCCGACTCTCCATGATCCCCCCTCTCTACCACCTTTATCCTCCGATACACCCCCCTCCCTCAGCAGCGTACTATCACCCCCGGACACACCAAGATCCTCCGCATTCGACTCCACACAGACCCCCCCGACCTCCCCCGCCCGACCTCCTCTCTCAAACTCCCCTGATCATCCTCACCTTCCTCTTCGAACCCAACCTCTCCTATTAACTCTCTCCAATTCTCCTCGCTTTCTCTTACAACCCTCTCTGATCTCCTACATTAGACCTGCTCCAAACCTCCCCGATCCCTCCCATCCTCTCCCCGACTTCCCCTGACCTCTTCTTCTAGCCCCTGCACACCCCCCCTTGTGCCCCCCTCTTCCTCCCATCCCAGCTCCCCTCTCTACTCACAAACCCCGCCCCACCCCCAATCTCTTCTCCTCTCCCCCTCCGACAGTAACCCTCCCCGAAGGCTGTATCAAGACTCCCCCCGACCAACAACAGCCCCTCCCCACAGACTGAAGACATCACCTCTCCACCGACAAACAAGCGTATCTCCCCTCAGGCAGAAGACCAACTCTCACCCCAGACAGCCTGAATCCAGGACGCAGACTGAAGCCCGAACTCCCCCTACAGGCTCGACTCTCCCTACAGACCAACAAACCCATCGACTCCTGCCGACTCTCCCCACAAACCAGCGAACATCCCCGCTCTCCCCACAAACCAACGAACGTCCCGGCTCTCTCCGACTATCCCCGACTCCCCTCGGCTCTCCCCGAATCTTCCCGACCCACTCCGACTCTCCCCGACTCCCCCTGACTCTTCCCGACTCTTCCCAACCCTCCCCGACTCCCCCCACAGTTCGCCAAATAACCCTCGCAGACAGACTCCCGACTCCCCCCACAAACGCACAAGAGATAGACACCGGACAGCAGCGGAAGACAAACCACACCAAAGACGGACAACGCAGACTGATCCCAGAGCCTCCAAGGCGACCCCCAGTACCCCCGCCAACAGCCTCAACCTCGTTTGCGACCACCCCAGAACCTACCCTACAAACCCCAATAACCCAGCGAGTAATCTAGACTGCGACCTTCCTGTAGAACACCTTGCGACCCCCAGTACCTTAGCCAGCGACCCAAACTCCAACCACGACCTCCCTGCTACTTACCCCACGACCTTCCTTGATAACTACCAAACCTTGCCTGCGACCTCACTCCTAGTGAACCAGATGTCAGAAAACGCCAAGAAAGATTGGGCCATGAACATGGACATTGAATCCCCAGACAACACCCCCCCTAGAGCCAACACAAGGGCGGCCAACAGAGAAGAATGTGAGGCCAGCAGCAGTAAGAAGAGCAAGGTCTCCCTCAACTAGAAGGTAATAAAACTCATGAATCCGAACTCACTAAATTCAAGTTTTGGTTGGGCTTCCGAGCCATGGAAGCCTTGGCAGTGGAAGAAGGAGCTGAAGAACTATTCAGTGGAGAAACAGTGATTGACATGATCACACGTGGACTCAAGAAAGAAGAAGCTATGGAGGTGGCCAAAGCAAGAGTAGCCTTCCCCCGCATTCCTCAAATGCTTTACCCCATGGCCACAGCTGGAGTAGAAGGACAACACTACAATATCACGCAAGTGCCATTTGATATCAAAACTAGTGAGTATTCCGGACTCTTCCTCGATTTCCATGTTGCCATCTTCTTTGAAACCCCTAAAACCCCCCTCATGCATGATGATGTTAAAAAAATGGTCATGACAAGACTCACGAAGATGGACATTGTCTTAGGGATAGACCTCATTGACCCAATCGCAATCCAATGCTTAAGCATTAAAAAGGGAAAAACGAAAGGGGTATGGGCGGGGTGCATCAAATTGCACCTCCTAAAACCAAAAATTGATGGTTTAATGCTACTCGAAGGCCTTAGGCTTTTTATTCTAACAATTGATGGAGAATGTTTAGTGGAAAAAGTTTGCAAAACTTACCATGGTATTGCCAATGGTTCTAATTTATCCGTGAAAATCAAGAGTGAATCCTTGGTAGGGATCTCCGCACAAGTACTTTTCAAAGAAGCACTTGGAAATAGCTTCCACCGGGGGCAAGAGGTCGAAATAACCGGAGTTCAAAAAGTCACCGAAGACTCACATGCCTTCATCATCGCCACCACACCTCAACAAGTGCAAAAGATTTTGTTGCACCATATCACCTTGCACGGGGAGGTTATGCATGCAAGACAAGTCCTTTCCACTAAAGGACCCAAAGGTATTATCGAATCCAAAGCTAGGAAAGATGCCTTGACACTCACCTTATCTCCTCTCCCCATTTCTTTGAATATTGAGTGCACAACTCACGAAATATATAAAATCATGGGCGGAGCTAATGTACGTTCGATTTGGTATCACCGGGACAATGGTACTTACCACAATGGTAGTGCCAATGTCTTATGTTCTAACGCCATTGTCTATAGAACTTTTGTGAAGAAAACACATCTCATTGGTGGAAACTACGTTGACTTCTCACCCCACCGAAGGAGCTTGGAAGGACTTGAGCCTCTAACGGAAGAGCAAGTGAAAGCATTTGGCTTTGATGACATCAATACCGCGATGGTCAACACAATTTCTACATACAACATGCAAGGAACGAATGACAACATCACCAAGAGAGACATGGTGGAACTCTTGGAAGAAAACAACAAGAAGATGAGACAAGAGAATATGGACTACACCAACAAACTACATGGGGAATTGAAGGCCCAAATGGAAGAGATTCAAGAGTCCATGTTTGCCACGCTTGAAGGCATGAGAGCCTTCACGAGTAAAATCAACAAACCAAGACTTGAGCCAAACATGTAAACTCCAAAGACCACATAGTAATAAGTATATATATTATAGAATACCATAGTACACAAATAGATCCTCTATACAATACTAGTACTGAATATATAGGAGTATACAAATATATAAATACAGCATATATAAGACGTATTAAATACTATACTAAATACCGTACTAGATATTGCACTATATACATTGCACAATACTGTATTTTTTACTCCATTGAATACAAAAACTATACCAAATACTATGAAAAATACACAAGTGATATTTTATACAGACGCCAATACTATACCAAATACTACAAGGATAGTATTCCATACAATACTTCAAACAAATACTCTACCAAACAAAACAAAAAATACAAAAACTACAATTTGTGCAAACACTCCCACAACCCCTACACCATACATTTTTCCGAATACAAATATCATACAAAATACTTCAAAAAAACACACAAAAACCAAACCACATATTATGTCCCTTACAAAAATACCAAATACCTCAAAGACTTTACTCAATACTATACAAAAACTACTATACCCGATATAGTACAATAAACATAAGAAGACATCATAAATTATACACAAAAATTGAGTTGATACCATACTATAGGACACTTAGTACAAAACATGATACAAATACTGATACAAATACGAGTACATACGGCGCTACAAATACTGATACATACGCTGATATGTGTACATATATTGGTAGGTACCCTGTGAAGTATGCTGATACATATACTGGTATATATACTAATATCAATACTAATGCAAACTTTTTTAAAAAAATCAATACAAATACTAATACAAATATTGATACAAATACTGAGCCGAATACTAGCATAAATACTGATACGAATAGTGGCACAAATACCAAGATAAATACTAAGACACATACTAACACAAATGTATGTTTGAATACTAATATAAAAACAAACATAAATACATATACACACACATACACAAACAACCACACACCATCAAAAAACATACACACATACATAGACAAATACATACGATCAAATAAACAACAAATAAAATATCAAAGACACACACAAAAACAAAAAACCCTAAAACAAGACAAAAAACCCACCTACTACAAAATACTAATACTAAGTATGAACACTAACATAAAAACAAACACAACTACATATACACATACATATACAAAAACAACCACACACCATCAAAAAAACATGTACATACACACATACAAAGACGAATACATACAATCAAATAAACAAAAAATAAAAAACCAAAGCCACATACAAAAACAAAAAATTCTAAAAATTCTAAAACAAAACAAAAAAACTCACCTACTATAAAAAACTAATACTAAGCATGAATAAAAATATAAAAACAAACCCAACTACATATACACACACATATACGAAGACAATCACACACCATCAAAAATCATATACATACACACATACAAAGACGAATACATACAATCAAACCAACAAAAAATAAAACACCAAAGCCACATACAAAAACAAAAAACTCCAAAACAAAACAAAAAACCCACCTACTACACAATACTAATACTAATTGGAGGAGACATACTACCAAAAAATATATATATATACACACACCTATACAACATTAATAAAACAAAAATAAATACGCAAATAAACATCTGGACACAAAAAAAGATAAAAACAAATACAAATACATCCACTAAAAAAATAAAGCACATTATCCACATACAAAATACTAACACCCACTCCCCCTCAAACAAACAAAAATTTAATAACATAAAAATACCCCAAAAATTTACTAAATAGAAAATAAAAACTCTAAAATGCAACAATAAACATACATGTAACATATCACAAACTCCTACTACTCCTAGGAGGAGACATAGAAACCAATCCCGGACCCATGCCAAATATACTAAAAAGACACCCTACATCACATAAGAAAAATGCCAAAATATACTTCATACCCAATACCATAAAACTACAACCGGAATATGAACACATTGCAAAATCCTTTACACCGTTTTTAAAAAACACACATACATTACACCACACACATAACACTACACACCCAAATATTGCTCAATACATACAACAAAAAAATACGCACCCACCACCCCACATTCTATATGCACTAATAATCACTACTCACCCAAACATAGATGAATGTAACCATCTCTTAAATCCACAAAATTTAAAAACAATTACATGGACCAATACACTTCTACAAACTTTACTAAACTTACAAAACCCACCAGAACGACACATTTACACTCCACACCCTTATACTGAATTCCTAATAGACAACCAAAATATTATAAAACATGAGAACTCAATACATAAAAGATTATACGACTTCTTACATAGTCAAGACATACCACCCTCAAATGATACAATAAAATTAAAATTCCCTTACCTCCTTAACAACCTCATAAATGAATCACTAAAATGTCTAGACCCTATACCAGAATACACCCACCCACCCCCACCTCTTCCCTACATCCCTTCTCAAAATCAAAACATTAGATCAAACCAAGAAAAAACATACATAATCACATGGAATGCCTCCTCATTAAACACAGCCCTTCCTAGCTTACAGAATTTAATCACAAACACAGACACACCACCGGCCTTCATAGTCATACAAGAAACGAAACTAACCGCCACAAAATCTACAAAATATATACAAAATATATTTCAAAACTACAAACTCATCTTTGACAATACACATACACTTACAAGATGCATGCAACAACGGAGACCACACACTCTGAGCCGAGGTGGCCTCCTTACATTAATACACAAAAAATATACATTCCCAGGCAACATCAACAAAATCCCTACCCCAATGAACATATCACCATACATTCAAATAATTAAAATCACTAACCACCCACTACAACCGTGGTTAATCTTTCACATGTATATGCCATCCCATCCCGAAGATACAAGACTTCTCGTAGATATACAAAACACTATTACATCCCAAATTAATAATAATCCCAATCATACATACCTATTATGTAAAGACTTCAATAGAGACATAGCGCTAATTGGCCGCCAAAATGGAAACCATCACACCCCCCACAAAACATTGATTACCAATGGCGTCGCTTCACAGAAAACTTAAACCTCACTTATATCAATACCGATACACAATTCTCTAGACAAGGTGGCTATAATTATAGTGATTGGAGTCTAATAGATGGATTCTATATAAATACAAACAACAATACACAATACACCTCCACAACCAACAAAGACATTATTCTCAACTCGGACCACTCACCCGTACAATTGCACATCCCAAATAACACACTAATTAGTAGAACATCCATAATCCTAAACAAAGACATTATACGCATACTCAACCCCATCCCAAAAACCAACATAGAAAAATTCAACACAAAATTCTTTGAAGAAAACTCCGTACAAATAGATTCCCTCATAAACACTCTTGAAAATGATAGTCAATTAACACAAGCACAATGGCAAGAAGCAAGCCACACCCTAGAAAAACTCATCAATAAAATCTCTGATACACTAGAACAAACTTGTAAAGCACACCCAATACCTCAAATGACAAACATAACTTCTCAACAAGGCCGGTACCTACCCCGCAAACTTTCTAAAACTTGAAAACAACACTTAACCACATACCATACTATACGCAAAACCATTAGAATTGTAAAAAACAACCCTCAATGGCGTAACCACCCCATATACAATGAACTACTAACTCTACAACACATCCAAATCCCTACCCGCCGCCTCCAAACCTTCCCCACGATACATGGATAAAAGATATCGCGCTAATTGCAAAAAATGCCAACATACAAGCCTGGAAAATAATCACAAAATACACCAAAGAAAACATTAAAAAAGCCATCTCAAAATATAGACAACTATACAAAATCAGCCCCAAAAAAATCAACAAAAAATTCTTAAAAAACCTCGAATCCCCACCAATGGATTGTATCACATATCAATATAATAATATTCTAACTAGCCCCGAAGACATTGCGAATGAAATATTCAACCAACAAACAAAAACCAATAGACCAACAGTACCAACTTGTAACTACCACCCACAACATACAAAAGAATGCACATGTGGAGTACGCCAATACCCATGGCACGACCTGGACGGATATACCCTTGACAAACGGGGCGAACCAGAAATTCCACTACACAACTACCTCAATAGAGCCACATACGACACATGCCTTCAAAATCTTGGAAATAATAAAGCCCCAGGCCCAGACCGCATACCAAACTCAATACTCAAAAACATGCCTCCAAGATTTCACAAGCTATTATTCCTATTCTTCTTCCACTGCTATAAACAAAAATAGATACCAAACTCATGGAAATTAAGTACAACAATCTTACTTTACAAAAAAGGCGATCCGTCCATGCTACCCAACCATAGACCAATTGCACTAGCTAACACAATATACAAACTCTTTACCAGTACACTCACCTCCATACTATCCTCATACGGCGAAAAATTCAAAATCCTACATGATAGTCAAGAGGGATTTAAAGCAGAGAGAAGTACTGCACGACAAATACAAACTATAATAGCCGCACTAGAAGACGCAGAGTTTACTAACCAAGATATATACATACTATACGTGGACTTCAAAAATGCCTTTGGCTCAATTGACCATGCCCGACTTCTAGCAATAATGATGGACCTTGGTTACCCAAAAGATGCAACTACACTTGTTGGAAACATCTATTCTAAATCATCTACATGTTATACCGGTGAACACTTTGGGAAAACAAAACCTATACCCATCCAAAGAGGTACTATACAAGGGGACACCCTCAGCCCATACCTATTCATTATATTTCTAGAACCACTACTTAGATGGCTAGAAAGAGGAAATTACGGATACAATTTTGGCACATCACAGGTCATAATAAACTCTGCCGCATACGCGGATGACCTAGCCACCATAACTAACAAAATCAAATCAATCCAAATACAACTAAACAAAATTGATAGATATTGTAAATGGGCTGGTATGGATGTAGGTGTCCCAAAATGTGCCGCTACCGGATGCCCAAACAAATCCAAATTGAACCCTACCACTTTCAAAGCCCTAATGCAAGCCTCGAACATCAATTACCGCAATCAACCGATCCCCATTCTACACCAAAATGAACCATACATATACTTAGGCACAAACCTTGTTCCCTCACTAAAATGGAAATTCCAAATCCACACCACAACGACAAAACTCATCAAACAATGCAAAGAACTAACAACATTCCCAGCCACCATGAAACAAAAAATAAAAATGGTTGATACCGTACTACGCCCAGGTATGGCATACAGTTTCTACCGTGTACCATACTCTATGCCAGCTATCAAAAAACTTGATAAAAAAATAATAGCCATACAAAAAACCATATGTGGATTACCAAAATGTATGTCAGATGCAATAACTCAACTCCCACATAACCTATTTGGACTTGAAGCTTTCTCCCTCAAAAATGCATATCTCCGATGTATAGGCGAACAATTACAGAATGCTTTAAACGATAAAGGTAGATTTGGAAAAATATATAATGGATTAACTCACTATGTCCTTGCCCAATATGGTGGCGCTGAAAACATACCGAGAATTAAAAAAAGTGACTGCATAAGATCACCAATAACACGAACATTCTTCTTATTAAAACATATAGCGAAAGCCCACCTTAAAAGTACGCTCCCGAACTTCCTTTCTAATCCTACAACACTAGAAATACTATGGCGCCAAGAAACATTATATCATAACACACTCAATGCCCAACTCTTCCAAAAGCTTCTACAAAAACTCCTCTCAAAAAATATTTTTGAACTAAACCAAATTACCTTACCTAACGGTACACACATCATGAATAATGAGGACTTCAAAACCTACCACTTCACCCCATCTAAACTAATAAAGAGTGCCCTAACTGTTGCTAAACAACTATTTTGCCACCTAACATGCCCCACTATATGTCATACTCCCTCCAACATACACCCATACTCTCATACACTTAAAGATCCATTCATCACCCTCAACAATAACATCATCCCAAGAAATATTCCCACACCAACCAACCCCACTAACCCTCCACATACATACCACCCCCGCCCCCCAACATACATCCCCAAAAACCCTACCACATACCCCATTAATAATATCATAAACCATAAACATATCCAACACACAGACACAAATAACATACAAAATACCTACACAAAATATCTATGCCAATGGCAATACAATGATAACACATACAATAAATGGCTCCCCCAAAGAGACCTTTTTCCACGGCAAGACACCAATACCTCCACACATAACACTGAAAAATTAAAGCAATACTTCCAAAAGATCCAAAACAAAATATACTCAGATATCATCCTTGCCCACCATCCACAAGAACAATTCTCAAACTCAAGGTCCGTAACACCACCCATAATTATCCCACTCTTAAACATCTACACAATAGAATGCAACCCCAAAAATGATATCCTTACATCCTCAAACACAATTCAAATAGATAACAATCCAGCACATCTATACGAAGAAAATGGCCGACATTTACACACCATACCCATTACCCGGCTCCAATGGTTATGGAACCAATATCATACAAAATTACAAACCCCTACAAACATTGAACCAACAACCCAACCCTTTGAAACCGAACTAATATGGCTTTACCAAAGATATAAATATCGAATACCAAAAACTCACCCCCTCAAAAATGCGCAATACACAATACCCACCCCCATTTTTAGACTCACTAATATCATCCTTTAACATCGAACACTCATACTTTTCCTCCCCGATCACATGTCCTACCAAACTAAATAAATTCTACTCACCGTACGAAAGAGACAAAATATTTGGATCCCTAGGCAAGGCCTTTGAACACAAATGGATCGAAAATGGAATAGCTCACCCCCACAACGAGAAAGACATAGAACAAGCCATACATTGGGCTAGACTTGCCGCCAAACACGATCCAAATAACACAAAAACAATCATCGTCACACCGAACAACAATTGGTACCAAAACAACAACCAACATTCAAACCCATTCCCAGATTTCCACATCATTGCATTATTCGAAGCAGACACAATACCATACGAAGAACCTGATATCCCACCTGAGCTAAAAAAACCCCGAACTGAGCCATCTACATTACAAATACTATGCGTCCATCATCAAAATCAAACCCTGGGCTCCCTAGAACAACTTGCGGAACTTACCTCCATAACAGACAATCTAGACATACAACGACCATACACAAAACCGGCCCAACCAACATCCATACAAACCCCCGTAAACAAAAGTAAAAAATGGACAAAATTAAACTATGACAACAACACATTAAACTACTCCGTCATACCTCCCCCTCTTCCAGACTACCAAACCCATACCACACCAAAATTTAACCCCGCATACAGCTATTACACCGACGGCTCCTTTAAACCACCGGAACAAATTAGCCCGAGCTCTTGGCGAAGAGAAAAAGCTGGCTATGGCATATATAATTCTACCAAAGAAATTAAACTAGCCAAAAGACTCCATGGACTACAAAATATCCTCAGAGCAGAACTCATGGCCATCCACAAAACACTACAAATCATCACAACAAAATACAAAAATGAACCTGCACATATATTCACCGATTGTATTTATGCACTCTACCTACTAAACACTCAAATAATACACCCAACCTTTCAGAACAATCACCTCGACCAAACCATATAACATCAATGGTCCAAATGTTACAAAAACGTACACAAATCACAACCCTTCACAAAGTCAGAGCCCATGCCAACATTGATGGCAACGAACAAGCAGACAAACTTGCAAAAGAAGGCTGAGAAAAAACACACAAAAACGCCAAAGACCCTCACGAACATGCCCATGCCACCCCATACTACTTTCAAAAAGAAGATTGGCCTTCCAAAGAAGATACCCCCGACAAAGGCCCAATTAGATTTCTGGGCAAATATCTCGAAAAATAAGACCTCTACAACAACTTGGATACAATCTCAGAAAATATTCCTAACATAGAAAAATGGACTAACAATAACGACATAGACAATGAACTCTCTACAAACTTTTGGAAAAACCCCATCATCTCAGACTCACAAATAACGTGCCTCATCAAATTCCGTACAGGTCAGTACATGGAAAACGCTCGCAAACAACTCTTCTTTGGAATAGAAAGATTCCCATCCATAACATGCCCCATATGCCCCTCAACGGACCCAAACACATGGCTTCATGTGCTACTCAAATGCCAAAACCACCACATATACTCTCTAATCATCAAAAGACATAATAAAGCGGTATGGGAAATTCGAAAACTAATCACCTCCTACAAAAAATCGAGATGTTTCATACTTATGAACGCCGGCATTTTTAATAACAATCCACAAGAAAACACGGTCCCCCCATGGCTACTTCCATGCTCATGTATGACCCAAAGATGTCATTGCAACGCTAGGCTCAAACCGGACATTCTTTGTGTCAAAGGTTTACCATACAACGATCCACCACCCGAGAACATCAACCTAGACTACACCATTCAATTCATAGAATTTACATATTGCAACGATAGATTCTCCCCGGAAACAATACAAAACAAAATAGATAAATACCAACCCCTCATTGACGACATCATTGCCTTCGGCTGGAATGTGGACCCCCTTATTGTTATCACATTCGGCGCTCGTGCCACCACCTTTATCCCATCTATGAAAACTCTCGAAGATACCTTCAAGATACCCATTGATACAATTAAAACTACCTTTAAAAACATCAATAGCATCGCTATTCAACATGCCATGTGTATTTTACTACATAAACGCAAAATCAAAAACAACCAAGTCCTCCCTGATAAGCAAGACCCCCCTTAGGAACTTCGCCACTATGTCTCTTCCTGATTGGCTGCCTGTTTGATTTTGCTTTTTGTTGTTTAGTTAGTTTGGTCGTGGTTGGTCGTTGTTGGTTGGTTTCTGGCTACTCGTTACATAGTGTCTACCCTCGAAAGGGGGAAGTAGTTCGAGTTCGCTAATTCCTTGTCCGGTGGGCATGGACTTAGCAATGGAACAAACAGACACTTTATTCATGCCGGTTCCCTTCGGGAATCGGCGTTCTTCTTCTTCTAAAACCACCTCCATTCTTGCCAAATACAAATGATTATTATACACTTTGTCAAAAATATAGTCCTTACAGAAAAACTATATGTTGACAAGGTTGTTAACATTTTTATCATGTTTTTCTCTAATAATAAAGGATAAATTAAAGACCTTCACACTTATTAAAGATGTAAAATGTATTTTAAAAAAAAATTAATTAAAGAAAAGCCTTCTTCACTAAAAATTGGTACTAAAATAATAATTAATTCTATATTTTTACAAAACTACATATATGTTGATAAAGATTCTCTTATACAAATAAAAGAGAATAAATGACTACACTAAAACAACATATGGTCAATTTTAAGGTATTATTGTAGTCATTGTAATTTATATTGCAAATAGAGCAATGTGGTGTTGATTTTATTTATTCTATACTTGACTATCATGACCATGTATGCAATTGCAAAGAACATTCTTCTAAACATAGATGAAGCTATTGAATCATTTTGTAACAAATAATAAATTTATCAACATTCTTAAATTTTATTTATAAAGAGGGAGTCGGATATTAATTTAAGTCATGTTTACAAATAACCTTTACTGTAAAATGTTGATGCCTTTGTTAATTGTGTTTTTGGATGTTTTTCACAATGAACAATGGTGGATGCTTAAGTGTGGTTAGCATGAAAGCTGGTGTCTTTTTAGGCTACCGTTGGAGTGTTGCATGCAACACCTTTAGTGTACTATTCTAATTCTTAGCGGAGTAGTAGGGGGGAAGGAGAACTAAGTGAGCTCTGTGTTTTCTGGTGAGAGGTGCTCTTGGAAGTTAGTCGCAGATTGAGAGTAGAGGGCAACAAGAGGTGCTGGGCTTGTTGACGACCCCACCTTTACTCCAGATCTAGACGTGTATGAGCTTGGGGAGAAACGTGAAGTGTTGGATTGGGGCTGGGCTAGTCAGATCTACTTGTGCAAAACTTTTTGGAAGTGAGAGTGTGCCTAGAGGCAAGACCGAGTCGTAAGTCATCTGTGAGAGCTGGAACTTTGAGTGTTGGGCGATAAGATTAGAACTTCACTCCAGATCGTATGAACAAGTTGCAGATCTGCTAGATCATGTAAGTACACGTACATAGCTCATACATAAACTTCCAAGACTACCCGGATCCAGAAAATCAACATCACAACGTTGGAGCAAAGAGATCAACACACGCTGCCACCAACGCCCAAGACGCCCATCGTTGAGCTACGCACTTTCCTCAACCCTCTCTATCCTTTTTGCATAGTCTTGCTTTCTCTTCTTATTATTTTTATTAACTTTCCCAATAGACATCCCACGATATGCACACAGCTCCACTTGGGAGGCACAACTAGATTAGCACCACATAACACTCACAAATCTCATAGATCTAATAGCACACAAACTAATCAACATCACCAAAAAATTAGACCCAAAAACACGTTAGAGAGACAACACCAGCACTATCACATTCTTAGACACCATATTAGCAAAGTCAGATCCACAAAAACCACGCGGAAGCGCTGCCAAAAATTACACAATCATCACCAAGATACACAACATAACACTCACCACACTTTTTCTCTCACCATCATATGCAATAGTTATTTGTTAGAAACAGTTAGTAATCATCCAAACAGGGAGCAACAACGAACATTCAGGAGGAGACCGAGACCAGAAGACAAACACTTTTACAACAGAAAGCCTGCATAGAGGCGAGAGCATGCAAGAAAAGAAGATCGGCACGGCGACCTAACAAGTAGAGGAGTATCGTTAGAAACGAGGAACAACATCAAAGGAACTTGCACGACCAGCAGCAGAAACGAAACCAAGAACGACATCAACTCGCACAGGCTCGGCACACAGGCCAGTAGATCACCAAACACAGTACACAGGTTATGTCCCTCCAACCTTGTTACCATAGAAAGAAGCAACGTCCACATTAACTATAGGATACTGGCCTAAAGCAACGTATTCAATTGCGACCATCATCAGGTACAGCACTAGGACTATTATCCATGTAGGTCAGGTAGGAGAAGATCAGCACCTGCGCACAGGTCCTCTCAACACCACAACACCAGCGAAACGAACTTCAACAACAGCTGAAGCCCTGTCATACAACATATCACGAGTTAGCAAAAATAAAAGACCTGGCGCTACAACAAATCGGGAGGTCCAGACGAGAGACAGATCAAGAGTCAACCAGTCTGCAACATATGCTCACGAACTTGCAAGCCCGAAATCAAGCACCCTGATTCAGCAGAACCTGCAAGCCCAAACTCAAGAGACAACACGAGCCTGCAAGTCCGAACCAAAGCGCCAAGACACGAAAGAGCACCCGAAGAAAGATCCACCGAACATAGTAGAACTGGCCACAACAAATCACACCACAAGAACATCGAGACCCCCGAGCCCAGTGTCGTAGTTTAGTGGTTCATTATTCTCAAAATTAACCGAAATTAACCTTAAACAAGCCCACTTTACCAGATCGTTTCCAGGGATTTTTATCGTGCATCAAACTCTTTAAATCTTAACAACAAATCACACATAATACTTCGGCACATCCCGGAGGATGGCTTCCCCGGTACCTTAGTAACCGGTAATAAGTAACCACATGTATTTCAGTTAAACTCTGTTGAGCGTCAGAGTAGATTTCCGGTAAGTTTTTACAGTGCCCGGAAAGTCACTGCCCTCCGTTCTCGCAGTCCAGAGGCCACAATATCCACAATCTTACCCTACACCTTGAAAGAGTTATAAAGATCGCAGCCGGTTTACCGATCTTCACAATCTACCGGGAACTTGTCCCGGTAAACCGGTCACGCAAGCCCGGGTTCCAACTACAACCACACCCAATAAATCAAACCAAGAAGATATAAGACTCACAACAAGTTAGTACTAAGCAAATCATATGAGCAAAACAACCTTCCACCGGGATCGTCGGAACTCATCCACTGCAAAGATAATAATCCCGGTATTCTCCGGACTCAAGCTTAGCCGGGATGTCTCCCGGTGTACCGAGAGAAGGGGGATGTCACCCCCTACTCCCCACCAATCCAAACACTTTCCACTTAAGGGAGGCTATCATAAATAGCCGTGGGCTTCCCGGATTCCATCCGATAAAGCAACTCTTCCCGGTCCCACCGGTGAAAAGTCTAGAGCACAAGTCCCGGACCTCACTCTACCTATCTAACCCGGATATCCTAGCCCCTTGGGATGTCTCTACTCACACTCAATCACTTAACACACAACAAGTCACAACCTTGTACACCTAGCAAAGACACACTAGGAGGACTCAACCCTCTCCCGGTCTACTCACGCAAGCTCAACAAAGACTCTAGACACAAGCAATGAAGGCAAGACACGAGGAGATCAACAAAGAGAAGAGTACATAACACAAGAGCCCAAGGCCCTTAAGTACACAAAGGCCACTAGCTACCCTCCAAAACTAGATTCTCAAAAGGTGGAAATGGCATCTAAAGAGTGCACTAAAGTCAATAGCTACGCTCCAAAATTAGACCGCAAAAGGACGAAACGACATCTAAGAGGTGCACTAAAGTCAATAGCTACCCTCCAAAAGTAGCTCCACTAAAAGACAAAACGGCATCTAGATCCTAAAATCAAGGATAGCCTAGTCACCGGCGGATTACCGGTAGACCGGTAAACTGGAAGACTCCCGGGACCGGTAAACTTTTTCCTAAGAAAAATAAATAGCCGGAGAAACCACTCAAGTGGTAGTGACCGGGTGCGCAATGGGGCCCCATCGACATCACTACTCTCACCCTAGTGTATAATTCTAGCAACTTAAAACGACATCTCACCAACCGGTGAGGTAAATCAACACATAACATATAACAAAGACTCAACCGGAAGACTCTTCCGGTTGAGACGTATAGAGATTGTCACCATGTCTGGAAGTACCAACATGGTCAAGAGAATCCCCCGGGAGGTCGGATGTCTCAACTGGGAGGTCTACCGATGGAGTGGCGGTATCCACCGGAAGGTAAGGTGTATCTATAGATACATGCGGAGTTTCTTTAAGCTCGATTAGTATGGCCGCAGAGGACTTCACCAAGGACTCCGGGGTTGAGGAAGGGAGGTCTACCGGTTCCTTCCCGGTAGAAGTTATCGGGAGGCTTCTTTTTCTCTCATAGACCTTCAAGCCCCACCCTTAGAGGATGGAAAATCCACCTAACTCACCGGAGAGCCATGTTGTCCCGGGTAGACAAAATCCTCAAAATGCATGTACTTCCACCAATCTCCCTATTAACTTGTCACAAACTCCGGTCCGGCCCGGAAACACAAGTCTACCGGTCAGCCGGTAGACAACTCCGGAACATTTTGCTAGAGTATGTGGATATGGGTGTCTCACACATCTAGCAAGATACTAACAACACAAGGTCACATATAATGATAACGAGGAGAAGACTTTGGAGACAAGGACTTAGAAAGAGGTTCTTCCCGGTTGACCGGGAAGACCGGGAAAAAGATAGGAATTGTGGGCAAGACCTAAAATGATATGAGGAAGGAGACAACTCAAGATGACAATTTGCCACAAGGCTAGGACAATCGACAACAATTACACATGTAAACAACACAATGAGGTCTAGATGAAGTCCCCGGGGGGGACTTTTTCTCTAGACCGGGAAGGATATTACCGGAGAGTCACCCCGGTAGACAAGGGAGGAAAAGACTCACAAACAAGAAATTCTCACAAACAAAAGAAACCCAACATGGGTAAGAGTCACCTTTGTTGTTGCACCCGCAACCTCCTTCCTTTGTCTCTTTTATCTTCTTGCTTCGGCCACAAATCTCCTCAACCTCCGCAAACCCTAAAATCTCCACCAAACCCTAGCTCGCGCACCTCTTCCACCAAACCTTAGCTCGCGCACCTCTTCCACCAAACCCTAGTCCGCGCACCTCTTCCACCAAACCTTAGCTCGCGCACCTCTTCCACCAAACCCTAGCCCGCGCACCTCTTCTTCAAACCTCTTGTGCTACTTCCTCTTGAAACCTCCTCTTCTTGAAACCTTAGTTGCATCTCCTTCTTTCCACTTCTTCAACTACTTCTTCAAACCCCAACTCCGAAAAGACAAAATAGAGAGAGAGAGAACCTATGAGAGAGAGAGAAATAGATAGGGAGATAGAGGAGAAAATTTGAGGGGGGGGGAGATTTTTAGAAAAGGAGGGGGAGAAGAGAAGAGTTCTGGAAGGGGGAAAGAGTTTCTGGAGAGGACAGGTCAAATTTCGGGGAGAGAGAGGCCGACCATGACGGCTGGAGATACTCGGGCTGCTGCCCGGGTATCAGCCCATACTCGGGTTGGTGCCCGGGCTAGTTCATACCCGGGTTGATACCCGGGTATGTATTTTTTAATTTTTTAAATTTTTTTTAAAATTTTTAAAATTTTTTTTTTTGGATTTTTTTTTTTTTCTTTTTCTTTTTCTTTGATCTTTTTATTTTTTGTCTTTTCTTTTCTTTTCTCTACCACTACTACTAATTCAAACAAGAATTAGCATCTAGAAGAACTCAACTACTTCTAACTACCTTCTAAACTCAACTAGTTAATTTAGATTTAAGTGGTGATTTTAGACTTACGTCGCGGGATATCTCCTGGGACTCTTTTGAAATTGTTTCCCGGGACTTAAATTAGTGATTTTAAGACCTGGTTTTATCACCACTATAAATCTAATTAACTACTTAAGCATTTCCCTATTTTCTCTATTTGCTATCTAATCTAATTTCACACAATACTAACTATTTTTCTAGTTAACTAATACTAAAAACCCTATTTAAACTAATTTTTTTGGTAGGGGCGACCAAGTGGGAGTTTTAGACTCCCAAACCCAGGCACCTTGGCACTGCAGCAACAGGTGGGAGAACACAAGTTACCGAGAGACGGAGAGTCCGCAATACCAAGAGACGGAGAGTCCAGCTATACCCGCGAAGACTCTAGCTCAGAGGCACAGGGAAGACTGGAGTCGGAGAACCAAACGACCTTCCTAAACGGACACTCCCCTTGCCCCCGGCGACCTACCACTTTACACCAATGACCTGCCTTTCATCGCCAGCGACCTACCTCTCCCTACCAGCGACCTGCTACTCCTCTCCAACAACCTCTAGAACCTTCCCAACGACCTCCCACCTTCCCCACACTACCAACCTATCTCAGCCATCGACCCTGCAAGCCCCAACAAGCCTCCAGCGACATACTCAAGGTAAGTTACTACACCTCTCCTCTTCCTAACCCTTGCACATAGTAGTGGTATTACAGTTGAGTGGGGCAAGTATGGACACGCGCAGTGCGAAGAAAGCTCTCAATTATGTAGACCACACGGAGATCGAGTCCCCAAGTGAAAGTCTCAAGCGGCTTCAAGGGAAACAAGTGGAGAAGCAACCGCATGAAGAAACATATGCCAATAAGAAACAAAAGCCCATTTGTGAAGAAAACAAAGGGCAAGAAGGTATGACTCTAATCACTATCTCTAACATTAGTTGCTTCAAGTTTTGGCTAGGTTTTCAAGTAATGGAGGACCTAGCGGTGGAGGAGGGATTGGACGAACTCTTCAACGAAGAAACAATTGAGGATATGGTGACAAGAGGACTCAAAGAAGGTGAAGCCCGCGAAGTCAAACAAGTAAGGATAGCCTTCCCACACATCCCTCAAATCCACTATCCACAATCAAGAGGGGCTGAAGGACTAGGAGGACAACACTACAACCTTACGCAAGTGCCCACCAACATTCCCGTTGTTAAAGGTACGGGTTTGGCTCTAGATTTTCAAGTGGCTATCCATTTTGAACCACCCACTAACCCCATTTTTCATGATGAAGTCATGAAGATGGTTATTAACTGCCTCAAAGCCATGGACATCCTCCTCGGTAAGAAACTCATCGAACCAATCTTCATTCATTGTTTGAGTGTCAAAAATGGAGGGGAAAAAAAGGGTGTATGGTCAGGACTCATTAAATTGCATCTTGCTAACCCGGCAATTGATAGCCTACTCCTCCTCAAGGGGATTAGACCCTTCATTCTCAAAATCGATGAGATAGACGTGGTGGGAAAGGTATGTAAAACCTATCATAGCATTGCACACCACTCTAGTCTTTCAATTAAGATACAAAGCCCATCTTTGCAAAACATGGATGCTAACCACTTCTTCAAAGAGGTCCTTAAAACTAGCTTTAAACGTGGGCATGACTTTGAAGTAACTAACGTGCAGAAGGCTAAAGGTGATGGATCTGCCTTCATCATGACCACCACCCCGCAATAAGCCAAGAAAATTCAAGAGCTACAAGTAACCGCAAGACAAGAAGTCTTTCAAACAAAGAAGCCCCTTGGAAGAACTCACATCACCAAGGAAATGAAGGCCAAGAAAGACACCCTCACTCTAACACTCTCCCACCTTCCTATACTAATGAGTGTTATTGAGACCACTAGTGCTATCTACATGATCATGGGAGATACTAACATTGGCTCTATTTGGTTTCACAAGGATAATGGAGTTTGCCACAACGGTAGTGCAAATGTGGTATGCACTAACCCAATTGTGTATAGGGCATTTGTGGGGAAAACCATTCCCATAGGAGGCCACTTTGTGGAGTTCGCTCCTCATAGAAGAAGCATTGATGGAATCGAGGCCCCCACCCAAGCTCAACTCATAGAGTTTGGATTTGGAGACATCAACAAAGCCATCATCAACACGGTGGAGACCTTCAAACTCAACACCCCGTCACAAGCTATCACCAAAAAGGACCTAGTGGAAGCGTTTGAAGCAAACAACAAAATCTTGCGACAAGAAGTCAAAGAACAAGCGGATGCAAAAGCCAAGGAACTCCAAGAAATCAAAGACCAAATGTTGAAGATCCAAGAATGTGTTGGTACCACCTTTGCAATGTTGCAAAATATCATGGGGTCCAAACCACATACCTCGATTGAAGGGGACTCGTCAAAAATGTGAAGAACAACAACCTCAAGGCTATTAATTCTACACCCCACCCGTATTGTTTAAAATACGACCATAGTAAAATATACCTAGTCAAAACCATAGCAATACTAACTAACATTTTGTATCTATATATTGTATTTGTGTTGTATACAATACTACTAATCCTACGCAAAATACTACTAGTATTTTGTAGTATTTACATAGTATTATCCACCATACGTATAGTTATGCAAAAAATAGAATACATGGTAGAATACATGTTAGTATACATAGACATGTATTTCATAGTGTATAAAAAATATAGACTACATACGCTATACCCATATTGTACTAGAACAAAAACTAAATACAAATACTATACCAAAAAATGTGTAAACAACACAAATACAAATACAGATACATATACATATACACATACTATACCGGACAAGAATACTGACCTTTATACAAATATGAGCACAAATACAAACACCAGTATAAATACTGAAATACATACTAATACAAACACCAAAACATACAATGGTATAAATCCCAAAACATATAATAACGCCACATATAAAAAGGACATAAACACCACCTTAAAAACCAACACAAACTATCATACACATATTCTTAAAAATAAAAACCACATATACACATGGGCAAAAACAACCAAGATAAAATACAACAAAACATACATTCATCTACACAACACAAAAACAAAAACAACCACGAAGAAAAACACAAGGACACATAGTAAGAAAAAAAGTAAAACAACCACATCTACCATAAAAATAAATAAACCCACAACTCACACACAAAATACAAACATCCACCTACCCCCAAACCAACAAGACACTAATAACACAACAAAACCTTTAAAATACGATACTAAACATACATACCACAAACTCCTAATACTTCTAGGAGGAGACATAGAAACAAACCCCGGACCCATGCCAAATATACTAAAAAGACACCCTACAACACATAAAAAAATGCCAAATATACTTCATACCTAATACCATAAAATTCCAACCAGAATATGAACACATTGCAAAATCCTTCGCACCTTTTCTAAAAAACACACATACACTATACCACATACACAACACTTCCCAGCCAAACATTGCACATTACATACAACAAAAAAATATGCAGCCACCACCCCACATCCTATATGCACTAATAATCACTACTCATCCAAACATAGATGAATGTAACCATCTTCTAAATCCACAAAATCTGAACACAATTACATGGACCAATACACTTCTACAAACTTTACTAAACTTACAAAACCCACCAGAACGACACATTTACATTCCTTACACTAAATTCTTGGTAGAGAACCAAAATATTATAAACCATGAGAACTCAATACATAGTAGACTATACGACTTTTTACACAGTCAAGACATACCACCCTCAAATGATACAATAAAATTAGAATTCCCTTACCTCCCTAACAACCTCATAAATGAATCACTAAAATGTCTAGACCCTATACCAGAATACACCCACCCACCCCCACCCCCACCTCCTCCCTACATCCCTCCTCTATATCAACACATTAGTTCAAACCAAGAAAATACATACATAATCACATGGAATGCCTCCTCATTAAACACAGCCCTTCCTAGCTTACAGAATTTAATCACAAACACAGACACACCACCGGCCTTCATAGTCATACAAGAAACGAAACTAACCGCCACAAAATCTACAAAAGATATACAAAATATATTTCAAAACTATAAACTCATTTTTAACAACACACATGCACTTACAAGATGCATACAACAAAGGAGACCATACACACCGGGGCGAGGTGGCCTCCTTACATTAATACACAAAAAATATACATTCCCATGCAACATTAACAAAATCCCTACCCCAATACACATATCACCATACATACAAATAATTAAAATCACTAATCACCCACTACAACCGTGGTTAATCTTTCACATGTATATGCCATCCCATCCCGAAGATACTAGATTTCTTTTAGATATACAAAACACTATTATATCCCAAATTAATAATAATCCCAATCATACATACCTATTATGTGGAGACTTCAACAGAGACATAGCGCTAATTGGCCGCCAAAATGGAAACCGTCATACTCCCCCTCAGAACATTGACTACCAATGGCGTCACTTCACAGAAAACTTAAACTTCATTTACATCAACACTGATACACAATTCTCTAGACAAGGTGGCTATAATTATAGTCATTGGAGTCTAATTGATGGATTCTATATAAATACAAACAACAATACACAATACACCTCCACAACCAACAAAGACATTATTCTCAACTCGGACCACTCACCCGTACAATTGCACATCCCAAATAACACACTAATTAGTAGAACATCCATAATCCTAAACAAAGACACTATACGCATACTCAACCCCATCCCAAAAACCAACATAGAAAAATTCAACACAAAATTCTTTGAAGAAAACTCCGTACAAATAGCTCCCTCATAAACACTCTCGAAAATAATAATCAATTAACACAAGCACAATGGAAAGAAGCATGCCACACCCTAGACAAACTCATCAATAAAATCTCTGATACACTAGAACAAACTTGTAAAGCACACCCAATACCTCAAATGACAAACATAACTTCTCAACAAGGCCGGTACCTACCCCACAAACTTTCTAAAACTTGAAAACAACACTTAACCACATACCATACTATACGCAAAACCATTAGAATTGTAAAAAACAACCCTCAATGGCGTAACCACCCCATATACAATGAACTACTAACTCTACAACACATCCAAATCCCTACCCCGCTGCCTCCGGACCTTCCCCATGATACCTGGATAAAAGATATAGCACTAATCGTAAAAAATGCCATCATCCAAGCCCCGAAAATAATCACAAAATACACCAAAGAAAACATTAAAAAAGCCATCCCAAAATATAGACAATTATATGAAATCAGCCCAAAAAAAATTAACAAAAAATTCTTAAAAAACCTCAAATCCCCGCCAATGGATTGTATCACAGATCAATATAATAATATTCTAACTAGCCCCGAAGACATTGCGAATGAAATATTCAACCAACAAACAAAAACCAATAGATCAACAGTACCAACATGCAATTACCAACCACAACATACAATAGAATGTACATGTACAGTACGCCAATACCCATGGCATGACCTGGATGGATATACCCTTGACAAACGGGGCGAACCAGAAATTCCAATACATAAATACCTCAAGAGAGCCACATACGACACATGCCTTCAAAACCTTGGTAACAATAAAGCCCCAGGCCCAGACCGCATACCAAACTCAATACTCAAAAACATGCCTCCAAGATTTCATAAACTATTATTCCTATTCTTCTTTCACTGCTATAAACAAAAACAAATACCAAACTCATGAAAATCAAATACAACAATTTTACTATACATAAAGGCGACCCGTCCATGCTACCCAATCACAGGCCAATTGCACTAGCTAACACAATATATAAACTTTTTACCAGCACACTCACCCACATACTATCCTCATACGGCGAAAAATTCAAAATCCTACATGATAGTCAAGAAGGATTTAGAGCGGAGAGAAGTACTGCACGACAAATACAAACTATAATAGCCGCACTAGAAGACGCAAAATTTACTAACCAAGATATATACATACTATACGTGGACTTCAAAAATGCCTTTGGCTCAATTGACCATGCCAGACTTCTAGCAATAATGACGGACCTTGGCTACCCAAAAGAGGCAACTACACTTGTTGGAAACATCTATTCTCAATCATCTACTTGCTATACCGGTGAACACTTTGGGAAAACAAAACCTATATCCATCCGAAGAGGTACTATACAAAGGGACACCCTCAGCCCATACCTATTCATTATATTTTTAGAACCACTACTTAGATGGCTAGAGAGAGGCAATAACGGATATACTTTCGGCACATCACAAGTCACACTAAACTCTGCCGCATACGCGGATGACCTAGCCACCATAACTAACAAAATCAAATCAATCCAAATACAACTCAATAAAATTGATAGATATTGTAAATGGGCTGGCATGGATGTGGCAGTCCCAAAATGTGCCGCTACCGGATGCCCAAACAAATCTAAATTAAACCCTACCACTTTCAAAGCCCTAATGCAAACCTCTAACATCAACTACCGCAACCAACCAATCCCTATACTACACCAAAACGAACCATACATATACCTAGGTACAAATCTGGTTCCCTCACTAAAATGGAAAATCCAAATTCACACTACAACCACAAAGTTCATCAAACAATGCAAAGAACTAACAACATGTCCGGCCACCATGAAACAAAAAATAAAAATGGTTGATACCGTACTACGCCCAAGTGTGGCATACAGTTTTTATGGTGTACCATACTCTATGCCAGCCATCAAAAAACTTGATCAAAAAATAATTGCCATACAAAAAACCATATGTGGATTACCAAAATGTATGTCAAACGCAATAACACAACTCCCACATAACCTATTTGGACTTGCAGCTTTCTCCCTTAAAAACGCATATCTCCGATGTATAGGCGAACAACTACAGAATGCCTTAAACGATAAAGGTAGACTTGGAAAAATTTATAATGGATTAACTCATTACATCCTTGCCCAATATGGTGGCGTCGAAAACATACCCAGAATTAAAAAAAAAGCGACTGTATAAGATCACCAATAACACGAACATTCTTCTTATGAAAACATATAGCTAAAGTCCACCTTAAAAGCACACTCACAAACTTCCTCATTAACCCTACAACACTTGAAACACTATGGCGGCAAGAAACACCAAACCACAACACACTCAATGCCCAACTCTCCCAAAAGCTTCTACAAAAACTCCTCTCAAAAAATATTCTTGAACTAACCCAAATTACCCTACCTAACGGCACACACATCATGAACTATGAAGACTTCAAAATCTATCACTTCACCCTAACCAAACTGTTAAAGAGTGCCCTAAATGTTGCTAAACAACTATTTTGCCACCCAACATGCCCCACCACATGTCATACTTCTTGTAACATACAGCCATACTCGCATATACTTAAGGATCCATTCATCACCCTCAACAATAGCATCATCCCAAGAAATATTCTCACACCAATCAACCCCCCCAACCCCCCACATACATACCATCCCCGCCCCCCAACATACATCCCCAAAAACCCTACCACATACCCCATTAATAGCATCATATGCCATAAACATATCCAACACATAGACACAAATAACATACAAAACACATACACAAAATATTTATGCCAATGGCAATACAATGATAACACATACAATAAATGGCTTCCCCAAAGAGACCTATTTCCAAGACACGACACCAATACCTCCACACATAACACCGAAAAACTAAAACAATACTACCAAAAAACCCAAAACAAAACATACTCAGATATCATCCAAACCCACCACCCACAAGAACAACTTTCAGACTCAAGATCTGTAACACCACCCATAATTATCCCTCTCTTAAACATCTACACAACAGAATGCAACCCCGAAAAAGATATCCTTACATCCTCAAACACAATTCTAATAGATAACGATCGAGCACAGCTATATGAAGAAAATGGCCGACACCTATACACCATCCCCATTACTCGACTCCAATGGTTATGGAATCAATACAATACAAAGTAAAAACCCCCACAAACATCGAACCAACGACCCAATCGTTTGAAACCGAACTAATCTGGTTATACCAAAGGTATAAATACCGAATACCAAAAATTGACCCCCTAGAAAATGCACAATACACAATACCCACTTCCATTTTAGACTCACTAATCTCATCCTTTAACATTGAACAATCATACTTTTCTTCCCCGGTCACATGTTCTACCAAACTAAAAAAATTCTACTCACCTTATGAAAGAGACAAAATATTTGGATCCCTAGGAAAGGCATTTGATTATAAATGGATCGGCAATGGTATAGCTCACCCCCACAACGAGAAAGATATGGAACAAGCAATACATTGGACTCGACTTGCCGCCAAACAAGATCCAAATAACACAAAAACAATCATCATCAAACCGAACAACAATTGGTACTAAAACAACAACCCACACTCAAACCCATTTCCAGATTCCCATATCATTACATTATTTGAAGCAGACACAATACCATACGAAGAACCTACTATTCCACCCGAGCTAAAAAAACCCCGAATCGAGCCATCTTCATTACAAATACTATGCGTCCATCATCAAAATCAAACCTTGGTTCCCTCGAACAAATTGCGGTACTCACCTCCATAAGAGACAATCTAGACATACAACGACCATACACAAAACTGGCCCAACCAACACCCACACAAACCCCTGTAAACAAAAATAAAAACTGGTGAAAACTAAATTATGTCAACAACACATTAAACTACTCCGTCATACCTCCCCCTCTTCCAGACTACCAAACCCATACCACACCAAAATTTAACCCCACATACAGTTATTACACCGATGGCTCCTTTAAACCACAGAACAAATTAGCTCGGGCTCTTGGCGAAGAGAAAAAGCTGGCTATGGCATATATAATTCTACCAAAGAAATTAAACTAGCCAAAAGACTTCATGGACTACAAAATATCCTCAGAGCAGAACTCATGGCCATCCACAAAACACTACAAATCATCACAACAAAATACAAGGACAAACCCGCACATATATTCACCGATTGTATAAATGCACTCTACCTACTTAACACTCAAATAACACACCCTACCCTTCACAATAGCCACCCCGACCAAACCATATTAACATCAATGGTCCAAATGTTACAAAACCGTACACAAATCACAACCTTCCACAAAGTGAGAGCCCATGCCAACATTGATGGCAACGAAGAAGCAGACAAACTAGCAAATGAAGGCCGAGAAAAAACACACAAAAATGCCAAAGACCCACACGAACATGCCCATGCTACCCCATACTACTTTCAAAAAGAAGATTGGCCTTCCAAAGAAGATACCCACGACAAAGGCCCAATTAGATTCTTGGGCAAATATCTCAAAAAACAAGACCTCTACAACAACCTTGACACAATTTCAGAAAATATTCATAACATAGAAAAATGGACTAACAATAACGACATAGACAATGAACTTTCTACAAATTTTTGGAAAAACCCCATCATCTCAGACTCGCAAATAACATGCCTCATCAAATTCCGTACGGGTCAGTATATGGGAAACGCTCGCAAACAACTCTTCTTTGGAATAGAAAGATTCCCATCCATAACATGTCCCATATGCCCCTCAACGGACCCTGACACATGGCTCCATGTCCTACTCAAATGCCAAAACCACCACATACACTCTCTAATTGTTAAAAGACATAATAAAGCGGTATGGGAAATCCGAAAACTAATCACCTCCTACAATAAATCGAGATGTTTTATACTAATGAACGCCAGTACTTATAATAATAATCCACAAGAGAATATGGTCCCCCCTTGGCTACTCCCATGCTCGTGTATGATCCAAAGATGTCATTGCAACGCTAGGCTCAAACCAGACATCCTTCGTATTAAAGGATTACCATACAATGATCCACCACCCGATAACATCAACCAAGACTACACCATTCAATTCATAGAATTCACATATTGCAACGATAGATTTTCCCCGGAAACAATCCAAAATAAAATAGATAAATACCAACCCCTTATTGACGACATCATCGCCCTCGGATGGAATGTGGACCCCCTTATTGTAATCACATCCGACGCCCATGCCACCACCTTTATCCCATCTATAAAGACTCTAGAAGATACCTTCAAAATACCCATTGATACAATTAAAAACACCTTTAAAAACATTTCTAATAAAGTGTTTTTAAAGGTGAATAAAGTGTCTACCCTCGAGAGGGGGAAGTAGTTCCTGCTTACTAATTCCTTGTCCAGTGGGCATGGTCTTAGTAGTGGAACGAATAGACACTTTATTCACGCCGGTCCCCTTCGGTACCGGCGTTCTTCTTCTTTTGTTGCATGCAACCACCCTCATTTTTTATGGTAGCTAATCTTGGACATGATTGAGTAGCTTTCAAGATTCAATATTTATTTGAAATTGTCTTTGGTTTCATGAAATACAAGAGTAGGGGGTGATTTAATAGAGTTTATTATGAATTATTTCTTTTGTGAACTTGGGGTACTGTACTATAGAGGGACTTTAGCATGCATGAAATAGGGCTCAAGAACATTGATTGCCATTATTCTTTATGCATTGTGTTGATACAAGAGAAAATCATGAAATCTCTCATGATCTATTTCATTCCCTATTTATATTGCACCCTCTTTTATTCTTCTCTTTCCTCTTCTAGAAACAATTTAAGAAAATTCTAAATTATAAAATACAAGGTGATCCATTGTATAAGTGTAGTAATGTGTTCTATGTTAAGTCCAACAACCTCACAAGGTGAATTGCCTCATACTTAACTATTTAACGCCTAAGTGGACCACGAGGACCAGAGAGATTCTGCAAGTGTGATAGATTATGCAAAACATCATCTACATAACAGATACATTTCATCGTGACCCCACTTTCATGGATATCACTACAGTGATTTTCATTGTCTTCAGAGCTTCCCATTCGCATTCCGATCGATCTCTCTAATATGCAATTGATGCTGGCATTGGCAAACTACCATGATTTTCGTGAAGTGGAGTTGCATTGAGATGTACCATGAGCATAGATGTTGTTCCGCATAATCTAGAACACTTATAGATTCCCGCAGGCTAAAGAAGCTCATCGACCTTAAACTTGTAACCCCTTAAGGACCGGGCCTTATGTTTCACCAAAACCACCCCAAAATTGCCACTTTGACATGAGATATTTTAAGACTTATTAAAAAAAAGTCTTTAGTATTTTCAACCATAGGATCTTCAAGCTAACTACTACAAGGAGACACCCTAAAATTTTCATAAACTTTGACCATACAAATTGAAAGATATATGCATTTGAAGAGTGCAAAATTGTTTTTTTTAAACTGCGCCTGGACAAGTTTAGCGTACTTTGACTCAAGATAATAGCAAAGTCTTGCACTAAAATTTTATAAGACCAATGGACCTATGTATTACCTTGTATTAAGTCATTGCACGCAAAAAATCACAAGTAATGGAGGTGTTTTCAATAAGAAAAATGGACCTGCAACGACTAGGGGTATAAAAAGTGGCCCTTCACTTAGGAAAGCGATTTTATATTTTAATTAGATAAAGAAATGTTGGATCTAAAATCCGAACGGTGAATAGAATCATCATGACTTACAGTAACAACAGAAAAAAACAATCTCAACAGAAAGTAAAATCCTTAAATTCAATGCATTTTAAAAAAAACAATGAAGGTTGCCAAGAACTTTTCTTCACTATTACCCACCTCAAAAGAGTGCTATGATATGGGGAGTCCGGATATTGACCCAAGTGATATGGGCCCGGACGTCGCCGCTGCCGTCGCGCTGCAAGCTCGTCCGCGCCGCAGACATCGCCTGCCTCTGCGCCACCGTCTCCGCGGCGAACACCCCCGAGCTCAACCAGGACACCGCGCTCATGCTGCCTAAGCACTGCGGCGCCATCTCCCCGGACGCCAAGACCTGCCTCAGTAAGAAATCCATACCAGGATTTATACAGTTTCAATCTTTTTCCTTACTGAGAGCTCAATACAGCAACTTGCAAAGCAGTTTGAAACTGGTCCAGCTTGCTTGAAGTTGAATCAGTCTGCAGAACTGTTTAACCCTTTAACTGATGAAAAATCTACGAGCGAAGTAGATGATATCAAACACTTTCCAGATTCGACCATCGGCCAAAGTCAGCCCGGCCTTTAAGGGTTGATAAGACAGTGGTTTTTCGGGACACTGGTTTAATATGAATTTTAGGCTGTTATGAGGTTGATTCAAATTTTTCCTTACAGGGAGGTTTGTTTGATTATAAAGCAACTTGTCGAACAGTTTGAGGTTTAAAACTGGTCCAGCTTACTTGAAGTTGAATTAGTTTGCAGAACTCTTTCAGAAGACAGTGGTTTTCAGGACACTGATTTCATATGATTTGCAGAGGTTGAATCACTTTGTAGAGTTGCAGTTTGATATGGTTTTTAGTAGAGTGGAGGTCGTGATCAGTAGAGTCCTGGATGATTATGCTCCGTCTGATTTGATTACTTTTCGTGATTTTCCATACAGAGCATCAAGTCAATCCTTTCACGAGGAAGCTGATGGATTTTCACTAGGCGACCCGGATGAGGACCATACGGAGTCTTCACCGGACGATTGTCAATTGGAATAAAACACTTTGTAGAGTTGAAGGTTCCACCTTGAACATCTTAATATTGAATGGGATTCTTTTTCCAAAATAATAATATTATCTTGATAGGATCAGTCACGAGTAGTGTTTGTGAGAGGATTAACTTTGAGGAATATACAACCATGCAGTCTGTCATTGTCTCTCCCTGGACGAGCTCACAAAGCGACTACGTTCAAGTTCTCACTGTTGAGTGTATGCTTGAAAACACGTTCTGGTTAGGGTCCAGCATGGAGACTTCCCCGATCTAGACAGGGCACGGTAGACCACCACCAATTAGACGTCGTCGACGAGCTCCACGAGCCTGCAAGTACCCGCAGCGCCATCGCGGTCACGACATTCTCTGTGGCCGACCTGCAGTCCGCGACCGCCTCCTTCTCCGAGGAACACTTTCTCGGGGAGGCGACCATAGAGAGATAGAAAGAGCACTTAAGTCTGTATGATGTGAGAGTGATCAGAGTGTTTAGTAGGGTTTTAGGGTTTCTTTTCAGTAGGGTTAGTTGATAGGAGGGAATTCAAAGTTGGTGCGATGATGAGGCGATTTTGGGTTCTTGTTGTGGCTTTTCTGGCGCTGGTGTTGTGTTCAAGCCATAGCTTCGTAGCATCTGCGGTACGTCACTTGCTCTTCTCCTAATCTGATGATGTTTCTCCTCGTTTTTACAAACTTCAGCTGTTTTTCTAGGGTTTTGCATCTGATTCTGAAATTTAGGTCTGCACATGGGTGCCCCATGTTTGGATTCTGGTTGAAGGGTTTTTCAGTGAATGAATCACAGCGTCTGGAAGATTTTAGGGTTTCGCATTTGATACTGAAATTTAGGTCTGCACAGTAGATTCATGGGTGCCCAACTTTGAATTCTAATTTCAGGGTTTTTCAGTGAATGAATTACAGCTTCTGGAAAATTTTAGGGTTTTGCATTTGATACTGACATTTAGGTCTGCACAGTAGATTCATGGGTGCCCAACTTTGAATTTGAATTTCAGGGTTTTTCAGTGAATGAATTACAGCTTCTGGAAATTTTTAGGGTTTTGCTTTTGATAGTGAAATGTCCTTGGATGCTAAATGAAGTACTGGTGATGCAGGAAAGGTACAGGGTTTCAGAGGAGAGGTGCGTTATTCTTTCTTGTGTTTTGAAATAATTTTGATTTTTGAACTTCTTTTGGGATGTTTTTCTGCGAGAAGAGATGATATCTTGGTTGATTTTGGTGTTTTAATTTGAGGGTTTTGGCAGGCAGCGGCAATTGCAGGAATCCAAGGGCCGCGTGCATTGCTCCAGGTCTCGGAGCAGGTCCGCCCGGAGTATTATCTCTGAGGTGTGTGATATCCATGCTAAGTTGGTTTTGATATGATTTTCTCATTTAGACTGTTAACACGATAGGATCAACAAGTCACATGTTCTCTTATTAGAAAAAGCACGAGTCATTTGTAAAGTCATCCAAAGTTTTAATACGACACTCCCTCTTTTTGGTACTATTTGTTAAACAGCTATCAGGTTAATAGAAGAGCTTGGTGGTCTCGAGCAATGACAATAGACTACTTTGTAAAGTCCCGCAAAGTCTTAATAAGGGACTAGTCTTTTGATTTATACTACTATTATTTCGTAACTCTTGCTAGCTATCAGATGTTGAATTTTTACCAAGTATGGAAGAGTTTGGTGGTCTCAAGATAGAAGTAGTTTTAGCTACCTTTTAGGTTCTGTTGTACCATGAATATTAGGCATCTTTTTCCTTTTCGAGCTTATCATAGCCCTTTTCAGGGCTCTGATATTAATTCTAAAGAAGACAGAGCTCATGGTCTCTTTGCTTGGCTTTGCAAATAGGTCAATCCATTCACTCTCATTACTTGTGACAGTATTTGATGCCATTCGTGGAGGCTGAGAAGTACAACATTCCCAAGAGCTGTCGCCTTCACCCGGGCAATGACATCTACCGGGAGCAAGAAGGGAACATGGAGGAGTTGCGCCCCATGCAATGGCAATGTCGCCAATGTAAGAAGCTCTTTCGAACTCAAGCGTACTTGGACATGCATTTTGACAACCGCCACTCCCAGAATCTTGACACGGTAACCTTCACTCCTTATCCTTTATCAAAAAACTAGGATCCAGTTGAGTTCTTTCTGAAGTCGTTCTATTAACATACCTCCTCTTCTGAAGTCGTTCTAATAACACACCTCCAACTTGGTGGTGTGCCTGATAAGTTTGGTTACTCAACCCAAGTTAGAATTAGTTTTAGAATGCCTTTGAGAAGGAAGAAGGAGAGGTCATATTGTATCATGAATCTCAACTGTGAAGGTACTTATTAGAAGGTTAGGTACTTATAGAGTTCACGTTCTTAAGGGTAGCATGCACTTTCTAGGTTTGCCTGATGTTTGCAGCAACCAACTTGATTGTCCTTGACATGGTTTGCTGTATCAGAGTCCAAACAGGTGTTTAGCGGATACTTGTGGAGCTTTACATTGTGACCACTTTGACAGTTTGTCCTCTTCTAAGCCAAAAGCTCAAGCCACATGCAAACCTGCAGTTGCGGAAAAGAACCGTCACGCTTGTGAGGTGGGGACTTTCATCTCACTCATTTTGTAAAACTGTTGGAATTCATAGCAACGTCAGGTTGTAGAACGTAGCAGCTGAAAGTTGCATCATCAAATGGATGAAAATTGAGTAATTTAGCATGAAAGATTTTGATTGTAGTTTAATGTGGTGCTCTCATGGTCATTGTTTCATTGTGGTTAATGATGTTGTTACAGGTCTTGGCAAATATTTGCTTTCCAGCTGAGAAAAGTCAAGCTACTAAGGAATTGAACGGTGTGGATCTCCTTTTGTATTACCAATTGCCAATTTCGTATGTCTACATGTGTAGATGGTAGTGTAACATCTCTAAAACGCACTACTTTCTTATCATGAATTGTGTAACAAGTATTTTCATTTGTGATGTGTGGAATTTTCATCTCAGATTTCTTCAAGCGGCAGTTTTGTGATGCTCATACGTGTAAGAAGAAGCTGAAGATTTACCCAAGAGGGAGTGGGGTAATTGACCTCAACACTACATTTTTTGTGTGCAGATAGTGCGTTTCTCACTATTTGGGTTATCTTAAACTTGGGATTAAAATTCACCCTCATTTGTATCTAAATTTATTGGTTCATGATGTATAATTTTTAATGTGGTCATTGAACGGTGCTAACTCTTTGCCATTGTTATTCTAATTGATGCAGATTGACAGGAATAAATCCTTGATATATGCTTTGTCATTTTTTACTATTGTGAGCTTGGCTCTCTTCTATGTAGTGGTTTATCTACACAAACGGTATGTGACGTATTCATCCTAGTCACAATTAAAATGAGTGTATTGAGTAGGTTTACCATTTTTGAGTAGGTTCAACTATTTCTTACTGTGTTAGATGGTGCATCTAATTGTTGGTTACACTACTACTTTTTGTACTTATATCACTTTGTAATTGGGCAGGGACAGTGGGAGGTTGATCAAGGGCTTGCAGCGAGCATCAAGTAGACCAAGCTTTAAAGGCTCCAAAGTAGAGAAAGATTGATAAATGTATTCTTCCTATTTTTATTTTTTTTGTCTAAATATGGTTTTTAATGTTGTATCAATATTCTACAGGATTAAGTGAATTCATAAACTAACAAAGCTCTAGCAGACTCTTTCTACTACACTAAACACTGAATATAGTGTAGAGGGATTATTGATGTAGACCACCCACACTAATTTCCATCAAAGCATGTGCATGCCAAGTTTTGATTGGGTATTTGTTCTCAAGCAAGTGTGTGTCAGCCAACAATTGCATGTAAATTTTCAATTAGTGTAGGAAATTTCAAATAGTCTAGTCTACACTATATTCACGGAACGGTGTAGTCAATGAGGTGCTCCTTTTCATTTGATTTTTGGTCATTGTGTTAAATTATTATATATTGAGTAGTTATTTTGAACTAGTATCAACTAACCTAAACATTGCATGCAGTGGATCAGCATATTTCGAAATATCAGACACTAATTCTTGTACATGCATATTACAGTGGTCCACCTCAATTCTCAATCCACATCAAATCATGTTCCTTAGAAAATAGTGTGGGGTGTTTCAAAATTGTTGATACAAAATTAATGTGGGTTATGAAGAGGTGGTGGCTAGCGGCAGTGAGGTGGCGGCAAGCAACGAGGAGTGAAAGATATTTGGTAGTGAGTGGCAGTGAGGTAGCGAAGTAGGGCATGACACATGTTGAAATGTGTCCACATCAATTGTGTTTCAAAACCAAAATTGATGTGGCCCACATCATTTTTCACACATAGTACCAATGAGTCCACACTATATTCAATGTTTGGTGTAGTAAAAGTCATAATTTTTATGTAAGAAGAGTAACAACATAGCTTCTAAACCCTTTAAGGCCGATGAATTTTTTTGGTTTGAGAGAATCTACGTATGTTTTTTATCATGCAGATTGCCATCTACACACTAGATACATTTCAACACAAAAGTCTACAATTCTACTTCATGGAAATCACTGTAGATTGCTAATGCTTGCACCGAATGTTGCGATGGTTTGGATAGATGCCCATCTGAATAGATACCCAATTCTAATCGGCCACCCAATTCCGATCAGTAGAGTATGCATGGAATGATGCATGAAAATGGTAAATGCATGAAATGGTGCATGAAGCGATCCAAAACATATAACTCTAAATTTGAAAACTCTAGTCACTATGGGCATTGGATCATGAAGTGTGCAATCTTAGGTTGCTCCACCTCAATTGAGCTCGAGCTCTTATTGGTGACACTTGCAGCAAAAAAAAGTAAACGACAAAAATCATCTACAAATCAGAGCACATAAGAATTCAAAGAATGCCCCCAATTTCAATGTCAATATTGAAGGCACATAAGTTGCATAACATAAGAGTGAAGGCAACAAACCTTCAACAAAAGCAAGCTTGCACCATAAAAACGTAATCCTCACAACCATAACGGCTCCTATCCGGGGTTCGGTACCACTAGTCAAACACTGCATCGTACAGGAAGTTTTGTAAGTCATACAATTTCTACAAATACTTTCCCACTAAGATGCCAAGGTTTCTATCTAGGGAACTCTGCACTCTAGTCTTCAATAACAAGAGGGAGCTGAAGACACGCTCATCGTCCACCAACTCCAACACCATGACTACAACAATTTTTGCCTACTTCATTTAGGTGGAAAACGGCCTACTAGAGGCCCGTTGGCTTGGGCAATGATCCACCATATCTTTGTGAGCGGATTCAAATCAAATGGCGGCTCGCAGGCGGGGGGGAAGTTATTGCTCATGAAGAGCTTGAAGAGGCTTTGCTCCACGTCAAGGTCAAACTCGTTTAAAATAGCGGGTACAATGACTTTTGAAGCTGCCCCTTCACCTTTAAGTTCTTTACTCTTAGAGAAGAATTGTTTGATGACTTCAAGATATAGGGCGAAAGTGTTTAGGTAGTCATCCGCAGCCCAATACTGTGGATACACAATGCCCAATGCATTGAGTGTGTCCACACTAGGGAATCGGCGTCGCAATTTGCCACTAAGGTGTGTTGTTGCTCCTACACACAACATAGCGCACAACCATGTGAGTTGAAAATTGATCAACAATACTAAAGGAAACTCAAAACGGCAAGCGGTTAGAATAAATACCTCTGCAATTAGCTTTAATGGAGGCTCCCATGGCTGAAAAAATTGCTCTGTCAATGGTCTTGCCGTTGTGTAGTGCATAAACCTCTATACGATCTAGTTTCCAAATTAAACGCTCAGTTTGTGTATTTTGATCAACATCCCATTGAAGGAAGATGTTGAAGTGCGGCAATTCCATCAACACCCTGAAGTTCAAGAACTTGTCCATGGAAAATGTTGTAGCTGTGTCGATGTGGTATCTGAAGAGTTGGGCCTCACAAGCATTTAACGCCGCAACAAAGTCTTGAATGTATATGTTCTATTTTTGAGCAAACAAGATCAAAACGTCAGTTGTTTCAATCATTGGCATCATGGCGACCATCTCCAAGACGATGCTTGGGTCAACCATATCCACGAAGCAAGCTTGCAAAGTAGAGTGAAAGGCAGAAGCTAAATCAGTAGAGCAAGACACCATTCAACCCATGTAATACTCCACAAAGACAAAGCATAAAGTTCTATAATTAAACAATCACAATAAAGGCATCAAGTTGCAATTCAGCCCATGTAGTAATCCACAAGTTTATTGAATAAAGATTAATATTCTTTTTAAAAACATTAAAGGCACCAAGGCACCATTCGGCCCATGCAGTTACAATACTCTAAAGACTATATACATAAAGGAAAAGAAAAAAGGGAACACAATAGGGGCACTTGTGCAACTGCCTTAAATTCCTTTGGCTGGTACATTTTTGTTAAAATTGCGCAATAATGCAAAACCAACCGGTGGAGGGGATTAAGCAAGCTGATCCATCTTCTGTGAACATTTTGCAGCAACTTCAAACCACGACAGTTCATGGTCTCCACCAACTCTTTAAAATCCCGTACTATCCTTGGAGTTTTACTGAAATATAGATAAGTAGAAGCTAACAGCCTCTCAATGCCTTCCATTACCTTCAACTGGCTTAGGCTTTTGAAGGCCAAATTGCACCTATGTGCCAAAAAATGCACGGATTGTGCAAAAGGCGCATGTTAAGTCCGAATCTCGGTGGATACTCTAGAAACCTTGCCTTGCAATACTGTTGTGCCGTCGGCTCCGAAGCTCACCAAGCGGCGCTGAATGTCCAATAATCCTAAACCGCCACATTCCTTCAAGACTCCAACCAACACGGCAATGAGGTCATCAACCTTTGTCCCATCCACAACTTTGTGGACCTTGAGTAGCAATGGGATGCGTTGCCAATTTTGCACAACATAAGCATGGATTGAGATCTAGGAGGTTGTATCTATGGCTGTAACTTCATGGCAACTTAGGGCCACAAAGCTAGACGACTTTAGCTTCATCTTCATGTGGTCTACAACTGCAAATCATTAGCACAATATGAGGAAAGTCAGAAACATGATGTAGACAATAACCTCAGGTGAATTACACATCCAGAAACACAATAGACCTGACCCACAACCCACCCACAAGCACCCACAACCCATCTTCTAGTAGCCCCACTTAACACAACATTATAAAGAGGAATGTGGAAAACACACCATGTCATACATAGACGCCGCCATGCACCAACCCAAAGAGTCAATCCAATGCATTCTCGGGATGTCAAGAAAGCCAAAATAATTAACATTGCTCATACTCTAGCATTGGCCTTCTGTTCTGCAGAATTTGGAAGATGGTAGCAAATTGCACTTTCTTCTTTTGATGCATGGCCCCATTCATGTGATTCACCTGTTGTAAAACGGTCTCCGGCTGGCCTTTCGCAAAAAGAACAGAATTCTTTTAATGTCAACAATCTTTTGCAAGAAAGGTGTCACCCTTCTTTACTCCCTTGGACAAATCATCCTTTGGAGCCTGTGCAAGACACCAAGAATATGAGAAAATAGAATTGACTTCCTCCAAAGGAAATGAAAAAATAGAACTATACAGCAACTTACCTTGTAGTGCCCCTCATGCTTGATGAGGGTGTTTGTCTTTGCTGCTAGCAGCTTTGGCAATTTGTTAATTGTGGATCAAATTATGCACCTCTCAAAATGTACATCTCCCTCAATAATCCCCTTTGCCCATGCAACCACGCCGACTGTTCACTATAGTGACGGTGGTTCTTATCGTATTGCGGCGTTTGTTGTCTGCGCGCTAAAGGAACACGTTCAAAGTCACTATCAGTAGACTAGTTGCCCTCGTCCTCGGAAATAACCTGTAGTAAAACACAACAGAGAAAGTTAGTTCCATCTTCATTCTAAACTTGACCATCATGCCCAGCACTTAACAACAATCCTGCTCCTACAGCTACTGCCCAACACCATAACATTGAAAATTGACCTTGAGAACAAAGACAACAAGTTTAGGGTCAATGAGAGATATACATTGCAGAGACCGTTAGCTATTATAAATCGTCAGCTACACTACTTTTGGCTAGTACTATGAGTAGTTAAAGACATTGGGTAGATAGTTAGTCTGAATAGTAGCCAAAAGCTAGTACTTCCATTCAAACACAGAAACATGAATCAGTGGCTGACACCGAAATTGGTCGAATCGGTGACACCGAAATATGAATAAACTAACTTAGTGACACTAAAATTGGTCAAATCAGTACTTTTGGTAGTAGTAACATTGAGTAGATAGTTAGTATGAGTAGTAGCCAAAAGATATAGTGTTCCTCCGCGGCAAGGTGACCCTTAGCAACATTGTATCATTACTTGATCCGTCTAGCTCCGTGGCCCTGTCCACGCCTGTCCAAGAAACTAGTTGGCTGCTCAATGTGTTTCTTGACGACTGGAAGTACATTGAAGCGTGACACCGGCTTTGGCCGCCGTCCTGGTTGCTTGATTAGGAAATCGCATTTACCTTTTCTTGTCAGAGACCTCCTTCAACAACCGCTAGTGGATTCGACGTTGCTCCCTGTCCATAACATTTTTGTGCATTGCATTGCACTGGATAATGGTCGCAACATCAACACCGCCTTTGTGTCCTCCTCCCTCGGCTTTGTCAGCGTCACTCATGATATAAGCGGCACCCACGTCTCCATCGCCATCAGCCGCATTGCTCGGGACATCCGCAACGTCCAGGACTCTCCTTCCATCAACTCCACAGTTGAAAGCATCGGGGGGAACCAACGGTCTTCTTTGTTGTGCACCACTGGCAATCACAGCTTGCCCGGGTGCACATTTGTCCAGAGCCATGTCTGAAGGAGAGTCGTTGGCTTCGACAGCTCCTAGTGGTCAACCGTTGCCGCCTTCCGGAGCCTCACGTAGATCACCTTCATGTTCTTCAAGTGAGCATCCTCGATAGACACCCCTGCACTTAGCCAGCGGCCGATCTTCAACGTCCACTCACTCCATTGATTCTTCATGCGAATCATCCCTACTTGGTGGCTCTGTCCAAACTGAGTTGTCTCTCCCAACGCGAAGGAGCTCAGAAAACATAGCGCGCTCCATGTTTGAGCAACCCCCATCACACGTCTAGATGAGTGTGAGGTCCAACCCGGCAGAAATAGAAATCAGTGACTCACAGAAAAGAAGATCAAGCACAAGCACAAGGTAATTGCAAGCATGATTCTATACAATCCACGCAAAAGCAACCTAAAACAAATGTGCAAAAGCAACGTCCTAGGACATATACGGCAGGGATCTAGATGGTGGACTTGGTGGAGTACGAATTTTGACACAGCGAAAGCAACCAAACCTAATTGTGCAGATTCAAGATTGTCGAGAAGCGTGTATCCAAAAACAAACGGGCACATTCAAACACAATGAAAGCAACGTTGTAGGACCTATACGGCACAGATCAAAAGAGTGGAGTACGAATTCTCAAGAACCTCTTGAAGCGCCGTCTGCAAGTGGTCGCGCCTTCACGCTTCCACGATGCCAAGATCTCCCTCGTAAAGTTCCCCATATCCACCAAAACTAAACCTCACACTTCGACAAGTTGTTGATTTCGACAAACAACAAATGCAATGGATTCTGGATTGAAGGCTATCAGCAGAGTGGCAGGCGGCTCATGAAGGTGGCAAATGTTGAGAGCAGGGGGCAAACAACTAAGAGAAACTCTAGGCGCAAGCAACTCACCGAACTTTGCAAGGTGCAGAGATGGAGGTCAGGCAACAAGTGAGAGGAGGACAACGCGCTCTAGCTCCATCGCCAAGACAACGGAAGCAAGGTTAGGCGATCACAAAACCTGGATCGGGCGCAAGAGGTGGTGAATCTCCATATTAAAGAGAGGGGGAGTAGGCGATTGTGAGATGCTGAATGGCGCTCTCTAGTGACGGCCGGCCATGCTGCACGGCTGCTAATCAGTTCAAGTTGGCCCAACCCAAATCCCATGCATCACCATCAAGCACCCGTCACCTGTCCCATACCTAGCATTTGGCTATTATATCAAAAACTCTCCTCTATTTATCAAAGACCCGCTCGCCGCATCATTTTTTTTTCCCGGATTTCCACATTTGGGTCTCGGGTAGCCAAAAAAAAAGCTCTAGAACTCACAATATCACAGTCCAACCCACTAAATCACAAGCCAACTCACTAATCATCTTTCTCACCCAAAGACCCTCTCTTCACAACTCGTCACTAATGTAGTTCCGATACTGCACCGACTCAGAGAACTGACAATAATAACCCCCATGTCAGAAATAGGCCCACTCGGTGAAATGTACCAGAGACGTAGAAGGCATTCTGAATGGTGTACGGAATTCCTAGATTTCATGTTTGATGGTCGAAAGTGAGCTAATATTTGTTTCAATCCCACAAAATTCATACTCCCATACAGTAGGGGCCAAAAAGAGCATGGCACCATGGAACCACTTCCACCACCAGAACCAGATAGCAAATAACCCACAAAACCGTCATCCTCCCCAAACCCGCCACAGTCTTCACCCTCCGAAGATTCCGCCACTCGGGAAAGAGCGTCGGTTTTGTGACCCCTAGACGTCATAAGGTGCCACCGGTGGCCACATTATTCTACTACATGTATGGTGTCTAGTTTGAACATGATAAGGTTCACATATTGAAATCACCTCCAAATGAAAGATGTTCGTTGAAGAATCTTCAATCCAAAGGTGTAAGTCTTGCTACACTTTAATACATTTTTTGTATTTCAGAGAGTAAAGTATGTAATCATAAATACGACTCCCAACTGACGTTTAAGGATTAATCCTTAAACGTCAGTTAGAAACCGTATGTAGAGGCACATATTTTATTCTATAGATTACAAAAAATGTATTAAAGTGTAGCAAGACTTACACCTTTGAATTGAAGATTCTTCCACTAACATCTTTCATTCGGAGGTGATTTCAAAATCTGAACCTTATCATGTTCAAATTAGACACCATACATGTAGAATGCTATGGCCACCGGTGGCACTTTCTGAACCCTAAACCCTAAACCCTGCGCTCGTTTGTGAGCGTCTGGAGGAAAATTGCCATATCCTGTCTTTGAGAGCGATGGTGCAACAATTTCGTAGCTGGGAAGTGAGAGAATAGCGCTTCGTCATGTGAGAGAGACGAAGATTGATGCAAGATTCTTGAGAGGTGAGAAAGTTTCATTGTGTGAGAGTGATAAGAGTTTCCTGATGCGAGAGTGACAAGGATTTTGTCGAGAGAGATGGAGGTTAGGGTTTGACGCTCGGGATAGCGAATTTTATCATGTCTGCGTAATTCGAGTGCGCTATGGAAGCCGTGCAGTCGTCGCTCTCTGTTAAGAGCGCGTTTGGATGGAGCGAGCTGCAGAAGCCGGAAGTGCGGGGTGACGCGCACTCGCGCGTTTACTTCCCCGTGAGCGTGAGATCGGTGGCGGAGCTGACGCCGAAGGAGCAGCATCACCAGCGGAAGAAGGAGGAGTGGAAGCGCCTGCGCCGCGCCCGGCGCGTGGAGAAGCTGACGGAGCAGGCGCGCGAGCAGGCGCACGAGCAGGCGCGCCGGCAGGCCCGCCGGCGTGAGGGCCTCTGCAGCTTCGAGAAGTATAAGCTCGCCAAGGCGCGCGGCGAGGCGGAGGACGCGCCGGTGTGGAAGTCCGGCGTCAAGGACAAGACCACGCTCATGAGCAAGTTCGAGCAGGAATTCGCCGCGCGCGTCAAAGAGGCCGTCTCCTCCATCAAGTCGTCCGATGATTCCCCGGAAAGCCCTACCACGTTCCGGGAAGACTCGCACTCCGTCGCGGAGAATGCCTCCGACGACTGGCTCCTCGCTTACGGAACGGATGCTCCATCTACAAATTCCTCCTCATTGCGCTTCATCGACCATGATTTCAATCCGGTTGGTGAGAATTCTTTAGGGAGGCTTGATCCCAGGGACTGGCGTGTGTTGTCGAAGACGCCGAGAGCTAGAGACAGGGATGTCGGGCGCCGGATCATGGAGAGGAGGAAGGGCGAGCCGCTGTCGACGCTCCTGGACGAGGGTTTCACGTCGGAGTCGCGGGATTTTCTTGAAATTTTGCATGGGGATGTGACGAGTGAGAGTTGGAGGAAGCCGGTGGACGAGCGGGAGCAGCTAGAGTGGCTCGTGCAAGAGTACGTCCTTCTCACTTCACATCTTAAGATTTCACAATCTCTCATCTCACATCTGCTCAGTTTGTGACGATGTTTGTGGAATGGCTGTCGCAACAGTATTTTTCTCATCTGAAATCTTGTCTATCTTGTATATTATATCCATATATCTTGTATCTGAAACCTTGCAGCTTCAATTCGTTTGTGAGTTTTCTTTCAGTTTGTGACGATGTTTGTGGAATGGCAGTTGCAACAGTGCATCTCACTCCTTACATCTCTCATCTCATTTGTTTGTGAGCTTCTTTCAGTTTGTGGAAAGGCTGGTGCAAGAGTACATCTTACACCTTATTACTTACATCTGCCATTTATTAGTGAGTTTCTTTCAGTTTGTGACGATATTTTTGGGCATTTGAATTAGGTTGCTTCAGGCGGGCACGAAGCAGAAGTTTTTCCTGTCGCGGCTTATGCACGGCGCGCGCTTGAAGTGGACGGATGGGCGTCTGCTGGAGCTCGTGAAGATGCTCGGGGCGCGGCGCGAGTGGCGGAGGGCGATGGAGGTCGTGCATTGGGTGCATTCCAGGGAGCATTTCAGCCATTGCCGAAGCAGGTGCTGTTTTTCTTTACAAAAAAATTGGATTTAAGATGGTTTTTGGATTTGGAGTTCTGGTCTGTGGTGGATTTGCCAACGAGGCTACCGAAGGTGTTTTCTGAGGTGTACCATCCATTGAACACTTGCGATGTTTGGTACGTTGAGATTGATTATCTTTGGGTTGGGTTTTTATTGTGTGCTCCATGGTAGATTTGTCAGTGAGGCTACAAGAGTTGCTTTTTTAGGTTTTGATGATTTACCACCTGTTGGAGACTCGTGGCGTTGGCTCGATTGTCTTTGGGTTGTGATTTTCATCTGATTTGCTTATTGCGAACTGAGTTGCAGATGTGCTTCATGGTGGATTTGTCAGTGAGGCAACTGGAGGATTGTTTTTGAGATTTAGATGTTTCTTCCACCTATTGGACACTTGTGGTGTTTTCCTTGGAGGATAGGTGCTTTGAGATTGGTTATCTTTGGGCTGTGTTTTCATGCGGTATGCGTTTTGTTGGCAGGTATGTTTGCACGACGCTCCTGGCTGTCCTGGGGAAATGCCTCCGACCTGTTGAAGCATTGAATGTCTTCAATGTTATGCGTGTATGCTCCTCACTCATTCAGGGTTTTGGATGGTTACTTGCAACCTTGCCTTGTAATGTGGAATTTTTTCGCTGACGGAAGTGTGATTTTAACAGGAAGAGCACTCAACTTATCCGGACATGGCTGCCTATCATTCCATAGCTGTGACGCTTGGCAAGGCTGGCCATCTTACAGAATTACTCCATTTGATTGAGTCCCTGAGGAAGGGGCCCGAAAAGAAGAGTGTTCGGGGGTCACCTAGAGAGTTGAATTGGAACGGGCGCCTGCAGCCTGACATTGTGGTTTACAATGCTGTAAGTGAATGTGGTCTTGATTTTATTCGGAAATTGCCAGATGATTGTTACTCGGATTCACATGAACCAGTTTAGAAATGGTTTAGAGGATCATAGGTGTTGTGTTATTTCCTGACGATGATGCTACTTTGGCACAGGTCGTAAATGCATGTGGACCTCATAGGCAATGGGAAGGGACGGAATGGGTCCTGCAACAAATTAAGGCTTCAGGGATTAGGCCTAATTCTACTACATATGGCCTCGCAATTGAGGTGAGAACCTTTAAAGTTGTTACTCAAATCTGTTTTCCTTACGTTGCGTTTGCATGCTCTGAGACGGGCACTTTTTGTGGAGTAGTTGATATATCGTATGAAGTAGATAATAGGCACCTTGATTGACAATGCCTGATGATGTTTTGTATGAAGGTTATGGTAAAATCAGGACAATATGGCAGAGCCTGGAAATACTACGAGATTATGGAGGACGGAGGGTTCCTTCCCAACGCATTAACTTTCAAAGGTCTGTATGCAATCCAACCTTAGTTTGATACCGTTTCTCAAAGATCGTCTCTCCCCGTCGGCTGGTTTTATAGTAACAATTATGAACTGTGATAAGCTTAACCATCAGTAGGATCTTGATTGTAGAATGTAACGAATAGACCTATTACAACAGACAACGAGAATTACAATAATATGATGAACTTATTTGTAAAGTGAGGCAAAGATACTGTGAGTTTTGATCTTTCTTCTCATTTTAAATAATTAATATCCAGCCTCAAATAGCTCTAAATGTCTGTAATCAGCTCGAAGAGGGAAAGAAGCGGCTAAGATTCATGGTACAACATGAGCTCCTTCTTCCTTATCAAAGACGGCCAAAACTACTCTTAACTTGAGTTTAGAGACCACCAAGCTTTTCCATAACAGTGAACACTAGTAGTATTAAAATAAAAAGAGGGGGTTATCTTATTGAAACTTTAGGTGACTTACGAATATCTGTATGCTAAGTTCTGTCTATTATCTTGACTTTTGCAGTCCTAGTGGAGGCCCTCGGCACAACCGGTGAGGTCGACAAAGCCATTGAAATGGTGGAAGAAATGGAGCACCGAGGGGTTCTGGAATGCGCAGGAGTGTACTACGCCCTCGCATCTGCTCTCTGTGCTGCAGGTCGATTAAGTGAAGCTCTTGTGCAGGTACGATAATCCGACCTCGAATCCAGCCAATGAAGCTCTCCTTCTCCCTCTCACACACATGAAACTCTGCAGGTTGATAAGCTATTGATGATTCCTTCGAAGAAACCGGATGTGGTGACATTCACAGGACTGATCCGCACCTGCGAGAAAGCGGGCCGCTGGCGAGACGCCATTTCTTTATTCAACCGCATGCAACAGGTATGCGCTCCAAATGTGGGCACCTACAACATCATGATCTCTCTGTATGGACGGCACCGCCTGTTCGAGGAAGCCAGGGACATGTTCGAGCTCGTGAAGCGAGGCAAACACAAGAACAGCAGGTTTTCTCAGACTGGTTCAAGGCTCACTCCTACTGAGCACACATTCGAGGCCATGCTGGGCGCCTGTGCTGCTTGTGACGATTGGGGCTACTTCGAAGTCGTCCTGGACGAGTTTGAAATGCGTGGATTTCGGCTTGATTGTCGGCGGCACGCTTGGTTCATCATTCCTATTGTCAAAGCTGGACAGGTACGACTAACTCACTTTATGTTGATTCTTAGTACCAGTCTCATACAACGCTTACTAGTTGTACACCTCACCCGAGCAAGAGCCACCCTGTCGATTTAGTATAACTCTCTTGTCGGTTTAGAATAACTATCTTGATGATAACCCTCGGTACCAGACTCACATAAGGTAGAGCATACTATTTTTGTGGTTGTTTCCTGTAAATGCATTTGTGTCCAACTCCTTTACTCTCAACCTGGGAATGTGTGTACAGGTGGGTTTGGTACACACACTGGTCACGCGTCTGCAACGTCCCGGAGAGCCGCCAAGCCCAGATTTGTACAGGATTCTGCTCCGATCACTCTCAACCCAGGGACACCACACCCTGGTCCTGGACCACCTCAACGGCCTCCTGGAGCGTGGCGTGGCTCTCAAGACTCCAGAGTGGTCGTCTGTAGTCGGAAACGCTCTGGAACAGTTACCCATGGTAGACGCGGAGCGGTTTATATGCACAATCGATAATGTTCTAGTGAAGGAGCTCTTGCAGTGCCTTGTTTCCGTGGGAGCCGAGGCGAAGGCGAGGTGGTTGGTTGGGTTGCTGGGCTTGGAAGTGGAGGAGCTCATGGGCGCAAAGCAGCAGGGTGATCCAAGGCTGCTGCCACAGGAGGAGAAACAGCAAGTGGAGGTATGTCTGAATGATTTACCATCAGTTCACAATGATGCTGCTGCGAAGGTGATAGACGATGGGTTTAAGTTGCAGGTCCGGTCTCTCTCGAGAGAGGCCATGTTATGTGGACCTGGGATTGTTGGTCATAGTTAATGCATTGATCTTGCACATTCTTATAAATGATAGCCGAGAGAGAGAAGGTTCCAAGTCCGGTCTCTAGAGGGAAAGAAGGTCACATGTGGACCTGGGGTAGAGCAGCTGTCATGGTTGATACATTGATTTTGCACATTCTTACGTGGAAAGTAAATAAAATTTCAGAAAGTCCTTGGATACCATGCGATAGTGCGCACTTTTTATGATCCTGAATGTTTCATACTAAGAATCATTACAGGCTTACTTTGAATATGTTTCTATGCAAAGTGCCCACAATTAGAATCTTCACCAGACTAAACGTCCACTTTGCATAGGACACAGATGGACACAGTCTGGTGAAGATTCTAATTGTGTCCTCCCATTGTATCAGCTATGTAGTGTTTATTACAAGATTTGGACTTGTGTGCACAGGATGGTAGAATTCAGGATCCTGAATCTTGGTCTTGTTATGCTTCTTTTCTGATACGACCGCGTCGTGTAGTATACAAGCTTCAGAAAAGACCGCGTCGTATAGTACTGTACAGTAGGGTGATATTCAAATTGGCGTTTTGGCAATTCCAGGGATAGTGTCCCACACTGCTGCCAACTTTGACACCCTTCTGAGGGCTGAAAATTTGTTATTTTACCATGAGATTTTGGGGACAATATCATCTCTATGTTGACAACATGCGTACCAAATTTCAAGTCCAGGAGATATATACTAAAAAAGATATGCAAGATTTTCCAACGTGGGGTAGCTGTGGGAACAGTTTCTCAGCTGCCAACTTTGACACCCTCCCAAGAATTGAGGAAATTTTTTTGCCCATGAAGTTTTTGGAGTGAAAACATCTTTATGTTGATTACATGTGAAAATTTTCAAGTCCAAAAGATCCACACAAAAAATAATATTCCAAGTCTACGAACATGTGTAGTTGTGAGAAACAAACGGGACAACTATTTTACAACTTCCAATTTTGAGACCCTCCCTTGGGTTGAGAATTTTTTATTTCAACATGAAAATTTTGGCGCAAGATCACCCTTATGTTGACAACATGTGTGAAAAGTTTCAAGACGAGTAAATGTATTCAAAAAAAGATATTCAAAATCTACTAACATGGGGGTAGCTGTAAGAAAAGTTTCACAGCTTCATAGCTGCCCACTTTGACACCCTCTCAAAAGATTTTTTTTTAAATCATTTTCCCATGGAATTTTTGGTTTTCTATGTTACGTACAAATCGATATATTCTTCCTCCACTTGGATCCTAGAAGATGCTCTAGCAGCCACAATTATGGCATGGGAAAAGCTACTCTATATCCGGTAGCAAAGATAATTTTCTCTGAATTTTGATCCAGATGGAAAGCAGCATTGAAAGTAGAAAATGACAAATCCAACCAAACCGAAGGAAAGCTGCTAGAAAAACAGAATATCAATTTTTCTGAAACCTACTCAACGTGCATCACTAACACAACACTCACAAATCACCATCTGACCTTTCCCATCAAGCCACAAAACAAGTCCAATGTGCACAAGACTACATCAAATCAATCATGTTCACAAGAGGAGACCTAGTTCAATAGGAAAAAAACAAGGATTCAATACCAAAGAGTCTTTATTGTACATCAAGGATTGTTTCTGAGGCGCCATCAATCAATGCTTTCAACACAGGCCTGCAAATCTCTTCCAACCCTCGTGAATTCACAAGTAGGCTGTGTGCACCAATCAAGAATTGAATTCGTTTTTATCTACATAAACCTGATCTGAACCATTGTTGTACAGCAGGATAAGCCAGACCAAATAGCAGCAAACACACCTGGTCTGAGCTGTGTGTTTATCAGGGCTTGCGTTGCTCCACTCGTTGCTTCAACCATGAGCTGATGTCTTCCAGGATTATTGCAACATTTTCGTCAGTCTCGCCCTGAACGAGCGAATGCAGCATCCCCTCATAAATCCGAATTGTTTTGTCCTCGGATTTCGCGGTCTCGTACAAGAAACTGCTCACTGCAGGCTCCGTGACGACGTCTGCGTCGCCGTGGAGAACCAGGAAGGGCAGGCTGACGTCCTTGAGCCTCTTTTCCAAGCTCGCTGTGACCCTCAGCAGCTCAATCACTGTTCCCAGCCTTGGCTTTCCTGCGTACCTGCAAACCAAGCCCAAGCCATCCACCAGCACATAGTTAGGTCAGGAAAGAAAGCCATCAAATCATGAACACATGGAAAGTTACCTCCCCAAGCATGCCAACATATACTGCTTCCATGTCGGGTGCTTGTGAAGCTCCCGTGAGTAGAAACCAAAGAACTCCGAGCCAACAAACTACAAGCCTTGAATACTCTAATGAACCGCAATGATTTCAAACGCATGTCCAACCTAACAAGCCCAATCTAACCTTACACAACATACACAGGAAACCTTGACCGCAATCTCCAACCAAAACTGAAATGAAGCTTTCTCTTCACCGTTTCAGGAAGGGGAAAAAACCGGATTCTAACCTGCGAGGGTTGTTCTTGGCGAGGAGGCGCTTGGCGGGGTCTTTAACCGACTTATCGACGAGGTCAGTGGTGGGGACGATCGGCAAAGTAGGAGCCCAGCGCGCGAGAAACCTGAGCGTGGCCTCCACAGGCCAGGGCGGCACCATCTTCTGGGAGATTTTACACATGGGCGCCATGAGAATGGCCCCATCGTAGCCCGCGGGATCCTCGAAGTGGAGCAACAGACACAGAGCCCCTCCGAGGCTCTCCCCGTAGAGAAAACACGGCAGCCCCCGAAACTGGTCGCGGCTTCTCACCATCTTGAACCAGAAGGCGCAGTCCGCCACCACGTCGTCCGCGCTCGGGATGTACCCCAGCAGGCCCTCGCTGCGCCCGTGCCCGTACAGGTCCAGCGCGCACGCCGCGTACCCCATCTCCGTGAACAGGATGGCGGTGCGCTGGAACACCCAGCTCGAGTCGTTGCCGTAGCCGTGCACCATCAGGATGAGCGCCTTGGGCGCGTGCGATGTCGGCGTCCACGACTGCGTGAAGAGCGTCACGCCGCGCGGGGAGGTCACGAAACCGGACTCATGGGACAGACTCTTCGACGCGTAGTACTCTGCTTCTGGCGTACTGCCCCATGGAAACGGCGGCGTCTCGGACTCCAGTGCTCCCACCACCGTACTCATCACTGCTCACAGCTCAAAAACCTCGAAATCCCACGAAATCCTCCGCCATTCCTCAAAAATCCTCCCTCGTCCCTCTACTCCCTGCAACAACATGAAATTCATCATCTACGACACCTTCCAAATCATTCACCTCTTCTACAACCTCATCTCCGAACCTCAACTGTCACACCGAAACCCTAACATTCCAAATTCACCGCGACCTAAACCACACCAATCGAAAACTCTAACACCAACCCCCGAACACTCCCGAAAAGCGCACTCCACACCTCAAAGCACACTAGCAACACCAAAAAAAAAAACCCTGCTAGCCCGTCAATTGGACACTGCCCCACTCTAGCACATCCTCCCTGGACTCACCTCGCCCTCGTCTGCGTGCGCCACCTCTGCGCGTGCGGCAGCAGCATCACGGGCGTCGTCGGGAAAAGGCACCAAGCGGCAGCCGCAGCAGCAGCAGCAGCAGCAGCGCAGCGACTTTGTCCGAAAGAAATGGTGAACAGACATCGCTGTGTGTGTGAAGTGGATGTGAGCATTGGATGAATGAAAACGTTCGTGGATGAATCTGGTTTGGATTAATGTTTACGTTGGATGAATGTTGGCGTTTGTGGATGAGCCTGGGGCCGTGATTGGGATGAGGGGGTTGGGACATTGGGGAGGGATGAATAGCAAGAGGAGTACTAACTCTTCTAGCTTACCCTACGCGGTGGTTGCTTTCGTACATAATTGATTCAAAATCAAGAGTTGTCCAAACATTAGGAAAATGTATATTTTTTTATTAGCTATGTGTGATATTCATGTAATACTTAGGTGGTATCTATTGTTTCTGAATCATTGCGTTGAAGAAAAGCGATTCTAATGACAATGAGGTGTTGGGTACGGTAATAAGATTACCCTACGTGGAGGTCTACTTCGTACATAATTAATTCAAAATGGACGGTGTCCGAATTTCTTGAAAAAAATACACATTTTGTCTAATGTGATACCCATGTGATGCCAAGGTCATACTCATGTAATATCTATGTGATACTTGTGTAATATCTAGGTGGAAGTCTGAACCATTGTGCGAGGAAAAAATAATTAATTCGACACAAGATTGTTGAACTAGACCTTGGGGTACGGTAGTGTGGATTAATCCTTTGAGGTCACATGGGGACCATATGTACGGTCACATATTTCACTCTTGGAATAACAAAAAGATGTCTTGAAATTTTGCAAGGCGTTCACCCTTGGGTTGAAGATTCTTTAACTAACATCTTTCATTTGGTGGTCATTTTAATATCTGAATCTTATCGTGTTCAAATACAACACCATACATGTAGAATACATGACCCTTTTGCAACTTCTCAAACATGGTAGGTGCAATAATGATCTAAATTTGAAGTACCATGTGTCATTTGATACAAATACAAACTTCTCTAAGTATTGTATACAGTTGAACCTCCTTGTTACGACTCCATTATACAACAACCTTGAGGGGCGGTTTACACTACACACCAAGAGCCATGACCAAGGAAGATGAATTAATTCCATGGTCACACTTCATGGTCATACGTCAGAAAAATGTAATTTTTGAAGCCCTTGGGCCTTTCACTAAGTGTAAACCGAACTTGGACCAGGAGGAATGACCATGTTCGAAAAAGTGGGCGTGCTGATTTTTATAATGAATGCCTAATAAGGGAAGTTTTCCCTAAAAAAATGAAGAAGAAAAAACAAGCCAAAATGACCGAACATAGCAAGAATCAAGGCACACAAAACAAATAAGGAATGATACAAAGAAAGCCATGACCTTTCCTACTTTGAATTCAAAGAGTAACGGTATGAGGTAATAAAGGGTGGCCGCCATTGTATCCACAATAACGTTGGGCCCCCTCCAAAAAAAATAAAAAAATAAAAATAAATAATAATAATAATAATAATAATAATAATAATAATAATAATAATAATAATAATAATAATAATAATAATAATAATGGCATTTCGGGCCCATGGTCTTCTCGTTCAGCAATGAGAGAACCATTTTTGCCTCTCTTGCCGCAAAATCCGGGGGACCCTTCAACATTATCCTCTAGGCCTATTTCTAGGCCTTTAGAGGACCTCAAATGTTTTGGTGACTTTTCTTTTTTCCTCATATTGTAAACCCAAGTCATCTCGGGACGAGTTGATGGAGTCAATCACAGATTTTAGAGGTGCATGGGACAAGTTCTTGGTCCGTAGTGTAAACCGCCCTTATTATATGACACATTTTTGTGCAACCAAACTTTGTAGACTTAAACTCCCTCTTTAGTACGACTATGACATTCGATATTGTGACATTTTGAAAGCCTCATTTTGTCATATTATAGAGGGAATAAATGCATTGGAAACATGTTATCATGTTGGAAAGAAGTTTGAACAAGGGAAACACAAGCATCAAAGATTAGGGTTCTTCTCTCCTATAGATACTTTTTGGCAACCTCCAGACATTTATTATTGTGCATTATAATAAAACCTCAATATTACAACATTTAGGTTATATTAACGATTATGTGACACCTTACTATTGCGATATTTTTTTGGTTTCCCAAACCTGTCATATTAGAGAGTTTAGACTATACATCAATTCTTACACCTTGTATGTCAAATACATGGAAAACGTGATATTGCAACCCAAATCTGACTTCCCAGATTTTAGGGCTAAGTGTAACTTTCTAGCCTTTACTTTTTAGGAAGTGAGGTTTATTATTCTCCAATCTAAAATGCCTTGACATGGCCTCAAAAACCAAAAATTTAAACCGTATGATGAACTAATGCACCAACCTTTTTTTAAAATTAATCTCTTGAAAATCCACAATTTTGGCATTCTTGTAGCGAACCGCTATAAACAAATGCATTTTAAAACCCAAATAGCATAATTGCTTAATTGTATGTATGTTGTGCAATCAATCAACAAAAGAAAATGCTTCTAGTACTTCAAAAACACACTTAGAAGCAAAGAAGGATGAAAAAATTCTACATCTCCTATTTGAATTTGACATATTTACATTATTCTTAGATGAAAGTATCCTTTTCTTCTAATGAAAAGTTTTTTCTCTGAGTCGTTGATTGAACTCATAACATCAGCCATTATGTCTTATATATTTGGTTTTGTATAACTTATTAAAAGTTAAATTACAAGCTCCATTACCTAAACTTTGAAAGTACTCACTTTCATTTATATCTTCAAAATGGAGAATAGAATTGTAATCATCATTTTATGACTTCTTTCTAATTGTGGAGATTTAGAGGTCCAATGGGCATTGTTTTAGCGGTGGAATGAACAGACACTTAATTCACGCCGGTCCCCATTAGGAGGTTGGTATTCTTCTTCTTCTTCTTTGGAGATTTAGAGTAAGCATTACTTTATAAAAAATAAAAATAAAATCTAATTTTATGACATTGACAATTACCTAAAGCACGTTCATAATGTAATTTTTTTTAAATTATTTGTTATAAATTAAATTATTTCATTTCAGTCATGAAATGATTGGATTTCACATTTCCTTATGGTAATTCTAATGCAACTTTTTGTAAGAAAAAGAATTGAATCAAAAAGTACAAATTTGAGCTTTTACCATACATTAATGTATGATAGGTATCTTAAAAAGAAGATCATAATATTTTTTTTAAATGAAAATTTAGCATAGCAAATGATTGAGTATGACCATGAATATAAATGTACAGTGGGGTACCAATCAAAATGTCGTTTTTGAATTCGCAGTGAAAAAAATTTCAATACTGCCAACTTTGAAAGCCTCCTGAGAGCTCAAAAATTTGTATTTTACCACGAAATTTTTACCGAAGAATTATCTTTAAGTTAATTACATGTATGCCAAATTTCAAGGCCAAAAGATTCACCGAAAAAAAGTTATTCAAAATCTACCAACATTGGTAGTTGTGGAAATGTTTTCACTGCTGCCAACTTTGACAGCCTCCCAAAGATTGATTTTTTTTTTTTTGCCATGAAATTCTTGGAACAAAAACCTCTTTATGTTAATAACATATGATAAAAATTTCAAGGCCAAAATATAAATACAAAAAAAGAAATCCACAATCTACCAACATGTGTAGTTGTGGGAAACAATGGGGGAAACCATTTCATTGCTACCAACTTTGACACCCTCTTAACGGTTGAGAAGTTGTCTATTTACCATGAAATTTTTGGCACAACATGATCTTTATGATAACAACATTCATGCCAAATTTCAAGGTCAACAAATTTATACCAAAAAAATATTTAGAATCTACCAATGTCCTCCATTTGCCTCAATCACTGCTTGTAACCTTGAGGGCATAGAATGACATAGTTGAAGGAGCTTTGTACCATTGATTAACCTCCACTCTCTTTCAACAACTACCTTCAAGTCATCTAAATTTTTTGGACGTATTGGGCCATGTTGCACAGCATCTTTCAAAATCTTCCAAAGGTTCTCAATTGGATTGAGATCGGAAGAATTTGTAGGCCAATTGAGCTTCTCCAAAAGGTGTGTTTGTCTCCATTCTTCACATACTTTGCTACGATGGTCAGGTGCGCCATCTTCCATGAGCAATCCCTGTGGCACTCTACTCATAGAATGAAGCAACTTGACATTGTAGACCACTTCAACAAAATCCTTAGCAGAACGTCTATCTTTGGGCATAAAAACAAGTTGTGACTTTTGCCCTCCAGCAAATGCACCCCAAATCATCAAAGAAGTTCTCCCATTCTTAAAAGTTCGAACTATACAACTTGATGAATAGCGCTCATATGCATTTCTCCAAACATGAACTTGTTTAGAATTTTTTCCAACTTCAAAGGTAGATTCATCTGTCCAAACAACTCTCTCTCATTCTTTTATAGTCCACCCACAATACTTTTGAGCAAATGCCAATCATTTAGACATGTGACGATGTGTCAAAAAAGGTTTTATAACAACAATTCAACTGAAAATGCCACTCTCATGTAAGGCCCTTCGAATAGTTGATCTAGACACTTGAGTAGAACATATATTAGTGATCTCAGAGACTATCGAGCGACGATGAGTTTTTGAGACACGTATAATAGCACGGATATCTCTATCACTAAGTTTTTTAGCATGACTTCCACAACAAGGTTTGCACTTATAGGTTCCATCTTCTCGAAATTTCTTCACTACCCTCTGAATTGTTCTAACATGGACTCTAACAATAGCTGCAATGTCAACTCATGTCTTCCCTGCCTCACTCAAACCTACTATGCAAGCACGAATTTAATCTGAAATAGCCATCACTCAGTGACGATGATCTAGCCTTCACTTAATCACCATGATCCAGCCTCACTCACTGAGCACATATATAACCTCACTCAATCATCAGAAAAAAATTTCACATACCCTCAATCACTCACCATCATCCTGCCTCACAGCCTTCACTCATTCACCAGACCTCACCAGTCACCATATGTAAGTTGTAACCTCACTCACTCTAAAAGAAAATCTCACATACCTCCATATATCCTCAGACACTCAATGACATCCCATGCCTCATCCACTCAGTTATCACATAGCCTAGACTTACTCAGATAACTCATCTTTCATGCACTCAATCATTCATGTTCACAAAGTTTCAATCATGTGCTTAGAAAATAATCACCCATCACTTGCTTCTCTCATCATCCCACATCCCACCTCCTACAATGCTCTATTGTAAATGCAAGCATTCTTATTGAGAGGAAAAAGCTTCTTCATGCATATATGGTCTCCAATTTTTACACAAGTGCAGTCTTTGAGATGTAACAAATGCACACAACTAAATTTGGCTATCCTTGATTTTTTTGAGAAGCATTTATGATTAGAGATTGCATCATCTGGAGAATTTCAATCTAAAAGCATGATTGTCTGACATACTTCAACAATTTCAATGTCTTTAATAAAAAGTATCTCACAACTACACACATTGGTAGATTGTAAATGGTTTTTTTTGTATAAATTTGTTGACCTTGAAATTTGGCATGAATGTTGTTATCATAAAGATCATGTTGTGCCAAAAATTTCATGGTAAATAGACAATTTCTCAACCGTTAAGAGGGTGTCAAAGTTGGTAGCAATGAAATGGTTTCCCCCATTGGTTCCCACAACCACACATGTTGGTAGATTGTGGATTTCTTTTTTTGTATTTATATTTTGGACTTGAAATTTTTATCATATGTTATCAACATAAAGAGGTTTTTGTTCCAAGAATTTCATGGCAAAAAAAAAAAAATTCAATCTTTGGGAGGCTGTCAAAGTTGGCAGCAGTGAAAACATTTCCACAGCTACCAATGTTGGTAGATTTTGAATAACTTTTTTTCGGTGAATCTTTTGGCCTTGAAATTTGGCATACATGTAATTAACTTAAAGGTAATTCTTCGGTAAAAATTTCGTGGTACAATACAAATGTGTGAGCTCTCAGGAGGCTTTCAAAGTTGGCAGTATTGAAATTTTTTTCACTGCGAATTCATAAACGACATTTTGATTGGTACCCCACTGTACTGTACTGTATTGTACTATACATCACTAATAATATGTATTTACTGATAAAAATTTCCTTTTTACAATGATTCATAGATCATGAAAAAGAATTGTAATTTTCTTAAAAATTGAATACGGTAATAAATTGAACACTACATCTCATTGCGAAATAGCAGTCATGAACTATAAATCACTAGGGTTGGTACTTGTCGTCCCGACAGGGAGAGCGGAGGGTGGTGTGTTAAATTTACGCTTGTATGTTTTGTATTTTAAAACCTATAAGCTCAAATCAAATCTAAATGGAAAAGTACTTCCCCCGTGTCATCAACTGGCCGGGGCAATTCCAAGTTAAATAAACGTATGTAAATGCAAAAATCAAATTTACCCATTATATACGCATTATGTACTATATATACCTATTATTCACTTTAAATACCCATTATTTATTTCATATACGTGTTATTGTCTTTAGATAACTATCATTTATTTTATGTACCCGAGGTAGTATATTGTGTAGTTTCAATATGTTGGAAATTATGGTTTTATTTTTCTATTTTTGATACATAATACAATTTTAAAACTCAATAAGCCAAATTTGAATAAAAGGGCACTATAAAGGATTCCTCCAAAGGGCACTATAAAGGATTCCTCCAAAGGGCACTATAAAGGATTCCTCCAAAGGGCACTATAAAGGATTCCTCCAAAGGGCACTATAAAGGATTCCTCCAAAGGGCACTATAAAGGATTCCTCCAAAGGACACATATGGAGGATTCTTTCAAAGTTTAGATGCAATTCAAAGGGCACATTTGATTCAAATGGCAAATCCAAAGGTCACGTGACCGGGAGCGGCAACAGACGGACTGACGCCTATTATATAGGTAGATGTTGATGATTAATAATCAACAATACATAATCCTATTCCGTTAAAGACTTTTGGACAAAAAAATGTGGAGGAAGATTGCCAAAAAAAAAATCGTATTAAGTTTGACTTAATAATTTTTACATTTTAATAGCTACATCAAAAAGTTTTATTGCACTTGTAAAAATCAACATATGGATACTAATGGAAGAGAAATCAACATATTGTGGAATTGTACTTTTTATAATATTTTAGGAATTTTGATTTCTCTAGAAACTATGGTCTTTTGATAATAATTTCTGAATATACCTTATGCAATTCAATATCATTCAATTTAATGAATCATTTTCTAAAATTTAGCTATATTTGAGTATGATTTCTACAAATTAATCATTTATACAATTATGAAGATTATAATCAGTATTATGAAAAGATTAGAAGAATCAAATATCAATTTGTATTAAAACAAAATTAAGTAACTAAAATGTATCTTTTATTACGTATTGTGAAAAAGTAATGTATTGTTTATTAGTTTATTATAATAAACTATTCTCTTACAATTGTTTATAATCAAGAAATGGACCTTTTCCTTTTTCACAATACTTTTAATACTTGAAGTAGTTTTCTCAAAACATGTATATATTAAATGATTTGAAAATTTTCAATTTAAAGAATTGGAAAATGAAACAATCAAATGTAAACCTTAAATTAATGTATCAAACATTTTGATTGTATATCATTATTCTAATGTTGTTAAATTAGGTATTCAAATTTGATTCTTTTAGAATAACTTAGAAAATTAGAAGTGAAAATTAATTATACATTGATACAATAAAGTATAGTGTATCATTGTAGAAATTTATCTGTGTATATTATTTTTTCAAATCATTGAAAAAATACTTAAATTTTCCTTTCAATTATGAAAGATGGTATCAATAGATATAGTCTTGGAGATGTTTTCTTCATACTAATTAATTTTTATAAAACTACATTAACTTCTCAAATCATCGATATGAAGAATATTTGAAAAAATATCTTTTTGATGAATTTAAGAAAATTCAATCCATTAATGCTCAATATGTTTTGATGTTTACAATCAATAGCCATGCAACTAAATTCAAAAGTTGAGACTTCAACTGGCATTGAGATTTGATTTTAATATAATATTCAAATGTTTGAAAGTTTTGAAAATTTGTAATATAATGGAAGACTATATGATGGTAATTGATTATCAAAGTTTGTTGTTATCATTAAATTCTAAAGATTTTGCAACAAACCTTTCACATGTATGAGACACAAACTCTCGCTCATTATTTTATTGTATATATCTTATTATAAGTGCATAGTAAAATTTATGAAAATATATGAACTTTATATTTTATTACATTGAACTTATTTTGATACTCATTTGTTCACATTACCAACAAATTGACTTCAAAACCTGCAACAACTAGGACGTAATTGAATATTAAATCAATATGAAATTGATATATTTATTTTAGGTTGAATGTCATGTGCATAATATCATTAAATATAACTTGAAATCCGTTGGCTACTTATGCATATTAAAAAGCTTAAGTAAAATCATTCATTGAATGTTGTAATAATGTCATGTAATGAAGAGTTTATAGAAACAATGGAGAGAAAGAAATTTGAACAATAAATCAAGCAACGTGGAAATATAGATAGAACTATGGAATGTAGCTCTTCATATAATAGTAGCTCAAATAGAAAAGGTGCAAAAATGAGTGTGATTAGAAAAGGAAGAATTGCAGATCAATGTCGAGGCCCTGGTTCATACAATCCATGTTTGATATCTACATCAGCACCTGCATATTCGATGGGATCTCGATTTAAAGCAAAAGAGGTCGAAATTTCGCAAAGAGGACCAGGAAGCTATGATTTGGATAATTTAAAAAGAGGCCCATCATTTTCATTAGGAGGACGTGATTCAACAAAATCAAATAATCAGTCTTCAATACCAGGTCCTGGAGCATATGACACCAATAAGTCAAGTTTTACAAAACATTCAGCACCTGCGTATTCCATGGGAGGAAGGAGCGCAGTTAATAGGTTAATATCTTACAGTCCGGGGCCAGGAGCATATAATATTGCAAGTGTTTCTAAAAATAGTTTAAATCCAGCTTATAATATGAATTCAAGACTACCGGATGCAATTACAAGTTCTACAAGTACATTTGGACGTTCTACTATGAAATCAGCACCTGCTTTTAGTTTTGGTGGTCGTTCTCATTCTCGTGTAGACAATACTCCTGGCCCTGGATCATATAATGTGGATGTTGGTAGATCATTGAAAAAAGGTGGCCCTGCATATTCTATTGCATGTCGTGAAAATAGATTTAAAGGAATTAAAGGTTTGAGTCCTGGACCTGGTGCTTATAATATATCTTCTACGGGTCGTTTAGCACCTTCTTATACTATAGCTCAAAAACATCATGAATTCGCATAGATGTAAGATTTAGAAAATTATATTGAGATAGTTTTTATTGTTAAAATTTAAACTCAGAATGCATGTATATTGTAATTTTTAACACCTATGAGTTGAGCTACTGAATTTTTGTTGTAATTGAATATATCATACACTCTCATTACCAATTTTTGGTATTTGCTGTATTATATCACATAAGTATATTTTCATACACTACAATCAATTTATTTCCATAAAATTTTATAAACTCATAAAACTTTGATTAAATAATATGAACTTTTCATAAGAAGGAAAAAGCAAAAACTTTGAATCTTGTAGATTGGCATAAATTAAGAATGTGTTCATAAAATATATCTTATTTATGTCAAGTGTGAGAGGAAATTTAGACAAACTTCAACATCTTTAAAAAATCAAGGCATATAAAACATCTCATTATTCTACTTTTGAGCTTATCCTCACACAATGTATATAGTAAAGTAGAACTATATTGCCCCTTTGTTCAAGGTTAATACTCTAAAACCAATAATCATATTCTATAACAATATTCTTGTTTAGCTATGTGGAGCATTATGATTCTTCTAATTCTTGAAAACCTTGTTTTGGCTCTATTTTGTTCAAAAAATTTATTGCCAAATTTTATTTTCGAATCAATGACTCTTATTCAATCAAATGAAATGAGTGATATGTTTATGTATAAGCAAGGCCAATTGGCCCTCAACCCAAATTAAAAATAATGGCATTATTGATAATATACACACATAGATTAATAGACTAACTTCCAAGTTTTTTATCTTTACAATGACTTCCTAATATCTCTTCCAACTATACCATTGGTTGTATATAGTGTGGACTAAGCTATATGGAAATATCTACACTAATTCCAAGAAAACACAAATTACAGTGGTCCACCTCAATTCTCAATCCACACCAAATCACGTACCTTAGAAAATAGTATGGGATGTTTCAGAACTATTGACACAATATTAATGACAAGGAGTAATGGAGAAGCGAGGGTGAGAAGCGGTGAGGTGGCAGTAAGTGACATGAGTGAGGGGCATGACACATGTTGAAATGTGTCTACATTACTTTTGTTCCAAAACCATAATCGATGTAGTCCACATTGTTTCTCACCTACATTACTAATGCATCCACACTATATACAATGAACGGTGTAGCTTTGATCCTTAAACGACAATCGGAAACTACATATACATGCATGTATCCTACTCTATAGAATACAATAAAATGTATTAAAATTTAACAAAACTTACACCTTTGAATTAATCCTTAAAGGACGAGGCCCGGAGCGATGATGGGCGGAATGGACCATTTCCTTAATAGCGGACAACATCTATGACCCTTGTAGATTCTATCCATGGTCTCTCCAAGCCTTGTCCTTAATCCTTAAATATCAGAAGGTGCCACTTGTGGCCACAATATTCTACATATATGGTGTCATATTTGAACATGATAAGATTTACATATTGAAATGACCTCCAAGTGAAAGATGTTGGTTGAAGAATCTTCAATCCAAAGGTATAAGTCTTACTAAACTTTACTACATTTTTTAATACTCGACACAGTAAAATACATGCATGTATATACAATTCCCGCCTGATGTTGAAGGGTTAAACAATTGAAGATCCTTAAGCTAACATCTTTCATTTGGAGGTCATGTCAATATTTGAACCTTGTCATGTCCAAATACAACATTATACATGTAGAATACTGTGGCCACCAGGGGCTCATCCGAACGTTTCATCAATGGTAGTTCCAACATAATGCATCTCATGTGATTCAAGTGCATGATTAATTTTTTATTAATCACATAAAGAAAGCTTGAGATTTGGAGTAGACAGGTGTTCATAAATTTAAAGAGAAATCTGATGTTTCTAGATTCAAAGAGTATCTCCAAAGGCCAAATCACCTACAATCACAAAACAAATCACTCATAACCAGTCTAAGAAAGCCCAACTCCCTTTACATCTACTAGATCAAAAACATCAGTCAACTCCCTTTACAAGAGCATCTATTACAACAGCCAACTCCCTCTACAAATAGTCATCCCTCTCTACAAACACTCAACTCCCTCTACAAACACCTCAACTCTCTCTAGAAACACCTGAACTCCCTCTACAATGTTTAAACAGGGCTATTGTAGAGGGACGTGACTGTGTTCCATTACATTCAAACGGACAGAATTAAAGTCCAACTCCTTTGGAGTAACTTCCCACATTCTCAACCATACTTGAGTCAACAACAAACCTTGTGAGAAACTCCCTTTCTTAACGAATGTACAAAAAGAATCTCCTGTAAGATGCTCCAGGAGACCGGAATCTAGAGCACAAATCAACCCACATGAGTGAGGTCCATATACATATTCACCAAATGCGGTGACCCTCTACATAAGTACATACATAACTCTCCCACTGTCAAAACTTCGGTATGGACAAGAAAGAATGAATCAAGAGGAAGGGGTGAGGAGATGATCCTTGAGCCAGCGTCTCATGGCAGTGAATGCTTCCTCCGCCGCCTCGTCGTCTTCGAGCGAGTCAGGGTTGTGAACAAACGCATGCCCTCGTCCGGGATACACAATCACTTTGGAGCCTTCAACACGAGACGCCAGCTCCTGGTTCACGTCTGCAGGAGACAAGGGGTCGGCATCTCCAGTGATGAGAAGGACCGGCACTTTGATTGAGTCTGCTGAGTCCAGAATGTTCCGGGACCCGTAGAAGGACACTGCTGTCGCGAAAGTGGTGTCCCTGGCGACCGTCTTGAGCGCCTGCCCGCCGCCTATGCAGAAGCCTATGACGGCCAACTTCGAGTTCTTGTCCTTGTTCTGTTCCTGATCTTCGACCATCTCCTTCAGCAAGACAGTCGCTGTGTCGATGTCCTTCGCCATCGTTTCGACGTGCGTGCTGCGCCAGCTCTCAAACTCCTCTCCCTTCGGTGGAGTCGCCTGGTCCCATGGCTCCCCGCGGTATAGGTCCGGGATCAACACACTGGCAAGATCACATGACATATTAAACCATTGAGACCTGTCCATAAAAAACCTAAGAACTCAAAGTTACAGACCGAAATCTATGAATATTAAGTGTTCGGTAGTGGTCATGTTGTGATTGAAACATATATTTTACCATTTTCTTTTTGACAGATTTGTGCCTCCACAGAATGAATCCTATCAAGGCCGCTCGGACATCAAAAGTTTAATTAACACAAGTAGCAGTGAAACCGACATTCAGATACAGAAAATTCAAATTCTGAAAAAGAAGACTTAGTGACAGATGCTGAACGAGAGGAAAGCAACTTCAACGTCACGAGGAACCATACCATTACAGTGTCAACAGAAAATAGGTGAGAGATCATACTTGTATCCAAAGCAGGCCAATCGGTACACGAAGTCTCGGATTCCGCTACTCTCGTGACCATACACATCCGACAGGAGAAGCACGCCGGCGCCGTTGTTGTTTTTGAGCGCCTGAATGTAGTAGCCCGAAAATCCGTCCTCCTCACCGCCGAGCTCAACATCAAAGCCGTTCACCAGCTCGCAAACCTCATCATCCACAGCTCCCTGCTCGGTCGCTTCCTCAGCCTGTGCATGCGTGTGCACTTTCCGCGCATAGCAAACTCTCGGCGCATAGGCACACTGACTCTCACGCGCTGCAATCACGACAAAAGAATTATTAAAATTTAAAAAAAAAACCGTTAAAATGATCATCTCCACAGTGTTTGCCACTTACCAAACAGTGGCGACCGAGCTCGCAGAGCACAGCTCCGAGACCGGAACTCCCCCCGCAGCGCCACACTCCGACGCACCGCCGCGGCTGCAGCGCGGGAATGGCAGGGCGCGAGAAGGAAAGAAGCAGAAGAGACGGCCATCGCCATGGCCTGAGAATTCTACCTGAAGGCAAACCTCGAGTTGTGGCGATGGCGGAGCTCCTTCCTCTGCAAAAAACAACGCGTTCACACAAAAGCTCGTGTACCCCAAACCCGTTACTTGGTGAACTCTTTCATTGCAAAGGATTTTGTTGGTTCTAGGATCCTGTGACGGTTTTCGGTGGTGACGAGGGAGGAGAGGTCTGGATGATGGAGAACGGTTCCAGGTAGAATTGAGGGCATGGAGACAGAGGAATTTAGATGGAGGACAGTTCCGGCGGGGGATTTGGACGGAGGACGATTCCATGTGGAACTGGTGCGTGGGAGTGGAGATATTTGTTGGAATGGGCGTGCGCGTGGCTGATTGGATAGGGTTAAGGTTGGGAGTGGCTGGGTTGGATTTTGAATGGATTTGACCCTTTTACAAATCTGAAATGTACCTGGTGCCGTCATGTTGTTGTCTGAAATGTACTCTTAGTTGTCATTTCAGATTTAGTAAATTGTTGCTTGTTGTTAAAGGGTTAATGCTAAGCTCCATGACATTGTAGTATTATTTGTATGTCTTGAAGAGGACACAACTCCCCACCTCAGCCTTTTTTTTTTTTGTAATTTTTGAAGTCTCCGGAGTGTGGCTATGCATACATTACAAACAGTATGTCATGTGGCGATTTTTTTTCTTGAAGTATTGGAAACTTCCACAACTTTCTGTACAAGTATCAGAGATTGACAAATAGCCTATGGAGATGGATGCAATTGTAGGCGACTAGCCTGTTGAGAGTTTCACTGTTCCTAGCTATGCATGATTTAGTCTGTGTTTAAAAATTGGCACCTACTATAAATAGAAGTTCTGAAAATGGCACCAGAAGTGAAAGTAGTCAAAGATATAGGTAGTTTTAGGCTATATAAACTTTCAATTAGTGAACTTCTTTGGCAACAGAAGCTTAGGCTACAAGAGTGACAACAAAAGTATCATTCTCAGTCATAGTAAAGCGCAGCTTGTCTCCAGCTTCAAAGTTGTTTGAACGCACAAACTTTAGCCACCCCGTCTGCAGGTGACATGTAACCACCTTCGAAATCCTCTTGGTGTATGTTGATGCCTTCACTGCGACGGTGTGAACAGGGTCAACCGGCTGATACACCTTGCCACGGAACTCCAAAACTCCATGAGTTTCCCAAAAGGCCTTCGGCACATCCTGCCAAAGCGCAACCAGATTGTAGTAACTTCAACTGGTTGCTTCAAAGTTCAAACTACAGCAAGATTCAAAGCTCAGAATTTGTGCATTTTTTACAAATAGGCTGAAATTATGTTTTACATGATCTTACCAGTTTTGCGTTCTTGCAGTCTGCATTGTAACTCATGCGGAGTGTCTTCTCAAATCCATAGTAGCGATGCATAGTGCCAACTTCATTCTTGCCAACAGAGACCTCCATGCTTGAAGATTGCAAAGAGAAGTCACTTGTTGGCTCATCATCTCGTGGGAAAATGGAATCTTGGATCTGGTCTTCTTGAATCACTTCAAAGAGGATGAACTCGCCATTTGATAAGTTGTTGTCCACCACAAACTCACGCCATCCTGTGATGCTCACAATGCGATATGAGTTGCGTGAACTCTCTTTCACAAAAAACAGTTTTCAACGGCGTGGATTTTCAAAACGTGAAAAGGTAACTGCCTGCTGTATCTGATGGAAATGTTTCTCCACAAAAGAGTGGGGCAGCACCTGCAAAGATGGGGGATTTAGATAGGCGTGAGTTCAAGGCAGGAAACCAATTTCAGCGAGGGGCCATGCAGCTATAAAGCAACGCAAGGACCAACCAAAACAACAAGAGAAAAAAACACGAAAATCAGGCCATGCATGGAAGGCAAGACCGGTGTAGGAGAAGAGGCAGAATACTCGGGGAAAGAAAGAAGGATGAGGAAACCAACCAGTGTGTGGAGGTTGGTATGGGCCAACATGGTGATGTAGAAGAAGATGGCGCCGCGGTCCTCTGCTCCGGCCACAATGTCTGCGATGCTGGACTCAGCCGGTGTCCTCATAGTCCCTGGCACATAGTTGGAGTGCAGAGGCTGTAGAGGTGACTCCAAGTTCGAGCCTCCGAGGTGACTCCAGGTGCGAGACTCCAAGCGTGCACACAACAACAAACATAAGCGAGTTAGTTCAAGGTGAAGACTCCTTTTATTCAACAATTTAGTGCAGAAGGTTTAGGTTTATTCATGGTGAAGCTACATTCTAAGACTAAACAATGAATACCAAATCAGACTTTGGCCAAAAAGAAATCTAATTATTAGCATGGATGTGAAGAATACTAATGACAAAGTTCGAAATCTGACTATAATCATTAGAAAATCAAATATAAAAATCAAATATAATTGAATCTGAATTTAATTTTAGAAATAAATAAAATTGACACTGTGACTAAACTCAAAGAGATAGAGCTGTAGACTAATTCAAGAAATATTAAGCATGACTTCTAGCACTAACACCACAAACGTGAAGAGGTCAAGAGGTTTTGGTGAGAGAATGGCTTACCACTTACGGTTATACACGTTATGAAGAGCACAACTCTCACTCGTGCTTTTATGAAAAAGATGTTGAGGGAACCAAATTCTCTCAGTCGTAGCCATTATTGTCCACAGATTTGCGGATCAAATAAAATGTGCTCAATGATCAAAACTAGAACCTAAAAGAAAAAAAACTACTGACCATAGCAATGAACTTGACTAAACCACCATCAGGATTCAGACCTCTATAACAAAAATCAAGGTATGCTATCAATGAACACAACAATCAGCCATGACAAAACACACAGGACCTGGCCACTGCAAGAAGAAGAACGCCGGTCACCGAAGGGAGGCCGGCGTGAATAAAGTGTCCGTTCGTTCCACTACTAAGACCAAGTCCACTGGACAGGGAATTAGTGAGTTGGAACTACTGCCCCCTTTCGGGAGTAGACACTATGTATCCGGTAACAAGTAACCAATAACAAGGGACCAAGGTCTCACATGTCTCCAAACTATAAAGGGCGTATACTGTGGAGTGTAAATGTAGATCTATGGGAGGGGGTTCGATGCATCCGGAAGGGGTTGGTTATTTTCTAGTTTGCGTTTATGCACGAGTATCGACATAGCGTGTTGGATAGCGATAGTGTTAATATCTGAGAAAGTGGTTTTGATTGAAGTGATGGGGATTTTAAATGTTTCTTCAAGGATTGTCATTGAGGGAATAAAGGTGGTGGCTCTGGCACCCGCAGTGATGACGATGAGGGGGTCTACTTTCCATCCCAGTGCTTGAATATCTTCAAGTAATGGTTGGTATTTGTTTGTTTTGTTAGTAATAGTGTCCGGAGAGAATCTATCATTGCAGTATGTGAATTCAACAAATTGGATAGTGAGGCTTGGGTCTATGTGGTTTGGTGGGGGGTCTTTATATGAAAGTCCTTTAACACATAATAGGTCCGGTTTGAATCTTGCATTGCAGTGGCATCTTTGAGTATGACAAGTGCATGGTAGTAGCCAAGGAGGGACCGTGTTTTCTTGTGGGTTGCCATTAAAGGTACCGGCATTTATGAGAATGAAGCACCGGGATTTGGTTGATGATATAAGTGGTTTTCGAATAGCCCATACTGCTTTGTTATGTCTTTTGACAATTAGTGAGTGTATATGGGGTTTTGGCACTTGAGTAAGACATGTAGCCATGTGTCCGGGTCCGTGGTGTTGCAAATTGAACATGTTATTGTGGGAAATCTTTCTATTCCGAAGAAGAGTTGTTTGCGTGCATTTCCCATGTATTGTCCGGTACGGAATTTGAATAGGCATGTGATTTGTGAGTCTGTAATTATGGGGTTTTTCCAAAAGTTGTTGGACATTTCATTGTGGATATTTGGGTTGCCGGTCCATTTATCAATATTGGGGAGATTTTCTGTGAGTATTTCCAGGTTATTTATAAGGTCATGTTTTTTGAGGTATTTGTCCAAGAATCGTATGGGACCTTTATCGGGAGTTTCGCCCATAGAGGGCCATTCATATCTGTGGAAGTAATATGGAGTGGCATGAGCGTGTTCGTATGGGTGTTCAACATTTTTGTGGGTTTTTTCTCTGCCTTCTTTAGCGAGTTTGTCGGCTTGTTCATTGCCGTCGATATTAGCATGAGCACGGACTTTGTGGAGTGTAGTAGGTTGTGTTCTGTTTTGGAGCATTGTGACCATAGATGTAAGGATAATTTTGTCCGGGTGACTGTTGTGTAAGGTAGAGTGTTTTATGTGAGTATTAAGGAGATATAATACATTTATGCAATCTGTAAAAATGTGGGCCGGTTCGTCTGGGTATTGGATGGTGATTATCTTAAGGGTTTTGTGTATGGCCATCATTTCGGCCCTTAGAATATTTTGGAGTCCATGTAGTCTTTTTCCTAGTTTTATCTGTTTGGTTGAATTATATACTCCATATCCAGCTTTTTCTCGGTGCCAGTGTCCTGGGCTTACTTCGGTTGGTTCTTTAAAGGAACCATCAGTGTAGTAGCTAAAGTTGGGGTCAAATTTAGGGACGGTATTGATTTGGTAGTTGGAAAGTGGGAGGTTAAATGGCCACTGCAACTTAAAGCAAATCTCTGAACTAGGCAAATTTTTGAATCATCATCGAGAATTCTCGATACAGTTCATGATTCAACCTTGCGCTTCTTGTCTGACTTCCATGCATTGTATGCATTCTCAAAAGGAAAATTGTCCAGCGTGTAGTATCTCTGCGAGTACACCCCGATAGCACATTCCAAATGCTCATTAAGACGATTTTTGAGTTTGCCTTTCGAGAAGGCAACTGATGAGAAGATGCGTTCATCTTCAACCGATCCCAGAACCTGAACAACAACTATTTCTGCAACTTTTATCCATTCGGACATTGTTGATCTCAGCCACGCAGAGGTGGCTATGCTCCTCCATAGTCTCGTCAGTGGGTTCAAAATGAATGGTTTTTCCAAAGCTTCAGCCGCATTAGCCTTCATGGTGGACTTCCAGACGCTGCATTGGTGGTTCAACTTCTCTTCACTTAGCAACGCAGGATTCAGAACTTCTCCAGTAAGCCTAGGTCGACAAAAGTGCTCCTTGATCACTGAGAAGTGCCGATCGAAAAAGACATCTGTATTCAGCTGCAGCCAATACTGCGGGTAGACAACACCCAAAGAGTCCATTATGTTTGAAGCAGGGAATATGATGGACAACTCCTTGGTGAGTTTATCTGCTGCGCCTGAAACATGGTATCCCGACAGAAATGTTAGTCGAAGTCTGCCACTATGAGGGTGCATTCAAGCAGCAAAGCAAAATCAATAGCACAAAAGAGTTCAAATTACACACAAGAGACTTTACACACGACATGATGTCTGCGAAGCTTTCAAGCGTCACTAGCTAAGCCACTCCATATTCGTTGCTAGTGACATCATCAAAGGTAAGCTCTCCACATGTAAACTTCATGTGCTCCACCTCTGCGCAATTGAGATCTAATCTGGAAGTAGCCCATACCCACGACTTACTATAGTGGCGCCTACTTACAATTATCAGAAAACTCGCGGAAGGCAACAGAAGAAGAAGAGGTATTCGGATCAATGTATAGCTCATACAAAGGAGCTTGACACACTTTTATGACTGCTACATAATCGCAGACAAAAATGTTTCTATCTTAAGAGAACTTGATGAGGTCATGGACCGTTTCCAACGGTGGCAAAAAAACATGTGAGAGCACAGGGAACAAAGATGTCAGACAAGAGCTCGAAGTTCTTTCTTGCTGCCTCTCTTGCACTTGGCTTTGATTCCTTGTCAAGCCTATCCTCCGCCATCTTCGCCAAAAGTGTCTTGTATTCCTCCATTATCCTTCTGAGTGGGGACAACATACTTAGCCATCTCGTCCGCCACAATATGGCAGATGGTGAGAGTTTTTAGAAGAACTAGCTCCATTGAGAATTCCACATCAATTATTACAGCTCAAACAGAAACAAAACAATTAGCAAGGAAAAGCGTTGGCCAACAAGAACCGGCTTACTTGCAACACCACCTTCAAGCCCTTTGTCATCATGAGCTTAGCTAGTTTGGTGAACTCCAAGTGGCGCTTTGGTGACGCAGAGAAGTACGTGTGCAGATATTGTAGTAGAGTCTCAATTTTTGATATAACAGGCAAGTGGGACAATGTCTTCACGGCCAGATTCGTCCTATGGCTCACACAATGAACTCCCTCCATGTGAGGCGCCACTCTCTCTTGGAGAAGTTTAGTAACACCTCCTCTAGATCCCTGCACAAAACAGTGCACAATGATCAGATTCTGAATATGCACAACATCATAACAGCAACAAACAAAAGAGGGCAACAACATGAAGGGTAACAAAAAGCTAAAGGCCTTCAACGCCATGAGATACCTGAAAAACTGCGGCCTCGTCCGCACCAAAAGAGACCCATTTCACACTCATATCTGCCACCATTATGCCACCCTTTCCCTTGATTGCGTCCATATGAGCCATGGCCAACTTCGGCGCCGTTGCACCTTCTATGATCTGCTCCAAACACAACAACATGGGGATCCTAACAAAATCATGCACGACACAAGAATGAATCGAAATCCAGGAAACATTATCAACTGTAGTTACTTCGTCACATGTGATCACAAAATAGTTGCAACTCCTCATGTGCTCCATAGTTTTCGAAGCTATCTCCTTGTGCACGTATTCTGCCATCGTCCAGACAGCTGAGTCGCTCCAGTGCTTCTCACTCAAATGTGGCATCTTCAAAAACAAAAACAAATCGCGCATACTTTCATACTCAAGCATTGGGCGGCTAGTTTGGAGTAAGTGAAAGATGGTAGCAAATTGTTGCAATTTGTGAGCCTTCTCACCCCGGAGCTCCACATGAACTTGCTCTGCCATAGTTGGGCAATTTAGGATCTGGGCCTTGTATTGCCTCGCATTGGTGGCATGCCGACAACCTTTGGCAAAGAAGACCTCGCCTTTTTTCTTTCCCAAAAGAGGGAGATCTCGACCAGGGACCCGCTTACCAACATGCTTATCAAGCGTGTCGATCTTGGCACCCATTGTACCGGGACTTCCTTTCACGGCTGAGCAGATCTTCTACTTCACTCTATCAACAGTGGTCGATGACGCCTCGCGGATCATCTCCGTCCACGGATGTTGAAGTGCCCACAAATTTTGGCACTTTCGCGAGATGTCATAACTCTTCTGCTTCTACTTCTTTAATTTCTTGGCGTCAGCTTCTGCCTGTTCGATGTCTATGACCTCCACTACGTCTTCACCTTCTGAAGAGGAGTTCTCAGGCAGAATTTCAAGCCCGTCTAGGCAGATCAGCTTCACTGCGGGGTTGGCATGGCATCTTGTGCGTGACTCCCCCATCTGCGAGGACTCCGAGCCGCCCGTGGCACTCAAACTCTCGGGCGTCTGTCTTGCTCGCTTAAGAGGACGTTGAGGCAGCTCAATTGCCGATCCATCCTCTGAATTTCTGCTGCTACAAAAGTGGGACTCAAGCACGGTCGTCCTCCTCAGTCGCTGCACCATAGAGAATTTCGGACCGCCCATCTCGCACGACCTATGTCAGATTAAAACAACACCTCAAAAGCTGGTTAAAACCAGAAACCCTAAATTATAACAAATCAAACAAGAACGAGCAAGGAAGGTAGTACTGGAAAGCAAAATGCCGAAATCACCAATGAGATCAGATCACAATAGCACCCCACTGCCCAGCAATCGGATTGGAGTATCCAGAAACCCTAAACCAACAGGCATGCGCGTCGCTTCAAATGAAGCTGTCGAAGGTCCAAACACGGAAGGTTTACTTCGCAGATCCAAGAGGAAACTATGCCAACACAAAGCGGGATAATCAAGAAACCCTAAGGACTGGAAGCAAGCAGAACTCTGTGATTTGGTGACCACAGACAATGCCATTTGTAGGAAACGCTTCAGTAGTGCGTAAATGGCCCACTACTTCACAAGCATAAAACATGAGAGAGTGGCCAGGGCCTAGGACAAGGCGATCAAACTAGATAGAGCAGTAACCACCACCAACTAATCTGGGGAGTGTACACAAAATCCTTGGCGAGTACACACAAAATCCTTGGCGATACACAATCAGTTGCATAATGGAGTGGCAATACCCCACTCTCCCCACCACACTGAAGTGGACAATCTAACAACTTCCGACTACGCCAAACTGGCATCGACACAACGTTCTACTGCGCGCGCTTGGTGCCAAGTGAAAACCAAGGGCGCGTGATCTGGCATCTGCCAAATCTGATGTGCAGCTTACTGGCGCTTCCCATTTTGTAAATTAGCAGTTCTCATGATGAAGGTGGCGATTTGACAGGCTGGCCATTGAGTTCTTTGTTGCATCATGGCGAGTTTACAGGTGACACAGACTACCACATGGCGAAAAGACTGTTGAAGCGCTGGATCTTTTCTTTAGTACTTTTCGCAGCCCATCTTTTACTCTCGCTTTTTGGCTATTTATTGCCCGTAAAAAAAGGTTGCCCCACCTCATTCCTCTTCAAGACATACCGTATGTGGTGGTCACTTTTGTACATAATAGATTCAAAATGGAGAGTGTGCAATTTTTTTGAAAAATATCATTTTTTTGTCTAGGTAATTATTCATGTAATGTCAAGGTGCTACATGTCTAATGCCTAGGTGATACCCATGTAATACTTATGTGATACCCATGTAATACTTATGTGATACCCATGAAATACTTAGGTGATACCCATTGTGTCCAAATCACTATGTCAAAGAAAATAATTATTTCAACAATTTAAGAGATGTTGAAAATGACCACTAGGTACGGGTAGTACACAACTCCTCCACCTTCTAAAGATTTTTCAATTTGAATTCCAAAGTAGAAGAAGAAGAACTCCGGTCGACGTTTAGGCGACGGGAGTGTATAAAGTGTTTATTTGTTCCACTACAAAACCAATGTTCATAATTCCAAAAGTATTAGAGCAATGGGAATGGAGACTGCACTTATAAGGTATACAACTTGGGATCACCTCGTTGTTACATGGAATATCTTTTTCACATTTCTTTACACTTAAGGCTATTCAATAGTATAGTGGAGAAGACTACCCGTCAAGGAGAATTTTAGAATATGATTGGCCAGCGTGAGGCTTTCGTCCAATGGAGGTTTACACTACGGTGAAGAGTCCACAAGTGGAGAACCTTGCACATGGAAGAAAATTGACATGGCTATCAATGTGGCAATATTTTTTTGAAGAAGAGTTCTTTGGAGGTCAAGTTTCTTAAGCAACCTCGAAGCATTGGACAAGGAATTTAGCCTCTGAAGAACTCCAACTTAATTAATTTTTTTAAACATTATTATTTTTTCCTCTTCTACAACATATCATCCCTTACCTGAATCAACCACGTCTTGGGCTGAGATTTTTGACCAACTGTTGCAGTTTTCTACCACTGTGTAAAACAACTCTTACACCTTCCATATGGACTTTTAGGATCACATCATGTGCTACATGACAAACCATATCATTTTAATCCTAGAAAATGGTTGCATAAAAAAATTATATGGTTTCATTTTCATGTCAACCATAATATCAACGATTTTTTTTATAAAAACAATGAAAATATCAAGATATTTTTTCAAAAACATGAAAATGGTTGCATAAGGTGCAAGATGTATGGAGAACAATTGAAAAAATTGATGTTGTGTCTTACCTTAAATTAAACAATGCCTTTTATGAATGTAGTTAAGAATGTCCTATATCTCCGCACTCCCAAAAAAAAATCATTGTTACATTGATTTGGATGAGTGAACCATATGCAGCGAAGGAGTGAAGTAAAATTGACCAAGTTCATATTTAGCAAATTCCATGTTTTAAGATGTTTAACATATTGTCAATTTGGCGCATCTTATTAATTTGATGTTATTTTCATATAGTTTGGATGTTTTTCTCGCTACATTTAATCTCATTTGATGTTGGTGTAGTGGTGATGTCATTGTAACTTATACCATCTTGATGTTACACTTTATGTCATTACAATGCCAACATAATATCATTATAATGTAATTTTGTTACATATCATTGTGATTTCATAGTAATAGGTACCGGGCAGCACACCGCAATTGAGATAACTTGCATGGATATGTGCATTTCTTATGAATCCGGTGAAAATGTTCACCAAAGTCTGATGGGCGAAGTACAATAATTTCCATGAAGTGGGGTTGCAATGAAATGTATCATGTCTCACCTATTACACCTATAGATTTTTCCATGCGCCATGAGCTCTTAGGCCTTGTAGGGTTAAGTAATAGGCTAGGTAATTATAGGATTCACCTTCAAAAAGAAGAATTAAAGGTAACATGAGCCTTGTTAGGTCCTAGACTCCTAGTGGCATATTCAGTTGTATTGTCTCCAACAAATGCTTGATTCATGTGGATTTGTAGGGGATCTCACTAAATAACCTCGGTTGAGTGTTGTACCAAGCCTCAGGCTTGAGAGGGTGGGGACGAGATCGGCCCTTATTTTTATGTTGGAGGGGGGCCCCATTTGATTAAACGGGGGATGTCCCTCTGGTATGTGGGGCCATAGGTCCAAAAAATAGACAAAAAATCCCCAAAAAAGCCTCTAGAGCCCCAAAAGTGAGAAGGCCAGAAAATGGACCCACCCAAGGTAGGCCTAGGGCGAATTGACCCCCTCATTGATACTTATTTGAGGTGGGCCCCGTCTTCATTGCTTGGGGTCATCTTTCTGGCCCTCTTATTTTGGGGGGTCCAGAGGATTTTTTTAGAATTTCTTTTGACAAATTTGGGGTCTACGGCCATTGTTTACCCTCCCTTGCTGTAAATAGGTTGGATCCTCCCTTGCTGTAAATAGGTCCCCATCCAAAAACAAAATAGGGGTGAGGTCTGGCCCGACCCTGGGCCCCAAGGCAGAGGCTTGGTGCAACGCTCGACCAAGGGTAAATAGGGTAAGCCCCCCATAACCAACAAAAACCCATAGCCAACGCCTATAAAATTCGGGTATATCCAACCCTCTTCCATCCCATTACCACCAACTCATCTCCAAATGGAGGTTTGCTATTAGTCAAGACCCTTACTTTTGGTCGTTGGTTATGGGGGTACCTACAGCTGGCCACCCACTAAACATTGCTGCACAATTTAGTAATTCATAACTAATTCAGTTTTCATCGAAAAAATATGAAATCACTTGGGTTGAAATTGTAATTCTATTGGCTATCACTGAAAAATAATAGTATAATTATCTCCTCTCTCCATATATATGCACATTCCTTAACTTGTCGGTTATAGGGGGGCTTACCTCATATGGATCGGTTTGTAGGCTTGCATAACTAGGTCCAAGTGTCGAGGTTGGGTCCACGACGGAAATTGGGACCATGTTGGAATAGGGGCCCGCCTTGTTAGGGCTCCGACAGAAAGAAAGGCCACGCAAACATAGAAATGGAACTCAAAGCGAGAGTGGCTCGAGGTTCAGGGTTTAGGGTTTAAGCCCCGCCATCGCCAAAGCAAAACCCAAGGACACAGCCAATCCGTCCAACTCCAGAGCCGCCACCGCGTCATGGACTCCGCCTTCCTGTTCGCGGGCGTCCGCTTGGACCGAAAGAAATTCGCCTCCGACTTCTCTCGCTTCCAGGTACAAACATTGGAGAGAATCGGAGTGAGTTCCAGGAGATGCAGTACTGGTCGTTTCTGACTTTGCTAGAAGGGAGAAATTTGCAAAATCTTAGGGTTTGTGAGCTCGATGGAGGATCCAATTCTCAGTGGTGGTGGAGGAGCAGTAAATGGTTTTTCTTCTGTTTAGGGTTTTAGAGAGGATTGTGTTTATGGAGTTATTATTTTTCTCTGGAAGGGGAGGTTTGTTGGATTTTTTAGGGTTTTAGCCAAAGATGGAGACTCCAATTCATGTTTGGAAAACCTCTTCTGTGAGGAATTTTTGTAGTTTTAGAAAATCATTGTAATGCTCTTTGTTTGTATTGCAGCCAAAGAAAGAAGATGATGTTGCGAAGGTTCAAGCGATTGGACCTCCTGTTGTAGCTCCGCAGAGCAACGGTGAGAGCAGGAGCCAAGCGAAAAAGAGGAAGAGATTATTGAAGGAGAATGGTGGGTGTAGGGCCTTCATTGTAGCTTAATGAGTCGAGATATTGGGTTCTCTGAAATGAGATTGGGACCTGACTTTAGACGCTGAACGTTTTGGCCTGATTTTAGTAATTTTGTTGTATGTGTGTAGAGGCAGAGAGCTCTTTCAATCTGTTCAAACGCAGAAAGTCTGAAGCTGCTGAGGCTCCTGAAGTTGAGGTGGAAGAGCAAGAACCTGAACCTCTTGTGTTGGGATCAGTGCCAGAAGCAGAGGTAATTACACTAATTTTTTGCTAATCAGACGTTCTCAAAGTCGGTGAAGGCTGAAGATTCTCAGCCTCATGTTTTGCAACAGAGGGACATTTAGTATCACCCTCACTAATCAGTGCAATAGGCTACAGTGTTGTTTATGTAGTTGACTAGATTTTGACTGTAATTAACCCTTGAACGTCAGTCGGGAACCTTACATACAGGCACGTATTTTACTCTGTAGAACACCAAAAATGTATTGAAGGTTAGCAAGCACCTTACACCTTTGGATTGAAGATTCTTCAACTAACATCTTCATTTGGAGGTCATTTCAATCAATCTGAACCTTATCAACTTTAAATACGACACCATACATGTGGAATACTGTGACCTTCTGCCGTTTAAGGGTTAAGTGCACAAACACATGTGATGATAGTTTTTTGACAAGATTTTCCTTTTCAATCATATTTTCAGGTGGTTGGATTGTCGAGAAAGAAGTACCAAATTCATGTATCAGGGCGGGACGTTCCAGCCCCACTTGTGTCGTTTGAGCAGCTGCGGACACAGTATCGATGTCGGAAATATCTGATGAAGAACATCAAAGTAGCGGGATACACGGAACCTACACCAATTCAACGCCAAGCTATCACTGCTTTGTTATCGGTACCTCTCTCAAATTCTATCGCATTTGTTTAACCTTTAAACGTATATACAGGCACGCATTTTACTCTGTAGAATACCAAAAAATGTTTTAAAGTTTAGCATGACTCACACCTTCAGATTATAGATTCTTTAACTAACATCTTTCATTTGGAGGTGATTTCAATCAATCTGAGCCTTGAAATACGACACCATACATGGAGTATACTGTGGCCACCAGTGGCACCTTCTGACGTTTAAGGGTCAAATGCTAAGCCTCTTTTAATCGACAGTAGGTGTGGGGAATAACATGTTTTTCTATTGGGAGTTGCAGGAGCGGGAGTGCTTTGCATGTGCACCCACAGGCTCAGGAAAAACACTGGCTTTCACGCTCCCAATTCTCATGAAATTGAGGGTAAGGGCACTGGTTTTGCGAGGATTTGCCTCAGGGTTGAGTGTTTGGTGACAACACTTTGTGTGAAGGTTTAGGGTTGTGGATTATCTAGGACTTATGCAGTATGGATGTGTTTCTTGCAGGTGCCAAGCAAAGAAGGATTGCGTGCACTTATTTTGTGTCCTACTAGGGAACTTGCTTTGCAAACAACAAGGGAGCTAAAGAAACTGACTGTCAGTACCAAGTTTCGAGTCCGAGTCATGACCAAGGCATTAGCCTCGTGCAACGACTTCTCCAAGTTGCCTTGCGACATCCTTGTCTCCACTCCTCTAAGATTGGATGCGCTTTTGAAGGAGTCCAAAATTGATTTAAGCAAGTAAGCACTCAACTTAGCCGTCCAGGTTAACTTTATTCTTTGCCTCGTTGTATTAACAGTTTTTGTTGGATTCACAGAGTGGAGTTCTTGGTTATGGACGAGTCAGATAAATTATTTGAGATGGGGTTTGTAGAGCAAATCGATTCTGTTGCTGCAGCGTGCACCAACCCAACGATTATCCGCGCTCTCTTCAGTGCCACTTTACCAGATACAGTGGAAGAGCTTGCTCGATCTATTATGCACGATGCTGTTCGTATCACTATTGGAGAGAGGTACAACGTTTTTCATTGTATCTTATAAAATATTCTGTTTTTTTTTTTGGTTGATTCTCTAACAGTTCTTCTGTTGATGATTGTCAGATAATTCTAAGATGTAGATTGTCAGATCTCAAGTGGAAAAGATGTACTTCTCTCATGAGCTTTTCATCTTTCAGGAATTCTGCTGCTCAGACAGTCCATCAGAGGCTGGTCTTTGTCGGAAGTGAGGAAGGAAAAATACTGGCATTACGCCAGATATTCGAGGAGGTTATATTCTACCCTTTGTGCATTTTATGTGACCTACTGATCAATCGATGCTTATGCTACTTTGATGCTCACGAAGAGGGTCTTGAATCTCCAGAGTTTGCGGCCCCCAGTGTTAATATTTGTTAAAAGTAAAGAGCGAGCAGCGGAGCTCCACAAGCAGCTAGCTTTTGACAATCTCAGCATCGACAGCATTCATGCTGATCGCACTCAAGCTCAGGTTTGCTCTCATTACTAAGACTAAGAATTTGTTGTCCATGATTCTGTGATGTTATCTCTCTTTAAATTGAATTCCTAGATGTATTGGTTTTGATTTGTATCTTGGACCGCATGTGCATATTGCATTTGCAGAGGGATGCTGCAGTGGAGAAGTTTCGAGAGGGAAAGACATGGGTCCTCATTGCTACGGATCTGATGGGAAGGGGCATGGATTTCAAAGGCCTCAATTGTGTCATCAACTACGATTTCCCACCTTCAATTTCGTCATACATCCATCGTGTCGGTAAGTACAATCAGTACCACTTGCATTGGTGTTTGGTGAGGATTGCATATGAGTTAAGTATAGTCGATCCAAATTTTGGTAAGATTAGGTACGGTACTTTATACCTTCGTATATATAATTCTAAAATTTCTGTTGTGTCCAAATTACCCGCAAACTTTTTTCTTTCAAGTAGTATTACGATTCATCTCTTGCTAGTGATTTATTTGAGGTTCAACGACAAAGGATACTTTTGTCCGCTGCCATAGGTAAAAACAATTTCTTCCTATCTGTATCCAAATTACTCTATGTTGTAGGACAGACTTTCTTCTTTCAATCCAACCCCTTCCTAGTGAGATTTAATAGGCTATGACCAAGGACAGTTTCGTCCTCATGCTTTTGGTCATTTTGTTAACACTTTTCTATTGCCAGGCCGTAGTGGGAGAGCAGGAAGGTCAGGCCAGGCGGTGACATTCTACACGGAGGACGATGTGCCTCTCTTACGCTCTGTTGCGCACGTTATATTTGCCTCTGGAGGCGACGTCCCAGCCTGGATGCTGAGCCTACCCAAAGCGCAAAAGCACAGATCCAACTCCCACTCAAATGAAGCCTCAAACCAAAAACTACAAACCAAGTCCCCCCAAGGCAAACAACAAACCAAGTCCCCTCAAGGCAAACAACAGACCAAGTCCCCTCAAGGCAAACAACAGACCAAGTCCCCTCAAGGCAAACAACAGACCAAGTCCCCTCAAGGCAAAAAGTCTGAGGGTTTCAAGAAGACCAACCCAGAAACTGGAATGCAAAGGAAGAAGAGCTTCAAGGTCTCCAAAAATCAAAAACCGGTCTTGAAGAAGAATTCTAAGAGGAAGGAATAAGTCACTTCATATTGGCACAAGGCTGAACTGAAGAAAATTGATTTTGGCTACTCTTTTACCGCGGTCAGGATGCTGCTGTAACGTGTATGCAGGTATCTTTCTTTGGTTATTTCTTGAGTGCCTTTACAATAGAGTGTTTTGACCCAAAGTTTGAACATGAAACCTCCTCTTTTGGTTTATTGTTCTACTCTTTCCTTGGTCCAAATAGTTATTAGATTGATAGAAGACCTTGTCAGTCAATGGAAGAGTTTGTTGGTCTCTAAACTCAAGTCAAAGTAGCTTCACGTGTCTTTGTCAGAGAAGAAAGAGGTTGCATGAGATACCATGAATAGAGTTATTTGCAAAGTCATCCCAAGTTTCAATAAGATACTCCTTTGTTTGATTTGTTATACTACTCTTCCCTCACTCTAAATAGTTATTAGATCTAAAGAAGAGCTTGGTGAAAGAGTGAAGAAAAAGTTTGCTTGAGATCAATCATGAATATTATCAGTTGATTTGATTTTAAATATTGATTTTAATTGTTCACAATGGAAAAGACGGGGTGTTCTATTGAAACTTTGGGTGACTTAACTGCAGTATGCACTGTTTAATTCTCGTGTTTTCTCTTCTAGTTTTGCAGTGATTCTTTTGACTCATATGTAGAGTCCTTGCTTGTTCAGGAACTGTGATGGAGAAATGGAATTGGAAAGACTGGGACGATTGCTGAGATTATGTTAAGTTGGTGAAAAAGCAAAGAAATTTTCTTGTTTGAGGTTCAGTTTTATCATTCACGCGGCTTTTCGTTTTTCCATAGAGTAAAATATGATTTATGTAGGATTCTCGAAGGAGGCAATATGAGAAGCTTGAAGGTGGCGTTTCTGCATCTGAGTTTTAGATTTTGAATCTAAATCCATATTGGATTTGATATAATAGATTGTTTTACGTATTATGCATGTTTTTAGTAAGAGGATGGTGTTAATATGCAGTGGTCACTTTTGTACATAATTAATTCACAATGGAGAAATTCAAGAGATTTGTCTAGGTGATACCCATACAATGCGTAGGTGGTACGGAATGTGTATGATTCATTGTGATTTGGAAACATAAATACTCTGGCAGGTGGTATCAAAAGTGACCTATATGGATTGTATGTAGAATAATTAGTGCATTTTGAAATTGTCTTAGTGTGAAATTTAGATTGACATGAAATCTATGAAAAATTGAACCCTTAGTTTTGAATATCAAATTTGCTCATGCATTATGCACATACTTTTAAATATCAAATTATGATTTTGAGCTTTTGAGTTCCTTGAATTACCTAGGAACGTTATGTCAAATACATTAAGGTAAGCCTCCCCATAACCAACAAAACCCATAGCCAACACATATAAAATTGAGGTATATCCAACCCTCTTCCATCCCATTACCACCAACTCAGCTCCAAATGGAGGTTTGCTAATAGTCAAGACCCTTACTTTTGGTCGTTGGTTATGGGGGGTACCTACTGCTGCCCACCCACTAAACATGGCTGCACAATTTGAAAATTCATAACTAATTCAATTTTCATCGAAAAAATATGAAATCACTTGGGTTGGAATTGTAATTCTATTGGCTATCACTGAAAAATAATAGTATAATTATCTCCTCTCTTCACATATGCACATTCCTTAACTTGGCAAATTTAGGGGGGCTTACCTTAAATATAGTCAAATGCAATGAATACTTGCAAGTATAATGTCATATATGACCATGTGGTATTTTGTTTTTATAGAAGGGTTTAACTTTGATTTGACAATTTTCGATCGAAATATTTGTTGTTGCTCATGGAAGAAAAATGGAAGGATTGAATTTTTATAATTTGAGTTGTTAGGTTTAAAAGCCCATTTTAACCCCGAATTTCCAAGACTTTGTAACACCAAAACCACTCCAAAACTAACTCCCTGAGATGAGACATTGCAAGTCTAATCAAAACAACCTTTTACTATTTTCAATTGTAGGAAATTCAAGTTAACACCTACAAGAAAACACCCTAAAAATTTCTTTAACTTTGACCGCACAAATTGTAAGATACATGCATTTGAAGAGTGCGTGGATAGGGTCATTGTACTTTGACTTAAGATAATAGCATATATTTCCACTATACATTGCATAATTTTTATGGATCTATGTTCTACCTTGTGTTATGTCATTGCACGCCAAAAATTACAAATAATGGAGGTGTTTGGATTAAGAAATATGAACTTGCAATGACTAGGGGTATAGAAAGTAGCCATTTACTTAGAAAAGCAATTTCATTTTGTAATGAATGAGATGATGAGACCTCTTTACAAAAGTACGATGAGACCTCTTTACATGTATTTAGATTAAAGTGTTGGATCTAAAATCTAAATGGTGGATATAATCATTATGTCTTCTTGTGTTGGTTGAAAAAAAAACATTGAAGAAAAAGTGATATCCTAAGTTTCTACTGGTTTTGAATTAAAAACAATGCAAGTTGCCAAGAACCTCCTTCACTACTATCCACCTCAAGAAATATACTATTCAACTTTATGGTAGTATTATTCAAGTTCTACAATGATATTATTCAGCTTTATAGTACCTTATCCTCCATGGCCCTCCTCCCTAAGAAAGTGCTTTAGGCAATATAACTTTTTTTTGTTAAATGTTGGATTTAAGAAAAAATGGTACTGCGACAAAACTAGTAATGTCCTTCTGCAATAAGGAATCTCAAAGAGGAAATTTGTTAAATTGACACCATAAGATCTTGCCCAAAGGTCCTTCAAAAGTCCCTCAAGGAAACTCTTAGAAATTTAGAGGTTAAATTGTTTTATGCTTACTTTGAAGACAATCTTAAGAAGCATCAAATATACAAAGGGGCATGAACCACAAAACACCTAAGCAACCAAAAGTTGGTTTATTGGATGACATTTCAAGGATGATAATTGATGTAGACAATTGTTTTTATCCAATTCTTTTGTAGAAAGTTCATTGCATGTGTATGCATTTGATGATGATGAAACTTGCTTCGTTGAGGTAATCATGATTTATCTAAAGAAGAAAATATTTGTATCATGGATCTCAACGTAGTGAATTTAAAACAATTGCCTTACTCAGCTCTGAATCTAAATTTGAGCCATTAAAATGATATTTTTTGAATTTGAGTCCAACTAATGAATTGAAGTTTATGAAGTCTATTCCAATTTGAAAGTTTGAAAAATACATGAAAGTGAATAAGTTATTGCAATTTGAAATTTGGGCCTATAACCATAGTTGACCAGTTTTTAAATTTTAGATGAACACAGATTCAAATTCATTCACACCACAAGGTTTGGCACTATAATGTACACTTTAGGTGAAATTTTCAAAATTTCTAAGCATACTTGGTAATTGGAATAAATTTTCTTCACGTTTACTTCAGAAAATCACAATAATTTCAAATTTTCACAAAAAGATCTTTGATTTTTTGTAATGTAAACTAGGCATTTGATCTCATTTCTAAAAAATGAAATAAATATATCTTCACTTGTATCTTTTGAAAAATTAGAGCACACAAGTAGAATGGAAATTGGGATTGATGCCACAATTATAGGCTCCGTTGTTCTAGGGTTAATTTCACTCTAATCCAAAGATGTCTCTCATGATTAGCCCTTAATATTTATTAATTCAATTCTTCAATTTTTATGTTTTTCATTAAAAAAATTAAAAAAAACTCTGGTCTTTTTCAAAGAAAGGGGCTTTCATGAATATAGTGTCAGTACATTATGCACTTCATTATTAATTAAGTAATATTCTTAGACAAAAGGGGCCAATTACACCGTTCTTAGAACGTAGCGTAGACCAGAGAAGTTCAAGGTTCTGCACTAATTGAAAATTTACATGCAATCGCCTATTGGCACACACTTGCTTAGAAACAAATGCCCAATTGGAACTTGACATGCATGTGCTTGATGTAAATTAGTGTAGGTGATCCAAATCGATAATGAATCCACACTATATTTAGTGAACGGTGTATCAAATGCACATTCAGAACACTAGAATCCTAAACCAAATTCAAATATTAGATAACTTTGAAACAAAGCTAACTATTTGGAAACATTTAGCAAAATTATTTTTGGTCATCACACTTTGAAGTAATTTTTCTTTATTTTTATTTTTCTTGGTATTAATTTTTTGCAAATTTTTGAAGAAGGTAGAAGTCAAATGTAATAAAAATTAGAAAGTAATTGGATTTGTTTTTGAGAACGTAGGAGAAGTCTGAAGGAGATGTCATAAATATTAGCTTCCTTTTTGCTCCTTAATTGTTGATCTGAGATATTGAGAGCAATTGAAATCTTATTTTAATCAATCCAATTGATAAAAGAGGAGGTATACTAGTCTAGATTGCAGTAACTTTTAAACTCACTTATATAATATAGTATAAACTTCTCAAGAAAATAAAAATTTAAGTTAAATGTAATGGGAGCTAGTTTAGCTTCACTTTGCTCAATGCCCAAGGTAAATGGACCAAAAGCTAAATTCTATGATGAATGTGTGTCATAATTCAAGAGAATTTTCTTCCCAAAGAGAAAATAGTGGATGATTCATTTGCACAACATTTATGTGATAAGCATCGCTTATTTGTGTTACAATTTTGAAAAAGAGTGAGACATGGCTTGACAAGGTTATTCTTATTCTCAGGGGTTGCTTGCACATTAGGGCCTACACCATGATCATTTATTGGTTTGTTTGATCAGTATGACATGGCAAGTTTTATTAAGTTCACCTTGTAAGGAATAATTTTCTAGTACATTCCAAACTTCCCACCAATTTAACCCTTAAAAGTCAAAAGGTGTCACTTGTGGCCATAGTATTCTACATGTATCGTGTCGTATTTGAACATGATGAGGTTTAGATATTAAAACATGACCTCCAAATGACAGATGTTAGTTGAAGAACCGTCACTCCAAAGGTGTAAGTCTTGCTAAACTTTGATACATTTTCTATACTCTATACAGTAAAATACATACATGTATACATGGTTCCCAACTGAAATTTAAGGGTTAAGGCTTTTTACACCATACTAGGTGTAACTGCGTCATAACATTCACTAGCTAGATAATCTTTCGCCTTTGTGATGGTGGAAAATCTAGGCTGTAATTGAGTCGTTCTCTACCATTAATTCAATTATTTCTAATGTAGGTCATCATTATCTAAAGTTGATGCCAATGACCATAGCAAAACAACTGGAATTCAGTTCGACATATGAAAGTAAAATGATTCCATATAGCGAAACATAAAAGGAAACTACATTCTCAGCTCCAGAAACAAAACCTTACAGTTTCTCAAGCAAACCAGAAATGACCAAATAACTTCCACTAAGCAATGTGTATACCCTCTTATTAAGCAATGGGCATATAAGGAGAACCAAAATAATATTACATTTATTTTTCAGTAATAGCAAATAGAATTATAATCTCAACCCCACTCATTTCATATTTTTCCGATGAGGTGTGAATTAATTATTAATTTTCAAAGTGGTCAGCCATCTTTAGCCTATTTCTGCCACTGGGTACCCCCCATTAGCACCGACTTATAGTTAGGGGTCTTGAACCAATACCAGTAAGCCTAAATTTGGAGCTGACAAAGAGTAAACGGGTGGAAACGGGGTGGAATTAGGACCAAATATAGTATGGCAGTGATAGGAAGGTGATAGTCACGGAAGTATACCTTAGCTACAAAATAAGAAAGCAAGAGCTTGGACAAGTTTGTGCAACAATCAAACATGTTGCTCCTTAACCTGTAAAGGTTAGAGAAGCCACATTTGGGTTGCAACATGATGTTTTCCGTATATTTGACATATAAAGTCTAAGAATTGATGTATACAGTAGTTACAAAAGTTTGTATTTGTGTTGAGCCCGTTCCAATGACACATGACAGTTTCAATTAAAAACATTATTGCACCTACTATATGCTTGAGAAGTTGCAAATGATCATGTATTCTACATGCATTGTAATATGGTGTCGTATTTGAGCATGACAAGGTCTAGATATTGAAATGACCTCCAAACGAAAGATGTCAGTTGAAAAATCTTCAATCCAAAGGCGTATGTCTTGCTAAATTTTAGTACACGTTTTATATGTCTAGAGTAAAATACGTGACCGTATATATGGTCCCCCAATGACCCTAAACCCTAAACCCTAAAACATGATTTGCTTAAAATGTAGCCTTGTAAAGCTGACGTACCAGCATTCTCGCAGGGACAGAGCTACATCCATAAACAATGGTTGAAAATTGCACTGATGACAATATGTTCACAAGCTTTGCATGCTTTCATCACCATTCAAACTAATCCGACTTGACCGACCCTATCGACGGACTCCTCAGCACCAGGACCGCCTCCGACTCAAGAGCGACTAAGTGACAGAGATGGCACGCTCTTCGTGACTCTACCGACAAACTGGACACACTGAGAAAGTCTGCCGGATTGGGAGTAGAAGCGATTTGACATGATATCCCAATCTTCTCAAGTGCGCTCCCAAGTGGGCACGGTCGTTCCATAGTGTTCCCAATGTGTAACTTTAGAATGTTAGAAAACAAAATTTCACATTAGGTGGGGCCCGCCATTTGACTTTGGGGTCTAGATGGGAGCTTCGTTTGGTCACATGTCTGTGTGCTTACTGTTGTGCACACCGAGCCCAAGAGTCTTCGCTTCCCGATGCCGCCTTCCCGCTCAGAGACGCAAAGTTCCACACTGTTAGGTGCACGCACAAGGAGGCAAACGCAACCTCCATCCGCACCCCAACTCAAGGTGATGGGCCCCACCTAATGGCGGCCGAGCGTGAAAATCACCATCTGTAATTTTTCAGGGAACCCGGGTTGAATTCTATGGGGACGTAATGGAATTCACTCGGATCTGTAAGTAACAGGTTGGGAACTGTGAGGGAACGCAATCATGAGAATGCAATAGAAACTCTGTGTGAACCATGGATCATGGATAAGGGCCGCTTCACACTATGCCCAAGTCGAGTGACTGTCCGTCAAAATGAGTGGCCAAACTATGGTGAGAGGCTAAAACTTTTTTCCAAAAATATACATTAAATAATATAGATTGAAGGTTTGGCCGGTCGTGGTATGAAGCCCCAAAGGCCAAGTCCAAAGTCCAAACCCCATACCATTATGCCAAAAAAACCAGCCAAAAAACTCAGTAAAAAAAAATCAGGCAAATAAAGTCAGCCAAAAAATTTGGCCTCTTTCATCTATCGGTCCAGATCTTGTCAATTTTTTATTATTTTATTAAAAAGATCGACGGACTCTCGATTGTAGTTAGGGTCCGCTACAATGGACGACCCAGGTTTTGCTCGAGAGGCCGTCGCTTTGGCGCCAAAACGGCCCAAAAGTGCTGCCATGTAGGATGACGGCCTTTGGAGTTTGGGCACAAGTGTGAAGGCCAAAAGTCGGGACTTTGGCCATTCTAGTAATCTCATTGGTGGAAATCGACGGCCACTCGACTTGGCCACCAAGTATGAAGTGGTCCTAAGTTACAAAGATGGGGTAAACCAACGGTCCGATTACCCAACCCCACAATCCATCGGTCTGAGCACGGGAGCCTGGACAAGGCAAACTTGGGCCCTACGCTGCCGGGTTTGGGCCCAAACGCAGCCCACACGCATCACGTGCGCGATCTTATGTTGACGCGGTCCTGCACTCATGTTGACGCGGTCCCGCTCCCGCGTCGCACCACGATAAATCCCGTAGACAAGTTCTGAAGTTTGATCGAACATGCACGACCAACTTACAGCTTAGTGTTCCCGGTGAGGCTTTGATGGCGGTGCTAGTCTGGCAAAGGGGCAACCTCTGTGGTTGTAGAACCAGAGAGCGATGCGGTCATGTGAGGGAGCTCTTGCTTGCTCACGAACAAAAAGCAGAGGCTATGATACTTCATGACCTGATCTCACGTCAGTTACAGGCAGAGCGGTGCATCACTTTTACGTGGTGAGCCACTGTAACAGGTTCCATCCATGGTGCTACACATCAGTATGTAGGTTGCAGGGTTTTGAATTGACTCTTTTTGTGGTCGTAGAGTTCTCTGTTCACGTCACAGAACGTCGATACGGTCATGTGAGGAATTAGCAATTGTTTGAACGGGTTTCTCGTGTGGAAGTGAGGTGGCATATTCCATTTACTCTATGATGAGGTAGATTTCGATGGAGAGGGCAGAGAAGGGATGAACAATCATATCCGTTCGCCATTCTGAAAGATGACGTGAGGACGAACCATCAAACCATGGCTGTGGTTCTGATCTCTGCTCTCTAGTTACTGGAACATATCGATCGGGAATGAGGACGAGATGAATGTTTTCAACGATTGTTCTGTAACTGACATAGACGGGGACACTTCGGTGAGGTTGTCTCTGATCTACGAAGGCTGTATCGTCGACTGGTGAGCGTCTCAGATATAGTCTTCACCGACACAGCCTTCTCTCATGCTTCTTTTCTTTCGTTTCTCTCTGTATTCGGTTGGTTTGTTTGGTTGTGAGCTAGTGTTCTCTGTGCTGAGATGTCAAGCTTGCGCTTTGTTGGCATGGAGGATAGTTTCCCCAAATGATTGACTCTGATTCGAACCTTGCTATTTAGCTGAAAGAGCCGAATCATCTTTTTGTTGCTCATGTGAAAGAGGAAGTGGAAACTTGAAAGTTGTTTGTGTAGTAATAATTCATGTTCAAGAAGAGAAGTTTCATGTAAGAAATACATCACCTTCTTTCGTATAATGAATAGAGTGTTTTATGAACTGAATAACATATACAGTACATGTACAATTTTTGTTTTGATTTGTATAGGTTTGGAACATCCTTCTGTACAATTGTTCATGTTACTGAAATTTATCTCTCCTGTAAATGCCTTTTCAGGGATGTTCCATGATCATCCAATTCTTTATTGTATAAGTAGTTTTGAAATAGATCACTTTTAACTTTTGTGCCATAAATCCACTCCTATGTGAGTGAGTATATAAATAAATTAAGGACTTGATTTCTAAAATTGAGAACTTGTATTTATGAATGTAATTTATGTTTAGATTTTTTGGAATTTTTTATGACGATGCAAGTAGATAATCTTGAGCTATATAGAAATATCATTTATATTTTCATGGAATGTATTATTGAAAAAAAATTATGTCATCTTAACCCGTAAGTGCCCAAGGTATTTTCCGTCAAGAAACACTCCAAAACTGTCACTATCAACAACCGGCAAGAAAATTGAATTTTAAAGTACAAGTTTGGACTTTTAACCGTAAAATCTTAAAAAAAGACTTCTATGTAATCTTACCATATTTTTTTGGCTACATCCATCACACGGAAATGAAGATTATAGTGTTAACAATAAAGGGAATCGTTCATTTTCTTCCCTACGTTTAGTGAATCAACAAACTTTGACTTCACTTGGTGTCAAATTTTTGCACTACACAAGGTCTAAATCCTTTACCATTGTGTTAAACATGATGTTAGTTCCCTATACACAAAAAATTTAGAAGTAGAGAAGGAGTGTAGCATATTCAAAACAAGTGTGCAAGAAGTGGAGGTTCAAAACTTGCCAATTCACGTTTTATTTTATTTTGAACCTAATATGTTTGAAAATGATAATCCAAATTATCTATAAGAAGGATTTCACCACATGTTGTCAAAAAACCAAAAAAACAAAAAATATGGAAATCTCTAGGTTTTATATAGAAAAGAAGAAGGTATTTTGATACCTTGTCAAACAATGTGCGACAATGTTTGAAAATGTTTGACTTGGGTTAAAGTGCTATTTTTCACTAAAGACAAGAAATTTTTTTTTGACAATATAAAAGGAAATACTAATACTTGCTAATATAAAGAATCTCACATTTAATAGAGTGTCCTTGCAAAAGTTTTTGGGGTTGCCGGACATGCCCGCACTCAAGAAGTTGCAACCATGGGAACGTGTTTGACATTTGCAAAAGCCCACCTTGGGACTTTTATCAAGTAGGGGTTAATCCCTAAAGGACCAAGGAATTTTCTATTAATAAATATTCCAAAAAGAGGCAAGAAAAAAAAAATTGAAGTAAAATTTTGGACTTTTAACTGTATGATCATAAACTGGACTTCAGACTTCTATGTGTACATGCCACATGTTTTTGGTTGCAATCGACCCCACGGACATGAAGTTTCACTACAAGAAAACAGGGTGTTTAGCAACGTTTTGAAAATTTCCTAAGCAACTCAGGGAAGTCAGCTGGTAACGCAATCAGATACTCGGACTCAATCACAAGTTGTCGAAGATGGATACTCTTATCGAGGATCGGTGCCTCAACAAGTTGTGCATGCCCCATCCTCAAGTGAAGCACCATCACATTGACTTGTTTGTATTCATTCTTAGCACTTTCACATCGTCAAGCAAACTGATGGAAAAAGAACTTGACAAAAATTATGCTTTTTCCACAGACAGTTATGGTGAAATTGAACATCATATTTCGTAAGAACATAGTCAAATATTACTCGTAGTCATAGTTTGGCTTGCTCAATGAACTCGTGTCACGTTAAAGCCGGAGAAAGCCAGAGAAACCGAGAACATTCAAGGATACCTTTTGCAACTGGATGTTATGTTAGTAGGACCTTCGGCAGTTGTTGCAAATACGAGACATTAAATTAGCTCTTTTGTACGTCTCTCACACATGCATGGTATAGTACATGGTACAAAAAGCAGGCGACCACATCATTGGGGCATACTATATATTCCTGGCACACATTGACTACCCACATATGTCACTGTGGATGCCACTTAGCTAATCACCTCACCAAGTTTATTCTCATGATATAAGGTGTCGCAGGCTGAAAAAATCTGCCATGTAAGGTGAGATGCTAAGCAAGGACAAGTTCCCTCCCTTCAATTAGTGTCTGACTTGACAGAAAGATGACTAGCATATAAATGGTCAACTGCTGTCATATAGGCTGTCTGTTTGGTGTTCCAGGCCTGTGTTGAAGCGGCGGATGTGAGGGATTTGCTTGAATCTTTGCCTGGGCAGCCGCCTGTGAGTCTCACGCAGTATGCGGGGTATGTGACTGTGAGTGGGAGCCATGGGAGGGCGTTCTTCTACTGGCTTGTGGAGGCGGTTCACTCGCGCCCTGTTGTGTTCTGGTTCAACGGAGGTCAGACAGAACTCACTCTCGTAATATTACCACAACTTAGAAAATATTGCCATCGAAGTTATGAATTGGAACATGAACTCTGCCGAATAAGCTGTGAGCGTTGCCCAGACATTGTTCGTGAAAATGCCGTCGAAGGTTGATTTTAGGCCTGTCTCCTCGCTAGAGAACTGAAGTCTAGACACCAGTGATAATTCTCACCTAGTTTGACTTCTAGACACGCTACTAGCTGCAGCTCAGTCGAACATTGCCAAATGATGGATGGAGATCAATCCATTCACCTCTGGCAGGTTTATTCATTTCGGCTACTCTTGAAATCAGTACAACACCTTCATGTTCAGAGAGGGCTTCCAAAGCTACTATACGAAACTACTACCGTCGAGAGAAAATCCATTATATTCTGCATACAGTCTTCCATAAAAACACCTGACTCGGGAGAAAAGCACTGCGAGAAGAAAACCACGTTAAACAGAACAACGTTTGGAGAAGAAAGCACGGTTGTAGTGTGGTTTAAACTAAATTTCTAGCATTCACAACACGTCGTTTTCTTTGTACTACTCAAGGCCAGGGCGTGGATGCTCCTCGGTGGGAGTGGGAGCGTTACTGGGGCCGTTCTTCCCGAACTCCAACGGCACCGAGCTGGTGCGCAACAAGCACTTGTGGAACCAACGTACGTCCCAGTCAACCACTTCTCACCTGTAACATATCATCCCATGTGTGTCTTATTTCACAGAATGCAAGCACCACCCATAGTCACTACAAGAAAACAGGGTGTTTAGCAACGTTTTGAAAATTTCCTAAGCAACGCGTAGGGGCTTGTTTTGTACATAAAACCATGCTGCAGCTGTTGCTTCTCTAAAAAGCAAGCGTGCTAGGCGTTGCTTAGGAGTTTTTCAAAACGTTGCTAAACACCCTGTTTTCTTGTAGTGAGTGTAACTTCACAGATCAATCAATCCCCAATACATGAGTCATGACCTTTTTTTTCTTCTAGATTATCAGCTCTTTAACTACAAGAAAATAGGGTGTTTAGCAACGTTTTGGAAAATTCCTGAACAACGCCTAGGGGTTGGCTTTTTAGAGAAGCAATAGCTGTAGCATGGTTTTATGCACAAAACAAGCCCCTCTGTGTTGCTTAGGAAATTTTCAAAACATTGCTAAACACCCTGTTTTCTTGTAGTGATTATGCATGAAGAATGTGAAATACATAGTCCTATGTTTTTTATTGGAGCTCGTGCAGTGACGAATCTGGTTTTTGTGGAGTTATCTAGCTTCTCCTACTCCAACACATCGTCATGTATTATTCATTCTTCTCAGATGGCCTCACTACACTGATTTTAACATGGAACTCGATAAATATGCACTTGGTCAATTTTACTTCACTCCTTCGCTGCATATAGTTAACTCATCCAAATCAATGTAACCATGAATTTTTTTGGGAGTGCGGAGATATTGGACATTGGTAACCACATACATAAAAGCCATTGTTTAATTTAAGGTAAGACACAACATCACTTTTTTCAATTGTTCTCCATACATCTTGCAACTTATGCAACCACTTTCATGTCATTTTTATATTATATCATTGCATACTAAAAATATTACAACTTTGATCTACTCTTCCTAAAACTAAAGTAAATCCACAATCAAGAACTAAACATCACTAGATTCTGTCTTATATAAGATACGTAGATTTCTATTTCCTTATAAACATATATATATATATATATATATATATGTATATATATATCTCTCTCTCTCTCTCTCTAATAATATGCATAAATTCTCGACTACATACCATTTTCTATATCCTTCTAAATACTATTTTCTACTCTATTTTTCTATGTCTCACCCTCCAATATCACACATGGCTATATTTTTGCCATTATAATGCCACAACCAACATGCTCCTTGGTCTCCCCAAATAGCATCATCCGATGCTCCGCATCCACTTCAGACGATAATGATGCTTCAAACCGATAAGTTGATGTAGCCCTTCCAGCACAAATAACACACTCTGCAATTAAGAAGGAGTGGCCATCTCCCAAATACCTACCTCGCACACCACTTGGCAAACTTGATGAGGGACTACCCTTGACCCCTAAATTTCCAAGATTAACCTTGAAGGACCGGGCAGGTTCCTCTTGTGTCAATCTTTAGCATTCTTTTTCAAAAAATTATCGTAGACGGACATTACTAAAAGCTTTGTGTGAGTCCAAGTTTTTCCCCAATCCGACATTTAATGAAAAAGTTATACGGTTTTGAAGTTCAAATGGGGAGAGCGGGCCCGTCGGGCAACTCCAAAAACTTTTGCTAAGACACTCTATTGAAGGTGATATTTTCAACAACGACAAATAATATTATTTCCTTTCATGTTGTCAAGAAAAATCTCTTGTCTTTAGTGAGAAATAGCATATGAATCCAAGTCATACATTTTCACACATTGTCGCACATTGTCGGGCTAAGTACCAAAAAATCTTCTTCTTTTCCACATAAAACTTAGTGATCTTCATGTTTTTACTTTTTTATTTTCCCCACGGCATTGTGTGGTGTAAACCTTTCCATTGACCATTCGGATTCTCATTCTAGAACATATTAGGTTCACAAAAAAATAAAACGTGAATTGATAGTTTTTGAACCTCCACTCCTTGCACAATTTTTTTGAAAATGCTACAACTCTCTCCAACCTCTAAAATTTTGTGAACAAGGAGTTGATTGCATGTTCAACATGATTGTAATAGATTAACATATTGTGTAGTGCAAAAAATTCACAACAAGTGATGTCAAAGTCAGCTGATCCTCTCAAAGCATTAAAGAAAATGACATCTTCCTACATTTCAAACGCTATAATCTTCCGATCCGTACGGTCAAAAAATGTGAAATTTTGCAGGCATGTTAATGACTCAGTCGTGTTCAAGATCCTACGGTCAAAACTTGAAAAAAAGACCCGGAGTTTCTCCTTTACACCCTACAACAGAATCTACATTTTTAAGGCGGGTTTTGTCAAGAAACTCTAGGTGTTAAGAAAAATCAATGCAACAAAGGGAGGGGTCGAGGCCCTCGACCTCTCTTGCCATGCAACAAAGAGGAGGGGTCGAGGCCTCGACCCCTCTTGCCATACAACACAAGGCCATACAACACAAGGCCATACAACACAAGGCCATACAACACAAGGGAGGGGTCGAGGCCTCGACCCCTCTTCTTCTACGCAAAGGAATTACGCAACAACTTTGAAAGCTCACATACCTTGCACATGTCTTGATAGAAAAAACCCAAAGATCGCGGGACGCCAATCAACCACCGCATCGTTTCGTCCACCGCTTCAAAAAAAAAACAAAACGACCTTCAAGTCTATGCGGAAATCCTATGAAGCAAAACACTCTTCTACCAAATGAATCCTCGACGTTAGCTTGGATCCTTATATACTTCCAAATTGAATCTATATTTAATAATATTTTTCAACAAACACTTTAAAAAATCCTATAATCCATCATTTGAACATTGTACTTGTTTGAGTCACTATTAGAAGGTCAAAAATAGATAATGAAATTAGAATCAAGATATTTCATCACGACAACATGTGGGGCCCACACGAAGTTCATATTAACTACTTTTTCCCATAACTTCGTATCATCATAACTTATACCCGAATGGAATATTCGATGACTTTGGAGCAAAGGTGAAGTATGGTACGGTGGGTCCCACCACATGGATGCTTTGTGGATCAAAATTCCAACAATGCAAATATGATCATTGGTGTGTGAAGATCTACCGGATATAAATAGTATGTGGGGCCCACGTGGGACCCACCGGACACATTTGTTTCAATATTTTGAGTTATCTTTCTTATTGAATATATGAGTCCATGCTTGTAGTTACGATTTGGTGGATCCCACCTTGGTCAGCGTATCCATATGACTTAAGATGTCATTATCTAATCTTTTTTCTTTTTTTTCTCTTGAGATGATAGTTTATATTTTTAAGTCAGATCTTATCTCTTACCTCTTTTTTAACTGAAAACTCTTCTTTTCAATCTTTTGTTACAGTATAGTAGTTAAGTATTTGTTTGTCATGAAAATATTCCATGTTTTAATGACAATTAGTTTATATATAAGAAATGGTTGAAAAAAGTGAATTTCAAGTTGAATTGACGTCAAAATGGCATCACCATAACATGTGACAAAACACATATTCTAATGATGTAACATTCACGTTGCAATGGCATAAAATTTCATCGAAATGACATAAATCGACATGAGTTAGAATGACATTAACATAAAACAAATATGACATGACATAGATAGTAGTGAGAATGACATGAAAATTATATTAGAATTACATCAACATAACATGCTCCAAATAATAACAAAGTATCAAGATAGCATCAAATCAATGTTGACTAGACATTTTGTCCACATAATATCATAATAATAAGTGCACAAATAACATTAACTTATTGCTAGTTAAATGTATGAATAATGCGTGCATTATGAGATTGTTGGTCTTTTTGATATCAAGTCGATAACAAAATGACTGAATTTAATTTTACTAATGTGAGAGCACATAGAAAATTTGATTTTCTTTGGGACAAACTTCATGGTCCTCCATCCTCAAATGAAAAAAGTTTTAAGGTGGGTTTCTGCAAATCTCGGGCACGTTCCCATAGTTGCAGCTTATATAAAAGATTCTTGAATTTTTTTACAAAGATGCAAGAAGACAAGAGGTGCATGGGAATCTAATTTTTATTCTCATTGGAGCTAGAAAAAAAAGTCGTGCCATCTCAAATTAAAACTTCCCAAGTGCGGGCAAGTCGGGCAACTCCAAAAACTTTCAGTAGGACATTGTATTCAATGTGAGGTTTTCAATACTAGAAAGTGATATAATTTCCTTTCATATTGTCAAAAAAAATTCTTGTTTGTGGTGAAAAATAGCATATCAACCCAAGTCAAACATTTTCACACATCGTCACATTTTGTTGGGCAAGGGACCAAAGAAACTTCTTGTCCACATTAAACTTAGAGATCTTCATTTTTTCAACTTCTCATTTTTTCCAAAACAACTTATGGTGGCTACCTTCTTATTAACCATTTGGATTATCATTCTAACACATATTAGATTCACAAGAAAACAAAACGTGAATTGGCACTTTTTGAACCTCCTCTCCTTGTACAATTTTTACAAAATATGCTACATCCTTTTTCTATCTCTAAAAATTGGTGTACAAGGAACTAATATCATGCTTAACATGATGGTAATGAATTTAGGCCATGAGTAGTGCAAAAACATGACACCAAGTGAAGTCAAAGTTTGCCAATCCACTCAATGCAAGGATGAAAATAGACCACTTCCTCAACTTCAAACACTATAATCTTTCAATTAGTACGGTCAAAGTTGATGGAATCTTGTGAGTATGTTACTCAATGGGTCTTAATTGAGAACCTACAGTTTTGAACTAGAGATAAACGTTTTTGTTTCCTTAGTTACTCATTGCAATAGAGTCAACAGTTTTGAAGTGCTTTTGGTGTGAAATTTGCAAGGGTATTTGGGGGTTTACTTTGACACAATGACGTGTTGTGCTGTGGGCTCTACAAGGGTTTATTCAGGTTTGGATGGTGTCAAAATATAGGAGTTTCCTTTGGATTTTTCGATGTAGATTTGCATTAGTAGATGCTTGGTTGAAGTACGCTATTTTTCTTTCAATTTTGGCTTTGAAGGAAAATAATTTGCCATCCAGAGCAGTTTTTGGAAAGGGTAATTACGACAATTGTGGTTCTATAAAGTGGTGAATATTTCTACTTTGAAGTACAACAAGGCATTATATTAAGGTGGGCATCAGTAATTTTAAGTAAGTAGCAAGCTCCATGGTCTTATTGGAAAACGTGTAGAAAATAATGTCTTTACTTCATTAATTTATTGTTTTTCTAATAGTAGAGGGCATATCGTTGTCATCCACCATTCGAATTTAATATCTAATGATCATTTTTTATTTTAGAAATTGAAATAGGTTTTGAAGTTAATGACTTCTATCTATATTCCTAGTCTTTGCAAAGTCCATTTCTCTTTTACCAAACACTTCCATTTCTTGTAAATCATGGCATGCAATGACCTAACACAAGTTTGAACCTAGATCCATAATACTCATGCAATGTGTCATAAAATATGCCATTATCTTGAGACTAAGTATTCTGACCTTGTCTTTGCACGGAAGAAAAAAACTGTATTTTTATGTTTTCAATGTCATCTTGTAGCAGTCAACTTGAAGATCCCAAGGCGAGAAAATCCAAGTTTTGTTTTTCATTGGAAGAGGGAGGCAATTTATTGTAACAGAATGTGTAAACAAAACAAACAGCACTATCTCAAACTTGTTGCCATACTCCATCCATTCCAACAGGGAGGCAATTTATTGCAACATAATGTGTAAGTGGGTGTGTGAAATGGAATCATTTTCTTTTCGTGGCAAGGTAAAGGGCAAATAGAAATGATAAAGGAACAGGTTGGGAAGTTGCCTGGTTTGCAAAGAATGTGAGTCAGCTGAGAACCATCCGAGAGTCATCACAACACAACTCATGGTATGATGGGAAGCCAAAAATTGTTATGACCCATGTTCCTACTGGACAAGAGAGCGTTTCTTTTATAAAGAGTGGGAAAAATAGTTCGGAGAGAATTTGGGCTTAATCCCTAAAGGACCAAGTGTCACAAAATGGCAAATTGAAGGTTTGGTCAGGTTACTTTGGTGTCAATTTCTCATTGGTGGTCTTGCCTCGAAAGTCAAACAAAGGCCGGTTGGTTTTGGGTCATGCATGTGTTGATTATCCATGGCATGTCTTCTCTCTTGTACTCGCTACCACTTATTGGCATTGGGCAAAGGAGGGCACCATATCTCACCTACTTAACAATACAATTATAGGCTCTAGTGGATTTTGAGCTTCTAAATTCCATATCAATTTGCCACCTTCGAGATTAAATTTGAAAAAATGTTTGTTGAGTTTCATTCCTAATTCCGCATCTTTCTACATAATTTTTTTCACATACCATGTCATTTGAGACCCCAACTAGCTTAAGTGATCAGAATTGGGTACTTCCACCTTAGATGTCAGACTGTGGGAGGTAGATTCTTCTCACATATTGTTTGAGTGCAAAATTTGATTGGAGTTTGTTTTCATTTGATTCTTAAGAGCTTCTCTTTTCACCACCTATGTGTGGTGCAATCCGCTCATTAAGGGCCTCTTACCTTGGAATATGATATCATTGACAGCACATACTGTACCCTAGGGTCAAATTCTGCACTCTTGTGTCGAATAATTATTTACTTCTAAAAATAGAGGTTGGATAAAGTTCTAAAATAGTATATTCTTCAAAATACTTTTTTCACCGTGTTAAAATTTTGATGTATGTAAAGTAAATTTCCCAAAAAATCCGGCAGCTATTTCTAGAATTATTGAAAGCCAAATCTGACCCTGGGGTACGGCATGCCTCTGATCGACTTCATATGGATGGAGCTGGTTAGAAGGAAAGTACTTTTTAGTCCCTCTTCAATTCCATGACTATGAATGTCATTTGACTACCTTGGGAGATGTGCTCATACATTAACCCCTAAAGGACCATTTCTCCTTGGGGAGGCGTTTTTGAATTTTGAACAAGTTCCTAAAACTCAAAAAAATATCCTTTTTCAAATGAAGTTTTTATACTAGATTGGCCCCGATAAGAGGTTGTGGAGAATTTTTTATTTTATTTTTTCAATTCATGGTGTAAAAGTTAATATTCTTCAAAGTAAAAAATGAGGACGCCGGGTTGCTCCAAATTTATTGCTTGAAGTTTCAATTGACATTGAGATTTTTCATACACATAGAGAATATTACCTTCTTCAAAAATGTTGAAAAAAATCCTTGTCTTTAGTGTAAAATAACATTTTAACCCAAGTCAAATATTTTCACATTGTCAGGCAAAGGGGGGGAGATTTACACTTCAAATCTTATCATCTTCATATCCGTATGGTGGATGCAATCAAAAAATTATGGCATTCTATATAGAAGTATGTTTTAATATATTACGGTTAAAAGTCCAAAGTTCTACTTTAAAATGTAAATTCCAAGCCTATTTTTAACAGTGGCAATTTTAGAGCAAAATTGGCCGTGGTCCTTTAGGGATTAAGAATTGTTTTGTAGTTGGACCTAAGGATCTTCTAGAGAAAGGGGAACATACAAGAAGATTGCAACAAAACTTTAATCATTGTTCCATGCCTCAAATAAATGAACTATTCAACTCCAATGTAGTACAATTGAGGTATATGGTATCTTGCACAACAACCTTAGAGTCAAGCATTTGGTGTTCAAACTACAACAACTTGTTTTCAATAAATCCAATCAAAAACAAAAAGAAAACATCTCTACAATGAGAAGTCATATATCTATATTAAATTATATACCCAAAAAGAGTCCTGCAAAATATCAATTTTGAGAACTTGCCCAAACTCGAAGTGTACCTTGTGGGTACAAATAGTCCCATAGGGATTAGGTCAAATTGTGCCATCATACATTTATCACATTCAATTAAAAGGAAAAAATTATCACAACTCTTGGTTTTACAAAAACATGTATCAGGCACCACAAACACAAACACCAAAGGGACAGCTGCACTTTGATATTTGCATTGGAGTTTGAGCAGATTTCATTCAATACAGTGGTACGATAACAACCAAACAGTGGTCAAAGTCCACCAAAGTGCCATCTTCAACAATCAATCACAGCTTAAAGAAAGGAACCAGCACCACTATTAGAGGCTTTGAAAATCAATATTTTAAGAATACAGTGACATATTCCTAGCACAAATATAAAGACAGGTTTGACTAAGCCCCAAATACCCTTGCAAATTTCACACCAAAAGCACTTCAAAACTGTTGACTCTATTGCAATGAGTAACTAAGGAAACAAAAACGTTTATCTCTAGTTCAAAACTGTAGGTTCTCAATTAAGACCCATTGAGTAACATACTCACAAGATTCCATCAACTTTGACCGTACTAATTGAAAGATTATAGTGTTTGAAGTTGAGGAAGTGGTCTATTTTCATCCTTGCATTGAGTGGATTGGCAAACTTTGACTTCACTTGGTGTCATGTTTTTGCACTACTCATGGCCTAAATTCATTACCATCATGTTAAGCATGATATTAGTTCCTTGTACACCAATTTTTAGAGATAGAAAAAGGATGTAGCATATTTTGTAAAAATTGTACAAGGAGAGGAGGTTCAAAAAGTGCCAATTCACGTTTTGTTTTCTTGTGAATCTAATATGTGTTAGAATGATAATCCAAATGGTTAATAAGAAGGTAGCCACCATAAGTTGTTTTGGAAAAAATGAGAAGTTGAAAAAATGAAGATCTCTAAGTTTAATGTGGACAAGAAGTTTCTTTGGTCCCTTGCCCAACAAAATGTGACGATGTGTGAAAATGTTTGACTTGGGTTGATATGCTATTTTTCACCACAAACAAGAATTTTTTTTGACAATATGAAAGGAAATTATATCACTTTCTAGTATTGAAAACCTCACATTGAATACAATGTCCTACTGAAAGTTTTTGGAGTTGCCCGACTTGCCCGCACTTGGGAAGTTTTAATTTGAGATGGCACGACTTTTTTTTCTAGCTCCAATGAGAATAAAAATTAGATTCCCATGCACCTCTTGTCTTCTTGCATCTTTGTAAAAAAATTCAAGAATCTTTTATATAAGCTGCAACTATGGGAACGTGCCCGAGATTTGCAGAAACCCACCTTAAAACTTTTTTCATTTGAGGATGGAGGACCATGAAGTTTGTCCCAAAGAAAATCAAATTTTCTATGTGCTCTCACATTAGTAAAATTAAATTCAGTCATTTTGTTATCGACTTGATATCAAAAAGACCAACAATCTCATAATGCACGCATTATTCATACATTTAACTAGCAATAAGTTAATGTTATTTGTGCACTTATTATTATGATATTATGTGGACAAAATGTCTAGTCAACATTGATTTGATGCTATCTTGATACTTTGTTATTATTTGGAGCATGTTATGTTGATGTAATTCTAATATAATTTTCATGTCATTCTCACTACTATCTATGTCATGTCATATTTGTTTTATGTTAATGTCATTCTAACTCATGTCGATTTATGTCATTTCGATGAAATTTTATGCCATTGCAACGTGAATGTTACATCATTAGAATATGTGTTTTGTCACATGTTATGGTGATGCCATTTTGACGTCAATTCAACTTGAAATTCACTTTTTTCAACCATTTCTTATATATAAACTAATTGTCATTAAAACATGGAATATTTTCATGACAAACAAATACTTAACTACTATACTGTAACAAAAGATTGAAAAGAAGAGTTTTCAGTTAAAAAAGAGGTAAGAGATAAGATCTGACTTAAAAATATAAACTATCATCTCAAGAGAAAAAAAAGAAAAAAGATTAGATAATGACATCTTAAGTCATATGGATACGCTGACCAAGGTGGGATCCACCAAATCGTAACTACAAGCATGGACTCATATATTCAATAAGAAAGATAACTCAAAATATTGAAACAAATGTGTCCGGTGGGTCCCACGTGGGCCCCACATACTATTTATATCCGGTAGATCTTCACACACCAATGATCATATTTGCATTGTTGGAATTTTGATCCACAAAGCATCCATGTGGTGGGACCCACCGTACCATACTTCACCTTTGCTCCAAAGTCATCGAATATTCCATTCGGGTATAAGTTATGATGATACGAAGTTATGGGAAAAAGTAGTTAATATGAACTTCGTGTGGGCCCCACATGTTGTCGTGATGAAATATCTTGATTCTAATTTCATTATCTATTTTTGACCTTCTAATAGTGACTCAAACAAGTACAATGTTCAAATGATGGATTATAGGATTTTTTAAAGTGTTTGTTGAAAAATATTATTAAATATAGATTCAATTTGGAAGTATATAAGGATCCAAGCTAACGTCGAGGATTCATTTGGTAGAAGAGTGTTTTGCTTCATAGGATTTCCGCATAGACTTGAAGGTCGTTTTGTTTTTTTTTTGAAGCGGTGGACGAAACGATGCGGTGGTTGATTGGCGTCCCGCGATCTTTGGGTTTTTTCTATCAAGACATGTGCAAGGTATGTGAGCTTTCAAAGTTGTTGCGTAATTCCTTTGCGTAGAAGAAGAGGGGTCGAGGCCTCGACCCCTCCCTTGTGTTGTATGGCCTTGTGTTGTATGGCCTTGTGTTGTATGGCCTTGTGTTGTATGGCAAGAGGGGTCGAGGCCTCGACCCCTCCTCTTTGTTGCATGGCAAGAGAGGTCGAGGGCCTCGACCCCTCCCTTTGTTGCATTGATTTTTCTTAACACCTAGAGTTTCTTGACAAAACCCGCCTTAAAAATGTAGATTCTGTTGTAGGGTGTAAAGGAGAAACTCCGGGTCTTTTTTTCAAGTTTTGACCGTAGGATCTTGAACACGACTGAGTCATTAACATGCCTGCAAAATTTCACATTTTTTGACCGTACGGATCGGAAGATTATAGCGTTTGAAATGTAGGAAGATGTCATTTTCTTTAATGCTTTGAGAGGATCAGCTGACTTTGACATCACTTGTTGTGAATTTTTTGCACTACACAATATGTTAATCTATTACAATCATGTTGAACATGCAATCAACTCCTTGTTCACAAAATTTTAGAGGTTGGAGAGAGTTGTAGCATTTTCAAAAAAATTGTGCAAGGAGTGGAGGTTCAAAAACTATCAATTCACGTTTTATTTTTTTGTGAACCTAATATGTTCTAGAATGAGAATCCGAATGGTCAATGGAAAGGTTTACACCACACAATGCCGTGGGGAAAATAAAAAAGTAAAAACATGAAGATCACTAAGTTTTATGTGGAAAAGAAGAAGATTTTTTGGTACTTAGCCCGACAATGTGCGACAATGTGTGAAAATGTATGACTTGGATTCATATGCTATTTCTCACTAAAGACAAGAGATTTTTCTTGACAACATGAAAGGAAATAATATTATTTGTCGTTGTTGAAAATATCACCTTCAATAGAGTGTCTTAGCAAAAGTTTTTGGAGTTGCCCGACGGGCCCGCTCTCCCCATTTGAACTTCAAAACCGTATAACTTTTTCATTAAATGTCGGATTGGGGAAAAACTTGGACTCACACAAAGCTTTTAGTAATGTCCGTCTACGATAATTTTTTGAAAAAGAATGCTAAAGATTGACACAAGAGGAACCTGCCCGGTCCTTCAAGGTTAATCTTGGAAATTTAGGGGTCAAGGGTAGTCCCTCAACAAGTTTGCCAAGTGGTGTGCGTGGTAGGACTTTGGGAGAAGGCCATTCCTTCTTAATTGCAGAGTGTGTTATTTGTGCTGGAAGGGCTACATCAACTTAGCGGTTCGAAGCGTCATTATCGTCTGAAGTGGATGCGGAGCATCGGATGATGCTATTTGGGGAGACCAAGGAGCATGTTGGTTGTGGCATTATAATGGCAAAAATATAGCCATGTGTGATATTGGAGGGTGAGACATAGAAAAATAGAGTAGAAAATAGTATTTAGAAGGATATAGAAAATGGTATGTAGTCGAGAATTTATGCATATTATTAGAGAGAGAGAGAGAGAGATAAATATATATATATATATACATATATATATATATGTATATGTTTATAAGGAAATAGAAATCTACGTATCTTATATAAGACAGAATCTAGTGATGTTTAGTTCCTGATTGTGGATTTATTTTAGTTTTAGGAAGAGTAGATCAAAGTTGTAATATTTTTAGTATGCAATGATATAATATAAAAATGACATGAAAGTGGTTGCATAAGTTGCAAGATGTATGGAGAACAATTGAAAAAAGTGATGTTGTGTCTTACCTTAAATTAAACAATGGCTTTTATGTATGTGGTTACCAATGTCCAATATCTCCGCACTCCCAAAAAAATTCATGGTTACATTGATTTGGATGAGTGAACTATATGCAGCGAAGGAGTGAAGTAAAATTGACCAAGTGCATATTAAGCGAATTCCATGTTTTTTGATGTTTAGTGCCATGGGCAATAAATGACTGATAAATGTTATAAGTCTTTACTTTTGATATAAATTTTTATTAAGAGCACAACAATCTATACTACTCAAAGAAGGGGATTATAGTGGACATGGTTGGTAAAAATATTCATCAAGAGTGAAAACTTATAGCATTTACAAGTCATTTACTGCCCATGACACTAAACATCAAAATCAGTGTGGTACTGGTAAGAAGCTCAACTCCCAAGAACACCATATTCATTATATTGGGAGATTGGGAGCCTCGCGAAATAATATTTGCACAATGTAATTTGTGCAATATCTCTGTCGTGCACAAATACATCATGCAAGGATAACATCGTGCCAACAGGTGAGAGCGCACAATTAGAGGCAAACTTGGAGCAATGGTGACTATACTATCACCGTTGCCTCCGTAAACAACAAAAATAATAGTTCACAGAAGAAACTATCAACCATTCAGCAACCTAGGCTAGGAAAAAAGAAATAAATACCCAGAGTACAACATTTAGTAATTGGTCTACAAAGACCCCTTTACTCGCCCCCTTCACCCATGCTGAAGCCCCTTTTACACCGGCGAACCACACAATTGACATAACACTATAAGAAACCCGTGATTTTTGTGACGTTAGCTGTGATCAAGTGTGTTTTTCAAAACATGTTTTTGCGAACGGGCCGAGCCTTGGGCTCTCGGATTCTGGTGGATGTTGCACCAAACATGGAAAAAACGCAGGAAAAACGCAGAGATGTTAGCATAAACGTATTTGTTTTGCGGGACATCCTAGTGAACATAGTCATGTTTTAGACAACGTCCTCAGAAAGGTGACAGTGCCACGTCGGCAAGGGGGTTTTAGTTTCACTGTGAGTAACTTCGAGATTGTTACTGCAACCTCTCGTAAAACACTGCCCAGTGGTTAAAATACAGTAGAGATGGACTGACCCCTACAAAAATAAAAACCTGGATGTCGTTACTGACGTCACAAAAAACGTGGATGTCGTTACTGACATCACAAAAAACATGTTTGAGCCACGTAGGCAAGGTAGAAATTGGATTCTTTTTAAAATGTTTGTGCCACGTAGGCAAGGTTGAAATCAGCTGCCACGTAGGCAAAGAGGATGTTGGAACAGACGTCTGGATGGACGTCTACTGTGACATTTTAATGTTTATGCTAACACGAGGCTAACACCATGACAAATCCAATAATCCCATATGGATTGTCACCACTTGTGCATCCCATTGTATATATATGTAAGGCCTTCTCTCCTATCTCATCACACTTGAATCAAGAGTGATTCACTTTCATCCATCTATTTGGATGAATTTGAATTACCCTTGAAACTTTTTGTGTTACGGTACTTTTTGATGACATGGCGCTTCTTTTTGGTGACATGGCGCTTCTTTTTGGTGACATGGCACTTGCTTTTGCTGACCTGGTGCTTGCTTTTGGTGACCTCGATCTCAACGAACGCCACAGAAAACGTCATAACGAACGTCACAGAAAACGTCATAACGAACGTCACAGAAAACGTCATAACGAACGTCACAGAAAACATACCGTGTTAGAAATGACGTCCCAATTTACACTGTCCACAATTAATTATGCATTAAACTATGTTGATTGGACATGCCACGTCATATTTTAAAAAGTGACGCGTCATATTTTAAAGGTGCCACGTCAGAAAATGGCGGGTCCATGTATGCAAGCCTAGTCACAATCGTATGCCACGTCATGCGCCACATCATGGGCCACATTACCAAGGGCCCGGATGAAAAATTTGGGGATGTGGCACTGCCCGTCCATGTGGCGATGACGTGGGCGCGACGTGGCAGCCACATGGCAGATTTTTAACACCTTCAACCCCCAAGTTTTTGTGACGTTTTAAAAAACGTGGGCTTATTTTTTGAGATTTTGGCATGTTTTTCGCATGTCAATTATAACGGATTTTTTTGGACGTCAACGTTGACATGCCGGATGCTGCACAAAACATAATTGCACGTTAGTTGCCCTGTCACAAAAAACACGGGTTTCTTATAGTGTAAACTGGAGGAACGACCGATCATGAAAACCTCTCAAGTCCATAAAAATCAACGCGACCTATAGAAAAGACACTAACAGACCATGTAGACAAAGAATAGGCCGGGTGCAATGAGAGCCCTATCGTTAATCGCCTCCAACACTTTTAATGGCTAGACCTTGTCTACGTAGACTCTCAATGTGCTAAACAATTTGGACACGACCATTGACCCATTGGTACCTCTATTAGAAGTGGGGTTAGACATTCTAGATGCCACCCTGTAGAACACAAGTCACAAATGACCATTGTGGCTACCCGTTTGACACTACTACACAATTGACATCGCAATCCAGTAGATATGTGAGAAATACCAGGGTTGACCATGCCATCAATGTGTGGTAAATGGCAAGGATGGCAATCGCGCGTGTGATGCTTCCATATCTTACCACCACGTCCCTCCAACAATAACACGCCTGAATTCTTGACCTCACAAACTCGCAGAATCACTCGTCCCGCTGTCACATCCAAGATGGTGGGTGCTGCTTGTTGTAATTATACGTAGTCTCCACGAGTAAAACGCCGCACTTGCGGTCGATAGCCTCCTTCTCGGATCGTAGCATAGCGCAACGTATTTCGATGTTGAGCAATGGAGAGGTTCTCCAATGCCATGGGCATCACCCGCTGGAACAACTCCGCACGTTGCTCACACACTTGAGCCCACGTATCCGGATTGTCCATGTTAGCCAACACGGTGTCAGCATCTGCCTAAATGGCCTTCGATAACAACGGTTGTCTTCCAAATAACAAGAAGTAAGGAGAAAATGATCTCAAAGATGCTTATTTGCTAAACCGGTAGCCCATGGCTATCCACAGTAATTGCAAGTCCCAACCTTAATGATGTCCCTTCTTCAAACTTTACTTCCAAAGCCCCCTCTAGACGGTTTGCACTATGCGCTCTGCCAATCCATCCGCTTCGGGTTGATCCCTCGAAGTAGTGCGGTGATCAATCATTGCTTGCTCACACAACGTTTGAAACTCACAAAAGAATTATCTTCCTTGGTTAGTGAGAACTTCTGTTAGAGCTCCAAAACAACTCAAAACACGATCAAGAAAAGAGTAAGCCGCCCCTACACTAAACTTGTCAGGCAACGCTACCAACTCAATACATTTCGAGAAGTGCTCGATCATCACCAACACATACTTATTGTGTCGAGGTGTCACTGGCAATGGACCAGCAAAATCTAAGCTCTACCTATATCCCAAGCCCATAATTGGCAATGGTTGCAATTGTGGCATCGGAGCGTTAAAAGACTCTCGCACACGATTACAAATCATACATCGGGCTACCAAAGCTTGAACTTGAGTTTGCATTCCTCGCCACCAATAGTGAAGCAGGAGCAAGCTATAAGTCCTCCGCACTCCAAAGTGCCCAAGGTCTTCATGCGTGTCCTTGATGAGATTCACTCTCTTCAATGGTGTCGGCACAACCTTCCGCGTGCCATCCGGCCACACCCTCAAAAGGTGAGTCTTCTCCCATACAAATTGTTTGGCTCGCTGCGAGACCCGATCTCTCTCCTTAGCGGACCACGAAGGCACCACTTCTCCATTCTTCAGAAACTCCATCACGTTCGTGTCTTCAAAGATGTCTTTGGTGCCCCCAGATTCTTCACCCCCATCCACATCTACTGTGGCCACAGTAGCTGCTCCGGTGTCATTTGCAGGCATCGCCAATACACTTAGAATGGCCGAAGAATGCCAATCTGGCAATGGATCGGCCTCATCCTCTTCGTGCCACCTAGCGCCCGTAGCATCCGCTTGGTTTAAAATTGGATTGCGGCTAAGGCCATCGACATCCATAGTCACCAATCCCGCTCTGTGCACCACCTCAAAGTCGTATTCCATCAACATCAAGGCCCACCATGCTAACTTGCTTATTAGTTTGTCAGACTCCATCAACCACTTTAAAGGTTGATGATCTGTGACTAACAAGAACTCGTTACCATAGAGGTAACATCGAAAATGAGCAATTGCCCATGTGGCAGCCAAACACTCTCCTTCATACGAGCTATACTAGGCCTCCGCATTATTGTTGGACCGACTAGTGTACGCAATGACAAACTCCTTCTTGTCGTCATTCATTTGCATCAACACCGCGCCAATTCCCAATGCGCTCCAATTTGTGTGTAGCTGGTACGTTCTTCCGGCAATTGGCCTTCGAAGTATGGATGCCGATGCCAAGCGGTCCTTCAACTGTTGAAAGACCGCCTCTTGTTCATCTCCCCAGATCCAAGGTTGATTACTCCTCGTCAACATGGTCAATGGCTTGGCAATAGCACTGAAAGTCTTCATAAACTTTCTATAGTAATTACACAACCCCAAGAATGCACGTAGCCTATTAATATCCCTTGGTCTATGAATAGACACCACTACTTTAATTTTGCTAGCTATCACACCCAATCCACTTGGATATATCATGTGGCCTAAGTACTCGATGCGGTCGAAGTAGAATTTGCACTTACCATGGTGCAATTTCAAACCGTGGAGCCTCAATCTAGCAAACACTTTCATCAACTGTAGCCTATGTTGCCTTCGATTTGTGCTAAAGACAACGATGTCGTCAATATAGCATCTCACGAAATCCAAGCCCGAGAATACCCAGTCCATAACCCTCTGGAATTCAGCAAGGGCATTCTTCAATCTTAATGGTAAGAACTTCCATTGGAACAACCGGTCCTTTCCATCTTTGTCAATGCCTCATAACGCGGTCTTCTCCTTCTCTTCCTCTCTTAATCTAATCTAGTGGTATCCAGAGTGCAAGTCCAACATACTAAATACCTTGGCGTGATCAATAGCCTAAAAGTTCTCCTCCGGCGTTGGCATGGCATAACGATCCGACTTGGTGAATTTGTTAATCCTCCTATAGTCCCCGCACATCCTCTTCTCGGTCTGATTATCGTAGATATTTTTCTTGGATGGCATAATCGTCGCCAATGCATACTCACAATCCGGTGGAGCCAACTCCACTAGCCCTGCAGCCACCAACTCCTCAGTACGAGCGCGTATCATCCTCCGTTCAACGTCGCTATACTTGTATGGTTTCCAATATATTGCAGCTTTGTCCGTCAAGTTAATACATATTTCTTGCCCTTTCAACACTCCAAGATCTTCTAGACTAAAGGCAAAACAATCGAAGTACTCCTTGAGGAACTCATGTTCCTCTACCTCCACTGCTCCATCCGCCAGGCCAACTATCGGTTTCCAAGTTTTCTTGGTCACCGCCTCCTTCGGTTCATTAAGAGCAGGGTTCTCAACCCTTGGTTGCTATTGGATGCCATGCAAAGGAGATTCTTCTCTCTCCACCTCTACCAAGCTTCCAAGTCCTTCTAATTGGCTTAGTTTGCCAATTGTCTCCCTTTGGTTAGCCGTGTGTTCTCCCACGAACATATTCTCCACAGAACATATTCTCCACAGCCTCGTCCAACTCCATCCGTCGTGGAGCCAATTCCATTCTTTGGCCCCGGGTCTTCACCTTCTGGTGTAAATCCTTTACTTTGGGCGTTGCAAAAAGGTTTGCAGTACCCCACGCATTCCATGGATGAGGTGCTAAGGCCATCTCCCCCCAACCACTTTGCCTATCATCCTGATAAAGACAAATGGTTCTCCGGCCGCCCGCAACTCATAATACCCCATGTAACCGTTCAAGCTAGAAGCTAGGCACTTCTGCTCTGCTATCAACAACAAAACGATCCATGTGACACAATTCAAGTCCATCGCTTGACCAAGTAGAAATCGTCGTTGTTGCTCTGAAATCTCAGGCGCATTGGTAGTACCGGTGGGGAGGCCCATGGCTCTCTCCCGCTCATCAGCATTGGGCTCAACCGTCGCCTGTGAGATTGAATCCCACACAAGCCTTGGTCCATTATCCTTAAAGGCATAAGACCGAGCAAAACTAACCAACGTGGGCAATGCCCTACGAGGTTCTCCTTTGCGGTTAACGACCGCCAAAGGTGCTTGGTCGTCATGATAAACACGCCGCGGAGCTCTATGAGGATCCAAAATATCACTTACATAGACATCCGGCCTTTTGATACGACTCACCGCATACTGTAGCAATTCCTAAGGTGCCATGTTTGTCCACCATAACCGCGGACGATCCTACCGCAGCTGCATCCAATAATACAGACAAATCCAAGGTTTGATGTATGCGGTGCATCCCCTCCAAGGTCCTCGACCTTGAGCTCCTCATCACTGGTACATTCTCCACGATGTAGTCTAACCACTATTGCTCAGCCAGCAGTGTGGCTATTAGCCCGACCACAGATCCCACATCTCCTCTAGTCCACCCTGGCCGGGCTGGTGTTGAGCAATAGAGGTCCTCTAACATACATTTCTAAATATCCTTCATCCAATCTCCTCATTTTATCATCCTCTTTCTCAATGTCGCCGAGTCTCGAAGTGCCCCCATTCCTCATTCAAGTAGTCGCCCTCCATTCAATCATCCTTCATCTCATCCAACTCCCGGTCATCAAAGTGAGTATCCTTCCATTCAGTCAGTTATCCATAGAATCCAACTCCCAATCATTCCATCCATCCATTCAGATAATCACACATTTACCCATGTAGACATCCATTTACCCTTACAGACATCCCTTTATCCATGTAGACACCCATTTATCCATGTAGAAATCCATTTATCCATATAGACATCCATTTATCCACATAGACATCCATTTATCCTTGTAGACTTCCATTTATCCATATAGACATCCCTTTACCCATGTAGATATCCATTTACCCATATAGGCATCCATTAACCTCGTAGACATCCATTTACCCGTATAGACATCCCTATATCCATGTAGATATTCATTTATCCATGTAGGAATCCATCCATCCAAGCAATCATCCATCCAATGACTCATACATCCATCGAAACGGTCATCCATCTACCCTTATAGACATCCATTTACCCATACAGACATCCATTTACCCTTATAGACATCCATTTATCGACATAGACATCCATTTGCCCATGTAGACATTTATTTATCCATGTAGGCATTTATCCATCCAAGCAATCATCCATCCGATTAGTTATCCATCCATCCATCCAAACGGTCATCCATCTACTCTCATAAACATCCATTTACCCTTACAGACATCCATTTACCCTTACAAATATCCATTTACCTATATCGACTTCCATTTATCCATATAGACATCCATTTACCCATGTAGACATCCATTTACCCATGTAGACATTCATTTACCTATATAGACATCCATCCATCCAAGCAATCATCCATCCAATGAGTCATCCATCCATCCAAATGGTCATCCGTCTACCCTTATTGACATCCATTTACCCATGTGGACATCCATTTACTCTTCTAGACATCCATTTACCCTTCTAGACATCCATTTACCCATATAGACATCCATTTATGCATATAGACATCTATTCATCCATGTAGACATTCATTTACCACATGGGCATCCATTTACGCATGTAGATATTCATTTACCCATATAAGCATCCATCCATCCAAGCAACCATCCATCCAATGAGTCACCCATCCATCCAAACGGCCATCCATCTTGACATCCATTTACCCATGTAGACATCCATCTATCCTTATAGACATCCATTTACCCATATAGACATCTATTTATCCATGTAAACATTCATTTACCTAGATAGGCATCCATCCATTCAAGCAATCATCCATCCAATGAGTCATCCATCCATCCAAACGGTCATCCATCTATCCTTATAGACATCCATTTACCCATATAGATATTCATTTACCCATATAAGCATCCATCCATGCAAGAAATCATCCATCCAATGAGTCACCCATCCATCCAAACGATCATCCATCTATCCTTACAGACATCCATTCACCCAAATAGACATCCATCTATCCATATAGACATCCATTTATCCATATAGACATTCATTTACCCATGCAGACATCCATCCAATGAAGCACTTATGGCAATAATTCATTCATCCACCGTAGCGAAGTTCTACTTGGTCACCCTCATGAACCTCGAGGCTCGCTGAGTCAATCCATCCGAGCAAGCGAAAGACAGCAACCCCACCACCGCAAACCAAATGCAAATGCGCCTTCCCTTTCCCTTCCCTTCCCTTCCATTTCCCTTCCCTTTCCCTTCCCTTTCCCGTCCCCGCTCTCGCAGCGTCTCCTCCTCGCAAGATTCTGTCGTCGTCGTCGTCGCCGTCGTCGTTGTCGCTCCTCCTCTTTTACCTTCCCTCCGCAAATTATCTCCCGAAGCCTCCCTCACCTCCTCCGCCGCTGCTGCTGCTGCCGCTCCTGCCATTCCCGACCACGTTTTCACTCGCTGCCGGCGCACGCACACAGGAAAGCGAGAGGTGAGTCGCCTGCGCGCTAGGAGTCAGATTGGCGCTTTTCGTGTTGCTCCCGCGGCGGAGGTGGTGTTAGTTTGTTTTTTAGAGGTGCGGAGTGCGGTTTCGCGAGTGTTTAGGGTTTAGGTGGAGCTCGCGGTGAATTTTGGAATGTTAGGGTGAGTTTCGTGAGGGTTGAGGTTTTTGTGATGGAGGAGAGAGAGAGAGTTCGCTGGCTGCAGGTTTTCGGATTTCTGGAGGGATCGGAGTCTGCATTGATCGTGTTAGGTGGATTTTGATGTCGTGTGATTTTTGAGTTTGTTGAGGTTCTGTTCTTATTCGTGGAAGCGTGAGTTGGAAGAGCGGTTTTGTCAGGGAGTGATGGCAGTGAGCGAGTTTTTGTTTTGTGATAGAAGTGGCCGGGGGAGCGATTAGTTTAGAGGCGCTTGGTTTTGGCCATTATGCAGGGATTTTTTTTTTGTATTGAGGTGGGAGAGGGTCCATTTTCTGCGAGCATTGACTGGGAGTGGAATGGTGGTGACAGATATGATGAAGAGGTAGCAATGGTACCAAGGGGAAGTGTTGCTTTGACGAGATGCAAATTAGATGCTTGAATACGGCTCGTCCATCATGTACTATCCGCTTCGTCATGAGTCCAATGTTAACAAAGAGGTACACGACTGCTTCCGGTCTCTGTCATTGTAGCATATTCGAGAGTTGGAGTTATTTTTATCCTGGTGTCATTGCACTACTTCTCGAGTTACTAGTTGGAATAGGTATGTCATTTTTGCTGAGATTGTTGCCTTGGTTCGGTTGCAGTCAATGCTGAACAGCTCGGCTACATCGTTGCTTGATGGCTCGGGAACCACAGCTAGACCGTTCGGGTCGTCTTCTTTTTCATCACAGTCAGGGACGGCACCCGGTTTTCACCACGCAGGTATGTCTTTGACCAGCTGTTTTCACGGGCTTGATGAAGAGTGTGGAACATCATCGCTGGGCTTTACATCGGCAAGCAAAGTTCTTGGTGTTCTGCCGCTTCTTTCCCTTCCGTATTCGTGTTTTCGTAGAATATAGTAAAGGAATCACACAGAGTTTGACTCAGGAGCCGTTTAAAACGCAGGAAATCTTCAAGGATTGCATAATCAAGGGAGCTACAATATGCAGACCATGCCAGATGCATTGTCCTCCAGAAACGCGGGGTTTGGGGGACCGTCTGGTGGTAGCATGGGTTCTGGGCGGTTCTCAACGAACAACCTGGGTGTCGGTCTCTCGCAGGTCACAATTCCAGCTCACTTGTTTCATTTCTATCGATATGCTGAGTCGAGTGCGAGTCTATTGTTATCATGCTTAGACTTAGGGTTCCGTATTTGGGGAATCGCTATTGGAGTGTGTGTAGCGAGTATGTATGTTCTGTCAAGAGAGCTGCGGTAGCCCGTAATAATTTAAGATGGATAATTTCTGAGTTCACAGGATGGAAAATTGGATCTTGGAGTCTTAGCTCACAAACGGATGTGCAATAGCTACTACTAGTGTAATGGTTACTTTGAGACCTGGATGAGCTGCGTTACTGTGTGTTCCTCCCTTTTCGGTCTGGCGCTACAGATTTCCGTTTTATCATTTGCTTTAAGGGTTCAAATAATAACTGGGATTGATTCCTTTTAGCAGCATGAAATCCTGTGAGACCAGTTAGTCTGAAAAGCAACGGATAGGGAGATGGTGTTAATTGTTCAACATGTTCGGTCAATTAGTTGGCCTCCATATTGTTTTTGTTGCCTGTAAATAATAGAAACCTTGAATGAGTAAAACACCAAATTGATTATACCTGGTGCTTCGGTTTTTGGGGGTTTCCAACAGTTGTCGCAAGGAGGGCTTCATGGACACTCGTCAATGACGAATCGCACAGGGAGTAGTGTAGTAGGGAATCATTCCTTCGGCAATAACGTGAATGGAGTTGGGGGATCTGGTGTAGGGTCCCCCGGTTCCAGCTCCATTGCAAACCGCGGCTCTCTGTCAGGCATGGGGTCGCCGTCGCAGATGGGGAGTGTAGGGCCTCGCCTAGCAAGCTCCGTGGGGGGTCTCGGAGGAGGAGGGGGAGTGAGTCTCGCCGGAGGGGGCGGGCTGACAAGAGCGCTGAACGCCGGGGGCGGTGTGAATATGCAAAGCTTGAGTAGTTCACGTGTGAATATGGGGCAACTTAGTGGTAGCAGTGGGATTGGTGTGCAAGGCCCAGGGCGGCCTGCCAATTCTCTACTGCAGCAAGGTGTAAACATGTCTTCATCTACTTATAACCCGTCGGGGGATCTTCTGGCAATGCTGAGTCGAGGTATACTGGATCCTCGTTCATGAACTTCTGATGCCTGATCGATATTGCGTGGTGTGTACGTTTAGTTAAGTGTTGTCTACGCTTTTCAGTCTATGTTTCCTCGATTTAGTTTTCAGAGCGCATTGTATGCTTGGGGTGGGGATACTTTACATGTGTGGTCGGTTGAAAAGGAATATATATTAAAGTGTGAATGATTCGATTGATGGCGTGACGTCAAACGTAACGTTTTACGTGATCTTTGCAGGGTCACCTCAGGGCGCCTCGTTATTGGGGAACAATTTTTCTACGTCTCCAAGCTCAGGCATGCAGGGGCAACTGCATTCTGCAAATGGTCATGTTGGAGGCATGAGCCCTAGTAGTGTTGGAAACGGCAATGATGGCGTTGCCTTCGATATCAACGATTTTCCTCAGTTAACAACGCGGCAGTCACCTTCTGGAAGTATGCAGGGAACAGTAGGTGAGCGTTCTTTTTTGGTGCATAATGATCTAATTTCGTTGACCCTGACCTGGTGATTGGCTGTTCATTCACTTGCGCAAATAAAGATAGTCAAGCGTATGTTGCTTTGCATGTATTTGCAGGAATTTGCCTTATTTCTTTGTTGATAAACTGGGTGCTTTGCTGATTGGCATGTTTCTGTTTTGATGCGGCGATCCTTCTCAATGCTGGTGATTGTTTTGGTTCTACATAGGCCAACGGAAGGTTCTGTTAGTGGATATGTAGGTGTGCACACTGGGTTGATCTTGAATGATTGTATTTTGTGGATCGTTGATGCAGGTAGCTTGAGAAAGCAAGGGGTGGGAATCAATGCGATCGTTCAGCAAAACCAGGAGTTCAGCATTCAGAACGAAGACTTTCCAGCGTTGCAGATGGGGAGATCCAGCGGATTTCCACAGGGGGGTTCGTATGGATCAAACCGTCATTTGTTGCAGCAGCAGCAGCCGGCTGGGAACGCGTCTGACCTACATCTACATGCTAGCGGTGTCGGAGATTCATACTCTTCTGCCCGTGTTTCTGGTTCTTACCATTCTCAGGTGAGGTCACTTGACAAAGTAATAACTGTGAAGGAAATTCGTGATGTGTCTTCTTGGAGGGAACTCTGCCATAGCAGGATTGGGGTTGGGATGACCCAGTGGGAGGTATTCTTGGCTTTGTGACGGATTTTGTTGAAATTTTGTTGATTTTCAAGTTGGGTGAGTTGCAGACGGTTGGACCTCCAGGGTCTGGTGCTGCGCAAGTGCATCGGTCTGGGGTTGGTGGAGCACTGGGACAGTATGACCATAACCTGACCTACCATTACCAGTCGCCCTCTAGAGGAGGAGGGGCATTTAGCCAACATCAGCAACAAGTTGGGATGGCAGGAGCACTTCGTGAGTCTGCCAAGCAAGGGGGTTCGGTGCAGCAGGCGGATCGTTTCGGTTTACTAGGTCTGTTGAGTGTAATAAGGATGAATGATCCAGATTTGACGACGTTAGCTTTGGGTACGGATCTGACGACCCTGGGACTGAACCTGAATTCGAGGGAGAACTTGTACAAAACATTTGCTTCTCCGTGGGCTGACGAACCCGTGCGAGGCGAGCCTGAGTTTGTAGTTCCGCCGTGTTATGACCAGAAAGCCCCGCAATTGCAGGTACTTCTCAGCCACATCGCTGAAAAGGCCAATTGAAACCTTCATGTGCCGGTCTGTTCGGTAAATTTGGATGAATGTTTTTCGTTAGAGTATGTAGTGGTCTGATTTCTGATGACACGGCATGTAGTTCATGGGGCGAATGTCTTGTCCTCTGTCCTTTTTTCGTTTTGCACTAACATTGACAAGAGCATGAGCCCTGCACCGTGTTGATGAGTTAGTTTGTGGCGCGCTGCCTTCTTGCAGGCTAACCACTACGCCAAGTTTCAAGACAATACGTTGTTTTATATCTTTTACAGGTAAGGAGCTTGTGTTATTGAGCGGTTATTGCATTTTGTACATGATTTTTGGACGCTGTCTTGTTATGAGGCTCTGAGGCGTTGGGTACTCGTGCATTGATTGCAGCATGCCAAAGGACGAAGCCCAACTGTATGCGGCTGATGAATTGTAAGACTCATACGATATCCTGCTAACCGACTGCTTGTTTGTTTTTAGAATCTGTGTTTTGGGGGACTGATCACCTGAACAAACAGAGGAAAAGCTGACCGCGCCTTTCAATTCTTCCTAATTTGATGTTTTGTTTCATTTTATTGAACAGTGTGTTCTGTTGTACCAGGTCGAATAGGGGTTGGTTCTTTCACAAGGAGTTAAAGAGATGGTTGAAGCGTGCTCCCAACAGCGAGCCAATGGTGAAGACCTCAGTTTATGAGCGGGGCACGTTCATCTTTTTGGATCCGAGTACTTTGGAGATCGGATGCAAGGTTCGTTCTCTTATGCACGTTTGATTCCACCTCTTGAGAATATGTTCCGATAGTTACTACGCATCTGTCAACGTATTGTAGTTGAGTAGCAATTGACACTGATTTGGGGCTTGGTCTCAGGAGAACTATGTACTCTACTACGAGCTGTTGGAGAAACGGCCGCAATTGCCTGGTCAACAATAAGCAGACGAGTGCCACCGAACTGGGCGATCGACAACGATATGCCCACCAATCACAGGGTCCACATGTTCATACCCGTTCCTTTGTTTTTCATTGAAGCTAGTTGACATTGCAGCTCTCATCTTTAAGTCAACTGTCTCCTGTTCATCTTGTACTGCGAGCTTCCAGTCCTCTCGGTTCAGCAACGCTGGCTGAGTTGTAACGGTTATGGTGTGACATTTTTTGGGTAAATAGTTGTGGGGTGTGGAATTTGACTTAGTTCTGTTCATTGATCAGTAGGCTCATATTTTATTCAGTCATCACGAATGCTTGTTCAAATCAGAGGAGTTTACGAAGTGGGTGAGATGCTTTGTTAAATTAGAAGTAACGTCTTGACAACTTCTAGAAGCACATCATGATATTCTGACGCATGAGATGTAATGTGTGAAGTCCACGCATACGTTGAGGCTCTTTTAACCTTTTGTGACCCACAGTCTCAGAAGTTGCGTTAATTTTCTTTCTTAATATGGTTTTAATTTTAGTATTTAACCTCACAAAAACTGAACTTAACTCATGATCTTGTCAATGGTTGATAGAATAGATTATAGTGTTTGTAGTAAACGTAACGCCTGATCGGGTTTGTCTCCCATTCATTCCGGCGCACCTCACAGTACGGAATGTGTGTGAGAATGTGTCATTATGAAATCTCACAACTTTTTGCCCGGGCAGATTCCAAAAAAAATGACACTGCCTTGATTGGGCATTATGCTGGGTGGGGCCCTCCCATGAGGGCCTCACCCTATACATATATCTGTAGTGAAAAGTGTGGATTATGGAGGGTGTATTTCTTAATAGCTTTGCATTGGCATACAATATGTGAAGTAAACATTTATGCATGTTTTTTGATAATCTTTGTCTATTGTCTACTTGATTGTGTATAAAGTGTTTCAAAATTTATACAAATCGTTTAATATAGCTATGCATGTGAAGGAATATCAACAATCACAAAACATTGGAGACAAATTTCAATCAAATATTGGACCAAATTCATTTTCCACGTCCATGGTAGAGTACATAGCACAAAGCATGAGGCATTGTACTTATAGATATTTGTTGTATTTAAGTGTATCTGGCAATGTATTCCAAAAGTTCTACAATTCCAAATCATAATTCATTTTTTGAAAAAAGTGTGTATTACGTATGCAAATTTGAAATTTGGAGTTCACAACCTAATTCTTCATAGATTTCATGGATCACAATTGAGATGCAACAGCCGTAATTGTATGCCACATACTATGTTGTATTTCCAACCTCATACGAATCAAGACGGTAGTTTTGTATGTGAAGAGAGAGATCAACAATCACAAAACAATGAAGAATGTCTCAAAGACAAAGTTCAATCAAAATTTAAGACCAAAATCAATGTGCATGTGTGTGAAATACAACATAGTATGTGGCATAGTATTCACTGCATTCACTATATTTTAGTGTATTTGGTATATTTTGTGTTGTATTCCTAGCTTTTCCAAGAGTTCTATACATCCAAATCATGATTTGATTGTCGGAGAGTGTTTATTCAATGTGTGCGCAAATGTGAACCTTGTATCTTGAAGCCTAATTCCTTATGGATTTCATGCAAATTGAGTCTTAGCACCTCCGGAGTCCCATTTCAGGCTTCCTGGGCGCTAATGTTGGCCCCTATTTTTATGTTGGAGGGGTGCCCTATCTGATGAGAAGGGGGGCTTCCAAGGGTAAATACAGGCCGAAGGTTCCATATTTGGTTAAAACATTTCCAAAAAAAACCTCTAGAGCCCCGAAAGTGAGAAGGCCAGAAAAATGGACCCACCCATGGTTGAGGTTTGGTGCAACGCTTGACCGGGGGTAAATAAGGGATCCGTACAATACCTTCACAAACTTTGTACGGGATATGTATCATGTCCTGTCACATTGTTTATAACTTTGAAATGTGTACTATGAAACGTCAGACCTTCTTCATTGTGCTTCATAAAATAAAATTCTTACTAACACAGAGAGATTACATACCACCACATTTGTGTGCTTTCGTTTACTACAAATAGATAAAGCTGAAAACCTGTCATTTCATCTACCGGTGCCAGGTTCACATGTGCCACACTCACATGTGATGTTAGCACAAATGACACCCATTAGCAATAATCACCTCGTACAAATTGACAACAGACAATCCGATATGGGCAGGTGATTTAAAGTTAGTAAGCGCACCTGAACTTGCTAATGTTGAATTGCTAACTCAAACTTGCGTGATGACAGTAACTAATTTACATGAATGATGGGTGATGACTTGGGCTCCTCCTGCATTAAAAAAAGTGGGTTCATTAAAGCATGATTGAGTTAAGACTCTGAGATTATTGCTAAAATCAAGGTAAGTTGATCTTTGCAGTGATTGAGAAGTACCTCCGACTTCAAGCTGAGATGTACTTGAATGGTGACATATTGACTGTTGCAATTATTCTCCTCTATTGCTCAGTTCAAGTTGGTCATTACAGCACTAGATTTTTTTATTATGCTCATAAGATAAATCTAGCATGTCCTTTTACAATTACTTAGTAGAGCATGTTTAGGGGGGTTTCTTACGTGGAGCAAGGGTCAAGAGGCCGAGTGCTACTTGCAATTTGATCGGTCTAGAGCCTTGAAATTGGCCTTGGTCGGCCTCTCGGCTTTCACACATGGACCAAGGGTCGAGAGGCCGAGGGCGTCTAATATACCTACATAGCAACACTTTTTGGAGGTTTTGGCGCCAAGTGTTTGGTCCCTCGAGAGAAGTTTGGGTTCCTATTCTAATTCAAACCAAACTCTTGCCGAGGTGCCGAACAATATTTTCATTAAAATACTAAGATTTGACAAGATCTCAACCGTAAGATTAAAACAGTAACTTATTTTACCCAAATTCTATATCTAGACTTAAAATCCAGATTTGTTATCCAACTTCTTTACTCAACTTTTTTACTTGAAATTTTTTATTCAAATTTTCACCTAAATGTTTTTACCTGAAATTTTATGTACTAGTGCATATGCTCAAAATTTTGTTGTGTAATGAGCATTTTGACCATTTTCTTCATTTTTTTTTTACCAAAAAAGTGTTCCATTGTAGACTCCATGGCTAGAGAATGTGAGAGGAAATTTCATATAAGTAAGACCCTTAGGAAGTAGAAATTGACTTTGAATTTGCCAAATGGTATGGGTCTTGGCCTCTCAACTCGGTCCCTCGGGCTTTGACACTACAAGGACCCAAACTCCGCAAATTACATATTATAATATATTTTTCTAACTCCAAAACTGAGCCTCTCGACATAGTTTGGTCCTTGACATAGTTTGGTCCACGGTCCGCTTATAAACCCCCCTTAGAATCAATGTAAAAAGCCTAAACCGGATATAGATTTTGCATCGATTAATTCCGTAGCCATGATGTAACCATTTTTGGACACCGTGGTCACTTTCTGGGAAAGTTTGGAAGATTTTCAGTAGTTGATTCCTTTATGCGACCCACATGGTCGTCGTCTTTACCCGCAGGTTCTTCAGGCAACGCTTAATCTGAGATATTTGCGTTCAACGAGCTACAAAGTGCACCAAATGGACCCACAAACTGACATATATGGTGGAAAGACGTGTGGATTGCCTAAACCTTTCAAAGCGTGGACTGCCGAAAGTCCTCTGATGTTGGCTTCAAAAGATTCGTTGCAAGGTACTGAACATGGAAAGAAACGACTACTCACTCGGCTAAACATAGATTGGCGTAGAGCTGTTGTATTCACACTAATGATCTTCAAAGTTGTATAGGTCGCCCCGGCAACAAAGGCCATGATTATCACCGCCCAATGTGCACATATAACCGAGGTCGTCCATTCAGGGACTTTGTTGTACATTCTGCGCACTTCTCTGTACCATGACCATATACCAATGAAGCTTCCTCGCCTAAAGTGCGGCGGTCATTGCTAAAGGGTTGAAGTGATAATAGAATGATTATATCCATCTAAGCACTATAATAGACAAGTATGCACTATACATGCTAAAGGAATGGCTCCGCCACACCAACCCCATGCCTCATGTTCTCACCTCCTTTCCATGTCCTTCTCTCACCTACCTATAACAAAGCGTATCTATATTATCGTTTTTTCTCGGAATAGGCAGCAATCATGGGGAGCGGCGCAATGGTTATTGGAGGCGGAGGAGTGGGAGTGGGGATCAACAGCTTTGCTGCAAGTCAGATTGGGTTGTTGGCATACCTAGGACACCTACGTAGTAGAGCTTTCGTGGGCTTTGCCAATAATAGCTAATTATAGGCGTGTCGTACAGACCACTGCCTTGGCCATTGGCCATTGGCCATCGTCATGGGGATGCTCTTACCCCCCATCTTCCCCCTATCGAATAGCAAATTTAGCCCATATTGTCTGACTAAAAGCACATGTGTAGGTTTTGCAGATTGTAAAGAAGATGTGGAAGAACTCAAAATCAAACTTTAGGCAATTTGGGTGCTTTAGGGGAGCTTGGAGGAACCATATGCAAATCCCATTGTCTTTAATAGAGTTTTCTTGAAAGTCCTTCTATGAAAAGGTAAGAAATGAAAAGGCATGGTGGATTTAAATATGAAAAGAAAGGGAGCATGAGGAATTCCATGCTCCATTTTTCTGCACTAATGACATCCATGGCAACTAATGCACTTGGACCCTATCAAATGCAAGCTAAATCCCACATAATTCCCTAAGTTCTCAAAGAATTGACCAATGGTTCCCCCACACCTTTTCCAAACCAACTCACCTTGTCTATGTGATCTCAATTACTAACATAAGACTATAAAATAGGAGGTTACATGCAAGGTGATTCCTTTTACTTTCAATAAGAGCACGACCAAGGACTCTCTGGAAATTGGGAGAAACATTGTAGCAGGTTGGAGATCATGGAAATGACTCCCACCAACGCCCTCAAATACTTTAACCCTTTAGCGCCCAAGAAGCCCGAAATGGGACTCCGGAGGTGCAAAAACTCAAATTGCATGAAATCCATGAGGAACTAGGCTTTGAGATACGAGGTTCAGATTTGCGCACTCAATACTCAAACACTCTCCAACAATCACATCATGATTTGGATTTATAGAACTCTTGGAAAAGCTATGAATACAACACAAAATACACCACATATACACTCAAATATAGTGAACACAATGAATACCATGCCACATACTATGTTGTATTTCACACACATGCACATTGATTTTGGTCTTAGATTTTGATTGAACTTTGTCTTTGAGACATTTTTCATTGTTTTGTGATTGTTGATCTCTCTCTTCACATACAAAACTACCGTCTTGATTCGTAGAAGGTTGGAATTTTTTTGTATACAATCAAGTAGAAAAAGGCAAAAAAATCACCAATAATTGTGTATAAATAATTTCCTCGCATATGATATGTCAATGCGAAGCTATCAACCTAGTGCACATGTGAACCGCTCTAATTCAAAGTTAAAGAATTCTTGCAAGAATCTATTGATGGTTAAAGTAATACACAGTTTTCACTACCAATATACGGTAATTCTAAACATTAAAATCTATTCCATCAACCGTTGGATGTTGTGCAAAATTTCCCCAAAGTTCAAGTCATGGGTTAAGTTCAATTTTGTAAGGTTAGATATCAATATTAAGCATTGTATTTCCATCAAATCCGGTGCAAAGAAAAAAATCCGGTGCAAAGAAAAAAATCCGGTGCAAAGAAAAAAATCAGCTGAAATCTTGGTTTTCCCAGAAACATCCATGGGTGGTAAAGGGTTAAATGTCCCGTGGGTCTCAGTAAACCTAAGGGCCTATTCTGTGAGGAGGCTTTTGTAGAGTGCCCTTGTTTTTGCCCTCAGCATAATTGTTCATTGTCACTTATCAATCATCGACCCACATGAAAATTCACTATAATATGGTCCAATTTGAATTTCAAGGGCATGTACGTGGGACAACCACTAGCAATTCCCTCCCACACACCAATTACAGCCCCTCTTAAAAGACTCGTTCAATAGCCATGAATACTAAATTGTTAGGCATGCTCTAAGACTCTAATGAAGACATACTTGTTTGGTGCAATAAAGAAAGCACCAATCCTCCTCATTAGGTGATGGTTTCAGGATATCTCTAATGTTTTAAACTTCTTTGAAAGAACATGGTAATAATGATGCAATACATACAGACACGACCCGACAGATTAACACAACTCAGAAGCCCATAACACCTTGTTACCCTGTCCACTACACACAACCTCGAAACAACTCCAATTGGCGTCGAAACGGGTGGTGAAGCCCATAACACCTTGTTACCCTGTCCACTACACACAACCTCAAAACAACTCCAATTGGCGTCGAAACGGGTGGTGTCTGCGATCCAATTTTGATTGAAGTTGGTAGTCACAACACGTCCCCACGCAATCCTACCCTAATCAGCCAAGCCTTGCCAAATGACACTTTGAATCTTGTGATCCGTCCACCGATGTTGGTTATAAACAAGGTCGGCTCAAGCTCGCTTGTTGTGGTGTGGCCGGCTCTAGCACGCTCATTGTGTTGGTTTTGATTTCCTCTTTGCAAGTAAAGTTCGCTTATTCTTGTGCCAAAAAAAGAATATAATCATGTACATATAATATCCTTGTTGAAGATGCGGCTATTGGGTGAATTGGGAGAAGCTGGGTGGAGACAAGTACTACACTAAATTTTATGTTTAGTGTCATGCACAATAAATGACTTGTAAAAGCTATAATTTTTTACTTTTGATGAACATATTTATCAACTGTGTCTACAATGATCCCCTCTTCTGAATAAAATAAACTTTTGTGCTCTTCGTAAAAATCTTCATCGAAAGTAAAAACTTATAGCATTTACAAGTCTTTTCCTGCGCATGACACTAAACATAAAATTTAGTATAGACATGTACATCTAGATGCTTTCTTGCATGAGTCTTTGTCCTATTTGTAGGCTTCCAATTGGTAACAGCCTTCTATGGAAACTCATACGAAATTCAGCTGATCCCCAGGATTTTATTGTCATAGCAAGCTTTCACATTTATCAGAACCCCATCACCAGAGCAGCACAAAATATACATGCTACAGTAAGAGCATCCCCGAAAGGACACAAGGACATGAGGAAGCATCTCAAGAAGAAGAACTCCAGTCTCCTAAGGAAGCTGGCGTGAATAGAGTGTATGTTCGTTCCGAAGCATCTCACACATAATGAAATAGATGAATATAAGGTAACCCCCCTATAACCAACAAAAATCCATAGCCAACGCCTGTAAAATTCGGGTATATCCAACCCTCTTCCATCCCATTACCACCAACTCAGCTCTGAATGGAGGTTTGCTATTAGTCAAGACCCCTACTTTTGGTCGTTGGTTATGGGGGGTACCTACTACTTGCCACCCACTAAACATGGCTGCACACTTTGAAAATTCATAACTAATTCAGTTTCCATCGAAAACATATGAAATCACTTGGGTTGGAATTGTAATTCTATTGGCTATGAGTGAAAAAGAATAGTGTAATTATCTCCTCTCTCCATATATGCACATTCCTTAACTTGTCGGTTTTAGAGGGGCTTACCTTAGTATGTAATATGAGAAAGTGGGTGTCTTAGGGTATTGGAAGAATGAAAATTTTAAAAGGTTTTCTAAACTCTACGATATTACTAAATTAAGTTTTTTATGAGAATAGACAATGATGACTCGTATAATTTTATTTTCCATTTTACTAGAAATTACTTATGATTGGTTCGTAACTGTGTTTGGGCAGTTCATTGTGAGAGAGCACAGGCTCAATATTTGATTTTTCCTAGGCCTATTGCCAAAGTCCTGCTGCCTATGCTCTAATGCTGCCAAGAGTCATGCAAATTGCTGATAACATTCCTAGAATGCAACCTACCACCAAAAGCAGCATCTAATTGGTTCAATTGTGTAAAAAAAAAAAGTTTAAGAATTTTTTTGTGAAGTGGTGTCTGCAGAGTGGCCCAGCATGTATTTTATTTGTAAAGCAGTCCTTGATGCCATGGAAGTTTGCGTGTCTTTATGCTACCAATGTGGTGGCATATTTTGAAGGGGTGAGTCTTCCGAGGTCAAGTTTCTTGGGCAACCTCAAAGCCTCGTACAAGAAACTTGACCTCCGGAGAACTCCAACTTTAACAAAATAGCAAGACATTATTTTATTGTCTTCTCATCTTCTCCAACATACTATCCTTTGTCTCGTATAACCAAGACCTGGGTTGAAATTCTTATTTGACCATTACGCTTCTACACCGTAGTGTAAAGCGACCCTAAAACCATATATGAATATGATTTTGGTAGAGATGTGGTACTGTTGCCTTCCACTATTTATGCAATGGCTTTTAATTTATCATCATCAAATTTGAAGTCATAGTTTAGAGTGTGAGGAGTGAGAAAGTCCTACTTCATTGTAGCCACAAAAATTGAGGCTCATCCATCTATGGCGAGCGTGATGTGGGGATGCTCTTAGAGCATGGCCACCGCTCCTCCCTGTCTGGGGCACAACAAAGGAAGCGGTGGTGGGCCGGTTGGTGGCCCTGACTAACTTATTATGGCAAATGCCCCACCACAGTGAACCCCCCTTGATTTGCTCCCAATTGCCCATTTGCTGCTGCTCATGTGTGCAAGCATATATAGACCAAATCACGTTGACCACACATATGGCGTCCCCAAAATTCCCACACCATAGTTGTGTGAAATCACAAGTATTTGGAGGAACTCCATGTTTAGAGTGATGCATATTGTCTACGGTGGGGTGTGTTGAGGAGCAGATCCTCTAAAGAGACCCATTGGCGTGGTCATTGGCACATGCAGTGGACATGCTCTTAGCACAAAATTAGTGCAGCTCGGCCTTTCTTCCTTTCCCTCAAGGTGTGGACATGTAGGGCTTTTTTTTGGCGATTTGGAGCCAAATGAAGATTTTTTTTCCCAAAAAAAAAACATTTCCAAAAAAGTGGGAAAATTCTGATTTCATACCGCCAAGATTGTATTGATGGCCGTTTCCATATTGCCATATTGATACTAGTCAATAGCAGGGACTCCATCCTATCGCCAAAAAAGATGTACAAATCTATTTTTATGGAGATGAGTTTGCAAAATAGAGATATTTATGGAGAAAATTTGGTTTTGAATGGTTTCAGGAGAAACTTTGTTTCGCTACACGTGTGGTCTCCAAAAAATTTGTGTCGCCAATCTGGCTAAAACAATGAAACAAATTGACCTCTGAATCAATTAGTAATCAAATAAATAAAAATGAGAGAAATCCCGGAGCCTGCCACAACCGCCCCCACTTCAATGTGCTCCCAGACCGGATCTGCCCCACGAATCCAGCCGCATTCTCAACGACGGCTCCTTCAACACACTCGAAACTTCCATCCATTAAATACTACCTTTCAATACTCACATCAAAACCTCTCTTTGTTTAATTACCCAAGGCCTAGCATGCTTTTTCTTTACTTAAGTGTTTGTGACGACAATAAGGTAAGCCCCCCTAAAACCGACATGTTAAGGAATGTGCATATATGGAGAGAGGAGATAATTATACTATTATTTTTCACTCATAGCCAATAGAATTACAATTCCAACCCAAGTGGTTTCATATTTTTCCGATGAAAATTGAATTAGTTATGAATTTTCAAACTGTGTAGCCATGTTTAGTGGGTGGCCAGCAGTAGGTACCCCCCAATAACCAACGACCAAAAGTAAGGGTCTTGACTAATAGCAAACCTCCATTTGGAGTTGAGTTGGTGGTAATGGGATGGAAGAGGGTTGGATATATGCCAGTTTTATAGGCGTTGGGTTTTTGTTGGTTATGGGGGAGCTTATCTTAATCACATCGTAGGACTTCAACATAACCTTGAGGGTAAACATCATTATACAATCTTGAGTAAAATCTATCACATTAACCTCCTAAAGGCTGAAGGTATTTTAGATGAATCTCTACTCCGTTGATTAAAAATTGTCAAGATGAACTTTTTGAGAATGTAATTGTAGGATCTTCTTCTAAACTTATATGAGGTGATGTCGTCAAATTATGACTATATGGATTGAAAGATAATTGCAGCCAAAGTAAACAATTTTGTTCCGCGCAGGTATACTTAGGCAGGTATACTTAGGCCTTTAGGTGATAAGTGCACATTGTCATGATTTCATCCCAATTTTCAACTCCATTTTTCATCTATAGTCACTAAGACTAGTGCACTTTTCAAGAACTTTTACAATTATGATGGTGAGGGTTGCAACAAGGATCTTTTCTAGTAGAAAGTAAATGGAGACTAACTCCTAAAGGACCGAGTGTCCCCTCGGAGGACAAATGCTTTCACCTTGACTGCAATTCTCTCATTCAATCCGCACGGTCCAAATTCACAAATTTTCTCACATCATCTCATACAACTTTAGGAGAAGATCCAACAGTTACTTTCTCAAAACGTTCATCTTGGCAGTAGAGATTTCTCTAAAATGCCTCGGTCTCGTAGGGTTTAGTTAGAAGTTTTGGTGTGGACGGCTACAAGGGCAATAAGAACAGTGTTTATGATACCATTACGAGCTCCAAGATAATGGTCGTCAATAAGTAGACGCACATGATGACCATATGGGGCTTCATCTCCCAGATATGGTCCCTAAAAGTCCAGGTTGGGCTCCTCACGCCCACACCAATTTCATGGTAAAATCTGATATGGTTCCTAGCCAAACCAATTAGTTACCCTTTTTTTACTTACCTTTTCAACAATACTATTACCACAACGTTCCCATTGTGTTCCCAATAAGTTCCCTACAGTTCCCCACAATGTTCCCAAATGTGTTCCCGAGCATTCCCCCGTTCCCAATACGGTTACACTGGGAACAAATTGAAACTTTTAAAAATTTATCCAAATTATTGTGGGGCCCTCCACCAATCGTTGGGGCCCCAACTCAGGCTCATCCGCACACATGTGCGTGAGCTTGATGATCGGTCTCCAGTCGTCACCGGCGCCGCGACTTCTGTTCACGGCCCCGCAGCGTCGACGACGCGCATCCAATCTGCGCAGGGTCAGCTGCAGTGAAGGTAGCTCTTTCGGGAGCAGCTGCCGCTGTCGGTTTTGCAATATTTGCCGCAGTTGACGAGCTGCTGCAGGCAAAGCATCAGGTGGACTGACGGGTCATTGATTACCGTGTGGACAAGGTAGGCGCCGGTGTTCTATTTCTGGGGTTGCCGAAGTTGTTTCATCGATCATCAGCTAGTCCGGGAGACGTTGGTGCTAGTAACTTGCAGTTTCGTAGTGGGGTGTATGCTCTTTCAGCGTCAGAGGTGTTGCATCTTGGAGAGGAGATTGGGAGTTGGTTTGAGGTTGTTGCTTGTGTTGTACGTTTTGTTACACTTGTAGGTGGATTTCTCTCAGTGCCAGAGTTGTTGCAGCCATCTAGATATCGATAGAGGGGTCTGGATACTTACTAGCTTGTGGAGGACACTTGATCGTCACGGGTGTTGCTTGTAACTTGCAACCTAGTTTACGTTTCGTAGTGGTGTGTAACAGTCGACTGTCTGAGCTTTGTAGGTTTGAGTGATATATCAGGAGTGAGGTGCGTTTTGGGAGACAGGATGACTATGGCGCTTCAGGTGTTCGGCGACGTGATGGCGCTCATCTGGCAGCACCCCGTGTTCTCGTGCCTCCTTCTCCTGCTCTTCACGCCGCCGTTCTTCCCGATCGTGAGGTTCTTCTCGCCTCTGCTGATCTCCACCGCGCTCTTCATGCTGGCCCTCTTCACCATGGGACCCCAGACTGAGAGCCAGGAGCATCTGGAGAATTGGGAGTTTCGCAGAGTCGCCGACGTGAAAGTGTGGGAAGACAAGAGCGTAGGCGGTGAGCGGAAGCGCCGCCTGAGCGGCGACGGCACCTGGATGGACTGGCTGAGCACCGCCCAGGAGGCGAGCCTCGCCTGGATCGACGCAAAGTTCCGAAACGAGAACTGGAAGGGAAGCGCCTTGAACGACGACAACGTGTCCATCTTGCAAGAAGCCTCGTGGCCTAAGAGCGAGGCCGCAGACCGTGCGATCGCCATGGACACGAAGCTCACGACCGTCTCCATCACTGAGGTGGTCGAAGAGCCTAAGGCGCAGCACAACGCCAGCAGCAGCAGCGTCCACCACGAGCCACTCGTGAGCCTGCAGATCCCGAAGCGCGGCGCGGCAGTGACGATTATCGATGAGAGCCCGAGCACCGACCTGGACGAGCTGAGCGCGCGGCTCGTGAGACGAAACTCTGTGAACGCGAGCTCCGGCGTCTCCGGGTCCGACATCGACACACCCGTCGCAGTGGTAACCCTGTCGAAGTCCGGAAAGTTGAAGCAGATCGAAACTCTCGGAGACCTCATCGAAGACAAGGAGCACGCCCCTGCTCTCGAGCTTGCAGTCTTTAAGCCCACGACTGCGGACCAAGTGGACGACGTGAAAGACAAGCTCGAGAACTTCACACACAACTCAAGCGAAATCAGGCCTGTAAACGCATCTGGTTCTCCACTTTGCAAGGCCAAAAAGAGCAGGAGCGCGTTCTCGGATGATGATGATGATGATGATTCTTCCGGGGACGAGGTCATGTTGTCCGACGACTCCGACGCTGAGTCGGACTACCAGATTTTCCCTCCGGTGGACCCGACGAAGATGAAGCTGCATCCGCCGGTGAAGCTGGATATCAAGCAGCTGGAGATCAAGCTGGGGACGTCGTTGACGCCGCCTAAAGGAGAGATCACGGAGGCCAATTAGTAAGTCTGTGGACACGAAGGTCTCGTAAATTTTGTACAAAAGGTTCCATACATTTTTTGTCTTTTTGATAGAGAACCATTATTTTTTCGGAGGTGGAGAGTTAGATGACTGCGGCTTTAAGATTGACAGGAAGAGAGGTAGAATCAAACTCTGATGTTAGCACTGCTTTTTATAATCTAATATCCAATCCGGCGTTGGATTCAAGGGAATGAACATTCGTCTGTCGTGTTGCTCTTATGTTGGTTGGACTCTTTGTGTTGGTTTTCGCCTTGTTGCTCTTTTTCCTGGGATGAAGCGACTTTTCTCAGCAGATTTGTGTCTGAAACCGAGCTTCCTTTTATCTAATCACTGTAACAAATCAGAGTGCCATGAAGAAATGGAAAAAAATTTGGACCATTTCTCGATTTGTGCGTGTCATCCTTGCGCAGGGGCCATGCTAATCTTCTCTGTATCGTTCCAATTTTATCAGATGTCTCCGAAGAGACGAAGGTGAGGCATTGCGTTGGTGCTTATGTTCCACCTTCTGATGCCGCGACAAACGTTATGGGATTTGTCGAAGAGCAGAATTCTCTTATTTTTACGTCCTGACCTTTGCTATTGGATGAGACTTAGATTGGGACTGGGTGAGTTCAGGATCATAATATTTTTATATACAACACAAGTAGAGCTCCGCTGTTTGAAAACTTTGAACACGTTTGAAATTTTCAGGAAACTCTTTCCTGCTCCGTGTGTATCAAATAAAGCAACTGATGTTTTATTGAGTTGTCATTGAATTGATTGAAGTTGCTTAATTTTGTGTATTCTAACCATTAACACAATTAACAAAGATGTTTGCAGTGGACATCCAATAGTAAAATGCAGTATCAAGTAATTGTGTGCAACTTTCAGCTTGCGAAAAAATGATTGTTCCCAAGTTTACAATCGAATACAGTATATACCTAGTTGAAATCAAATTGCAACAACAAAAACAAGTGTCATCTACATGTACATCCTATATCTACAGTTCGAATTGATCCGTTCTACAACATTAACATCTTCACTTTCGCTGCATGTGGTGAACTTCACATCGGATGTTGATTCATTGTTTCCCTGAAAAAACATATAACATCCACAACTAGAAATGGTCATATATTTAGAATGAGCAAAGACAAATCTAGACAATACCTTCACGTCATCGAAAATCACCGCCAATGTGATAGCATCAACACCACCAGAGAAATTGAATACATAGCAGCCAGATACTGATCCAATTAAAATTCCCTTGTCCACTTGCAACAAATGGAAAAACACATCAAAGCAGTATAAGTGAAAAACTTAATTAGCAAGCACCTTAGAAACAACAATGAATGAATGTTGGCATAAGGAACACACACATTTTACGCAGACATACTTATTTGGCATACTACAACACGACCAAATAATAACAATTACTTACAAACTCTCTAGTGCTACACTTTTCAAATCCATAACTAGACTTTGAAAAGATTGACTTCTCTAGCTGAACATTGCCTAGTGTCTTGAAATCTACAATATTTTCCATTACCGCCTTGCAATCAGCTTCCTGTGAGAATGAGGATTTAATTAGAAAAGTCACCAAAAGAACAAAAAAAAATCAACCAAAAATAAAATTAGGTCGAAGAAGTGATTACCACTATCGTCTTTGCCTTCTGCTCCTCCTCGGCTAAAACTTCGCTAAACTAGAGGAGACGCCCGGAATTAGACACAACTGAAGTACCACTTATAATTCTCTCGCACGCAAACATGGCGGCTTTCTCGCTGGCAGCATTGTACTCTTGGTAACTTTTAATGTCACGATGTCTAGTAATTGCCATGCCCTTCTCGCAAGGAGTATTTGTAGCTTCCATACGGGAAATCCCCATTCTCCTCGGGGTTTTATTCGAAAATTTGCAGCCCTTCAAATCGATCCCCGACGCCTCGACCAAGTTCCTTACCATAAGTCCGAGAGTGTTTTTTCCCACGGCACGCGGCTGAAACCAAATGGCATCACCAACCTCCCACTTTAGCTTCGGCATCAAGAAAATCGGGTGAGGCAAGTCCCTCCATTTTGCGTTCAGCTTCTGCAGTGGGGGGCGATAACCAGTAAGGTTCTTCCACGCTTGGATGAGCTTCGGATCCGCGCAATCCATAGGCTTTCTCAAAGAGTGTGCAACACAGTTCGCCACGCTGTACTTGAAAGTCTTTGTATTTTTGTTTTTTTGCAGGTACAAGCCAATTCTTACATACATTCAGTGGATACAAAAGTATAAAACATTCCTTGCATTTAGTTTACTTTGCTTCTACAGTTATGTTGTAAGGTCACACATAGAAAAAACAAGAACCAAAACAATAAAACATCACCTTAATATCTCCAAGCCATCTTCAAAGAAGAGCTCGAACTGAGCCATATTGGCCGAAAGAATTTCATCTTGGCCGCAAATGAAAAAATTCTTACAAAGATACCAGTGTACGGTACTATTAACGCCACTAGGCGTTCAAATATCAGCCGCCTTACATTGTAACACGGCTACTTCTTCCTGCAGAGTGAGGAGGTCACTTGTTTTCACACGAACGCCTAACCCCTCTTGAATGAACGCTTCACAGCTTCAGTCCCCGCAATGAAAACCTTTTTGTACATGACATCCTTAAAAATATCGAAAGGAACTTCAGATACAGAGGTTTCAAGAATACGCTTCTCCTGTTGATGGCAGATCACACGGCCCAAAGCTCGTAACATATTTTGAATCCTGCAACCATTCATACACAACGTCAGCAATAGACATAATATACAACACATAGCAAAATAAAGCATACATCACAGATCATACAATCAAATAATGAAGAAAAGAATACACTTACGAGGTTGGCGGATACAAACTCCCGTCTTGTTTGGTAACCTGCAGCGCAAAATCATGAAGCATGGAAACAAAACCTCGGATATCAGTCTGCTCCGACAACTCGCCGATCGTCATTTTTGTTCCGTGCCCCATGACTGACCGCCACTCATTGAAAGCGTTAGACGCCCACTTCTCCCTATGACTGTTGCGACGCTCGCCTCCACCAACAACATGACAAACTTCAACGTCATCAAGGTCACGAAAGCGGGATGACTTGGAACCTGCGGGAGCATCGCCTGGATCCGGATCCTCCGGAAAATTGCCACTCTTCGGAGCAAAGGTACCCTTACAATCATCCTCGTCATCGGGATCATCATGATGAGAACAATCCTCCACATCATTAGCATCTTCATCATCGTCTTGCTCTTCCTCGTCATCTTCCTCTGTAATATAACTAAGAATAAAATTACTAAAAAAAACACATCAATACAGAAAAATAGAGTATAACTAACCCAAATTACCATTCAAATCAGAGGGCTCATGAGCTGCCACACGAGAGTTTGTTGTTCATGTGTGGCAGCTCACATGAACAACAAACTCTCCACGTCAAAGCCTACACATGAACAACAAACTATCATTCAATCACATGCAATACACATATCACAAGACAACACATGTGGCAAAATATTGAAAAAAGATAATTACCTCCACTAGTAACAACCGCATCTCCACCAACACCGCCCACGTTACTACCTGAACACAAACAAAACTATCAAATAAGAGAAAAATCAATTAAAAGAAGTAATAATCAACAAGCGCTGCCATGCGCCAACGGGCCGGCAAAATCCAAATATATAATTCAAGAACAAGAAAGCAGCCTATCATATAAAACTAAAAAACAATACAAAAATAACACTTAAAGAAATAAGACAAAAGATACCTTCAACAAATATAGCCACAGCTTCCAAAACACCGACTACGTCACTAACTGAACATGAACAACAGAAGTGTAAGATATACATCAAGAGTAGCCAAAAGGATAAAATACAAAAAATAAACTTTAATCACGACAACGCACAGGCGCTGCCGCGCAGCAACTAGCCGGCCAAGGCTGGCTAGATATGCATATTCAACTCAAAAAACAAGAGAAAAGTTTATTGAATTAAAAATCTGAAAAACCTTGCAATTGCTGTGATTGAGTGAGATACACTTGATATGACAAATTGCACCACTCATCCACAGCGTCATCATCATCTTCCGATTCCGCCACGGCCTCCACTTCACGTTCAAGCATGTGCAGTTCTTCAATTTCGTGTTGATGTTGGATATCATCCAAGTCAGATATTGAAGGCGCTCCATCACCCGCCACATACATTGACATTTACTCTACAACAATGAAGGAAAATAACAGCCTAACATGAAGAAATCCAAAAGTCATGACAGATCATAACGACAGTCATATAGCAACCTCATTCAGCTTACATACCTGTTTCGCCCTCCAGCTTGCAGCTCAACTTGATCCCAAGGCTAAACAAATGCGATGGAAGACAATTGTCGAGAACATACATATCCTCTCTATCTACCTTCCTCTTCTTAGGCTTAATGCCCATCTTGCGAAGCTTAGAAAAAAAACGCAAAAATCAGAGTGATTGAGTACAAAAGCCATATACAAATCCACTATAAAAAAGAGTAAACAGAAAAGCGAGCGCACCTTAAAATCTTGCCGATGACAATATCGCACAATATGACACAACACACTATTACACCAGCACAATACAAAAGCAAAAGAATACGCTCAAAGAAACTGAATACAAACAAAGTACAAGTAGAAAAATAGCGGAGTCAGGTCTTAAAAGACAATATATACATTAAGAATCGGCACATTCTAAAAGGAGTCTCTCGAACATTCTACCACTATCCAGGATCCTCGATTCACAATCCACGGTCATCGGATCACATCCACGGTCATCATATCATAATCCATGCAAACCACATAATCAACACAAAAGCATACCGCAACCATCTCCAAAAAAAAACTAAGCCAAATTTGAACCAACACCAATGAAATGTACACACATACACAAGATAGATCAAACAACTAGACACGCCAGGAAGCAAAGACACTTGTATTAGAAGAATGTAGAAGGTTTCAACTTATCAATGTCGCGAAGAAATTTGAAACTCCTGAAGGCGCGTGGCCTATCCATGATAGTAAATGTGCCTCCACGACCATGTCCACGTCAGCAGTACATCAGCCTCCACGTCCAGGACACGGCTATCGACATGCACAAAAGGACCTTCTCCAAGACCTTCTCCAAATTCCTCTAATACATGCAACATCAAGATACAACTCAGAAATCAAGATACCAAATCAGGATTATACATGCAACTAGTGAACATCAAGATACAACAAGTGAACATCAACAAATGTACATGCAACATCAAGATACAACATCGATATCCAAATCCTCGAGTGTGAAGAGTCTCTCGTGTTGCTCTTATGTTGGTTGGACTCTTTGTGTTGGTTTTCGCCTTGTTGCTCTTTTTCCTGGGATGAAGCGACTTTTCTCTGCAGATTTGTGTCTGGAACCGAGCTTCCTTTTATCTAATCACTGTAACAAATCATAGTGCCATGAAGAAATGGAAAAAAAATTTGGACCATTTCTCGATTTGTGCGTGTCATCCTTGCGCAGGGGCCATGCTAATCTTCTCTGTATCGTTCCAATTTTATCAGATGTCTCCGAAGAGACGAAGGTGAGGCGTTGCGTTGGTGCTTATGTTCCACCTTCTGATGCCGCGACAGACGTTATGGGATATGTCGAAGAGCAGAATTCTCTTATTTTTACGTCCTGACCTTTGCTTATGGATGAGACTTAGATTGGGACTGGGTGAGTTCAGGATCATAATATTTTTATACAGTGGTCAGCAGAAGTGTTCGGACAGTAATTACAATCTCAATTTAATAGTAACACTTGTCGAGTTTGGTAGGTAGGTGCTGATTTTTTCAGCTAATTATAACTAAAGAGCCACTTGTAAACTAGAAAGAGTACCATCATTCACATTGAGCCACTTGCATGGGCTGCAGTTCATGATGTGTCAATCATGGGTGTCCAATTCATTATGCACACAAGTTGTGCATCTGAAAAATCTTGAGAATCGACATGTATTTATGGAGACCTCTTGCATTTCAAGACACATTGTGATTGAATAAGATTGCTCTTGATTAGCTATGGCTCCTAGAAGGACTCTTGCTGAACGTAAGTTAGTTCTTTAGATGCATGAGAGAGGGAATTCGTACTCCGAAATTTCAGCGGTTCTAGGCATCTCTCGAAGCACTTGCCATGCTATTGTGCGGAGGTTTACAATGAGAGGTCATTTGAGAGATGCTCCTTCACAAGGGAGACCTCGAATTCTTGATGAACGTGGTGATCGTGAGGTTGTAAGGTTGTTGAATGCACCATCTAATGGTACAGCTGCAGCAGTGGGTAGAGAAATGCGATCTCAAGGATTGGATTTGAGTGATGATACAATTAGAAGATGTCTTCAGAGGCAAGGATTGAGAGCACGAGTGAAAACTAAGAAGCCATTCTTGTCAAAGAAACACAAAGCACGTCGATATGCATGGGCAAAGAAGTGTAGGCATGCAAGTTGGATGGACTGGAGTTATGTGGTTTTTTCAGATGAGTCAAAATTCAATTTGTTTGGCTCAGATGGGAGGCAGTATTGTTGGAGGAAGAGAGGAGAGCATCTTTTAGATCAGCATGTGCAACCTACTATCAAATTTGGAGGTGGAAACATTATGGTTTGGGGATGTATGACTTGGGAGGGAATTGGCAACCTTCGTCTTATAGAAGGAAACATGGATAAGTTTGTGTATCGTGAAATTTTGGAGATGGAGCTCATGAATACTATACACATGTATGATTTAGGAGAGGAGAATGTTATTTTTCAGCACGACAACGATCCCAAACATACTTCTAAGTATGTTACAGATTGGTTGTTAGCACAGAAGTTTCAACTAATTTGGCATCCGGCTCAATCTCCTGACTTGAATCCTATAGAACACCTTTGGAATGAAGTAGATCGTCGTATGAGAATGTCAAAGAAGAAACCCACTAACAAGAAGGATTTGTGGGAGAAATTGCAAGAAATTTGGTATAGCATTGAGATTGATACCGTGAGGAAATTGATCATGTCTATGCCTGAGAGAGCTGCAGATGTTTATCAAGCAAAAGGTGGCTATACACGATGGTAGTCATTATGATTGTACATTCAAGTTTTTAGGTAGTCCTCATGATTCTACATTCAAGTTTTTAGCTTGATTTTGTAGCTCATGGCTTTGTTTCCAATGTAAATAGATAACCACTTCACTTTTTGCATAAAGAATTGGACACCCACATCATGTGTTTTATTTTTGATTGATTTCTTGATTGACATTTTTTATTATGAATGTTATGTTACATGTTTTTTGTAACTATGTGATTGTATGTTTAAATTTTTACAACTTGAAATGAGTTACGTAAGAAAACTAGCTCATATTGGAAGTGGAAGCGTCCTGTCCGAACACTTCTGCTGACCACTGTATACAACACAAGTAGAGCTCTGCTGTTCTTCTCCATCTGTGCACCCCAGGATATCTATGCCTTAAAATGTTATTGTGCCGCGCGCCTGAGTTGATAAAAACGTCGGCGACAAAAACACCTACAGAGCCTCTACCGAGTGCACAAGAATTCACGACAAACCCTAAAATTGGAATGCTCAAAGAGTGCACCTTGAGATCCAAGTAGATGTGACATGGGCCTCGATCGTCTCTAGAAAAGTGATCCTCACTTGCAACTCGGAAGATAGACTAAAACCTAATCAAGAACGATTCAAGGATCATGTCATCTGCTTCCCCGGCTATTTAGTTCAGTTTCACTGGTCAATGTATCATGTATGATTCTGAACGTGCAGACGAAAGGTATGAATATATATTGACACTCACAAGACCTAGAGGACCTTGTCTAAATATGATTCGGTATTACAACATCGCAGAAGATCTCAAACAACAATATACTCAAAACGATACAAATCGGACTTGCAGACAGAAGATGTGAATATATTGACACTCTTAAGACCCAGAGGATCTTGCCTAATAATTCGGTATTACAACGTCATCGCAGAAGATCTCAAACAACAAAATACTCAACTATACAAATCGGTCATCCGTAACAAAAGGTTTACAACTCTTCGTGCTTGGCGCCGGCCATGTTCTTCACCTTCTCGCCGACGTCGCTGGCGACCTTGGACGCCGCCTTGATCTGGTCGTTGATGGCGTCGGAGGCCGCCTTGTACTGCTCGTTCAGCTTGCCCTTGGTGCTCTCGTACGTGGACTGCGACGTCTCCTGCGTCTTTGCCGTCGTGCTCTCGGCGCCGCCGTACGCCTTGTCCTTGATATTCTGCGCGCCCTCGTACGCGTCGTTGCCGGTGCCCTTCACGAACGCCGCGCCCTCGGCGGCCTTCGCCTTCCCGGTCTCCGCCACCCCTGCCACATGGAAAGTTTCATCAGTGCCTACTACTCCACACGCATGCACCCAAAGACTGATGATGATCAAGGGATAGTTTCTGGAGCTCGCTCCCCACCACGACGGGTCACCAGAGCGACCAGCTACCTACCTTTCCCAAATCTGCTAATGCTATCTGAGATGGTTTTGACGCTGTCACTCAATGCCTTCCAATACGCTGCAGCAAGAACCACACCCCGCTATTAATGATCACCGGCATCTTCAGCACCCCCAACCATCACATGTAAGCAGATCTCCCTCCACAAGGGATCCATGGCAGTTCAATTCTCATGTGATGCTGCCCTAATAACCGTTTGATTGTGATCGTGAAATGGACAAGAAAACAACGTGAAGGTTGCCTGTGTTTCGCATAACAAGATATCCGCGTTTGCCGCAGTTTACCTCACCCAGAGAAACTATCAACTTCTCATACCTGAAGCGGTGCCGGCGGCGGTGTCTCTCCCTTCCGCTGCCTTGGAGCCCGCGTGGTCCGCGGCGCTTGCGGCCGAGTCCTTGGCCTGGTTGGCCTTGCTGCCGGCTACATCGGCCGCCTCACCTGTCGCATCAGCGCTATCCCTGATCAACATCAACATCGTCAGCATCGTATCATACAATCAGGCTGAATTGATGCTACTGAGGTTGCTTACTTGGAGAGGATGTTGAGCTTGTCCTTGGCCGCCTCCGTCCACGAGCGCGTGGTGTCCGCAGCGGCTTCCGAGGCATCCCCGGCACACGAAACGATCAGAAGCGACGCCACAACCAAGAGCGCCAGACCGCGTGAACTCGCCATAACCGCTACCGCTACAGATTTCCAAGCAGAAGTTGTTGTGTGAGTGGATAATCAAAGGATAACCAGAAGAGATGAGTTCGTTTGCGGAGCGATGGAGGAATGAAGAGCTGTGGAGGTGAAGATGGTGATACCTTCCCCTGCCATGTCAGCAGGGCCCCACGTGGCGGGGTCTCGGGGCGGTTGACCACGTGGCGATGACGGGTGGTTGCCGCGTGGCGGTGTGGGCCGGCGATGCCAGCCTGGCACCGGCTTCCACGCGGCTTGGTCTGATTGGTTGTGCCCCTGGTCGCCCGTCACATGTCAGCACTTTGGTCTTGATGGTCTGACCTTGTTTTTTTTTTAATGTTTATACGGTTACATTTGAACATTTGAAGAATACAGTCAGCTCTCTTTATACAAGCATCTGATACAACAGTAAGGTTGGATGACCTACAACCACCACGAACCCCATAACGGAGAAGCTAAAGTGTACTAAAACCACCACAGACCCCCATTTCCGAAATTTTAGGAAGTCATTTATGATTGGGTGTCAGTTCATGATTGGTTCAAAGCTGCCAATTTTTAGTCAATGCAGAAGTGGTTATTAGTACTACTTAGTGTGGAAATAGAGAGTTGTGTATGTCGAGGAATGGGTCACGGCTTACTATCCACTTTGAAAATTTGTAGCAATTTCAATATGAAGAAATAAATGGTCACGACAATTGCAATATTCATGAAATCCTATTTTGAATTCCCAAAAAATGTCTTACCACGTATACAAACGCTATAAATAGGTCAACAAGCTTAAGTTGGTGGTTATAGGTCATCCAACCTTAGGCCGACGCACATGACGACCATATGGGGCTTCATCTCCCACATATGGTCCCTAAAAGTTTGGGTTTGGCTCCTCATGCCCACATGAGTTTCAGTAAAATCCGATGTGGTTCCAAAACAAACCATTTGGTTACCCTCTTCTATTTTACCCTTTAAACCACGTTATTACCACAATTTTCCCAATGTGTTCCCAATGAGTTCCCATGTAGTTCCCCCAAAGTTCCCAATATGTTCCCCAATGCGCTCACAGCGTTCCCAACGCGTTCTCCATGTTCCCAAAGAGTTCCCAATGCGTTTACACTTGGGAACCAATTTACATATTTAAAATTTATCCAAATTTACCTTTTGTTTTGTGGGGCCCACCACCAATTGTTGGGGCTCCCAAGTGGAGGCTCATCTGCATCATGTACGTCTGCCTAGTGATGTTGTTGTAACAAGTAGCTTGGGTCGGAAACAATCTGAGTCTCTTTAACCCATAAACGACGGAGCCTGTGACCGTGGCATCAATCTAAATTTTCAATCAACTGTATGCTCTAGTTTCTCGTCAAATATAAGTGGAATTTTTTTAAACTTTTTTCAAAGATGAGATCATATGTCTCAATTATGTTACGAAAATCACAGATTTTTTTGTAGAATTTTGAATTTATTGTGATTTTTTGAAGAAAAAGTAAAGAAAGTTCATACTAAATACAAATTATGCTAAAATATTCTGAAAATTTCACCAAAGGTGAATATTATAGTGCCAAAACTTGTGGTGTAAATGAAAGTTTTGTGTTCGGCTAAAATTAGAACCACGGTTATAGGTCCAAGTTCAAATTGCAATAACTTATTCAATTTTATGTATTTTTAAAATTTTCATTATGGTATGGAAACTAGACATCATTAGCTTCATTTCATTAGTTGGACTCAAATTCAAAAAATATCATTTTGATGGCTTGAATTCAGATCTAGAGCTAAAGCTAGAAGTTTCTCAATTCCACTGTATTGAGATCCGTGTCACAAGCATTTTCTTTCTTAGATAAAACATGATTTCCTCAATGAGGCTAGTTTCATCATCATCTAATGCTTGTAGGTCTTGTTTGTTGGGGATGAGATCGGAGTGGATATAGAGTTGTGAGTTTGGTTACTAGGAGGTTTTGTAAAAATTCACGGTGGTTGAAGGCGAGTTCTAGTCTGAAGTCGTAGGCAATGTATGTATGCATCTATCGAGGGTCGTATGTTGGTGGGAGTGGTTGGTTGTTTTCAATGCGCTGTTTGTGAAGTAGTATGGACATAAAGTGGTGTGCAACGATGGTGTTGATATTTTGGAAGGTGTGGCGGATCGTGGTGAGAGGGATTTACAACAACAACACTTGGTGTACACTCATTTACCTCCCCCTTTCCCCCTTTCCATCATAACAACTTCTCAATGTAGCAACCTCTAAGGTAGTCCTGACCATCACGTGCACTCTATATCTGGTCCTAATTCCACCCCATATCCGCCTCATTTGCACCCATTCACTTTTTATCAACTCCAAATTACGGCTTACTACTGGTCAAGACCCTAACTTTTGGTCGGTGCTAATGGGGGAATCTAGGCCAAACATGGCAACACAGTTTGAAAATTCATAACCAATTCAATATTCATTGGAAAAATATGAAATCACTTGAATTGAGATTTTTATTCTATTGGCTATCACTGAAAAATAAATGTATTCTTATTTGGGTTGTATGTTTAATCTGTCGGTCATTAGAGGTATACCATATACACAGTAGACAGAACCAACAAGGCTGTTGTAAAAGAAGCCGCCAGTAGGTCGACGCACCTGAGTTGCATTTGGGAGCATCAACTCCCACATCCGGGAGCGCCGGGCCCGGGTTGCCGAGCGCCGAGCCCGAGATATGAGCCCGTTTCCACTAACTTTTTGGGATAGTTTTACTCTTGATACTCCAAATAGAAGAAAAAAATAGAGCAGGGGGTGGAGGCAGGGTAAACCAAGGAAGGGTGGAGTAATTTTTTTAAAAAAGGGCCAGAGCCTGGTGCCACATCTCCTACATGTGCGTCCCGCGGTGAACAAGTTTGGCCCCATCGGATGGGACCCGCCAACGTCCATTTGACAACCGACGTCAAACAAGCTCTCCGTACGGACTCATGTGCGTCTACTTTAAACAAACGAACATGACGACCATATGGGGCTTCATATCCCAGATATGGTCCCTAAAAGTCCGAGTTGGGCTCCTCATGCCCACACTGATTTCACGATAAAATCCGATGTGGTTCCTAACCAAACCACTTAGTTAATACCCTCTTCAAATTTACCTTTTTAACCATATTATTACCACAACGTTCCCATTGCGTTCCCCATGAGTTCCTAGGTTGTTCCATAGAGTTCCCCACCGTGTTCCCAAGCGTTCCCCCGTTCCCAACGCGTTCCACATATTTCCAAAGAGTTCCCAGTGCGTTTACACATGGGAACCAATTTATACTTTTAAAATTTCATCCAAATTTACCTATTGGTTAATGGGACCCCGCACCAATCGTTGGCACCAACGGAGGCTCATCCGCACACATGTGCGTGAGCTTTTTGTATGTGTTAGGCAGAACCATACGGTTTGAGAGGCTCAGATTGGTTAGGTATACATAGTCCTCTTGCGCTTTTTCGTCGCACAGGCAGTGATACGACTTGTGCACATCTTAGGGGCGACCTGCCCCTACAAACCTGACATATTTCAGAGAAGAGTCAAGTGCATCATGAGCCTTGGATGTAGTTTGGATTGGCGTTGATTATACCTGGGTGTAAAATGAACGGCGACCTGCCTTCTCACATCTGAAATCGGATGCACTCATCACCCTATGAGCCAATCTTTTCGTCATAGGAAATGGAAGTGTATGTGATCCTCACTAGTGGATAACGTGCCTAACATATGTTCTTCAAATGTTGTAGAGGCATCTAATTACAAATTTGGACGATCAAAGTTTTGGAGTTGGTAACCAACCGAAACTCAAACCGACACCTATAAAATTGGGGTATATCCAACCCACTTTGATCCCATTACTATCCATTCATCGCAATTTCAAATATGAATCTCAGGCACATTTTGCAAATGGTATGCAATATAAGACAACCTCCTGGCTATCTGTACACCTCACGTAAACATCATAAGCTATTTCGAGACATTGATAACCAAAACCATGAAGAGAATTTTAACCATGATATTTCTTATACAACTCAGAATTTTTAAAAATGATCGTTTATTTTGGCATTTCATTTAATGTATAGTTGAAGCAGATTTGGCGATGAAAACCTTGCTAGGGAACATGATAAGGTTCAGATTGAATGAAATGACCTCCAAATGAACGATGTTAGTTGACGAATCTTCAACCCAAAGGTGTAACTTTGATACATTTTTGGTATTCTACAGAGTAAGATATGTGCTGTATATATGGTTAAGAGTTAAAATACCTATGGCATGTTCTCACATACATGATAATCTTTTGCACTTCTCATTTGGAGATTTTGGAGGAGAGTGGTGAGAAAGGGAGAGCGGAGATAGGGTCACCCTGAGGGCGCCTTGCAACTGGTTGAATATGGAAGTGCAGGAGCTTGCGCTCCTGGGAGCCGAAGATCTTGTCACTCTTGCTGCCAGCGGCGCGTCCGCGCCAGTGCTTGTCCGGCTGCATGTCCCACTTGCGGTCCGGCACCAGGCGCAACGCTCTGGTCAGGAGGTCGTTCTCCGAGACCACGTACACGTCCGCGCCCCGGCACTGAGATTTCAGAAACTGGCCGAAGCCGTGCCATAGTGTCAGGAGCCGCTCGTCCTCTCCTCTCAGGCTGCAAAAGAAAAAAAACAGCACACAAGAGAAAACATAGAAGAACATAATATAAGAATACTACAGAAGATGTTAGGAGTTAGGTGGCAAGAGCTGTAAGTATTTACGCGGCTTTTACCATTCAAGGGCCGTCGAAGCTATTGTGAATGTTGACAGTGCATGTCGAATGCTCATATGGACACAACGCAAGTTGGTTGATTCATGGCAACATGATTCAAGAGGACAAATTATTACCTGGAATATGTCAACGGTGCGGAACTTGGAGGATTGGTGACGACGAGAGAGGGGGTGAAAGCGGGGCGGTAATGGCGAGATGGTTCACAGCTCAGGTGCAGCAGATGCAGCACTCCCGCCGCGCTTGCAGCCCTCTTACACTTCACGATAGCTCCATTCCTCATGTCGTTCCCCACCAGTCGTGCGCCGCCCGACAGAGACGAAACTTGCGTTGCAACTGCCGATTCTCTGCACTCTGTCCATGCTCTCTCATCATAATCATGCCACGCCTGAACCACAGCCACATTTGGTCAGGTCCTTGTAGAGAGAAGAGGGAATCTTATACCTCACAAAGAGAAAAACCTGGTTCATTTCATGCAATCTGGTGGAGATTCTTGACTTCAGAAAAACCAGTCTCCCGTTACGCCCTTAGAACCACAACTGACATTGACAAAAAGATTGGCTCATAGGGTGATGAGTGCATCCGATTTCAGATGTGAGAAGGCAGGTCGCCTTTCATTTTACACCCAGGTTTAATCAACGCCAATCCAATCCAGAACCGAGGCTCATGATGCACTCGATTCTTCTCTGAAGTACTACAGAATTGTAGAGGCAGGTCGCCCCTAAGCAGTGCACAAGTCATATCACTGCCTGTGCAAGGTGAGAGAGCAAGAGGACTATGTATACCTAACCAATATGAGCCTCTCAAACCATATGGTACTTCTATCAGAAAGTTTTCAGTATGAGAGTAGGCAAACTCAATCACAAAGTCTGCAACAACACCAAGGAGGAGAGTAGAGTTTTGAAGCAAAAAACCAGTGATTCAGTTCTCTTGTGACACCCCTGTCTAGCATCAATTCAAAGCTAAACAGAGCAATGAGGGTGGAGGTTAGTAAATTTGCTAGGCTAATTACAAGCGGTAGAGCAAATTTCGTAATCAATAGCTATGTCATCTCGATGATTTATCCTAGTAAATTCTCTTGTATCATTGACATTACCAAATACAAGGAAATGACTTTCAGTACATGATGACACAGGTGTGTGGGGTTTGTGCTAATTAGGAGTGTCACAGGAGAATTATGCACTGATTATGCAGTAATTAGGATTGAGAAACTCTACCTGGAAAGGCCACCGCGGCCGCATCAATCCAGGAGCAACATTACATGCCATAAGGGCAGCCTGGATGAGAATACTCCCAGTGCCGCAAAACGGATCCAGAAGCACTCGCTCCTCCACTAGATCGTTCCTGTTGGCGTCGCCAAAACCAGGCACCATGTGATTCCACCCTGCAATGGTCAAAACAGCCGCTGCAAATCCTTCCTTGGACTTCACCACCCTGTCGCCATAGCCACGGACCTCGAGGCTAACCCCGCTCATGTCCCGGTACACAACGGCCTCCTCCCGGCCCACATGAAGATGCAGTTCTCCTCTTAACCCTGGCCCGCAAGCGTCCCGGATTACGTCGCGGATGGTGGTGGAGACAGAGCTTTGGTCCTTGATGCTGCTGTGTGAGAATCTGGTTTGCACTCGGAACGTAGAGTCGTCATGACCTGTATGAGAAGAAGAAAAACATTTCATGCGGTGATAATCATATAGAAAATAAGCAGATGTGAACTGACTTACCATCGTCATCGACAAGGAGCGATTGCCAATCCACAGCGTCTCTCACGAACTCGCAGACGTCGCCGCCCTTGGGCAGGGAGCCACGCGCGAGCTCGCACAGCACACGATCTCCAGTGCGCAGCCACAGGTTGGCGTTGTAGCCAGTGGCCTGCGTCCCCACGAAGGACACCCCACCTGAAGCGAGTTCCACCTGCGAGGCGGCGATGAGGGGCGAGGAAAGCTCGGCTGCCAGGATCTCCTCCAACCCTCTCTCACACGTCGCGTGGAACCTCTGGAACTGAGGATAATCCTCATCTTGTCGAGACCCACTCGCCTGGGTTTTTGCTACTCTACATTGTATGAAATTGGTGGTCGGAATGACCCTACAAGCGGTGGGAGTTTTTCTGTGACGGATTGGGAGGAGCGCGGCGTCCGTCCTGCCCGAGCAACTTGCTAGAGCAATGGGCTCTCGACACAAAGCCATAGGTCTCAAACTGGGAGGCTTGAAACATGAACTCACCCGGATTGCAACAAAAGCAAGAAGAATTTCGACGGAAAGCAAACCTCGTTCGTAAGATGCATTTGCCCTGTGCTTAAACCCTAACCCTAGAACATTGTATCAGAAATCGAGAATTCTATCATCAAAGTATACACTCCTCAACCCTAAGATTATTCTCATTCAAAAATCCAGTACCAGATGGTGTTTCATTAAATGCTTCGCAATAAATGCACATCAGACAAACTCTGTGTGCAAACAATTCCAACAAAGTTTACCAACACAGCAAATCCTTATCACACTCTCAGGAAAACAGAATTTGCAAGGAATCGAGACATGGATCCCGAAACCTCTTGCAACCGCGTCGACCTCCTTCACACATGGAAGTATATTCTATTTGAATCCCAGGAAATTCGCCGCAGAACATGTACTTTACTCAACTCGAAGCTCCATCTATTTTGGCCAACTCTTATTACCAGCAAGGCTACGAGAGTAGCTAATCTCGTCATGTTGCAATTCTTACAAGGCGAGTTGATACGACGTTAAGTTATTAACAACATTCATCCCACAAGGGCAGTTTCTGCAGAAGAAACCCAGCTTTTGTTTTCTCCGAGTGTTGAGGTGGAATTTCTTATGGTTTTTGGTGAGATTTTGGTAGGGTTGGCGATGGCGAGAGGGACGTTGGTTGTTTTTTTGTTGGTGGGTATGTTTCTGGTTGCATCATGCGATGGTGGGGTGTGTGGGAGCAGAGGAGTGGGAGATTGCGATGTGGCAGCAGGAGGAGGAGCTTCATGTGTGTGGTGTGATCTTCCGCAACGGTGCGTTTCGGAGGAGGAGTCTGATTTGTCGTCCTGCTTCAGAATGACGCGGCAGAGCCGGGGGCTGCTCGAGGACACCAACCGCGAGTGCAGCGCGATTGCGACCAAGGATCTGTGCTCGCGAGTGGACTACTGCAAGTGGTGCCGCAGCGAGGTCCTTGACGACACTTGCTTCGGCGCCGCCGAGTCCGCGAGGTTACCTCGCACCATTTTCCTCTGCTCCGACGTTTCCTAGATCGGAATTTCTGTAGATAGAGAATCATATTGATATTTACAGTAGGATTCCTCGCAAGTGACATAGAATCAACCTCTTTTTTTTTGTGGGCTCACCTGTGAAACAAAGTTGCCTTCACGTGTATGGATTTCCCTTGATCATACCTGTTTGTGTTTCACTCGTCATCAGAATTTCTGTACAAATACCTTTCTCTTCTCACGAGTTTCTAATGAGGTTTTACAAAACTGAATCATCAAATTGTATTCACAGTTGCAGAGAACAGGATTCCTCGCGCTGAGTGGCCATAGAATCAACTATTTCCTTAAACACAGAAGTGCCTTCATGTGTATGGATTAGACAGGATTTTCTCTTTTGATATGTACAGATATCTTTCTCTGCCTACGAAACGTCTTGAGAGAACAGCTCTACTCGGTTTCTACAAAACTGAAGTTGATGATCGTCTCGGTCGAGGTAGTAGTCTGTTTCGTTCGTCATCTGAGGGTCTGAGGCAGTTCAAGACATTTGTAGAGAAGACGGTGCGGCCAGTCCGCTTGTCAGTCAGGATCTGGTCCTCGTATTGCCGGTCCCAGACCACATCTCCATCGGCCACAGCGTACAGATTCTCGCTGAAAATCGGTTGCATCGATGAGCGCTCCGTTCCTGACACTGTGACAGTGAACGACGCATCTTTTGCCTTCAACGTCTACACACCCACACCACGAAAGAGTTTAGTGAAGGTTGCAAACACCACATCGTGCTAGTATTCTCTCCCTCTTTTTCTTACCTCAAAATCCATGCCATACAGTGGACTAGACTCGTCAACGATGTGGCGGATGATGAGGCCGAATTTGAGGAACGAAACCTCCGGCCGCACCAGCTTCAGAGGGATGAGGGTGATGAACGGCGACTGTTGCCCCGCCGAGGTCAAAATGCAGCGGTAGAGCACCTCAAACTTGCACTCTATCAGGACATTCTTCTCCGGATCTGCCAGGTTTACTCGAATGATGAAAGACCTGTAGAATGATTTCACAATTATCTCAGGAATCTGCAGAAAAAGCTCTCAACACCACATGAGAGCAAGTCACAATTCACCTACTTGTGCGGCTTCTCCCCGAGCTTCTCCGCATGCTCGGTGAACTTATCGTTGGTGATGAGCGCCGTCTTCGCCCAACGAATCGGTTCAGCTGGTTGAGATAGCCGGTAAAACACTGCACAATCCAGGTACCGACTGATTGCTCATCCTGTGAACAAGGCCTGAAACCCTAAAACCCTAATTCAGGCACCAAAACAGGTAACCTAACCAATGGATTGCTTATCCTAACCCTTGCATACCTGCGCCACTGAGGAAGACGAAGATGAGTTGGGCCATCAAGGTGTTCACATTGGCCAGGAGGAGGTTATACGGCGACCGAGCCTCGACGCCGCTGCCGCCGAAGGTGGTGCACAGCGAGAGGCTGAAGATGAACACCTTGAAGTGGGTCTCGTCGACTATCGCACTCCCCCACTCTTGATCCTCCGGGATGGACAGCCCGTCCACGTCCCATAAGTAGAAGGCCGTGAACACCACGCTCAGCAGCAGCGGCGTGGAGAACATGATGAGGAAGAAGACGGGCAGCGGCAGGCGCAGCGTGTAGATGTAGGCGTTGTAGAGCCGCAGCAGCAAACTCTGCTCATGCTTCACCTGCAAAAGAATGGCGAAAACTCTTCAACGTCTGAGAATCTAGATTCACAGAGGTTGCAGCAGATCATCACCTGAACTGATCGTAGAGCAGCTTTGCCTCGCAACCGAAACTCCGGCACTTCACCGCTGTCTATGAGCTTCTCGTCCATACTGGATCAATGTTCACTCACCGACCACGCTCTCATGTCATCTCAGCCATGTTTTTTGTGTGGGAAATTGATGCTTCCATGACCGATGCACGCATGATTCTAGATTTCTGTGATCTAGCTACTACTTTGTGACATGAAATGAGAAGATGATGTGTTATCCCGGAGTGGACCCTTGATTGAATGACACCGCACCACCTTCTAGATCTGGCACGTAGGGCGTGTGACTCCCTGGTGTGAACGGTTCACTTTCTTTTCCAGACGCAATCAACTTGGTTTAGAATTGTCCAGGGGAAAAAAAAGGTGACATCCAATGTGTTGAATTCCACTGCAATCGCAGAGATGAGACTTCAATTGAATTTGCTGGAATGGAAGGAGACATCTACGAGGACAAAAACGTGACATGGCGACAAGAGCAGAGGCTGTGCTACGTCTACTCACTCAGGCTTTTTGACCAGCCGAATTGCATACAACTGCACAAAACTAAGAATGAACTGTACAACACAACCTACTTGTTTGTTTGTTTGGTCAACTTGAGCAGCAGCCGGTTTTCTTGGTGGCAATGACGTCGTCCTTGTCGGTGAGGTTGATTTTGGTTCCGGACAGAAGAGCGGAGGTGGTTCCCTGGCTCTCTGAATCCGCGATGAGAGCCTTCTTGCTCACGATCTTGTAGATCTCCGACAACACCGTGTAGAACGCGGTCTCCACGTTGATGGACTCCATGGCGGAGGTCTCCAGGAACGACAGCCCCTCCTTCTCCGCGAACTCCTTGGCCGTCTCCGTCTCCACTTGCCGCAAGTTGCCCAGGTCCGACTTGTTGCCGATCAGCATGATCACGATGTTGGCGTCCGCATGCGCCCGCAGCTCGTCCAGCCACCTCTGTGCGTGGTCGAACGACTGCTGCTTCGTGATGTCGTAGACTAACATCGCCCCCACTGCTCCTCTGTAGTAGGCGCTTGTCACTGCCCTGTATCTGAAAACACACAGATAGAAAAAGGTTCAGAATCCTCTTGTGAAGTAGCAAATAATCCTACAAACCAGGACATGTAAAATCACCTGGAGTTTGAGTAAGATACCTCCTCTTTTTTCATTGTTTAAATTCACCTCTAAATAGTTCTCAATTGATCTAAGGAGAGAGAGGCAACTGGTTGATCTCAGGCAAACTCTAAATGGCTTAACCCTTAAACGTCAGAAGGTGCCACAGTTTTCTACATGTATCGTATTTCAACACGATAAGGTTCAGATTGATTGAAATGACCTCCTAATGAAAGGTGTTAGTTGAAGAATCTTCAATCCAAAGGTGTAAGGTGTTTGCTAAACTTTAATACATTTTTTATATTCTACAGAGCAAAATGCGTGCCTGTCGACTGACGTTTAAGGGTTGAACTACTTTGACTTGAGTTTAGAGACCACCAAGCTCTTCTAATGATGAGAATTATTTAGAGTAGTGAAAAGAGGGTGGAAATTTAGGTGAGACTTTAAGGAAGAACTCTGATGCTCCATGGAAAGTGGAGCATCCTCGGATTGATTCCCGTTGCTTGTAGAAAAGGGACAACTCTCACATAGTAAAGAAAAAAATCGTGAGAGACAACATATACCTTTCTTGCCCTGCCGTGTCCCAGATCTGAGCCTTGATGGTCTTGTGATCGACAACAATGGTGCGCGTCTGGAACTCCACTCCAATTGTGGCCTTGGACTCGAGGCTGAACTCATTGCGGGAGAATCTGGCCAGCAGCTGCGACTTGCCCACCGCCGAGTCTCCGATCAGCACCACCTTGAACACGTAGTCGATCTTGCTCTCGTACTCATTGAACCCATTCGCCATCTCGTCTATTCAACCCTAAGAAACGCAACAACAATACTTCTTCCCTCGGCCAACTGGTAGTAGATCACATTCCTTGGCAACCCTGAAAAGCCAATCTCAAAATTAGGTTATAAATCTAGAAAAAAAAACCCATCCAACCATCTGGGTTCCCTCAAAAAAACCACCCGGAAGAATCGAAAGACTGTTCCAAACCTCAAAACCCTCAAAATCCAACCAAAACCCTTACAAACCCTAACCAGGAAAAGCAAAAACTCACACTACTTCATTGTCACTTCATTGCCAACAAGTTACGGTAACATCTCACACACACATCTTCACGCACTGATCTCTAACCCCTGACAAATAAACTCTAGATCGGCCACAGATCAGCCTTCCACGACACCACATGAGCTGAAAACTGACTAAGCCATACCTTGTCGTGATAACCTTCACATCGGCTCCGAGAGGACGATGGATCTATGAAGAGCTTGCGCATAGAAGGTTAGCCTCGTCTCTCTCCTCTTCTCCTTCAGATCCATTCTGAGCAAAGAGACGCATTCGCAGAACCGACACTTTGGTAGATGTTAGAGTGGGAGATGTTTCTCTCTGGTAGATGGAGTTGGTTGGTGGATACGGTGACGGCTTTGGAGACTGTTTCTGTTTGTGCATTGAAAGAGGAGTTGGGGGAGTTAAGTCATGAATTTGGAATTTGAATTGACCACATGTTGAAGAGCGTGTCCAGGTTCTGAGGTGCTTGATTAGTTTATCAAATGAAAGCGAGGTCATGTTGTACCATGATTCTTAGCTGACTTGTTGTTTTCTTTGAGGTGTTTATAGATATTTAGAGCTACTTAGATGAGAAAACTCGTGGTATCTATGCCTGACTTTATAAATAACTTCGGTATGGAAAGCTGAGGTACCATTTGTAGCTGTTAAATGTTGACTTTTGTGCCTTTCGGTGTCCTTTCATGTGTTGCTTGATGTTATTGTAGTAGTCATCAGGTGGGTGACGACACATTGAAGACACGTTCGTCTTTGGAACGTTCTGCAAGGCATGAATCTCAAACGTTCAAGGCAAGAAACTGAGAGTACTGCTGAGAGTACTGCTTTAGCTTACAAAGAAAATCACCACAACAGAAGTAGAATCTAGATCACGCAAAACAGACTAAGAGACCTAATTACCAGTTTCTAGAAGCAGATTATGTCCTAGAAGTGACAGAGCTCTTTTCCCATGCATTCAAAAGACACTACTTCATTCATTAAACAAAAAACAGAGCAAGTAGTAGCCTTCTAGAAAGCTGAATTTTTTGCAGAGTATCATGAATTTGGTGAAGTACAAGAGACTAACTACGACAAAAGTCCAACGCATCTGTTCTCCATGAAAATAATCGGTTGCAAGCCTTCCCCAATGTTTCTACTCAGACCTTCAGAACAACATTCAGTAGACAAGTGCAGACCCTAAAAGTGGGATCCATGAAGCTGAAATTGTTACATGATACTGTTCAAATACAAAAGACCATGAGACCATCAAAGGTCTTGCAGTATACAAAAATAAACCTGATATCAACACATAAATCTATAGACACATCTGCAGACTAACTACAACAGATGCATAAGAATGAGTTCCAACGCATCTCCTCTCAATGAAAATAATCGGTTGCAAGCTTTCCCAATGTTCCTAATTACTCCTCTCCCGATCTAGAACATGTAGTAGACAGGAGGTATGTACCTGGAGAACTGCACACCAAACCCTAAAAAGAATCCATAAAAGCCGCCTCGACAGAGGACCGCGCTTCACAGACAGGCGGGTCGTCGAAGTTGCTGCGAGGAAAGGTGGCGCTCAGGATGCCGATCTCGAAGAACAGGCTGCTAAGGTCGTCGCCAAGAGCGATCCCGGTGATGCTCCACCAGACGTAGAGCGCCTTCACGGTGATGCCCTTGAGGCTCTGGAGCCTCCCATACGACAACATCCCGGTGATCTCCTTCTCGTACACCAGCGGGTACTTGTCATCGATAAGCACCTGACACTTGCTTGACAGAGAGAGAGTGAAGCGCCCGTTCGCCTGGAGCGTATAGCCCGTGACGGTGTGCGGGATCAGACCCTCCGGAAACCCGTACGTCTCCAGCTTCTCGTACACATCGGCAGCGTCGGAATGCGCTTCGGAGAAACTCAGCAGAAGCAAGAGAAGAATGACTGTTGCCCTCGTCTCCATCGCCATCACCTCTGATTCAGCTGCAGCAAATGTTCCTGGTGAGGCAATTCACAACATCACCCAAAAGTTCGTAAACATCAGAAAAGCCAATCTAAGCAACCTGCATCACCAACAGAGCTTCAAAACTACGAAACCGACATCAGTCCAAACTTGGTCCCCGAACCCTCTGAGCGACCATATCTAGATTCAAGAAACCGCACCCCGAGCTAGCTCGAAACGCCGAAACTGGAATATTTAACCCAATTATCAAGCAAACCACAACCGAATCCACAAATTACAACTCGAATCTCTGAAATGCCAGCAGGAACATGCTAGCTAGCGGCAACAACGTCCAGTAGACGTCACTTAACAACCGTGACTGCAACCAACGCAAGTTCGAAACAGTATTCCAATGCACCACAACTAGTATATATTAGAGTAATTAGAATCTAGATCTTAGCAACAGTTTAACCGACTTGCATGAATGAAGATGAGGTACCAGGAGAGGGAGGTGGAGGTGGATGATGAGCTCATGAGTCCGCCATCGCCATGGATTGAAGTGCAACAACGAGAGAGAGCGAATCTCAACGGCAACCGGCAGCTGTTGCTGCGGCTGGCATGTGTCTGGGACTGAGAAGGCATCGTTTCTCGGTGACGCTCCGGGTACTGGGCGGGCGGCATCTAGGTACCACGGGCGGTATCTGCTGAGGGGGTGGCATCATGGTATCGCGGGGGAGTATATGCCGGGGGATGCTTTGGGCGGGTTCCCGGGTATTTCACCGGCGGCGTTTCGTGGCGGCGCTCCGGGTATCCAAGTGGCGGATGCTTGCGGGTGGGAACCCGGGTATCGGTGTTGGGGGAGACGTGGCATTCGGGTATTTTGAGTGTCTGTTTTTAGTGGGACTTCGGGTATTTTAGTGGGACTTCGGATATTTTAGTGGGACTTCGGATATTTTAGTGGGACTTCGGGTATCTGTGTGGTCGGTGCCTCGAGGTGGAATTTGGAGTATCTGTTTGGCAGGTACTGGATACCGTACTTTCGAACACTACGAATTGAACTAATTGTTTTCCTAGATCGTAGTGGTTCGGACACTATGGATGTAAATGGATATCACCTAGGTATTACATGGGTATCATCTAGGCATTATGCAGGCATCACCTTGGTATTACATGGGTATCACTTAGATAAATCTCTTGAAATTTCCAACTTTTTGGAACATTCTCCATTTTGAATTAATTGTGTACGAAAATTAAATTCTCCATTTGGAAAATTTTCCACCTTTCTTATTTTCTTCATCAAAATAATCTTTGTGTTCAGTTTTTGAATTAAGATTTTATACAAAATTGAGATCACAATTTTTTTAAATAATTCTATATGTAAACATTTTTTAATTTTATTTTGTGATTTTGGATTCCGTCTTGTTGCTAGATTGTTTTGGATATGCTAAACACCTTCAATATACTTTAAAGCTTGTACCTTACGTCACATAGATTATGATTGTAAAGATTGACAAATGTGCATAGTGTTTATTTTTATTTAATAAAAGAATCGAATGGAGATACACTTTATTCACCCGAGGCCCCTTTAGAGACTGGAGTTTTTCTTTTTCTTAAATCAAAGAAACTGAGATGCAGACCGTGTAAAATTAGGGTGTAAAAAGACAATCAAACTTACCTTAATTGCTCTAATCTTCCAATTTGTGTAGTAAAAAAATAATCATAAATTTTTTGATGTGTTCTTCAAGAGACAAGATGCTTCGGTTAAAAGTGGTACGATCAGTATTTGTAATTGTATTGCACTGGTCCTATGAACGGTAATTTTGAAGTTCTTGTCTCAAAAACATAGTTATAGCCAAGTGTTAAAGTAGGATGCAAAATGCATAATTTTTCTTCAAGTTGCCTGCGTAAATTGGGCACAAATAGTTTTGGCCTCTAGCCATAGCCCTCAGATTAAATGGTTGAAAACATTCAAGCAAAATTGTGAATTTACTAGATCCTAGAATATGCTACAATCTACTCCATTAGGATAGCCATTTAATAGGATAGACATTCTCAATGTCAAAAGTTCTATCTCTTGTCTGAACAATAATGGATAAAAAAGTCCAGATAAAATGGGAACATATTATATTGGAATGATGATAAACCACAGTTGATATGCTCAGTTGCTTCCTGAAATTCTCACTTTAAGTTTTATTCTTACTTGAGTTGAAGTTTCATCCCGTTGAAGTTAATTCTTCCAACCACCTTCACTAAAATCCATCACAATACCAAATGACAAATAGCGTCACAAATCCTAATTATTTGCTCAATGCTAATTGCAAATTGTGTGTTGATAGAAGTATGTGGAAATTTTTGAAATGTAAGGCAAGTCACGATAAGAGTGTAAGAATCTTTTCCGAGTTAGTGACATTTGAATCCCATAAAGCAAGTCACTATTAAGGTGACTCATCTTGAGTTTTGGACTTTCAAGAAAACTCTTGTATCACAGGTACTAAATGTTTAACACTAATACGGTATCTAAAGTGACATACATAATCAATGTTGATGAAGAATATCACTCGCATTAATCCTACATGTTATATGACTCTAATTACCATATTAAGTGTAATAAACACCCTCCCACACCAGTAAAACCACACGTGTCTAAGTGTAGGATATTGTTCCATGTTGGACCTATGTAGTAGTGATCTCTCATGAATACATTTGTCTGCAATTTCTTAGTTCCTAATCCAATTACCATGTACTTGATCATGGATCAAAGCATCTCCAAAGTGGTGGTAAGTGAGATGATATGGATACAAGAAGAGAATATTGTACTAACAATATAAAAAGTTACATGGATTTTTGTAAGAAAACTCATAAGAAAATCACAACAAATTGCTATTAAAAAAATTTAACCCCTAAGAGACCAAGTATTATTTTAATGAAATTGCCGAAACTAGAGAAAATATGTATTTAAAGATTTTGTCACATTAGAAGACATGAAAGGGGGGTGGGGCTTGGAAAAGCCTCCATTTGAGGTAGTGCATGCATGGAGGCTTTGGTTTAAAACCACAGGGTCTCGGGTCCAAGCCCCACAATCATCAAAATTAATGTGCTAATCACAGTAATATGTGATTCCTTGTTGAAAACTACTTTATTTTTATTTTGGATGCCGATTGGTCTTTTCTCACTTTGATAAATTGTTCAGCATGGAGGTGCCAAACCAAAGGTTCACTTACGGGTACTAGCGAGTGATATTTTTCCCTTCACATTGTGAATTTTTTTCCTTGTCTTTAGTGAAAGATACCATATTAACCCAAGTCAAACATTCTCACACATTGTCGGGCAAGGTACCAAAAAAGTGTCGGGCACTAAAATAGAGGCACCCAATTCTGATCACTAAAGCCAGTTGGGGACTCAAATGACATTGTATGTCAAAAACATTTATGTAGAAAGATGCAGAATTAGGAATGAAACTCAATAGATATTTTTTCAAATTTATTCTCAAAGATTTGGAATTGATGTAGAATTCAAAAGCCCAAAAACCACAGGAGCCCATAATCAAACTGTAGAGTAGGTGAGATTTATTTCCCTCCTTCACCCAATGCCAACAAGTGAGAGTGAGTAAAACGAGAGAAGACATGCCATGGATAACCAACTCATGGAGGGTACCCAATGTTGATCACCTTGTTCGACTTTCGAGGCAATGCCACCAATGAGAGCTCAATTGAGGTGGAGCAACCCAAAATTGCACACACCATGACCCAATGTCGATAATGACTGGTGTTTTCAGATTTTGAGTTATCGGTTTTGGGTCGCTTCATGCATTTGCCATTTTCATACACCATGCCATGCATACTCTACTGATTGGAATTGGGTGCCTCTACCTTACCACAAGTGAAGTCAAAGTCCGTTGATCCACTAAACGTAGGAAAGAAAACGAACCATTTGTTTGACTTTAATCACTATAATCTTCCAATCCGTGCGGTCAAAGTTTCTGAAATTTTGTGAGTATGTTGCTAAATAAGCCGCATTTGAGATCCCACAGTCAAAACTAGTAATCAAAGTTTTTGTTTCCTTCTTTATTCATTGCACTAGAACCCAACTATTTTGAAGTGTTTTTGGTGTGAAACTGTCAAGGTTCTCACTCAAAGTTCCAACTGTTGATATTTCGTTTCGAAGTTACAAGTCTGCCAATCATCCCTTTATCACTGTTGCATGGAGTGTCCCAAAGCCGACCCCCAAACCAGGAGCAAGTGCAACAATCCATGTGCCAACAAACAGGCACTGCTCCTCAATTTGTGATCACTTGATAAGACCAGCTATTCTTTACCTTATCAAGTGACCCCACCTATCGTTCTCACCCAGGCTGCCAATCCCATTTCTTTACCGTACCGAGACCACGATCATTATAGCCAATAACGCACCTGCTGCACCCTCAAGATTACGGCAAAGTAAAAAATATAAAAATATAAAAAAATATAAAAAATAGAAGAAGAAGTAGATTACGATAAAGTTTCAAACCAAATATTCCGGACGTTACACCCCAGAATCTCAGGGCGGAGTCTCACTATAAAGCATCTCCATCGCACAACCCTCTCCCCTCTCATTCTCGCCGCTTCCGTTTCCTTCAGCTCAGTAGTATTATCACTCTGGTTCAGGAAGTGTTACAGAGTATTGTCGATCAGCCGGTGGCATTCTAGACAGCTACAGAGTCGAATTCTTGTTTAGGCGGAAGGTTTAGTAAGTTTGCAGTATTGCTGTTTCAGGGAGTATTGTCGATCAGTCGGTGGCATTCTAGATAGCTACAGAGTCGAATTCTTGTTCAGGTGGAAGGTTTAGTCAGTTTGCAGTATTTCTGTTTCAGGGAGTATTATCGATCAGTCGGTGGCGTTCTAGATAGCTACAGAGTCGAATTCTGGTTCAGGTGGAAGGTTTGCTAAGTTTGCAGTGTTGCTGTTTTAGGGAGTATTATCGATCAGTCGGTGGCATTCTAGATAGCTACAGAGTCGAATTCTTGTTTAGGCGGAAGGTGTACTAAGTTTGCAGTATTGCTGTTTCACAGGGAGTATTATCGATCAGTCGGTGGCGTTCTAGATAGCTACTGAGTCGAATTCTGGTTCAGGTGGAAGGTTTACTAAGTTTGCCGTCCGGTTTTGCAAGCATGTGTGGGATTTTGGCAATCCTCGGTGCTCCCTCGGAGGCATCTCCTGCCAGGCGTGATCGGACCCTGGAGCTCTCTCGCAGGTGAGATTATGGAAGAGTCTTTCTATATCACATGATGATTTTTTGGTAGTTTTTAGTTTGTTTTTTTTGTTTTTGATTACTGGAGAGTTGATGGTGGTTTTGCAGGTTGCGGCACCGAGGTCCGGACTGGAGTGGGTTGTTTGTGGGGGAAGAGAACTGGTGCTACCTGGCTCATGAGCGCTTGGCCATCATTGATCCTGCCTCGGGTGATCAACCGCTCTACAATGGAGCCAAAGACATTGTTGTCGCTGTAAGTGGATCATCATCTTCTGTTTTACGTAGTGGAATCACCGACACTGACCTGCTTCCTTATGGGCAGGCCAACGGAGAGATTTACAACCACGAGCTCTTGAAGAAGACCATGAAGCCTCACCAATACCACACGCAGTCCGACTGCGAAGTCATTGCTCATCTCGTAAGCAAAAAACCTCTAAGTTTTCTGGTGGCAGCTCTCGACTTTAGATACCACATCTCCTTGTCCTACTCAATAAGCATACGTTTTGGCTGATTGGTATAGTATGATCTTACTTAGAGAGGCTTTGAAGTTCTAGATTATGACTTGATTTGCAGTATGAGGATGTTGGCGAGGAAGTGGTGGGAATGCTGGACGGCATGTTCTCGTTTGTGCTGGTGGACAACCGGGACAACTCCTTCATCGCCGCGCGTGACCCCATCGGCATCACGCCGCTCTACCTCGGCTGGGGATCGGATGGTAATATCATAATCCCTCACGTATCTCTAAATCCAATCAACAGAAGTTTCAACGCTGTGTTTATTTTATGCAGGAAGTGTCTGGTTTGCCTCGGAGATGAAGGCCTTGAAGGACGACTGCGAGCGGTTCGAGGTCTTCCCACCTGGTCACATCTACTCCAGCAAAAATGGTTAGTGATGGTACAACTCATTTCAGGCTTTAGATCAGTGCCAGGACGAAGCGTAACATGCTTGGATTGTGTGTGAGAACAACAGGAGGGCTGCGGCGGTACTACAACCCACCTTGGTTCTCCGAAACTTTCGTCCCGAGCACGCCTTACGACGCGCTGGCTCTCCGTTCTGCCTTCGAGAAGGTTAGATGCTCATAATCTCAACGCAACCTCAGTGTCAAGAGGTCACTAGATTAGAGGAGAAGGATCAGAAGTGATGATCTAGAGAGCATTAGCTTCTCATCTAGTTTACATTGAGACTACGTTAGATAATTCAAAGTTATAAGAGATAATACCTCCCTCTCGGCCTGCGGCGACTGCTGTGCACGTGTTTGATATACTTGCGCTGATCTTGCAGGCGGTGGTGAAGCGACTGATGACAGACGTGCCCTTCGGTGTGCTGCTGTCCGGAGGCCTGGACTCGTCCTTGGTGGCAGCAGTTGCGTCTCGGCACCTTGCCAACACCAAAGCTGCCAATATCTGGGGCAAGCAGCTCCACTCCTTCTGCGTTGGCCTTCAGGTAAGTGAGCTGAATGCAAGCCTATGAACTTCTCTACAACCTATCATTGGTTTTGCCCCCTTTAACATGCACTATATAAGCCTCATTGTCTACATGTCGCCGTGTGAGATCTCAAATTATGACGTTGTTTGTAGGGCTCTCCGGATCTGAAAGCTGCGAGAGAAGTGGCCAACTACATCGGCACTCTCCATCACGAATTCCACTTCACTGTCCAAGTAAGCAGTGTGTTCTCCATAGTCATAGAATTCACTGCAACATCATGGCCGCAGTTTTTTGTAACTTCGGCAGTGTTTTCTGCAGAATTTTCCAAGCGCATTTCAAGCATTTTAGACGTTGGTCTTTCTATCCTGGATAGGCACTGTTGTGAAATGCAGTAGGGTGTATTAGATTTATGACATTAGGAACGGAAAAGATAGAATCTGTATTGTTTCTGAAGTAAATGACATTGACATACATATATTTTGCGTCATGGTTGATGCAGGAAGGACTGGACGCGCTCTCCGAGGTGATCTACCACGTGGAGACGTACGACGTGACGACCATTCGCGCCAGCACGCCCATGTTCCTGATGACGCGCAAGATCAAGGCGCTGGGCGTGAAGATGGTGCTCTCGGGCGAAGGCTCCGACGAGCTCTTCGGCGGCTACCTCTACTTCCACAAGGCGCCCAACAAGGCGGAGTTCCACCACGAGCTCGTGCGCAAGGTGAAGGCGCTGCACCTGTACGACTGTCAGAGGGCCAACAAGTCGACGTCGGCGTGGGGCCTGGAGGCCCGCGTGCCGTTCCTGGACAAGGAGTTCATGGACGTCGCCATGGGCATCGACCCCGCGGAGAAGATGATCCGCAAGGACGAGGGCCGCATCGAGAAGTGGGTGATGCGAAGAGCATTCGACGACGAGGAAAATCCATACCTCCCCAAGGTGACACAAACCTTTCCTAAACTGAAGCCCTTCTCATCTACTCTGAAAACGCTCAACTGTATCAATGCAACAGGACATGCTCTATCTTTGACATGAGTCCAAACAAATGCTTCTTGTCCTCTACTCATGACATAAATATGACATGCCCTGTTGCATCGACACAACCGAGAATACAAAAAGCGGTACGAGTACTTACACTGTAGTAGCCATGAAAAATCACGTCCTGAAGTCTGAGCTGCCGAACTTCATATTCACGTTGAAACATGGCTATGAAACTTGAATGAGTAAATACTTACACTGTAGTAGCCATGAACATCAAGTTCTGACGTATGTCCCTGAGTTGCCGAACTTGATATTCACGATGAAGCACGGTTATCTGCATGTGCAGCACATATTGTACAGGCAAAAAGAGCAGTTCAGCGACGGTGTGGGCTACAGCTGGATTGATGGCCTCAAGGAAAACGCAGAGAGTCACGTAAGAATGATCCATCCCTGAATTCTCTCTGTTGCCGTGATGTGCTTCGACTACTCAATCTGGTTGCGGTGATATTCCAGGTCTCGGATCAGATGCTGAAGCATGCCAAGCACGTGTACCCATTCAACACGCCTCTCACCAAAGAGGCCTACTTGTACCGCATGATCTTCGAGAAACACTTCCCTCAAGTGAGTCTACTTCGACCGTGGTCTTGTTCGCACTTTGGTGTCTAGATCTTTGCCTGATGCGTGTGATCTCATGACTGCAGCAATCTGCACGGATGACGGTTCCCGGCGGACCAAGCGTGGCGTGCAGCACGGCCGCGGCGGTGGAGTGGGACAAGGCGTGGGCTGGGAACCTGGACCCGTCGGGACGAGCAGCTCTGGGATGCCATGACGACGCTTACGCTGCAACAAAACATGCAGATGACCACGCCGCATTTCTACAGACATCGAAGCCTATCGACGTACAACAATCTCAAGCAGTGCACTAGAGATGACATATCATTCCTCAATTATATATTTCAAGTCCTTACCATGTCCTTTCACAATAACTTGCAGCTAGCAAAAGGAAGGATGCTCTTTTCGAAGTATGATGGGAACTGATTTTGCACATGAGAGTAGAATAGTTTTGAGTGTTTATTTTTAAGACTACTCTTGAAGGCATAAACCTTGTGAAAATCACGTGTTCGGCACCTTTTCAGTGCACATAATTGCTCAATTACATATCCAATCCTACTATGTCCCTTCACAATAACTTGCAGCTAGCAAAAGGAAGGATGCTCTTTTCGAAGTGAGAATTTCCGGGTTATTTTAGCATGATTTTGCACATGAGAGTGAAATAGTTTTGAGTGTTTATTTTAAGTCTGCTCTTGTTTTTTTAGAAGGCATAAACCTTGTGAAAATCACGTGTTCGGTACTTTTCAGTGCACTAGAAATCACATATCAATTACATATGGAATCCTAACCTTGCTCTTTCATTTGCAGCTAGCTAAAGGAAGGATACTTTTTTCCAAGTGAGAAATGAAGAAGATAGGAAATGCTTTTGCACATTAGAGTAGAGTATGCGGGACATCATTTGAGTGATTCATCTCCAATACCAAATCAGAAAAGGTGAATGTGGACACACGAGGAAGGCGGGGTTGATTTGGATAGCATATGCAGGCTACTCTCTGAAAATAGCTATGGCCATCGAGTTTGGGCAAGCTTGTCTTTAAAGTGTTAGTTTAAGTTGAAGATTTGTGTTGGCATTCGAATTGTCGAGTAATCATGGCTTCATCTCCATATTTCCAATGGCTTTTGGAATCATTGACACTTTTGTGCAAAACTGCAAATTCTCAACATGATTTTCATACTTTAAGATGCCCATACAACTCGACTTCCCACAGAGCATTACCTTCTTTAAGACACTTAGTGTAGGGATGCACTAGGCGTAGAAAAGTGTTTATCCTCAACAGGAGAAGTAATTCTATTACACTACCCTCTGTCCCGTGGCTAGAGGCTCACTGAAGAGAATGAACAAACACTGTACTCACACCAGTCCCCATCAGGGACTAGAGTTCTTCTTCCAGTACTAGAACACAATACTTGCAAAACTTGATCAAGTAACAATCCCTCATTCCCACTCTTTTGGCCTTGGTAGGAGGCTTCTGGCCAATTCACAATTGGAGTGCAAGACTTCAAGCTCCCTACTTCACAATTCTTCTGCTTTGATACTTTTATTTGACTCTTTTACTTTAAGATTACATATTGAAGTAAAAATAGTGCCAAATAGTTGTCCTTCGCCCGTTGAAGACAACAGATTTCTAGTTACTAGTTTATATATATACTACATATAGTAAAAGAGGAGGGGTTAGTACCAGTCGATATTCATTGAGCAATTTGTTGCGCCCATGGCAATACCCGCCTACCCTAATATGGCCTTCCTTGACACGTGGCAATAGCAAGGTAAAAGGGAAAGGGGCAAGATGTACATGTGGATGGACTTCGACAAGATCCGTGTCTACTCACGGCGTTCAGACCAATGGAGCACTTTCGCTGCCCCTCCACAAGATGCATCGGATGAGGACAAGTGTCATGGCCTCGGACATTGGGTTGGCGTGCTCTATGATGTGAGGAAGAACAAGCAAGGGATGCCGCCAATGAGGAAGCTCAACATGGCTGACAAATAGTGGAGCGAGTAGGCGCAGATACTAGGGTGGTTGTTCGCGTAGCTCATGTAGCCCAGCGCAGTGTTGCCCATCATGTCATCCCACTGCAACGGCTACCTTCTCATGCACGCGCTTGTGCTTCTGAGGAGGAGGGCGGGCTTTGGAGAGGTTTGCATAGAGACGTGGCCGCTCTATGGCAGTTTCAACACCATATTTATTATATTGAGAGATTATTAGTTTCCCAAATTGTACGTGTGGCAAATAATTTAGGTTGGGTTGACCTAAAATGTACCCACAATTTACATGTGATAAACAATTTAGGTTGGATCGACCTAAATGAACACCTTCAGAATCATGGAATTTTCCCAATATAACAAATTTGGTGTTTTTCGGTCTCGATATTATTGTCAACAAGAGGTGGGAGATGGTGGACATCAACCTTGATGTGAAACGGACTCTGAAATTAACTCGGGGGTTGATATTCTTGGCTCTTGTACACATGATGTTGTACAGATTAGTTCCGGAAGATGTATCATTATAGCCATGTGGACGAGTCCAGTGATATGTTCCATGGAACAGTTTTATTAAGAATTTGAGGTTGGTGGTCCAGGTTGTCCGATCCCTTTGAGGTGGTTGCAGTGCATGTTTTAGTGTTGTATCTGAGGTGATAATCAGGAGATATTTTAAAGTTGGATGATAGAGATATGAGAGACCTGACATTCTCCTTTTGCTCGAATGGAGGATTGATGTTGGAGCTCTCCATAGATTTTAGATGAATTTCTGGCGCTTTTAGTCGAGGAGAAGATCGTATGGAAGGATTGATTTTGGTTGAAAGTTTTATGGAACTCAAGGTGGAGCTGTGGTTTCTTCTGCCAGTACATAGCATTGCACTGAAAGCATCACATGTATTATTTGAAAGATTGTTGCTACCGGGTTTCTATTGTGGAGATGGGCTTGTCTGTTGTTTGGAGGCTTATCTTCGAGTCCACGTAGTTTGTGTTCTTTGTTAAGGCCGATCGATCATATATGGGTTCTTCTGGCAAAAGAATCTTCATAGAAAGTACTGAAGGCCACCTCAAAGGAAAAAATAGACCATGACTTAGAGGTAGAGGAAGATGGGCATCTATTGAGACCATCGCCTCTGCAATCGGTGCAAGCATTGCTGACTACAATGATTTCCGTGAATTGAGTTTGTAGATTTTTGTGCTGAAATGTATCCAGTGCGTAGATGTCATTTTGCATGATCTAGAACACTTGTAGATCTTCACATGCCAAAAAAGCTCATTGGCCTCAAAGGGTTAAATGACGTATTCAACTAAATTTGGACTATGCAAAGTCCAGAAATTATGACCATTGATCACATCTCTCGATGATTTGAGAAATCTCCGGATGATTCTAGTGTAATTCAACCGGAGATCTCCCGGTGATGCGTTCAGTCAAAAGTCTAGAATTCATTGAATTTTCTATATTTAGCTTAATGATGCATTTAATAGTTACAAAATTTGTATTTGTGTTGAGCCCAATCCAATGATACATGGCATTTCAAATTTAAATCATTATTGCACCTACTACATGTGTGAGAAGTTGCAAAATGGTCATGTATTCTAAATGTATGGTGTTGTATTTGATCATGATAATGTTTAGATATTGACATAACCTCCAAATGAAAGATGTTGATTAAAGAATCTTCAATCCAAAAAGGGTATGTTTTGTTAAATTTCAGTACATTTTTTATATTCTAAGAGTAAATTACATGATTGTATATAAGGTCCCTTACAAACCTTTACGGATTAAAAGATTTAAGAAGGTGTTGCAATCTTTCACTTAGGCTTCAATTTGCTATAGTTTGAGGTCCCTTTAATTTGGAGGACAAACCTTTGAGCTCAAGAAGTTGTGGAGCTGGTTGAGAGATTTGAGAGAGCATTTGAGACGTTATTGCAATCTATGTTAATCAACACACAATAATCTCACCAACATAGTGTATGTTTGAACCTTAGAGAATGAACAAACACTATATTCACGCCAGTCTCCTTCGGAGACCGGAGTTCTTCTTCTTCTTCTGTCTGAACCTCCTCCATTTTTTTGATTAAATTTTTTAGAAGAATTGATTGATTGGTAAAGTACACCGTCCAAAATCCACAATCTTCCCCACCAATATGTCTAGACTTCAAACACTATAAGGTAGAGGCACCCTCATAGTGTCTACCCTCGAAAGGGGGAAGTAGTTCCATACTACTAACCCATGCCCGGTGGGCATGGACTTAGTGGTGGAATGAACGGACACTTCACTCATGCCGGCCACCCCTTCGGAGACCGGCGTTCTTCTTCTTCTTCTAGAGGCACCCAATTCCAATCGGCCACCCAATTCCGATCAGTAGAGTATGCATGGCATGGTGCATGAACGTGGCAAATGTTTGAAATGGTGTATGAAGTGACCCAAAACCAATAACTCAAAATCTGAAAACACTAGTCATTATTGGCATTGGGTCATGATGTGTGCAATTTTGGGTTGTTCCACCTCAATTGAACTCTCACTGGTGGCATTGCCTCAAAAGTCGAACAAGACCAATCGGTATTGGGTACCATCCATGAGTTGGTTATCCATGACATGTCTTCTCTCTTTTACTCACTTTCACTCATTGGCATTGGATGAAGGAGGGCACCAAATCTCACCTACTCTAGAGTTTCATTATAGGCTCCGGTGGTTTTGGATTTTTTAATTCTATATCAACTCCAAATCTTTGTGATTAAATTTGAAAAAATATTTGTTGAGTTTCATTCCTAATTCCGCATCTTTCTACATAAATGTTTTTGACATACAATGTCATTTGAGTCCTGAACTGGCTTAGGTGATCGGAATTGGGTGCCTCTACCTTAATCTATTCCATCAACCATTGGATGTTGTGTGAATTTCCCTCCAAGTTAAGATTATGCATTAAGTTCAATTCTGGAAGGTTATATTCTAGGATTAGAAATTCTATGTTCATGAGAAGTGATTTAAAGGATAAATCAACGCAAGTCTTGAGCTTGTAGAAAATGTCCCAAATCACTAAGAGGTTAAGGAGGGAGGATGGATGTCCAAAGTTGACAAAATATAATAGGTGGAGCAATTTTCCTCCTTCATTGACCACTTTTCTTCTCCAACTTTCAACTAAGAGGTACACTCATCCTCAAAAACTTATATCTAAGTATGGCACCGGTGAATGAGGGTGATAAATTCTTAATAGGGGTTAAAACTTAGGAACGATTACAAGTTACAACTCAGCAGAGGGTACACATCTCCAAAAAATTTAACTTAGTAGAGGTTACACATCAGCAATGGTTGTAAGTTAGCAAAGGTCATAAGTTAGCGGCAATTATAACTTACTGTCATATAACTTATATGCCTGATGAGTGTAGCCATCCAAACAAATTTTGTCGTCCGAACATGTTATTCTTGCAAAGTCTAGTGTCTTGTTCATATTTTTAAAATTATGTGCTACTAATTCACTGAAATGAGCTAACAATAGCAAAAAGGGGTCATTGGTCTAAAAAACTATATTGGGATTAATTGAGTAGATGTGCTAAGGATCATAATCCACCATAACTGTGTTTTAATTCATACACAAACCTGCAAGTAATTTAGGAGTATTAGAGAAAAAATCCAAATGATTGAACATAGGACCTTAGAATACACCATTTGATTGACACGATGATGCATGTATATTCCACACCAATGACATCAACATGTGTGAATTGTTCCTGCCATACTATGTCTATTGGCCTCACACCCCTTAACACAAACCCCTCAAGAAATTCAAAAAGTTTCAAATGACCACATACATATTACTTATCAATCATGGTCATATTAGGGCATGAAATTATTTTACATGGAAAGACATACATATTACTTATCAATCATGGTCATATTAGGGCATGAAATTATTTTATATGGAAAGTGCTTATTATTTGTTACAATGTCATATGAGAATGTGGAATATTTGGATCACAATAGCGGCTCACTATATTTGTCCCTACGGAATTTCATTTTTTTCCTCATACAATTTTGATCCTTACACAAGTAAATTTCACTACACATATGCACCAGTCACTATTCAACACAAAAATCTACAAACTCATTTCACGGAAATCACTATAGCTCGCCAATGCTTGCACCAATTGTTATGACAATGGTCTTTGTAGATGCCCATCTTCCTCCACCTCTAAATGATGATCAATTTTTTCCTTCAAGATGGCATGTAGTGCTTGCTACAAGGTTCTTGTGCCAAAACGACCCGTATTTAATCCGTTCCTTGTACAACAGCCCTGTTGGTTCTGCCTGTTATACATAGAGTTGCTATATTGAGCAGTTGTTGCAATCAAAAGGGTCGGTGAAGGTTGTTACATGGGAATGTTGGACAAATGGTTCTATTAACCCCTAAAGACCCAAGAGTCCCCTCAAGGGACTCTTGAAGGTTTGGGCAGGTTCGTATGGTGTCAAATAACAACATTCTTTTTTGAAATTCCTAGTGTAGATGGACATTGCTAAAAGCTTTGTGCGAGTCCAAATTTTTTCTAAATCCGATGTTTTATGAAAAGTTATAGGGTTTTGAAGTTCAAATGGGGAGAGCGGGCATGTTGGGCAACTCCAAAAACTTTTTCTATAACACTCTATTGAATGTGAGATTTCCGATAATATAAAACAATATTATTTGCTTTCATGTTGCCAAAAAAAATCTCTTGTCTTTAGAGAAAAATAGCATATTCATCCAAGTCAAACATCTCTACACATTGTTGAACTTTGTCAAGCAAGGTACCCAAAAAACTTCTTCTTTTCCACATAAAACTTAGAGACTTCCATATTTCTTACATTTTATTTTTTCTACTACAAGATGTGGTGTAAACCTTCTTATTGACCATTCATATTATCATTCTAAAACACATTTAGCTCACAAAAAAATTAAACCTGAATTGGCAATTTTTGAACCTCCACTCTTTGCACATTTGATTTGAACATGCCACACCCCTTCTCTACCTCTAAAAATTGGTGTTCAAGGAAATAATATTATGATTGACATGATGGTAATGTTTTCAGACCTTGTGTAGTGCAAAAATTTGACACCAAATGTAGTCAAAGTCTGCTAATCCACTCAAAGTAGGGAAGAAAAATAACGGTTTTCTCTACTTCAAACACTATAATCTTTCAATCCGTGCAGTCAAAGTTCATGAAATTTTGCAAGGACGTTAATGAACAAGTCTTAGTTTAGATCCTACGGTTAGATGTAAAAATAAAAGGTTTTGATTACCTCATTACTCATTGCACTGGAACAAACATTTTTGGTGTGAAAATGCCTTGGACCTTTAGGGGTTAACGAATGACATCACTCATCTAGTTTTGACATGCATCTAGTTCTCACATGCTTTGTTCTAAATGGATGTCATGCAGGGTGATAATTTGGTTCAACGGATGTTGTTGTAATACCAAGTGGTTGTTGTACAGATCAAATATTTGTTATGAATCCATGCCGCTTGTTATAATGAAGTTGTTGTTGTATCATATGCTTTTGTAAAGAAAGCCCATTGTACATTCGTATGGCCGAAATGGATTTCACAAATCATGTTCCAGATGATTCAAAGCAATAGTTAGTAATTAACATCTTGTTTATGAATTCAGAATGTTGAAGGTAATCATGGCTGTGATACCGCCAACATTTCAGTACTAGAGTAATTATGATAATCTATCGAATCCCAAGGAGATAGGTACACGATTAACCTTTTGCAAAGATCAATGAAATGGAAGCTTCTTCCTTGACATTGTTACCTTTTACCGTGCTTATGTTACAAGTCATCGTTTCATCCCTCTTCACGAACGGTGGGACCTAACCTTTATCAATTTACTTATTGATAATTATTCTGCGAGAATTAGGAGAACAGATGCGATGGACAATGGCACTCACATGCTTATTCTTGGGTACAATGTGCCATTGGAACGTCAGCTTGATATTGGAAGGTACAGCACTCAAATCTCATTTGTATGGGTTCTGACTTCCCAGATTTCGAAGACGCAATCATTCATGAGGAGTTGTTCAACAACCGCCTGCCAAATGGAAGCTGGCTAATGCTGTAAGTCGGAAACGAATTCAAAAAAAATTGTCACTGGCTACTAAGATGCTGACTTAGAAAACAGTGTTAAAACAAATACAGTACTACACTGATTTTGATGTTTAGTGTCCTGGGCAGTAAATGACTTGTAAATACTATAAGTTTTCACTCTTGATGAATATTTTTACCGACCATGTTCACTATGATCCCCCTCTTTGAGTAGTATAGATTGTTGTGCTCTTAGTAAAAATTTATATCAAAAGTAAAAATTTACAACATTTACAAGTCATTTAATGCCCATGACACTAAACATCAAAATCAGTGTAGTCATTGAGAATCGCAATCAGTCCAAGACATATGTGTAATTCAAGCAACATGGCGTAGAATTTGTAAATTACCCTACGTGGGTTAGTTTTGTACTGTACATAGTTGATTCAAAATGGAGAGTTGTCCAAAATTTTGGAAAATATAATTTTTTTGGCTAGGTGATTACCCATGTGATATCAAGGTGCTACCTGTATAATGTATAAGTGATACCAATGTAGTACTTAGGTGATACCCTTTGTGTCCAAACCATTGTGTTAAAGAAAAATAATTCTTTTGACATAGAGGTTTTGAAAGCGACCACTAGGTATGGTAATTAATTTGCAATGAATTTTTCAAAAAATTGGAAAATTCAAGAGATTTGTCTAGGTAATATTCATGTAATGCCAAGATGATATATGTATAATGCCTAGGTGATATCCATGTAATAACTAGATGTCATTCATGTGATACCTATGTCATACCCGTTGTTTGCAAACCACTATACTTTAGAAAAATGATTAGTGGGGCAGGTAGGTGCCGAAGGTGACCACTACCTACGATACTTAAATACTATTACTGAGCACAGACTTTAATCAAGGCCTATGGGCTTTCAGTATCCACTAATGAGCACCATAATATTGTTTACCAATTGTACACTTGGACAATTGTTAAATAGCAATACCTTGTGAGTCCAATTTTTTTTTGTTACAATACTCTATTAAATGCGAGATTTTGAATACAAGCAAGTATTATTATTTTCTTTGATATTGTCAAAAGAAGTTTCTTGTCTTTAGTGTGAAGAAGGATTTTAACCCAATTCAAACACTTTTACACATTGTCGGCCAAGGTACCAAAAAAAAATTCTTCTTTTCCATGTAAAAATTAGAGATCTTGATTTTTTTACTTTCTACTTCTTTTCTTTTAGAAGATTAGGTGTGAAATTTTTTCTCACTATTCAGATTCTCATTCTAAAACATGCTAAATTCACAAAATTTAGTATGGCATTTCTTGGATCTCCACTCCTTGTACAATTTTTTGAATATGCTACAATCTTTTTCTGCCTCTTAAAATTGGTGTACAAGGAACTAATGTGATGTTCAACGTAACGGTAAAACAATTTAGACCTCTTGTGTAGTGTAAAAACTTGACACCAAGTGAAGTCAAAATTTGTTGATCCTTTAAAGTCACGGAAGGATTTTATTTTTATTTTTACTTCAAACACTATAATCTTTCAACTAGTACCGTCAAAGTTTATGAAATTTTGTGATCATGTTCTTTCGCGAGTCTTAATCAAGATCCTACAGTTAAAAAAGAAATCATAATCTTATCTTCCCTTCTTTTACTCCTTTAACTAGAATCAACACTTGTGAAGTGATTTTGGTGTAAACTGTCAAGAAGCTTTAGGAGTGAACCCTTAAACGTCACAAGGTGCCACAACACTAAAATTGAGAATTAGTGTTAAGCACAATAAATGATCTAAAATGTTAATAAGTTTTTACTTGTGATGAATGTTTTTACCAAGAATGTTTACAATGATTCCCCTCGTTGAATAGTATCAATAGTAGTGCTCATAGTAAAAACCTTCATCTAATGTAAAAACTTATAGCATTTACAAATTAAATAGTGTGGTTACACTAATACTCAATTTTAGTGTAGTGACTACAGTATACTACATATATATTGTCGTATTTGAACATGATAAGGTCCACATATTGAAATGGTCTCCAAATGGAATATGTCACTTGAAGAATCTTCAATTCAAAGGTGTAAGATGTTTGCTAAAATTTGATATATTTTATATACACTACAAAGTAAAATACTTGCCTATATATATATGTTTCCCAACTGATGTTTAACCCTTTAACGCCGGGTTGGCCATGGCATGGCCATCAATCTACAAGTGTAGTAGATGATGATCTCTAGAATCTATTACACCCATAGATGATGGACTCACCCGGAATTGAGTCACCCTTCTTCTAGAATTCAACTGTAGCCTCAAGTAGAAATTGAAATTCCGAGAACAACTCACATTTGCCACCATCACAAAACCACTCCTCCCCCCAAAATCAAACATTAAAATAAACCGAGCTACCACACATACTACAGTAAAGCAAAGCCCCAAATTAGCACAGAATCCACATTCCAGTTTTTAAATCTCCCTTCCAAATTTAAAAAAGGAAAAAAAGAACCAATCCCAAAGCACAACCACGTCAAATCATCAAACTAGGCCAGAAAAGAAATGACAACCTACTGGGAGTGCAATGGGCGAGGGTCTGCTAATTCATTGGTTTTTTTTTTTTTTTCCCCCCTCAATAAATGATCTTTTCCGAGCTCGTTTCTTCATGTGCTTGTCGACATCGATGGCCACATGACATTTGGTATTTGCTTTACAGGTTTGCATGCCGGTTTGCGGTGGGGCTTCCTGCGATGAGAGATTCCGGCCTATTATAAATTTACAACATTCTAAAACTGGACATGTTACGTGGATTTTGATTCATGAACCTTTGAAGAGGTGGATTACTATGTGCGCATAGAACCACCAAAATTAAACTGAAGGATGTTTATCAAAACAAAGCAAAGAACTATCAGAGGGAAGAACTAGATGTGTGTTGGTGAAGGAAATGGACATGGCCCATTGATTCATGAGAAACAAATTAATTGTTGGTGAGACTCAAGAATCGTATGGAAAACCATGAGATGGCTCTAGCATTTGTTTTAGACTATTACGTTTGTGAATTCTATAAATTAATGCCACGGACCTTGTAAATGATTCTATGGATTTGAAACTCATCTTGGAAATGGTTTAACCCAGACCATTTTCAAACCATTTTCTACAATTGCATATTTATTTGGATGATGATTGTACCGTGGTAATAGATCATGTCAAACTCAGCCATGGCGGTAAGACCAAGGTACCAAGATACCAAGGGTGTCTAGAATGCCTGCATGGCAACACTTTTTAGAGGTTTTGGCGCCGAGAGTGGTTCCTTGAGGGAAGTTTGGGTTTCTATTCTTGTTCGGACCAAACTCTTGCCAAGGTGCCGAACAATTTTTTCATTCAAATATTAAAATTTGACAAAATCTCAAACGTTAGATTAAACAATAACTTACTATACCCTAAAATAACTTTCCCAAATATTTATCCAGATATTTTATCCAACATTTTTTACCTAAAACTTCACCCAGTTTTTTTATTTGAGTTTTCACCTAATTTTTTGGACCTAAAATTTTCTTAGCCTCTGGGTTTTTTTTTTGGTGTAATAGCATTTTGATCATTTTCTTGAATTTTTTTTTACCATAAAATGTGTTTCCTTGTCGGCTCCATGGCTTGAGAATGTGAGAGAGGAAATTTTCATAAAAGTAAGACCCATAAGAAGTAGAAATTGACTTGGGATTTGCCAAATGGTATGGGTCACCACGGCCTCTCAACTGGGTACCTTGGGGCTTTAACACATTGACAACTCCAAACTCTACAAATTGCATATTATAATATTTTTTTCCAACTCAAAAACTTGGAACCTAGGCATTGTTTGGTCCTATGGTACCTTGGCACCATGGTCCATGTGTGAAACCCCCCTAAGTATTATGACATGATTCGCTCCCTATATTGGTAATTTTATTTATATAAGTGTTAAAGTTGCAAAACCAGAGTAATTATGTGGCAAATAGATAGGAGCAAGGGTAGTAAAACTGGCCGGGTAAAACTCATTTCAGGGTCATTGTTTTGGATGAAAATGTCACAATGGATGAAAATACCGGATGAAGACAAAATTGGTTGAATACTCAATAGGTGTTATTTTTGATATGTGTTACGGTTTTTTCCGCTCCCGACCATTATCATGTAAAGAGGGTGGACTGTAATGCAAAACTTTAAAAATTCATTGCATATTCATTGCACGATATTACAATCCACACAACCCTTTTCACACGAAACTCCTCCGCCACGGTAACACAACCCGTCCTTAAAAAACCCCGTTTCACACCTCGCCCACGGTGACAGGTCCCGCAAGGCAATAGGAGCCCCCGCATCGGCGTTGATGAAGGGAAGAAGCATGAGTGCGCTCTGTTTCTAGTTTCTTCCGCAGGTTTCTGCATCGTCCTCGCGGCGCAGCTCCCTCAGGTACATCTCCCTGGTATTTCTCGCTGCAATTTCCGCCGCCGCGGTGCCTCCCGCGGTTTTTCTCGCCATTTTGACCCCGGAACCGTCCATTTTGGTCCAGTTTCGCCCCGGAAACGCTCATTTCCGACTTGTACCGAGTTTTTCCGACCGGTGTCGAGTTTTTCCGGGGAGCTTCTCGCCTTGGTGATTTAGAGCCCTGGTTTCGTAGAGCCGCACTCTCGGACACCAATCGCATGTGATTTGAAGCCGCTCGCTCTGCGTAGGGTTTCGTCTTTTGAGGATTCGGTTTCTGGTGTTTTGAGTTGCGTCTTAAGTGTTTTGAAGGAGAGCGTAGGAATCGTGTGCGTGTTTTTAGTTTTAATCCTGTTGTGGTGGTGATTCTGGAGGTTTTTTTTTTTTGGTTAGTGTGTGGGGTTTGGCGGTGGGTTAGGTTTGAGAGTTGTGTTTGATCTGTAGTTTGGAGTTTGATCTCTCCGTCTTGAGGATATTTTGACGCTTTGTTTCAGGAGTTTATGGTTTGTGGACACGTTGGTTTGTTTCTTTTTGGATCGGTTTAAGTGAGATGTTCGTTGTTGCGAGGATTTAAACATGGTTTGTTATGTGCTTTTGCAGTGCTTGTCGGTTTGCGGGTGAGGAGGAAGGGGCATTTGGTGCTTCTGGTGCTTGAGAGGTGGTTTTTGTTTTGTTTTTCAAACTTGGAGGACGGGGTTGAACGAGGGGGAGCAGCCATGCCCACCGAACTTCTCAGTATCCAGCCTGGGGAGCTGAAGTTTCCATGTATGCGCTCGTTTCGTTTCTGGTGCTTCAGCTCATTCGTGGATTATAACCTCTGTGTTGTTAAATTAGGCGCCAACTGAACTTAGGTTACTCTGTGATGTGGCAGTTGAGTTGAAGAAGCAGATATCGTCGTCGCTTCGGCTTGTCAACTCCACTGACAATCATGTGGCCTTCAAGGTGAGTATCAGTCGAAATTATCGAACCATCTGCAGAATGTTTGAAATGCTATCTTTATTCACCAATTACCTATGCGGTGAACGCTTCTGTGAGGGCAATAAGATGAGTTGCCTCAATTAGTGCAGGGTTTGAATTGGTGGTGTTGTTTTTCCGATTTCACGGGGCAGCAAATTCTCAGGGGTCCAGCGTTTTTTAAACCTATATCCAGGTGCATGTTCGTCAGTCTGACCATATTTTTGGAATTACTACATTAGGTCAAGACGACTTCTCCTAAGAAGTATTGTGTGCGACCCAATACCGGCATCGTACAACCGCACAGCAGCGCAGAAGTCACTGGTAACGCTCCTATGCTTGTTCCTTACCCCTGTCCAGTTGCAAGTCCCGACATCTCTTCATTGCTTCTAAGCCACCAGTTTTTTCGCTTGTACAGGATATTCTGACATATATGAATTATTGTTCCTAGGATTATTGTCTCGAGATTAGTGGTCTTCACAGAATCGAAATCTTTACGCTCGGGCAAAGTCTTCGAAATTAGGCTAAGTGTGGTAAATGCCGTGTTCGCAGTTACGATGCAAGCACAGCGGGAAGCTCCTCCGGACATGCAGTGCAAGGATAAATTCCTTGTTCAGAGTGTCATAGCACCCTCAGCTAAGGAGGTTTCACAAGAGATGGTACAGTTCCCTCCTGATTCGGATTCCTTCTATTCGCCGTGTTCTGGATTCGAAATTGATGTCAGTATCAGATATTCTTAGAAAGGCAGGTGGAACTTGCGAAGTCCATTTTTATACGATTGGTCCTACTTGTAGTCTCGATTTCAGTCATTTGTAGTACAAGATGCACTTTCTTTTATAGCTTCGTTCGGGAATATGTATATTATAGGCTGCTCGGTTGCAAGTGCCTACAATTAGTTCCTCTCGCTGTCAGGTGCTTCGAGTTTGCACACTTGTATGCATTTATGCTTTCGGACTACTAATGTTCTGAAAACGGGTGCAGTTTAACAAGGAAGAGGGGAGGGAAGTGCATGAAGCGAAACTGAAAGTTCTCTACGTTTCACCACCTCAACCACCATCACCAATCACGGAATCAAACGAGGAAGAGGGTAACTCACCCAAGGCATCTCCAGCGGTAGACAACGGTGGACACCATTTACTCACTGACCCGGTAAATATGCGTACTGTTAACATCTGCTTTTCTGCGGCTGTTCTCAGGAAGGTCATGTGAAGCTTTTTTGTCATCTCAGAATTTAACGCTGAATCTTGTTTTGTTTCGTGCAGCAGACTGCGAAGACTGAGAGCGAATGGAAGTTCAAGCTGAATGAGGTAGGGTCCTGCTATTGTTAAGATTGCAGTTTTCTTTCTTGCCATGAATGGGAAGGCATATAGGAACCAAGTTTTTAGTTTCTGAAATCCGTAACTGTTTGCAATTGTAATGGGGCTGTTCCTCATGAGTCGAAGGTTAAGAATTTTAAGCGATCCATTGTTTCAAAAGGTTGAAGCAAATTAGAAATTTTCCTGATGATATGATGTGGTGGTGTGCAGACAAAAGCAGCTCTAAGTGCTCTGACAGAGGAGCGGAACCAAGCTGTGCAGCAAAGCCGAAGCTTCCAGCAAGAGTTGGTTAGTGATCCCTAACACCATCGTGTCTTTTATTTTGGAACATGCTGTGGAATGAGGTTTGGTTGATGATTTTGGCATGGATGATACATAAGTTGGTGCCGGTTTCTGAAGCTCGCTGAGGATATAAACCGCTCTGTCTGGTTTCTTGTCCAGGTTTCTAACCTCAGACTTCCACAATGTTTTGCAGCTAGCTTTCAAGAGCGGGAGTGGAGATCATGCAACGCTCAGCGCTCAAAAGTCGCAAGGATTTTCGTTTTTGTTTGTTATACTCGTTGGCTTGTTGGGCATGCTGGTAGGCTATCTTCTCGGAGGTTAGACCGCTGAAGAGAGGTATCGTGAGTAGCAACATTTAGATACAGAGCAGGAGCTTGCTCAATGTGTATGGGTACAGGAGCTTGGCGGGGGGAACTCCCTGCGTCGCTTGTGGGTTCTGGAATAGGTTGATTTTGTATCTATGGTACAGAGGTAGGGGAGGTTTTTGTTCCCAACACCTGTGCCAAGCAGATGTACGCATAACTCGCACTTTTGAGTCATGCTAGCAGCTTTTGAGATCTGTACTGGTAGGCACAGTAGGGATGAATCTTTTTAAATTCACATTTAGTTATTAGAAATAAATCGTTCTCGTCGGTGGATTCCACCTTTTTGCCGTCCTTTTATCGCTTTTTTGTGCAGGTTTTGTAATACACTCGCCACTGACTGTGCTACTTAAGTAGTAGGTTGGGCAACACGCCCTTGTTACAGGCTTTTCCCCAGTACAACTCTTGGATGTAGCGTATATCTTCTGTCCTCTCTTTAAGACGGTATTAAAGCGCGTGATGTTTAATGGTGCAGGTCCTGCACCGACCGACCAGCGTGTGTAGGCCCTTCTTCTCTTCTAAAGAGCAATCAGGCTGCTGCAGCGAAAAGGAAAGTGTTCTCTTGGCTGCCATAATTTCCGGTTATTTCAGGGCATTACTAGTCTGTTAGATCTGTCACTCTATCAGGTTGCTCTTCTCCAGAATGTGTAATGTTATTATCAGAGTTGTTGACAGGCTGTTACGGTATTAACATGATTTTCTGAAATAGCAGACAGGCAACCGTGAATCTAGAAACATGAGGGAGGAGCACGTCTCTTCACACTTGCAATTTCTTTACTTTGTTAATGCATAACAGCTCACAAGCGTGGTACATCTGTGCTCCGTGTTTGAGTGCATGAGCAGCTGTCACTGGATGCGGTCACAGGTAAGTATCTTTTGACCTTGTACGCCCTGACCTCCCCTTACAATGTCACAGGTCCATTTGAATTGCCACAAGGTCCAGGATTGGATGTTGATATGAGATGCTTTCAGATACTATGCTTATGTGGCATCATTCCAATGTCCTATTTGCATACTGTTAACCCTTCGGCACCGGCAAAATCTATGAGCGTAATAGATTATGCAAAACATGACACATTTCATTGGGACCCCATGTCACGGAAATCAATGTGCATGATTGGATATCAAAGAGATGCGTTGGAAAGTTGTCGCGGAGACCGATGCGTGTTCTGAAGATGACAATGGTCAATCATGGGAAAAAGTTACAACACCTAGAGTACCAAAATCGACCCTTCCAGGCCCTAGTAGGAGTTGCAGTAGGTTTCAAATGAAATAGTATTGAGCAGAAGCAGGCGCCTTATTTGAGGCTGAAGACAAGAAGGTGAGCAATTCTAGTAATTTGATTGGTTTTGAGCTTAGAGTAAGTTTGTGGGTCTGGTTGGGAACTAAGGACCCTCGGTTGATAGTTTCTAAACTCATTTTGTGGCACTTTTTGAGACTTTTGGTGCTAGCTTCTCGAGGAGAGTTTGGATTGATCCAAAATAGATATTCAAACTTTGGCCAAGGGATTGAGGAGATTTTTCAGTATGATATTCAAATTCTACATATGGATATTCAAATATGTTCAAAGGTTGCTTTGTAATCCATTGTGAAACAACCTCAAAACATATTTTGCTTTTCAAATTTTAAATCAGGCTAGATGATTGCACTAATCATTCAAATTTTGATTTCAAAAGTTTGATATCTGGTTATAGTAAAATGTTATGAATACAATTAAATTACATCCAAATGTACATTGCAATAAGATAAATTTTGTCAAAATTGGATAATAGAAAGTAAGAAAAGACTTTGTATGTAAGTAGAAGATGAAGATTCTCATTATAGCTTGAACAATGGCCTTGTAAAACATCTCTAGACCTTTAATAGCTATGCTTATCGATACTACACTAAATGTTTATGTAGACACAGATGATAAAAATCTTCATCAAAAGTAAAAACTTATAGCATTTACAAGTCATTAACTATGCATGATATTAAACATAAAATTTAGTGTAGTCCTTGGTTTCCAATACTTCTATTTGTTTACTCTCACTAGCTATCAGATCGGGAAGAGTTTACTAGAAACTTTCAATTCACTCAATGGAATTGCTCGAATAGTAAACTCTTCCCGATCTAGTCCCGATATTGAAATGACCTCCAAATGAAAGATGCTAGTTGATGAATCTTCAATCCACATGTATTAGTCTTGCTATACTTTAATACATTTTCTCTATTTTACAAAATAGAATAAGTGTATATATATATGGTTTCCAACTACAATATTGTTCAAGGATAAACTCAAATTAGAAGTAGATTTAGCTTCCCTTGAGAAGGAAGAAGAAAGAACATGTTATAAGGTAGAGGCACCCAATTCCAATCACTTAAGCCACTTGGGGACTCAAATGACATTGTATGTCAAAAACATTTAAGTAGAAAGATGTGGAATTAGGAATGAAACTCAACAAATATTTTTTCAAATTGAATCTCAAAGATTTGCAATTGATATAGAATTTAGAAGCCCAAAAACCACCGGAGCCCATAATCAAACTATAGAGTCGATGAGATTTGGTGCCCTCCTTTGCCCGATGCCAACAAGTGAGAATGAGTGAAGAGAGAACACACGCTATTGAGTTTTCAGATTTTGAGTTATCGGTTTTGGGTTGCTTCATGCACCATTTCATGCACCATGCCATGCATATTCTACTGATTAAAATTGGGTGGCCGATCTGAATTGGGTGCCTCTACCTTGTTTAAAAAAAAATTGCTAGAATTCTTTGTTGACATTGAGGATTTTTAGACAAATAGAGAATATTATCTTCTTTGCAGATGTCAAAAAAATTCCTATCTCTAGTGTAAGAAAACATTTTAACCCAAATCAAACATTTTCACACATTGTCGGGCAAGGGGGAAAGAAAATGTTATTTTGCACTTCAAGCACTATAATCTCCGTAACCGCACGGTGGATTGCAACCACAAAAAATGGTAAGTTCATGTAGAAGTCTATTTAAGAACTTATGGTCAAAAATCCAAATTTTCAATTCAAAATCAGATTTTCTTGCAACCTTTTGATAGTGGCAGTTTTAAAGTGTTTCATGAGGGAAAATAGGCCTTGGGCCTTTAGGAGTTATACATGAACATAGAAATTCAGAGCTAACCAAAAAAAAATAAAAAAAATAAAAACTCAAGATACCTTCACCTCACACAACAAATAACACTACAACTCACACCAAGCTATATGGGACACCTGGGTCTGTGTGTTGCAAATCTCATGCTTTGTGGTGACAATGCTTCACCCTTTGATAGCAAATTCCTGTTCTACTCTATACTCTTGGAAGGTTTTTTTCGCCTCTGTACAGTACACTAGCCTAGATCTGTTTCAGAAGAACTCAAAGGGTTTCTGGAACTAGAACCACACACCTCCTTTTTTTCACCTTCAGCATCTCAAGCTGAGAGGCGCCCACACAACTTCCACCGCAGCTCTGGATGTGAAATTTGCCTCTCAAACACCCAAATGTCCTCCACCTTAAGCTGCCCCCCCCAATAAAAAACAAAACAAAAAAAAAAAACACATCCAGAGTGTTCGGTGAGTGTGTAGGCTCATCAGAAATTAGTTTAGGTTTTTGATATGGAAGCAATTTTCAGCAGAGCACAAGTGTCTGAGGGAATTTATATCAAGTACAGGTTTTAGAATTTAACAGCAAAGATACTGACCTCTTTTTCTGGATCGCCGGCAACAAGCTTCCCTTGCTTATCATACGCTGCAAATTTCTGGGAGGAACATAAGCATAAGGTCTCATTTAGTGTAGTGGCACGGATAGTGTACTTACCTATTTGTAAATAAGTTGACAATTAGTGTAAGCCGCCAATGCCATTAACAATACTCCCAATCAACCACCGACTTTAGTACACTATTTGCAAACAAGTTGCAAATTTGTGTTAGGCCCCCCAATCAACAACCTACCTAGTACACTATTTGCTTCTTATTTCAAGTGTTTCCTTTTGCAAAAGTATCATTAATGATACCCCCAACCAACCGCCTAACTCTGATTTCTTATCAGCCAGCCCATGCTTTGCCTCATTCGCAACTTTCAAATGGCCATAACTCACTTAAAGATGGTCCAAATCAAACAAATAAGATGTTTTTTGACATCTACATCTTCTATGGATGTCAAAAGACACCTCATATGCCCAATTCTGATAGTACATGAGTGAGTTATGGTCTTCAGAAGATCGCTGATGAGATACTTTGACAGCTCTCGACTTCTGGACCTTTTTAAGAAACAAAAACTTCTATACATACACTAAGTGAAAAAATATATTTTGCAATCTTTACTAGAATTCATGAATAGTGTAGTAGTTGACATTTAGTGTACTATTCTGTCACTACACTAATTGCCTAGTTCGCATTTAGTGTACAGATTCGTATTTAGTGTCCGCTACACTAAATGAGACCTTTAGTGTAGCTAGGGCTCTCTATAATCAGCTCAAAGAGGAAAAAGGAGGGTAAGATTCATGGCTACATGACCTCCTCCTCAAAGGGGCTAAAACTAGTTTAAAAGACCAGCAAGCTCTTCTATGAGAAGGATTCTAGTTGAGACACCACCAAGCTCTCAAGAGTGAGGAAAGAGTAGTATTGATATGAGAAAAACTGACAAGTTTGAGATCTGTGGGCAAAGAATTGCAAGATTAATGGTACCTGGTTGCTGACAATCCGAAGGGTAAGCTGCGCAAATGCGGTGTCCATGTTCTTCTGATCGATTCCTAACTGTAAGAGGAAACTTTCAAATGTTAGTAAACGTAAGATTGGTGAATAAATACCAAAGCGAGATGGTCACCCACCAGACGACCCTGTAGTGTCCGAATAGTCTTCAGTGGGCCCACAAGCTCCCAGTAGACTCGCGCCCAAGCCTGCTCCCTGTGCTTCAGCTCTTTCTTCATCGTCTGACAAAGAAAAGAACAACACTCAGTGAAGTAAGGAAACAGTAAAGTTTCATTAGTCAGTAAAGGATAGAATTCTTTTTCAAGTCACCTAACAGTTGAATACGATACCCCTCAGTTGAGTTCATTCGAGAGAAAGTTATCTCCTTCTTCACTCTCAAAGACGGCTACAACTACTCTTTCATGTTTAAATGAAGGGCGACCACCAAGCTCTTCTATTGACGTAAGTACTATTTAGAGTGAGTAAATAGTAGAGGGAAAGAGGGAGAAACTTTGGGTGACTTTCTTATTGCTCGTGTAAAACGATCTATTCGAGCTGATTACACTATTCGAGCTGATTACAGGCTCCATATCATTCAAGCGCACGAAGAGGAGTAATGTGTACCGTCAAAACATTGTCTGTAACAAGCTGACGAAGAACAGAGCGATCTCCTGCTGCCAAGGCGGTATTGATCTGCATACAATCAAACATGTCAGGTGACTTTACGAGTAGCTCACCACAAGTAAGCTTTCGACATATAGAAATTAAAGAGAGACGCCATTCTTGTGCGATACATACCTCTTTGTAAAGATCAGCGGCGTCCCGATAAAACTTGGTTTGGTTGTAGCCCTTTGTCTTCTGTCGAATTTTCGCCAATGTAAAACCTGTTTTTAGCTGCAGGAAACCGCACAAGGGATAAGAGTAGAGGATCCAACAAAGGATGATAAAAGAAACCGAGTGTAGCTCAACTTCAAGGAAACGAAAGAACTAATTCCAAGAGAAACTCCAGGGAAAAGAAGTCTTCATGAAACATACCATGCCTTGAATATTCCGTTTTCTGATCTTCCACCCTTCTTTTGTAAACCATCTGGCCCCAAACATGATAAGTGCACGCGTTTTCAGGACACAGTCCATACCGAGATATCTATCCAGGCAGTAGAACTGGAGGAAAAACAAAAAGAACACCTGAAGAAGCTTCAGGTGAATGAGATGTTTCATAGTGGATACCGTTTTAAAAAGGGTAGTGGTGGAGGCAGAGGTTTCCAGGGCTCTCCGATTACTCCAGGACTTCCCATAAAAACGCGTAGTTTCATCTGTTCCATGACCATCATGATGCTAGGAGCCTTAGGTAATGAACAGAAAAATTACTCAAAAACATGGGGGTTCTGTTGATGCAGATCCGGACTCACTAGAGTTCCTTCTTAAGTCACAAAAAATTCCAATAAGATACTCTTTTCTATAACCACTCTTTCCTCACTCTAAATAGGTATTCGATCATCAGATGAGATGCTCTGATGATTTTTGGGCGCCTTTCTCTCCTTTAGCTGAATTTAGATCAATTGGAAACCATTTAGAGGTTCTTCCAAAATGAAAAAAGAGATGATATCTTGTTCAAATTTGGGTGACTTCACAAAAATATTACATGAACTTGACAAAATGCCATGAACTCGCTTACTGGCTTTTGCATCTGAGGAGGCAAAGCGACAGCTTTCGCAAATCCACGGTCACCTCTCACGGCATGTGCGACCTGCACATCGAACATAACAGTTGGTGTAAAGAAAAATTAAGTTTTTCAACGCAAACACGTTTTGAAACGTCGTTCGTACTGCAACTTTCACAACGAACGAAGGACTCGTATGTCGATCAGGTGACCTACCGGGTCCTGTTGCTCATGAAATCCTAAGCCATGTTCTGAAGTCGTGGCCCGAATACCTGCAGCAACAAAATTCTCAACAATAGCAATGCATACTTATGTCTTAAAAGTCCGCTAATGAAAGAAGAGTTTAGATAACCGAAAAGTTCAGGGTTTAGGGTTTAGCAAATCGAGAAGTTTTCAATTAGAGCTTACAATGCACCGAAACCCTCTTAAAACTCACAAAGTTGCCTACACTACACGTCACAACAGAAGGGATGAAATTATGTGGTTTATAATTCTCAAATGATTCACTAATGGAAGAAGAATTCAGAAGTAATCGACTAGTTCTGAGCTCACAATGCTCCTCAAATCTTGCCTTCGCAAAGTTGGACTGAAATGCAAACAGTGCCACTTACTTGTAGGAAACAGGGAAGCAGAATTCCACGAGAAGCTCCGAGAAAACAACGCCGATGAGCCCACAACCGCATCTCTCGCTTCGTTTGTATTCAACAGAGCCTCACCAAACAGAGAGTGTCCGCTCGCTGCAGAACCTCGCACTGAACTCCCCAACAACGACTGCACGAGCTCGCCATGTCCACGAGAACCCGAGAAGCCCAATTGCGACACAAACCTCCTCGCATGGCGCACCGCATGCGCCATGATGGCTCAAAAACAAAAACTTGGGTTGAAGCTCTCGAACGCCGATCAAGACGTGAACGACAATCGGAGTCTCAAGTTTTCACTAGGGTTTAGGGCTTATGGGCCGACGAAATCCCAACGAAAATGCGACGGAGAAATGATGCTTTCGTCAGAGAGACGGACGGAGTAGTGTGCTACCACATGTGATTGTTGGGTGTGCACTTGTTTATCGAACGCCGATACAAACGTGAAACGTCAGTTTTCTATCTGCAAAGTTCTCCATCAATATTTGATTTTTGTGTGTGATTTTTCGAAGGTTGCAACAACGGCTTCAATGCTCTCTCAAATCTCTCATTCAACTCGAAGGTCAATTGTCCAAATTGAAGAGACCTCAAATAATAGCAAACTGACGCCTAAATGAAAGATTGCAACACCTTCTTCATTCGAGCTCTCTCAAATCTCTTAACCAATAACACAAACTACTTGCGCTCAAAGATAAACCCTCTAAACAAAAGTCAAGACCATCTTCTCGAAAGAAACCCGGCGGCAGCAATCCTTCAAATGTTCACCATCTCCCACCTCCTGCTGGCAATGTTGAATAGAACGAATCTGCCGCAGAGCGGCATTGGCGGCCAACTCCGATTCCGAACCTCACCATAGCGCGGCCTCCTCTTCGGAAGGACGACCACGTGCATGAGAAGGTAGCCGTTACAGTGGGATACCACAATGGGCAGCACGAAGCTGGGCTGTATGAGGTACGCGAACAAGCACCCTGGTATCTGCGCGTACTCGCTCCACTGCTCATCAGCCTTGTTGAGCTTCCACACCGACAGCGTCCCTTGGTTGTTCGTCCTCACTGCGTAGAGCGCGCCGGCCCAGTGTCCGAGACCCCGGCACTTGTCCTCAACCCACGCATCTCGTGAAGGCGGCGCGGCGAGAGTGCTCCACTGGTCCAAACTCGGAGAGTAGACATGGATCTCGTCGCAGTCCATCCACAAGTACATCTTGCCCTGGAGCTGCACGCAGCTCTTGGGTGCAGCGCTTGTGGATGGCGGTCTGGCGCGCACGAGGCGCGACGGCTTTGACTCCCACTTATTGGTGCGCGAGTCAAGCACAAGCGTGTCTGCGACACAGCTTCCTAGGATGAGGGTGTACACCCTGGAGGCGTCGTCGACCATCATCCCCAGCACGCTCCCGGGCGCTGCATTCACATACTCGAGTAATAACAAATACACTGTAGGAAACCGTTGATGTTTTTGCAAATATTTATCATGGTCTCGATGGACGTCATAGAGCACATCCGGGTGGTCTCTGAAGGGAAGCATGCCTCGATCGTTAACGGACTTGAACATGTATTCCCCCTGAAAGAGCACACCTTCCACCTCAAACGACTCCCAGAGGTGCCCTATCTCATGCATGTCATAGAGCCACTGCCTTAGGTCGGACTTCCGCCACAACCATTGCCCCGACGCAGCTTGCAGCGCAAGCGTGCCGCAGGGGGAGCCCTCAAGCCAGCTCTTTTGGAATAGCAGGAAGAAAGGCTCCCGGACACGGACCGCGTCGTGAGTGGGAACTCGACGTCGCTCACTCGCCCTGTTGAGCCAATGCTTGCACACCATCCGGAGCAGGTAGTGGTCCTTGACCGGCAGCGCGTCGAAGATGTCCTGCAAATGATCCCGTGGGAGCTTGCTCCACAGACTGGGGTCCATCTTTGGACTAAGCAATGCACTCAGCGACTCCGTCTCACTCCTCATCATCCTTCTCTTTGGCTGACGAAATCAATTGTCAAAGTTGGAGTGTCATTACAAGCTGCATTTGCATTGGTGAATTAACGTTAACGTCAAACCAGAAAGTAATATCCACAACAGAAATTTGTAATAGTGAAAAAGGAGATTAAGAATAAAAGTGCACCTTCATCAAAATCAAGTCGTATTGCTCAGATCTCGCAATTGAGGCTTCAGCTACGTCATTAACAATTCTCCCAAGATCCGTGTCTCCACACAAACAAAATCACTCTGCTGCCTTGGAAATACCTTTGTTGCTCTTGGAATTGTGACTTGTAATTCAAAAAGTTAAAAATACAGCAACTCAACAGATTGAAATATATTTCAAAATTAAATAAACCTCACTTTTCTAGATATGTAAACTAAGGAGTGCTTTTGTTGTTCTCGATGGGCAAATATAGAGTGGTACTTTTATTTTAATGTATGATTATAAAGTAAAATAATAAAGTATCTTTTTGTTAAGTCTCCGTGGTTCCTCCACATGGCTTCATTGTAAGGATTGAAATCCTACTCGACGTGGATTCGTAATGGTTATAGATTTTTTTTGTTTGTTCAATTTCACACTCAAATTTACAAAATATATTATTCTTATTTTGGTATCTTCCATTTCTTGTCTTGGAAGAGGCTAGAAATAGTGGGTTACTTTTTGATTCTTCATTTGCAGCTGTAAAAGGTTTGGACCTAAGTTATCTCTCTTTTTGTATTTTAAAAAATATGTTAAAAATAAATAAATTGGGAAGTAAATGAAATTCATTATAAAAATGAAGACTTGTTGCTTCAGCCATTATGTCTTCCAAAAAGCCATTATCCATGGCTGCCCACCTCAACATACCTCATCAAAAACAGATTTTGCCCTACCTTTTTGAGGCTTTAGTAGTAATCAAAGTTTGTTTTTCCTAATTGAGAAGTAGGAAACAATCTACTATCCTCACCATTCGGATTTGTTATTTATATAATTTAATAAATTTGGTAGTATACAAATTGCATTTTGCACCTTCACCTATTGTAAGATTTTGTTTTGATAAGCTCCTCCTCTATGTGTGAATTTGGTACACTTGTAGCTAATCCAATCTTCTTTCACAATCCAAAGAAACAAAAAAATTTAGTGACAAAATTTCACTTTAGAGGCAGTCAAAGTGCCAAAACATTTCTTTGCTTTGCTTGAAATGTTAATATCTTTTTACCCGTGTGATCAAACTACCACATAATTGTATGGTCGGGTCATTTTCGGCACCTAACTATCTAAATTATTATTTTCCCCTTTGGGTAGGCATTTGGACACAATGGGTATTACCTAGGCATTACACAGGTATCAACTTGGCATTACATGGGTATCACGTAGACAATTCTCTTGAATTTTCCAAATTTTTTGGACATTCTCCATTGTGATTTGATTATGTACGAAATTGACCCAGTAGTAGGGTACTTCAAAAAAATTCCACACACATACTTCTAGTAGTTAAACCCTAAGCCCTAAACTTTGTTAAAAGGAAGCTCACAGTTTAAGAAACCCCCTCCTTATCAGGCAATGTAAAAAAGTCCAATTATTCAAGGATTTGCAAGGGAGATGCATGAGAAGCCAATAAAATTTTGTAACACCATGTTAACAAAGTAACCGGAATCAACTTCATGTTAACTTCTTCACAAGCTCTGGAAGTACAGTGCCAGAAACTTTCAATAGGAGATGTTTCCAAAATCCAGCTTCCATGTAGAGGTTAATTCTACGTCCTGAGATTTTGTCACTAAAAAGATCATTGAGTGAACAAAGTGTACATGTTTTACGACTTGTTAGTGCAAGTCCATAAAACCAAAAAGCATGTCATTTTCACTAATATTAAAGCACATATGACCTTCCAAGGTTTAGAACCTCAGGCAACACTAAATTGTACAGATCTCATGTAGTTCTTTTTCAAATGATCATGCAATTGAGATATGTCTCTTCCGGAACTCAACAATGCAACTCCAAAGAACCTATAGTGAAGCTCATTAATTGGAATTAGCACAAGGTTAGGACAATTGAAGCTGCTACTGATTTTATCTTAAAATCTGATGAAAATTATGAAAACAGTGTAGGTGCCACAAACTCCTCACTTCCCCTCAAAAGTTGAAACGTTAGAAAGAAGAGTAGGATAGTTATAGACAAATACATTACCATCAGTATATGTTATAGGCACCTCAGATGCTCAAACAGTTTATTCTAAGTTATAAGGCTTCAAAGTAATTAAAAAAAGAATGGAATAGGCGAGAAGCTACACTAAACACTGAATATAGTGTAGATTCATTCTTGATGTAGATCACCCACACTAATTTCCATCAAAGCATGTGCATGCCAAGTTCTGATAGGGTATTAGTTCTCAAGCAAGCGTGTGTCAGTCAACAATTGCATGTAAATTTTCAATTAGTGTAGAAAATTTCAAATAGTCTAGTCTACACTATATTCAGGGAACGATGTAGCTAGCTAGCGATTCAGCTTTACTCTACCTTCTGAAATCTTTCGCTCCGGTTGCTCATGTATCAAAGCATTGCATGATCTCATCCTCAGCACTCTCAAGTTGGGTAACAGCGCAAGGCTTGCAAGCAAGTCGGGGACCCAATAGGCATCCAAAACGAGGTCATCAAGGTTGGCAAGGATCGTCATGCTCCAAAGTCTTGAGATTAAAGCATAACGAGAGACGTAAAAATCATAAGTTCTTTAAGCTTGGAAGCGACGTCGGTAGAGTTTCAAGTTGAACCCATCTAGTCAGATCAAGGAATTTCAGGCACGGCATTGCACCATCCTCTAGCTCTGGAAATGATGCAACTTTGTCGCATCCATACATCCCGAGCTCCTCAAGAGCAGGAAAGGCATCTTTCCTGCCGAAGGTGGCTGGTAGAGACTCAAGTCCAGAACAGTCAGTCATGTATAACTTCACCAGATTTGGAAGGCCATCAAGAGCGGGAAGTCATAAGTGAAAGAACAGCCCTGCAGCCGGACAGAATCAAAGTCTCAAGACGTGAGAGAGAGTCGAAGGATGAAGGAAGAGAAGTGAGGCTCGCACATCTGGTGAGATTCAGGACTTGCAAGTGATTTAAGTCACCAGGTCTGGGTCTGGTAACTGCCTGAGTTACTCAAATCGCAGCAGCTCCAACTTGCATGGTTTTTTTCGTGCCGTAAGAAAGCCAGCTGGGACTCTGGGAGAGCTACTTGAGCACCACTGGTGATGCGCAATTGTTTCAAGGCAACTAAGGAAAGCAAGTCTTGTAATACAAATTTCCTCCCAAAGAGAACAGATCCATTTTTGAGGGAAGTGATCCAAGTCCCGACCTGCCTTGTACAGACACTCTCTGGGCAACGGCCACCTTGTGTTGCAGGATGTAGCGCGCCAGGTCGCGAAGCACGTCATGAACGGTGCAGACGAGGAAGTCTTCGCGGAAGCCGCTACCCACGCTGCCACTATACAGCCCTATTACCGAGCGGGAGACCAGCCAACCGACGAGCTCACACGCCTCTTCCTTGGGGTCATAGAAATTGTTCCCCACAATCCAGTCCCCTATCCACACGGGCAGAAGATCTTCGATTACACATACTTTCTGCGCTTCTGGAAAAGTAGCGAAGTAGAAAAAGCAGTCCTTGAGATTTCGGCCGATTGCGGGAAGCTCGTCGATACTGAGCTTCAGTCGCTCGTAGAGTTTCTTTTCGTGATTCTGATCCAGAATATCCGCGTTCCTCAGCTTCTCTAAGGAGTGTTACCAATAACCCTTGTCAATCTTCCCTACGAAGACCCTTCCAATCACTTTGAGGGCCAGCGGAAGGCCTCCGCACTCTCGACTGACATTGCGTGCTAGCTTCCGAAAGCTCTAGGGGCAAATGAGCGACTCCTCAAAACGCTTACCAGGAGAACAACTTCCAACTGTTCTCTTCAGAAAAAAGGGGCACCTGGAGCTTCGTCACGCTATTCTTATCCAAGATCTTGTAGTTGCGAGTGGTGACGAGAATCTTGCAACCCGCTTTCAGGGGCACCACAGCCAGCAGCGAGCGCAGCACGTCATCTTCCCAAACGTCCTCCAGAACAATGAACATGTTCTTCTTACTTCGGAGCTGAGTGCAGAGCTGGTTCATGAGGTCTGCGACAGAGATGTTCCGTCGGACGTCTAAGAGACAGTGATCTTGTATCGGAGGTTCTGGAGGAGTTTCTCCACGGACAAAGCTCTACCAACGGTAAGCAAGAAGCGACCCCCCGTGAAATGAGCTTGGATGGTTTCGTCGTTGAAGACCCGTAGTGCAGCATGTGTTTTTCCTGTCCCGTCTGACGCCCACAACCTTGCCTTATGGCTATACTCATGAAAAAGCAGCCGCTTCTTCGCTTCTTCCACGACCTCATCTCCTCCGAACATCTTCTCACTGTCCAGGCGCCTGTAAGTGGGGCGCGACGTGGAGACGTGCTCACTCCTGGCTTCAAGCACAACAGGCATGGACGTAGTCAAGAGGATAGAATCCGCTTCTTCCTTAATCGTCAAGTATGCCCTGTTCGCAGTCATCAAGTCGATGGAGTTGTCGTAGGGGTCGGTAGGCGTCTCGAGTGCCATTCTCGTGCTCTGTACAAGAAGCTGCCGCTGCAACGCATTCTAAAGCCCCCTCTAGTTGTCCGCTTATCTCCTTGTAGAACTCGTTCAGCCCAACCACATCTACAGAGGCCGCAATGGACAGTACTACGGCTAGCGCTACAGTGAGGGTTTCCTTCAGTTTCTGTATCTCCTGCACCAGCTTCTTGGCAATAGAGAACTACTTGATGTCCAAGTGGCCATGCCTTCTGGTGCTCTGCTGCAGCACATCTTTCACGGGTTCTAACCGTGTGCGCAGAAAGCCTAGCCACACCACCACCGACTCGGTGGTGGCGGCAAGAATACCACCAATGATCGGCTCCAAGTGGCCCAGCATCCTACCCAGGCATTTACAGTTGTTGTGGCGATTACACACCGGAGAGGTGGTCTCCTTCACCACCTCCAACAGAAGCCCGCTCACCGCTGCTTTCAACAGCGTGATGCCTGCCGTTGCTGCCACAACTTACACAAGGGGCTCCAGGAGACGTTACCACATGGGAAAAATGCTAGTTTTACCACATTGTTTGTCAGGTTTTAACACTAATCAAGTAATCTCAGTCTATATGGTAAATAGGTGACTTTGCCACATGGTAATTCAACACATGGTAATTTGACATGGTAAAATGCAGTGTTTTCACACATGGTAAATTGTGGAAATTTCTCACATGATAATATTTTCTTTAGAATAATATGTCATCAAACAAGTCTTCAAATGCACAATATGACCAAAAGTAATGTTGAACCAAAGTAAACATGCATTATATTTTTGAACATGGGAGAGACCTATAAGGTAGGGAATCCAACTCCAAATGTGAGAACACACCTCCGCACCTTGATATACTTCTCCTTTCACTTGCCGAGGACAAACCTTATGGGATATACAAGAAACCATGATTTACAGTCAAAGTAGTAAAAGTGCAGCTTTTATCATATGCTTCAAATGGTAAAACCTTTTGAAAGTAGTAAAAATAGTGTTTCTGGCTCAAGGAGTGAAATTTACCACATTGGCAATGAATAGACCTGTTAAAAGTGCAGCTTTTAACATGTCCTTCAAGTGGTAACACATCCCGGGACCCTTGTGTTCCGCCATCACGAGATCATACTCCTACAACCTTTACAAGCAGAACTTCATCGGAACATCATTGTAGATAGCAAGACGTGACAACATTGCCTCTCACATGCATACGTCAACTACGTAGTTCAAAAACTACAACCAATCCGCCATTTTCAATTCTAACAAGAGCGGAGCTACTTTCAAGGATATACATTAAGAAACAAACAACCATAGTACATGCAGATGAATTTCACACCTTGCCAGAGAATTTACGCAGTCGGTAGTCTGCCGACGAAAGGGCGAGGGTGACGACAGAATCTCCTTAATCACCCCGGCGCCAGGCTAGGATAGGACCATTTTTCTGGCCCTGCCCAATTTAGGGTTCTAGAGGCTTAATTGGGAATTTTTTTGGTCAAATTTGGGGCCTTTGGCTACAATTACCAGTTTGGCATGTGGATCAAATAGGCCCCTCCTCCAAAATAAAAATAGGGGCCGGTTTTGTACCTACCCTCCCCTATCCTTTCAAGCCTGGTGCCCGACCGGGGTATTTAGGTAAATCCGTGACGATGTGCGACCAAGCTCCGGATCTCATTATTTCATGTAGACGGATGTCACGGAGGGTGGGCCAAGTGTAGGCCTCTTTTTTTTACTTTTATTAATTTTGAGGGTACAGAAGCTTTTTTTGGAGTTTTTGCTGGAGGACCCACATTAGTCTAAATAGGGCCCCCTTCCAATATAGAAATAGGGGCTAGGTTTTGTCCACACCTCCCTTCCGTTACCATTCGTCTACATGGTTTAAATAGAACCCCAAGCTCCAATTGCTAGGCTTGAGAGAAGAGTAGCGGCAAGCGACAACATGAAGACACAGAGTTGACGAGCCACCATGACTCCATCGTCATTCATCAAACGTACCACCCCTGGACGCGCACTACGTCGCTCCCGTGCCAACCGGGCTGCAACGTTTGACAAATAAGGAATGAGAGATCAAGGACTGATCTCCGGAGGACTGCTTCATAGGTGTGAAAGTGGCATTGGCCTCAAACGTGGAAGTAGCCTCCGCCGCCTATTTGGCCTGCATTGCCACCAAATCCTTTCTGGTAAGTGTAGCTGTCACTGCCTGCGACACCTCCAATAATGGCATGGGCACCTTGCCCTCTACTATACTACTCGCCAAGTGGAATACACCGGATGGTTGAAAATCCGGTGTTAGAAAGTCCACACTGGCAAACACTGGCAACTGCAACATCTTATACACCAAGGTGTATGTGGCATCTCTACGAGTGGATGAAATCGGTGGGACCAAGGTTGGAGTCGGAGCGGCAATAAAATTTGCCGCATCCGCAATGTTGAAAGAATGAGGTAAGTGGGACTGACTATTATGGTCTAGCAATCCCGTGTGGCGTGGACAGCTACTACCTCCTGGCATAGAGGGAGAAGGTGCCACCGCCTATGTAGTAGTCTGAGCACGAGTGGCAACTTCTACCACCACCACCCTTGAAGCGCCATACAAATAGCAATCTAGGATTGAAGATGAGCCTTGATCCCTCACCGTAAGCTGTGTGTTGTCCACTGGCCTAAAGAAGCCATCTCGCTCATCTGCTTCATTAGCTTCGCCATTTTGGCGTGGAGTCTCTTTACGACATCCGATCTAGTAGCCGAAGACCTCGGGCACTTCTCCGGGTGAAGAACAAAACAATTCTCATCACTGTGGCCCGACTTGCCATAGTGAGAGCATGTCACAGCCTTCTTCCCCTTGCCCCTAACCTTCTCTGCAGTCTTGGCCACCTTGGTCTTGGGCTTGGCCTTCACGATGCTTGCCTCCTTCTTCTTAGAGCAATTGAGGTCCTCATTTTTGTAACCAGCCTCCCTACAAGCCCAACAATGCACAACCTTTTCAGGTTGTGCCTCCGCCAAGCTACTAGTCCGTAGGCACCGTGACAAAATTTGTGGCCTTGCTCACGCCCAACGTTCTATCAAGTGCCTCCACCTTAGCAAATGTCTGTGCCAAAGTAGCGTTCTCGTAATACCGAAAAAGAGGATGCGGACTAATCAACTCCACCATCCGCTTATCTAGCTTCAAAATGAAGATCTTAACCAGTTTTTTGCTCCGTGAAGACATCACCGGCCTCCGCTGACAATCGTACTAACCAAGTATACATAGTGCAAGGGGTATCGTTTTTTTTTCGGTAGTAATCGTGGTTGTGTTGCATCTGATCATGTCCAAACCCCTTATACTCCACTTCTTGATGCGCCATGAATTGCGCCAAAGGATCAAAGGCTGGCGGATTGCCAACCGCCATTAATGCTACATGACTAGCTACGACTAAATGTGACATGGCTCCCATGCGAGCCGTTTGGCTACAACGGCAACGCCTTTGTCTTTGGAGTCTTCACTGAAGAAACTCTCTTCTACCTTGGGCTCCTTGGTGGAAATTGAGAGTTGGGCAACCGCACTCTACTTGAGTGCCACTATAAGAAAACCGTGTTTTTTGTCATGTCTTCAGTGATGTCTCAAAAAACGCAAAGACATCTACGGTCATGTCTTGCAAGCGCGAAGACATCTTAGACAGGGCAGATGTCTAAGAAGACATCCGGGAAGACACGGAAGACATCTCTGTGTCTTAGACGTCTAAGGGTAATTTTGGGAGGATAAAGTCTGTGCCACGAGGGAGCCACGTCAAAGACACATCAGCGCCAAGTGAACGGGCAGTGCCACATGGCAATGAATTTCATCCTTATGTGGACTTTTTCGCGGTCCCACACAATATGACGTGGCGGCGCCAAAATCCTACGTGGCAGGCGGGAAAATCTGACGTGGCAGGCGGGAAAATCCAGCGTGGACCCGGAAAAATGACGTGGCCTGCCACGTCAGCATCGTTTTGGGGGTTTTTATGCTCGAAATATGTTACTGATAGACATCAAAGAAGACATCACGGATGTCTTAGCAGACATCTACGACGTCTTGTGAGATGTCTACTGTGATGTCTTTGCATTTTTATGAGCGTCTGCCGAGACATCACTTGAGACATGGGTAATATTATTTCATTTTTTTATTGTGAGCATATATATATTTATTATATAATTAAAACTGCTATACCCTATTTTACCATTTTCTCTACTCCACTTTGTAATAAATAATATTTTCCTATGATTTTTTCTTTGAACTAATAAGACGACATTGATTTAAACACAAATTTGAGTTTATATATATAAAAATTAGATTAAACTAAAATACTTTACAATAACTATAATTACGTGGAGATGTATATATACATATATATATATATATGAATGAATAATTAAACACTTTAAATTTTTGTATTTACAAAAAACAAATATTATACTATACTATTACATGCACATATATTCTAGAAATATGAAAAAAATGAATCATCAAGTATACAATTGTCGAAGACCATAGATTAGCCTAACCACATTAACACCAATCCAACATTTAATTATTTTAATAAAAGATTACCATTTGTCCTCCCATCAATCCGATATAGATTCTCCATACTTAGAAGATTTACATCTTTTATTTTCAAACTTTATTTTCGAAACAAGTTGATTTAAGTAACAATTATAGACATAATCATAGTAATGACATAGTAAATCCTTGAACGTCACAAGGGAACCGTATACACATGACCGTATTTCACTTTATATAATGCAAAAATTGTACTATAACTTAACAAGATTTACACCTTATTATTGAAACTTCTTAAACTAGCATCTTTTATTGGAGGTAAATTCCAACTTTGAATTTTATCAGGTTTGAATATTGTATTGTGTATGTAAGAAATTGTGCTTGTCGCATTGTAGTGGTAGCTCTTGATGTTTAGCGATTGAGGCAAAGTTGCCATGTACCCCTTTTGAAACAAAGAGTCCGCTGAAAAAGAAATTGGGCACTAAAAACACACACACATATATATATATATATAAATTAACATATATGTATATACAAATATATATACACATATATGAATATATGTATTTATACATATATGTCTATAAGTATTTATACATATATGTCTATAAGTATTTATACATATATGTCTATAGGTATTTATACATATATGTCTATATGTATTTATACATATAAATCTATCAGCATTTATACATATATGCCTCTATGTATTTATACATATATGCCTCTATGTAATTATACATATATGCCTCTATGTATTTAAACATATATGCCTCTATGTATTAATACATATATGCCTCTATGTATTTATACATATATGCCTCTATGTATTTATACATATATGCCTCTATGTATTTATACATATATGCCTCCATGTATCTATACATATATGCCCATATGTATTTATACATGTATGCCTCTATGTATTTATACATGTATGCCTCTATGTATTTATACATATATGTTTAATATGTCTATATGTATTTATACATATTTGTCTATTTGTATAGATACATATATGTCTATTTGTATAGATACATATATGTGTATTTGTATAGATACATATATGTCTATCTGTATTTATACATATATGTCTATCTGTAATTATATATATTTGTCTTTGTGTATCTATACATATATGTCTTCGTGTATTTATACATATATCTCTATGTGAATTTATACATTTATGAATATATGTATTTATACATATATATATGTATATATATATCATACTTGTATATATATATCATACTTGTATATATATGATATCTATACAATCCAAACTTATATATATATATATATACATATAAGTATGATATATATATACATATATAAATATACAGATATATACATATATACATATATATACATATATATATATATATATATATATATATATATATATATATATATATATATATATATATATATATATATGTATATACATATATGTATGTTATATATCATACTTGTATGCATACATGCATATATATATACTCTATAACAGTTATATATACATGTGATATGTGTATATGTATATACATATTTATATCATATATATATCTACTTTCCACTCCTAGTACTTTTAATAAGGCATTTGCACTATTCTACATATCACTTTTAGTGTAGTGTAGACTAAAAGCGAACCTGTATACTATTGGTGAACTAGGCAATTAGTGTCGTGACAAAAAATTACACTATATGCTAATTGCTATAGTATTTGCATATTCTCGTTAAGATTGTATGAAAAAAAAAAACACTCGTGCGCATTTAGCCTGTCAAGAGTAGTTCTAGAATATTGTGAGTAGATTTTGAGTATGAAAAGCGACTGAGATTTCTAGTACATTCAGGAATATCAACCATTTGGAAGAATTTTTTTGGAAAAATGAAGGTGTGGATATGGAATGAAGGTGAAATTGGAAAATTAGATTAAAAAATCAAATGGAGAAGAAAATATTGAGAAAAAATAGAACTTAGATATGGAAAAAAAATGGAATTGCATTATAAGGTCCAAACACTTGAAAAAGTAAACATTTGAAGAAGCCAACATTAGAAGAAAAGAAGACTTGAAAAAAATAAAAATTAGAAAGATATACATTAGAAGAAAAATCAAATGTAAAGAAAATACCTGTAAAATGAACATTTGAAGATAAAAAACAGATGAAAGTTTAATGTATAGAAAAATGAAAATTTGAAGAAGTATATCTTTGAAGAATGAAACTTACGAAGATGTATATATTTGAAAAATAAACGGTTGACTTGGAAAGTAAAGGTAAAGAAAGGAAGGCTTTAGAAAAGTAAGGGTTCCAAAAAGTAAGGGTTAAAAAAAAAAGGATTTGAAAAAGTAAGGATTTCAAAAAGTAAGGGTTCAAAAGTAAGGGATCTAATAAGAAACGGTTTAAAAGAGAGGGATTGTAAAATTATGGGATAATAAAAAGTAAGGGTACCAAAAAGTAAGGGGTTGAAAAAGTAAGGATTTGGAAAGTAAAAGATTGCAAATCTAAAGGTTCAAGAAACTATTGAAAAGTAATGCTTTAGAAAAGTAAAGGTTCCAAAAAATAAGGGTTAAGAAAAGGAAGGATTTGAGGAAGTAAGGTTCCAAAAAGTAAGGGTTCAAAAGTAAGGGATCCAATAAGAAACGATTTAAAAGTGAGGGATTGAAAATTTATGGGATAATAAAAAGTAAGGGTTCCAAAAAGTAAGGGGTTGAAAAAGTAAGGTTTTGAAAAGTAAGAGATTGCAAATGTAAAGGTTCAAGAAACTATTGATTTGAAAAGAAAGGCTTTGAAAAAGTAAGGGTCCAAAGAAAGAAGGGTTTTTAAAAAGTAGGGGTTTGAAAAAAACTAGAAGTCAACAAGACTTCATTATGGCATGGCATCAATTAGGTGGTTTATTGGGGGTATCATTAATGGTGTTGGCGGCAACACTAATCTTCAACTTATTCACGAATAGAGTGCAAAGGTTAGTACAATATTGTGTCACTACACCAAAAGTGATATTTAGTGTACTAGCAAACTCTATTATTAGTATAAATAATTTACAAACTATAGATGAATTAATTTTTAAATGATGTAATTTAAAAACTGCAATAAAATGGTTTGACTAATGCATTGCTAAGCAAGCGCCATCCGCTATCATAATACTAAAATCAGAAGCAAAGTCATAAAGTCAGAAAATTGATGATGTCTCTAATTCAATATAAAGGCATGCATAAAAAATGTAATCAAGTATTTAAACCTTAACCCCTAAAGGACCAAGTGTAAATAATGGGCATTTAAAAAGTTTGGTCAGGTTCCTATGGTGTCAATTTCCAACATTCCTTTTTCAAAGCTTTCCTACAGAAAGGCATTACAGATATTTTAGTGGAAAAACATTTTTTTGCTAAATTGGACATTTGAAGAAAAAGTTATACTAGGGATTAGAATTTCAAATGGGAAGAGCGGGCACCTTGGGCACCTCCAAAAACTTTTGCTAGGACACTATATTGTTCAAATGTGAGATTTTGAGTACTCTATTGAACGCATAGTACAAAATGAACCATTTGCTTGACTTCAAAAACTATAATCTTTCAATCCGAGTGGCCAAAATTTATGAAAATTTGAGAGTATATTACTCAATAAGTCTTAATTGCTCAGATCCTACGGTCTGAACTAAAAATCAAAGTTTTTGTTTCCTTCTTTGTTCATTGCACTAGAAACCAACAATTTTGAAGTGTTTTTGGTGTAAAATTTTCACGGTACTTTAGGGGTTAAATATAGGTGTACAAATTATTGATTAAATGAACACTTAAACTGACCATTCATTTCATCAGTCCATCATATGATTCAGTGAATAAGTACTCCATGACTAATTGATGTACGGCCTATTTAATTAAATATTGGACATGCTTGTGTTTACCAATGATATGCCTAGTTCTTGAATGAGCCATTTAATTCGCTTAACTTTTCTTCCTTACATGACATTTCTTCTTCACTACATTGATATAAGACGTCATTTCCTAAATAAATTGATTACTACCCATGGCACCGGTCCACAAAATAAAGGATGTCACATTACACAAATGGATGACCAGTGGTACCCCGTTAACATTCAAAAGTGACCGGTGATAGGCTGTGGAAGGGAGATAACCGGTGATGGGAGGTCATGTGACCGGTGATAGGCGGTTGTGGAGACTTCTTCAAAGGGCGGGAAACTATTTCAGCCGGTTGCCATTGTCTCGCACCTTGTGGATGATGAGAAGGTGGCGCCAACCACAGTTTGAGAGGTGTAGGAGGAGCGCATGCTTGTGCAGAAGGGGAGATCTGGAGTGCTAGATCAAGGAGAATTTGGAGGCAACAAGTGTGGTAAGAATTGCAAACAAGATTGTCTCACCCAACATTTTGTTTTTTGTTAGGTAGAAGTGTGGTGCTTTCTAGCATAGTGTGTTAGAAACGTGAGTTGTTTTGAGGTGGAGCGCCGTGTGAGTGAGCACTAGTTTTGGTGCTTTCTAAAGTAGCCCTTCATTTTCAACTAGTTGCTTGTGCATCTAAGTCTGAGAGGGTATTGTTTGTTTGTAGTGCACATGATAGAGAACTGTTGACCCATTTGAAGCAAGTACCCGAACCTAGTGAATCTGATGCTTACTAAATTGTAATGTGAGTGGGATTTTTGGATTTAGGTTTGAAAATTTCTTGTCGATGTTGTGTCGTTCTCTTCTGTGCTCCTAACTTGCACCATCTTAGAAGTATGTGAAGCTGTAATTTGTTGATTACGATCATTTTTGGGTTTGGATGACCATTTTATTGTATTCGTAATGTGTACTGTTTGTACTAGTTTGTACAATATGTACCATTTGTAGTGATGTAACTGTTTAGTAGTTATTTTGAAATGCTCTACCTTGGCGGACATTGATATTTTGTGGTTCTTGATGTTGTCTGGTATACAATGTTGATCTTGTGTTGTAGTTGCACGAGTCAAAAATCAGGAGGTGGGAAATGGGCTGAAGAGGTGGAAAATGGGTTGAAGAGAAGACGTTGCCAGAGTTTTTGGCTTGATCCAACCACAAACAGGTTTTTTGGCTTGATCCAACCTTCTCCAATTTTGTACTTTGTGTATTGTTTTATATTTTTCTACCATTTTCTACACTAATGTCTTGCAAGGGCGGTTTGTCATTTCCAAGGTTGAAATGGTTCGCTTCAGAGGAAGGGGCTCTAAGATGCTTTCGGGTAGGGGACGTACGTTGGAAGGAAGTGGCAATGGGAGATTGATTACAACGCGAGGGATCACCCGAAATGTGATAGCTACAAGGGAGGAATTGCAGCTCTTGGAAAAGACTGTGGATACTGAACATGAGGAGCTGGACGATGAAGACGAGGAGCAAGATGGTGAAGACGAGGAGCAAGATGATGAAGACGAGGAGCAAGATGATGAAGACGAGGGGCATGATGATGAAGACGAGGAGCAAGATGAGGCAGACGAGGAGCAAGACGAGGGGCAAGATGATGAAGAGGAGGAGCAAGATGAGGCAGACGAGGAGCAAGACGATGGGCCCGAGGAGCAAGACCATGAAGACGAGGAGGAAGGAGAACCCATGGGGATAGAGGAAGTTGATGTGGAGTTGGGAAGGCTACCAGAACCACCTCCATGTCTCACGACGGACTTCTTCACCAAGCACTATGGATTCAAAGATGAGGGTGCGAATCCTAGTAAGCTAACCAAATGGAAGGGCCAACCATTTGACGATAGCAAGTGCGTAGCTTTGTTTGGTGAGCCGGTTGGAAGAGAAGGACGGAATGGATACAATTGGAAGGCAATGAAGCAGAGGAAGATCCGGCAGAGACTTGAAGAACTTCTTTCAGCTCTATACCAGAGGGCTGTAGTGCCACACCTCCTTCCTCACAAGATGGCCCGAGCAATCGTTTTGGAGGAAGATGGAGAAGCGGTCAACTGGGCGGCGTATGGGGCTGCCACCAACAAGACACAACGGGAGGCGCATAAGAGAAATCTTGTGCGGCTTCAGAAGTTGAAGGAAACTTCGACAGCGGTGGCCCATACAGAGTGGAGAAAGATCCACGTGGATCCAAAGGAGCTCCACTCAGAGGTGTGCGAAGGTGGAGGGAGCTCCTTTGGTGGACGAATTATAGATGGGGAGGAGTGCCACAACAGATTATCCATTAACTTACCATCTACTTAAGTGTCTAGCCTATTTGTTAAGTGTTGAGCCTCACATGTAGATTTTGATGTTATTTATTTTATTGCATGTTTTAGATTGCACAATGCGTACTATGAATGGTAATTTTTATATGGTTGCCCAACTAGCTAGTATTTGAGTTGGGTCAATGTGCAACTGCTAGTTTGTTTTGTTTTTAAATACTTCAAAATGGATTATTGTATTGATCTGAACAAAATTGTGGTAAATGTACAGTTTCCTCCATGACTGTACTCATAGGTATGTGGATTGCCACAGGTATGAATACATTGGGAGAATTTTTGAGATGGAGAAATTGGAGTTGGAGGCTGCGGTGGATCTTGAGTGCCAAGTTGCATCAGCAAAAGACTCACAGAGGACCGAATGTGAGTATGAAACGGGAGTTTTATCTTGCATGAAGTCAAAACAAAAGGATTATGAAAAGAAGGCAAGTCTTGCTCTATTCTTCCGGAAGGCTAAGATTTGTGTTGTATCCTCCACCGAAATATATGGAGCTGAAAGGATTGAGTTGCTCGAAGCCGCAGGATTTGCCTTTGAATCGACGGTTGTAAAATCGGCCCAGCTACCACCATTCCACCACAATGTGTACGGCTCCATATTCTTTGTATTCACCGCCCAAAACTTTATAACTCCTCGGTGTGCAACATGACATATCATGGCCTCGTGAGACCGTTGTCTAAATTTCTCCTTCGGATGAGATGCCGTTGGCATTTTCCCGGCAAACTCCATGTATGCCGAAATGGCTCGCACACCCACGATGCGGACCTTCCGAACCTTTCCGTATCCAATGGTATACACACCATCAAACGAACCGTGTACTTCACAGGGTTCCCTTGATATTACAGATTGCGTGCTTTGTGGCTTTCCATTCCCCAACTATGAGATTGTGATCTCTAGTTGCAAGCATCTATACCATCCATGGTGTTCGATGGTGAACTTTTCACAGTCGAACAAGTGTTGTGCTCGTGGTTGCTCCATGGTTCAACCGACTGCTTGGACCGCAAGTTTTGGATGGAGGGGTGCGCCGGGTTGGGGGCAAGGACAAAGTGGAGGCAAGGATTTTCTGAGTATGATGTTGGAAATGGCTCCATCTATCGCTGCATGTGTAGCATCTCGCAGTGACGCTGCTCGAGCTCCAAAGCTCTATTCACCCACACCAGGTGATGTGTTCTTCCCTATTTGTACAAATTGCTTGAAGTTGTACTACGGTGAATGTATCTATACATTGTTTTACAACAATTTCTTTCAAGCTGGATTTGTTTGTACTTGTATTCGAGTGGATTTGTATATTATGTATTTGGTTTGGACTTATGGTATTGAGACGTCTAACCTTTTGTACTGTTTTGTGCTTGTTTGTACTTGTATGCTTTTAGATCTTAGTTTTGTAGGACTTACAACTGAAGTTGGACATTGGTTCGATTTGTTTGTACTTATATTCAACTGGATATGTATGTTTGTTATTGGGTTTGGACTTGTGGTACTGACAGCATATACTGTTTTTATATCACCGTTAAAGTTTGTACATGTATACTTATATCGATGTGTTTTTAGGACTTAGAATTTTGATTGTACATAGGTTTGTGTTTAGTTGCACTTTACTGTACTGTTTGGTACTACTAATTATCACTGACTTCACCTTTTTGTACTGGTGTGTACAAATGTATACTAAGGTGTATTGTTTTGTACTAAGGTGTATTGTTTTGTACTAATGTTTATTGTTTTGTACTAATGTGTATTATTTTGTACTAATGTGTACTGTTTTGTACTAATGTGTACTGTTTTGTACCAATGTGTACTGTTTTGTACTAATGTGTATTGTTTGTACAAATTTGTTTGTAGTCTGTAATTGTATTTGTATTGTTAATGTATTTTGGTTTCGACTTATGATACCAGAAGCTCTAACATTGTTGTGCATTATTGTAGTAACCAATATTGGCGAATTGAACATGGGGGTAGAAGAAGAGTCTCAACCTCTACTCAGAACTGCAAATGAAGGTCCCACAATTGGTAATGAAGATCCTACACAAGTCACTATATCAACGTTGTAAGTACATCCGTGCTCCGATAATCATATAGCTTGTTATGTTTTATTTTCTTAGTTCATTCTCATTCATGCATGTTTTGTACATTACTACAAGGTTTATACATTATGTATTCGATTAAACCATTATTTTATATAGGCCTATGCTTGTACAATATATGCTTGTAGAGCCTGAGCATGTGGACCTAGGTAGCAATGTAGACCCCATTTGCCTGAGTGTATTGAGTTAATGAAGTATTACTCATATGATATTGGGTTTAGGTTGCCTTTGGAGCCAGCAATGCCGGTGGAGTCAGTGGCTCCGGTGGAGTCGGTGGCGCTTGTGGAGATAGTGGAAGTTGTGGAGCAGGTGCAGAATCAAGGCAATTCAGACACTCCGGCTGGATCAAGTCACCAGAGGAGATCAAAAAGACCAAGGCCAGAGAAAAACATAGAAGCCACCGCAAGTGAAGTAGACCAAGAGAAGAAACATGGGAAGAAAAAGACAAAGAAGAAGACCCATCCACGACCCAAAGTGAGAACTTAATTTTTTTTAATTCACTTTGTGGGATTACAATCGGCAGCTAGTTCAAGTTTGCAATGGCTTTCTATTTCCTTGGAAAAGTCTATGCCACCATTATATATCTTTGAATTGATAAAGAGACTTTTTTACTAATATAGATTTTTTCTATGATCTACAAAGCTAACATGTTTATGAGGTTGTATTTCTAATTCATTTTTGTCCATAGGCACAACTATGGTTTGATACAATGGACTTATCCAAGGGACTCGAAGTTGTTCCAGTGTCCGTGTGCCTGGATTGCTTGAAGGTCCATGAATTACAAGAATTTACTTACATTAACCGCTCCAGGATGTCTGATTTTGCATCCCACCTATCTAAAGTCACAGTGGATTCCCCACAGTTTTGCCGTGATTGCCAAAGCAATTGTCTTGGACAAGGCTGCAATTGTGGAGTACGCACAATCAAACAATCACCTTATACTACCCAAGGTCGACTCCGAAGTATCCTTCACCAAACTGTAAGTGTGAAATATATTTTCCGTCTTGTACCTTCTTGTACAATTTGTATTGCGCTTACCACTATGTACAATGTTGGTACATCCTATACGATTTTTTCAATTTCATCATGGTTTTGGCAGGAATTGATGGAGGAGGTTTTGTTTTGCGATGGAGAGTGGTGCATGGAGCAAGACGTTGGTGGTTGTCCTGGTCACATGAACAGAATTTTTTGCAGGAATGCAATGACGCATGCAAGTGTTTGCTCTCTTGTGGAAATCGGGTGGTCCAAAGTGGAGGGCGTATCCCCATACAAGTGTATTGGTCCGGAGTGAAGGGATGGGGACTTAGATCTAAGAAATTTATCAATAAGGGGACTTTTGTGTTTGAGTATGTGGGGGAGATTGTGACTGATGCAGAGTTGCAGCATCGTAGGGCCTTGGGGAGACTTGGGAAGTCAGAGGCGTACACTATGGCGCTCAATGCCACTTGGAAACCAGAGGAGGACTATTCGAACAATGTTGGATTTTGCATTGACGCCACAAATTTCTCCAATGTTACAAGGTTTTTGAATCATAGGTATTTCCTTCCAACATCAAAATGTATGAAGACAATTTTACTTTGAGATTTATTTGGAAAATTGTGATTTGTATTAATCAAAATTGTGTGTGCATGTATTTTTTACAGATGTGAAGATGCAAACCTTATAGATGTTCCAGTGACGATTGACAACAGTGACATACGATTGTTCCACATAGCCTTTTTTGCACGAGTCAATATTCCGGCTTGGGAGGAATTGACCTGGGATTATGGCTGTTGCTTTGATAGATCACAAGTTAACGAGGTAGATGCAATATTTCCTTTCCATTGTCAATGTGGTAGCACTCGCTGCCGGGACAGTAAAATTGACGATTCAGCCATTCAACTCACACTTGACATTTTTTTATCTTGAGTGAAATGATTCTACATGTTCTATTTTCTACATGTAGAATCATTTCAATCGGAACTCTAAAACATTGAACAACTTCCATAATTATATCACATTCTTATTATGTTATTGTTATATTGTTTTAATTCAAAATCAAGGTATTATATGTATGACATTTGTATCCAGTATAATGCTTGTACCAAATTATAAAAATTACATAGAAGGTAGGATATTTCTAAACTAATGAATATACATAAAACGGGATACTCAGAAACCATCAATGTTTCATGACCTTTAGGATGACCACTAAATGCAATCTAAAAAATGAAATAATTAGCAAATAAACATGTGCAAAAAAAATACTTAACTGTTACAATCTAAACCATCAAAACGTCATGACTGTTGTGGTGACCGCCAACTGCAAAGAAAATAAACTAATCAGCAAAAAAAATGTGTAAAAGATGTACTCACAAGATTTGGTGATGATTATATCTAATGCTTTAAACAATATAGAATTTAGTACCTCATAGGATTTGAGTTTCTTTAGATGTACTAACCTAGCAACAATTAATCAAAACACTCCCAATAGTTTGAGTATGGCTGTAGACATTCTCTTTAGTCACTAGCAAAATCCAGAAAATGCTCATCCTAAACCCAGTCCAATGCAAGAGAAACTATAATATCATAGAAGAAACAACAAGATTTGTGTACAATCATCGCAATTAATACAAACTAGCTAGTACAACTAGTACAACTTGTACAACTAGTACAACTAGTACAACTAGTACAACTAAAACAATAGTACTATCTCGTACAAATAAAAAATGCTAAAAATAAAAGTCCAAGAGTAAATATAATACGCAATTGTTTCCAACATGTACAACCACAGTACACTAAGTACAAATTGGTACAAACGGTACAAATAATGAAGTTGATGCCTAGTACAAACATATCATCATTCCACAAAGACAAGTATAACCTTTACAATTAGTACAAACAAAACAAAAAAAAATTGACTAGAAGTACAAAATCTAAAACACCAAAATTTGCATACTTTGTACTTGGTTGTCACAGTAGATTTGTAACAAACTAGTACAAACAATACAAATAGTATACTTGACTTGGAGTACAAACATATGATCACCCCACATTGTACCTTACATTTGTTTTTACACAGTACAAACTCTTCTAACAAACACTCCAAACAACATTCATACTTTCATGAGTACAAATCAATATTCCCAACTATGAATCACATAAATTTGGGTACACAATGTTGGTACAAACAAACTTATACGAAGTAGAGCAACTTACCACAAAATTATTTTCTAGTTCATACAATCTCCAAGTGATAGAATATTTAGTTGTACTCCTGCCAAAGAACACGTAATAAATATCCTAGACATAATAGTAATTTGTGTACACACTAGAAAAAAAATAGTGGTAATGGATAAAATTATTTGTAACAACTGACCACCTTTCCAAAAAAACTGTGATAGTATTTCTCTCCAAATCAACCTTGTTGCTAAGTAAAACATTCCAATACTAAATGGCTTATAAATCTTTTTCCAAAACTAATAAGTTGCTTGAAGTTCTTCACTAAACTAAATGAAAGGAAAACAGCAAGAAATCCAAAAAGAAAGGAAGAATGCAAATAGAACTTACCCTTTTCTGCAGTGTGTATTGAAATGAACTTAAAAGGCACTACTGTTGCTCCCATCTTGAAATCTGTATGTAAAATCCATTGTAAGATAGAGCACATACAAGCTGCATATTGATTTTACAAATTTGAAGTTCAAAATGGTACATATTGTACAGTACTCGTACCAACCATAAGTCCTTCGAAAGACAAACCTTCACGTCCTCTGATTAGCTGATTCACATGTGGTGGTAGGAGATTGGTGAAGGATTTCTGCATCTTCTAACACAACGTGCCCGAACAATGCCTCACTGCTCCTAATGGCTTGATTAGGAGAGCTGTCTATAGTATTACAAAGTCCTAGATAGAAGGCACTATTGCCACACTGAGATTCAGGGGTTTCAGAAACATACCCATCAGTTGTTGTATTCGCAGATACAAGACGAGCGATTCACAATGGGAAGTAAGAAGTGATGAGTTTCTGTACAAGTCTAGAGTTTTCGAATGGAAGGTAAGACATTGCTACAGATACAGATTGAGCGGTGCACAATAGGAAGTAGGAAGTGATGAGTTTCTAAACAAATCTAGAGTTTTGAAACGGAAGGTAAGACATTGCGAAAGAACGCAAACTGGAACAAAAACACATGCATTGCAAGAAAAAGAAGAAAAAGAATCTCCTCACACTACTTAGAGGTATCTCAACAATGACCAAGGTCTGAAAGTAGTGACTGACAAACAAGGCATCTAGATTCTTGCGAAAAGCTGATCCAGTAGGGATTGTGATACCCCATTATATCCCTTTGATACACTCATGATACCCCACAAAACCCCCTTATATCCCTTTGATACACTCATGATACCCCACAAAACCCCCTTATATCCCTTTGATACACTCATGATACCCCACAAAACCCCCTTATATCCCGTATACTACCATGATACCCTATAATATACCTGTCATAGCCGTGACATATACATGTACTACGTGGTGACATAGTGCGCGTCACATTCCGTTACACGATACCCCGGGTTGCAAAGGTATATAGTATATAAAGTCAAGGTATTAAGGTCAAAGTATTAAAAAATTTAATAACATTTAAGAGCATGCTATATATAAGTAAAAGAATAAAATCTTCCAAACATATAGAAACTTGTTAGCGAAAGTATGAAAGTAAAAGAATTAAATCATACGAAAGCATGGAAACTTGTTAGTAAAAGTACCAAAGTAAAAGAATCAAATTTTCCAAATACATGGATAAGTTTTGCCTAACAAAAAGTAAGAGTTTATTAATATCACATATCAATACAATGGGAACATAGATGGAACAACATTGCAAAGTGAAGAATCAAAGTACAAAGGGCTAAGACCTTTTTTATGTCCTTATATATGTATTTTGAAACCTCTACGTAATACTAATTATGTGAATATTTTAAAAAATAGACGTGCGCACATGAATATAAAAGGAAAAAGAACATTTTCTTATGAATATTACAAGGTGAAGTAGTGAAAAGGGTAAAAAGTGAGCTTGGAAAAAACACTAATATGGGATAAATATTTTTCTATGTTTCAATTGTTAAATATATATGTATAGACCTTTACATACATTACAAATAATGTAATGAATTTTAGTGTATTCCTTATACTCATACTTTAATTAAGTAAAGATGATTGCTTAATAAATAAAATAGAAATTGACCTTAGATTTAATTCTTTTAATATGATGTTTGAATTATTAGGTTTCTACGCTTTGAGAAGAATTAATTACTTTTCTCTGATAATTTTACTTTAGCACTTTCTCTTGTGTCATGTTAAGTTATGTTACAATTATAGATACAATTACAAGGACAGGCATGGTTGAGTGAAGTTACCATACCTCGTTGGAAACAATACGATTCCGATGGTAAGTAAAAAATTAAATAAAAAGCTTCATAAATATTACACGTTGTAAAGTATTTTAGTGTATACAATGTGTATGGAATTTCAAAAAGGAAATGAGGATGGAACAATAGTGTACAAAGTCAAGAAACAAAGTTCAAAGTGCTAAAACATGCTTTATATACTACTTAATATATTTTCGAAGCTCTAAATAATTTTAATTATTGTAATGTATTTTTTTAATAGATGAACTTATATAAATATAAAAGAAAAAAATAACAACATATTTATAATATTACAAAGTGAAGTAGAGAAAAAGGTATAAAGAATAATATGGGGTATGACAGTTTTATGTACTGTTAAATATCTATGCTCCCAAAAAAAAACTGCAAAATGCAATAGACAAAAATATCAAAAGGCCTTATTGGGGAAAATCACCAAAAACCACACGATTTGAGTAGCGTGGTATGACGGGACATGTACGGATCGAAGACCAGGTCAGATGGGTAGTTGAAAGCCCGGCACAAGCGCCACGAGGGGCTGCCACGACAACTTTCAAGTCCACCTTGATCCAGGTAACGAAGCCGACTTGACCAAGTCACCCAAAGGCTCTCTTGGTCATTTGGAAACATCAGATATTGTCCTCTCCTATATACGACCCCATTTCCAAACGGACAGTTGATATGGGATAATGGAACAAGTCCAAACCTACCATGTTTTGAATGGTACAAACCGTATCACTTGTACAAGATGTACGATCAATATAATAGTGGTACAAACTATATAGTGAAATTCATGCTATACGATACAACTAATACCTGAAGCAATACATGCTAAGTTAATCAATTAGTAAAGAAAATGTTCATGAATCATGAAACATTGTGTCATCCTAATTCTCATCCTCTCTTAATCTGTCTAATCCAACCCAAATGGTAGCAATGCTGTCTTGACTCAAGCTATAAGTAACTTCTCGACCTTTGCGTCTACCCACTTTTGGAATCATAGCAAATTTACAATGCACAATAAGATGGGCATCAATATGCGCAGGTTGAGAGTTGCCGAGATACACATAGCCATTGTTCCACTTTTGGTAGTAAGTACCTCGTACAACAAAATCTCCAACTTCATAATTTGGGCCCCATGGGCATGTGAATGCCGAAGTGACTTGGTGCTTTGGCAAGGAGCATTGGAGAATATAAAATTCAACTCCTTCGGCGTTTCCTTCCATAGCAGGGACAACAAAGTTGTCACCGCGGTGAATGAGGTCAGCAATTTCTTCACCCTCCAGAGCCTCCTCTTCAAAGGTATCTTCTGCTTGATCCACGCAATCAAGCATAACCTCTCGTACTTCACTAAGGTTATATGGTTTCAATTTCACCAAGTCCCAACCCTCTACATGAGATTTGTTAACACAGTTAGTGCAATCAACGTCAAAGCAATAAGCACAAAAACATGATAATTTTCGAACAAACAACAAGGTTGGATCAGCAACAGAAAACGAGTACAGTGAATGAAGAGCCTGAGAGCCTTTTACTGTCTCGCAGTCAAAACTGCGTTCCCTCATGCAATCTTTGGGAATTTCCCAAAAATGCCTACGCACTTCTTTGATCCCTGTCTTCTCAAAATTCGTATCCACTTGTCCTCTCATTGTCTCATTGAGAAAACAAACTGCGTCGTGCGCATTTTGCATCCTTCTCCATGTGTCATGTAGTTGAGATTGCCGTAAAGCACGCTTGACAACAGCACCTGCACCATCCCACTCCCCCTTTCCATGGCCAGTGCCAAAAAAATTCCAATTCATGGTGCAACCATTGGTGAGGCCAGGATACCTTGCAACAAAGTATAGGGCTCGAGCACCTTTGAATTGGCTTGCACATCCGTCGGACCATACAACATGGTGTTTGGGGCGAATCCCTGCTAAGTACAAAAACAGATTAATGACCACAACATATATAATAGTTGTTTAATTCAGTACATATCGTACAATTTGTGTGTTTTAAAAGAATTAGGTACAATCTCGTATATATAATACATTTCAGTTCATATTGTATAGTTTAGTACATACTGTTTATTCATTCGTACATGTTACACTGTATACTCCACGGAAAAGAAATAAAGAACATAGTTAACATACCTTGCGACTGTAGCCATTGCCAGTGCTGCATCAAACAATGCTGAACAAAGAGAGAATCATGCTTCTCATCATCTGATATATAAAAATGAGAATCCTTTACAGTTTCTCCATTTCCATTTATTATATAAGTAATATGCACTAGAATAGTAATTTGAGTTGAACACCAATACATGCTTTGTATTTGGTTTTGAATCTCAAAAGTGTAGTTCTCGGCATAATCAATATGTGATAAAATCATGCCTTCACCCATGCATTGCATTGACCGCTTGCAATGGTCATCGTGCCACCTTGCAATGAAGTTACGCCTGACAAATTCGGGTAATTTGGACTTCAAGTATTCAAAAAACACTATGGTAGAAGTCTCCTTGTATGCTTCTACAATCCTCTTCCGTGGCTTTCCCTCCTGAGTGAGTCCAATAACTTCATTCTCAAAACACTTCCATGTAACAAGTGTTGATGTGGAAGATTCTTCAGGACAAACTGCCAACTTCAAAATACCGCAATCTATGCATGTACCCATAACACATGATAGTGCATGCCACTCCGCATTCTCCGGTTTTGAACAAACAATTTCTTGCCAAAGCGATGTTGTTCCACCATATGTCTTCAAGTGGGCTTGACAATTTGCCCCTTCTATCAGAGTATGACAAACTTCACAGAGACACTTACAATTATTAAGAAAGTGGAGTCCTTTTCTTGTATCTCGAATCCTATTGAACCCTTCTCTAAGCATGTCAATCTCAACATGGTAGCGACAGCAACATACATTCCTTTCATTACAGGCTCTAACAAAATATGGCTTCAATTTTTCAAATGCTCTCATTTTGATTACAACATCAGGATGCGCTTCCACAAATCTGTTATAGAATGCCGTCTGCATACAAGTGTAGAAACTATAAGAAGATATCAAACTATGAACAATATTGATACAAATGGCATAAAATTGATACATAATGTACTGAAAGGTAAAAAAAAAAATACATCATACACTAAACTGTACATAATATAGTCGAAAGAAGATATAATGCAACGAACTTTTAATTATAAGATTTGGCACAATATGAAAACCATACAGAATGTACTAAAGGATGGAAAATATACATACTTGGGTTTCAAGCAAGTAGTGGGTGCAGTGTTTTTCGTATGTCTTCCGACTTATCCACTTTTGAACGATCTCCTTCCTGTTGGGACTCACGCGAGTTTCTTCAATCCACCATTTTACAACAATGTCTCTAATTTCTTCAGACATACCTGGCCTCTTCTTTCGACTTGCCAACACAAAAGGCCTGTTGCCCAAACGCATACTCTTGCGTTGTGATGCTACCCTTAAGTTATATGGATTCACCTTTAAAATCCTAGACAAAGCTTTTATGTTTTTTACATCTGAAGATACAGCTGCATCTAGAAGAACAGCCTTCCTAGCAAGCTTGTCTGCTGATTGAACACCCTTAACGGCCTCCAACTCTTTTTGATAGTTCTCCAAAAATTGAAATTGAACCATTGCATCTTGTTTACAAGGGTAATAGTTTGGAAGGAATGACCTGATGCGCTCATCCTCCAAAAAACACTCCATGATCTTCAGTCTTGAAGATGCGGTAGGACAAGCTTGCATCTTAGTCGTGAAAAAATTCACGATCTCGGATACCACATGACATACTTCGCGTGAAGACAACTCCCTACCTTCTTCTCCATTTTCAGAGGTAGTGGCAAGCAATCTTGCTTCTTCTTCTCTCTCCTTCTGCAGTTGCCGACGTTTCTGTTGTCTATCTGCTTCCCCATCTCTCAGACTATCTCTAGTTGCAACGTACTCCTCAGCCCTTGCACGAGGACCCTTCCTTTTTGATCCCGCACGTTTATCTACAACACGATTATTTCCCATTGCCCTTAACGTTGACAACCATATACTCTAAAAAGCAATGAAATACTAGTCTACCGCTGTCAACACTTCACCTCAAACTGCCATCAATCTCATCTACATTGTCATCATCTCTGTAAAATTCATCCCCTAAGTCCACTTACAATCAGTAACATGTCAAGCACAGTGCCCTAAACGTCGAGCACATTGCCTTCATCTCTAAACAAGTCGACGTCTCCACAACCCTAGACCCAAAATCAAGGTGGCTGAAGCACTAAATCTACGAAGAGCATACATTCTGTATCAACATTGATCAACTGTACAAAGAATGTACAAACAGTAAGAAGAGAGTACATTTTTGGCAATAATCATGTGAACAAAAAAGAGATGTCACCTGTCAGAAGATACGACAAACACACCATGTGCACGATGTGCACGCTTTTCCAAATATACACAGATTCGCCGGCATATTTGGGATCCAAAATTTCATACTAGTTGTACTCGTTGTACTGTTTGTACTGGAGAACCAAAAACGGCCAGGGGGTCGACCGTAGTGTGCGTTCACCCTCCTATGGTGTCAATTTCTAACATTCTTCTTCAAATTTTTTATTGTAGAAGGGCATTACTAAAACCGATGTGGGAAAATAATTTATTTCTAAATCCGAAATCATATGAAAAAGTTATAGCGATATGAATTTCAAATGGGGAGAGCGGGCACATCGGGCACCTCCAAAAACTTTTGCTAGGATAGACTATTGAATGTGAGATTTTCAATACTAGCAAATAATATCATTTCTTTTCATATTTTCAAAAAAAAAACTTGTCTTTAGTGGAAAATAGCTCATGAACCCAAGTCAAAGATTTTCACATGTTGCCACACATTGTCGGGCAAGGTACCCAAAAAAAAACTTCTTTCCACATAAAACTTAGAGATTTTAACTTTTCATACTTTTGGTTTTTTCCACAACAATATGTGGTGTAGACCTTCATATTGACCGTTTGGATCATCAATCTAAAACATATTAAGTTTCTAAAAAACTAAAACGTGAATTGGCAATTTTTGAACCTCCAATACTAGCACAGTGGACTTGAATAAGCTACACCTTTTTTGTACCTCTAAAAATTGGTGTAGAAGGAACTAACATCATCCTCAACACAATAGTAATGGATTTAGATCTTATGTAGTACATAAATTTGATACCAAGTGAAGTCAAAGTCTGCTGATCCACAAAACGCAAGGAAGAAAATGAACCATTTGCTTGACTTCAAATACTATAATCTTTCAATCTGTGCGGTCAAAGTTTATAAAACTTTGAGGGGACATCAATAAAGAAGTCTTTATTGAGATCCTATGGTTAGATGTAGAAATAAAAAGTTTTTGTCTCCCTTCTTAGGCATTATACTAGAACGGAGGAGTTTTGAAGTGTTTTTGGGCCTTTAGGAGTTAAATGGGAGATCTGATGCGATCCGAACCGTAGATGGCATCGATCTAAGGTCGTGCATTGAGCGAATCGGGTCCGTCAGATAATTTGCATTACGAACAGTTATCATTCATGTAGATCCTCAAAAATAGATTGTAAGAATTACTTCAATTTGCGGGAGAAAGTCTTTCGGAAAAGTGAGAATAATAAGAATAACGGCTGACACGTCAGAACTAACATCTGGACGAGCAAAAACCTTAGACCAACAGATAAACATGATCGTAATTGGATTGAAAGTCAGGCAATGGATATGCTGAACCAGTATAGAGTACTTTAAATTCACACCGTCGATCGGACGAATCCGACGGATGAGATTATTAATGGATGTGAGTCGTCGGATCGAGGACATCCAACGGGTAGAATAAGTTGAGAGACATGTTGCGTGAGTGGCGGTGAGGAAGGGGACGCAGACTAGAGACTCGAGCTTGCTCGCGCCGTGCACACGCCATAGCCAAACCCCATCTGCTCCTGCTCTTGCTCCGCCTAGGATTGTCTCTCCTGCTCTTCCACGCGTTAGCCGCTCTCCAGGTATGTCGATCCCGTATCTCGCTGTGTCTTTTTGCGGCATTTTTACGGCGTTTTCTGCTCAGGATTTCACTCTCTACGCTATTTTTCGGTTTGTGCATGTTTAGCTCTCTGCAGTCATGGTACGCTGATCTCTACTCTTTTCATTCGTTCCCGCATTTTGAATTGTGGTTCCTTGGCGTATTTTGTTAAAGGTTACGGCCAGGAGTTCTCGCGAGTCTAGGTTTCTTTGTATTCTGATCGTGGTTTCTTTCGCTGTATTTCGAATCGTTTTCCGCTGAGTTTTATGTGTCAGGAGTTTGCCTAGCGCTCTGTGCATCGCGTTTCTTTGTTCGTGATGTTCTTGAGATGATCTTAAATGTGATCGACGACGTTCTAGGTAGTGGAGTGAGTTTATCCGTGTCTACTTTGATCTGGAGGGATGGAGGAGTCGTAGTTTGGTACTATCTTTATGGAGAGCTGTAGTTATGTGCGTCGGACAACGCGTTTTTTGTGGCATTGGTGAGGAACTAGGTGTGTATGGACTATGTTTTAGGCGCTACTTAGGCTTGTGTTGAAAGCCGTTGACTGTTCTTCGCGTAGTTTTGTGCATGTCTCGGTGGTTAGTTTCGCGGACAGTTTTGTTCCTCGCTATTGATTCAATAGAGTTCAATTGCCTGAGTTGATCGGCTTGGTTTCTTGTAATTGGACACTGGTTCTTTGACATTTGTAGGTAATGAGTTCTATGATATTGTGATCAGGCCTCTCCGTGCCCGATCGTTGTTGATATCTGAAAGTTCGTGCAGATCTCTTTGGGATCATTGTTTTGGAAGGAACAAAAATTCCTCGTCAGCTACTTCGGTTTCTGAGGTATCTTTCCAATGCTTCGTTGATCTATTTAAATGTTCATCTTTAATATAGATCACGTCAATACAGATACCATCAACTTGGAACGGGTTTCGGAGTGCAACTCGATCGTCACTATACCATCAACTTAGAACTCCGAAAACCTTGAATATAGATTGTCACTCACACGTCCGTCTGGTGTGTCTCTAGATCGTTCATTCTGGTGTACAATGTCTATATTCAAGGTTTTCAAGCCGTGTCATCTTTGTGATCTTTCGCCACAGTACTGTTGTTCTAGAGCAAGTGCACACAAATCTCGAGTCTGACTTAGGGTTTCACTTGGTGTGTAATATAGGGACGTTGCAGGTGCTCTTCGGTTCGGTTCATTCATGAACGAGCTCGGCAAGCGGCGGATGAGGGGATAAGTCGGCACGGTGTGGGTGATCGTCCCACATTCAGAGTTACCCTTTGAAGTTGTCTGCCGAAGGAGTGCTTGATGCTTCACCTGCCTTATCTGGAGTACCACAAGCGTTGTGAATGTCGAGACTGGTAACTAGTCGTGTATTTTCAGATGCTCTGCACCGACTGTGGATCAGACGGTAACTGACGTTTCTTGATGCCGCACTTGCAGTGGTGATTGCGGTTGTCGGAGGAGTGCCCTCGGTGACGCTTGTCGAGCATTGACCTCAATTTTTGCAAGTGCGGATCGGCTCCTCGGGTGCGAAGGTAAGCTACCTGCTCAGAACCTCGATCGCTATCTTTGTTCAACGTTTTGTTGAACGATTCAAGAAGAGGATTACAGTGCGTGACATTAGAAATTGCAGTTTTGTCTGCCCCACACTGGAAGTAGTACTCACTCGAAGTAGTAGTTTCTTCTGACTTGGGGTTTCACTTGGTGTGCACTATATGGACGTTGCAGGTGCTCTTTAATTCAGTTCATTCCTAAACGAGGTAGGCAAGCTACGGATGAGGGGATAATAAGTCGGGACGTTGTGGGCGATGCTCATATCTTCTGCTTGATCTGCTTCTGGTCCTTTTTGAACTTACAGTTGTCTTCTGAATCCACTTCGGATACTAGCTCGTAAAGTTGGACTTTTGTAATCTACCGACAAGGGTGCGTGCATTCGTGTCGTTTGTGAGTGAGGCTGCAAGATGTCAAAGTTCTTGCGAGTAGATTTCGAGATACAACAATGGGGCTGCGCCAGGGTAGACGGTATCGATATGATTGCGAGCCTTAGCGTGCACGAAGTACGGTCCCTTAGTGGAGGTATTGGCGATGTGGTGGCAGTCTCGCATGTGTGGGGTAATGCGCAATGCTTGGTGGAGAATGTGGAAGGTGCATCTCATGGGATCAAGATAAGCAGCCCTAGGAAGATGGAGCGGCTCTTGAACATTGCTAAAAGTAAAGGGTGGAAGAAGTTGTGGCTGGACAACATTTGCATCAACCAGGAGGATAAGAAGGAGAAGGCGAGAGAAGTCATGAGAATGGGTTCTGTGTATCGGAAGACGAGAGCAACATTGATCTTGCTAGATAGTACGCGCTCAGAGCTCCTGAGGGAGACCATACCAAGAATATTGTCATCCCAGGAAGATACCAATGTAGCTTTATTTGGTGGAATAGATGATATGGAGCTGCTTGCGGGCAAGTTTATTGAGTTGGCACAAGATGAGTGGTATGAGCGGCTATGGACGGTGCAAGAAAGTGCACTAGCTACACGTATGTATATGGCCCCTAGTGACGAAGATATTCCATATGATGTGTCTGGGTTGAGACATAGCCTCAAGTTTTGGCTCATGCTACTTCGTTTTATGAGCTATCATTACGCTGACAAAGACAGTTTGGACTCGAATGATTATTTGTTGCAGAATTTTTGCAAGAGGTGGATTAACTCGATGCAACCAAAGTTTACTATGGAAAGTGCCCTTCGGGTTGTAACGGGTGTCAAATGTAAGGTGGTGAAGGACAAGGTGTATGGCATTCTCGGCCTCATTCCCAACTCAAGGATCACTCCTGCATATGGAGATGACACGTCGCTTGAGGAGGTTGCTGTTACGGTGATGAAGGACTGCGTGAATAATCTTAAAGAAATGGATTTATTGCATTTGAGAGGACCTAAGTTGGAGGAAATGGGAAAATGCATGGTGCCGTCTTGGGAATCTCTCGTAGCTCCACGTTCGAAAGATATTGATGGAAGTATTGTTCATGATGGCAATTGCATATATGACGAGAATGTAGGACTAAGGGTGTCCAATCCTAGGATCTTTGATGCAAAAATTGTGGCCGTGATTGAACCAGATCGGTCTAGCTTCATAGTGGAGGGAAATTTTCATCCTCGGACAGTATTCAAAGCATTGAATGAGAAGTTGCATGATGATGAATTGGTCGAATTTATAAGAGGAGTGCTGGTTGCACTTGCACATCCTCAGTATAGGGAGGAGTCCACGGCCAAGGAATATCTCAAAATATTGGCAGAGATGGTTTCATTTCCTTCTCACATTAGAGCATGGGATGTGCTTCAACATAAATATCGTTGGAGCAAGGAGGTCTTTGTGCATTTTGAACGTCTATGGCTTTGTATCAATTATATTGGAATGCATAAGACTTACATACTAGGCATCTCAAAAGACAACAATTGTCCTCACCCATGTTGTAAATGCACTTACATTTTTGCATTTCAATCCGATGCGCTAGTAGAAGACAATTTGAAAGTTTTGGACTATTGGGGGCACATTAGTGATGCCCTTGTACAGCCAGGTGGCCGCACATCAGAGGACACCAGAGTACCTGTATTAGTAGTAAAGCCCATGCAAGAAGAGGCCATGCAAGGAGTGAAGTTCATTTCAGCATCAATTTTGGACGGGGGAATTCGACACGAGTCCAAGGCATTCGAGATAGATGCAATAACTGTTGTATAGCTCATAAGTTCTCTCCATTTTCCAGATTGAATTCAACCTAGATTTGTTCTTTAAGTGGTTCATATTTGTGATTAGACACTTGGTTATGACTCTCAAAGTTTTGTTGCGGTAGCAATGTAGATTGTGGTACACAAAGAAATGCAAGACCAATCGGAGTGTTGCATTGGTTTTTGCAGTTTCCGGCTGGGTTATAGTGCAAGGAAATTTAGGGTTGGAGTTTACCTCTCTCCATCATCTCTTGATTATCTCTGTGTTTTTCAGATTGATTGTTCAGATTGATTGCTTTGGATCAAGTTGGGGATGCCTTCATGCTCAAACGAGAGAGATCACCAAACTCTCCTGTTGATTTGGTAGCAATAATAGAGAAAAGTGTTGGAGTATTTTTTTGGAAGTTTGGATGACTTTTGAAAGAACTCTAATTCAAGCAAGCTTTCATGAAATTGAAAGAGGTGTCAGATTACTAATTGCAGTGATAATTATAAAAGTTTGTATTTGTGTTGATCTCGATTCAATGACACAAGGCTTTCAAGTTTAGATGATTGTTGCATCTATTGTATGTTTTAGAAGTTGCAAAATAGTCATGTATTTAACATGTTTAGTGTCATGTTTGAACATGATAAGGTTGAGATATTGAAATGACCTCCAAAAGAAAGATGTTACTTGAAAAATCTGCAATCCAAAGGAGTATGTCTTGCTGAATACATTCTTGTATTCTAAGAGTGAAATATTTGATCGTATATATGGTCTCCAATGAACCTTTTTCCCTTAAACGTCATGAGGTCACAATATTCTGGGCGCAAAGAGTCAAACACTTGTCACAAGAGTTGCTTCTTCTCCAATATCTTTTTTGAACGGAGGATTCTAAGAGCAACTTAAGGAAAACATAGTGTGAACGCCAAGCCAACCAGGAAAAAAGAATAGGCAATGTAATGCACAACTTGTGCAAAAATTATCCCACATGATGGTATGAGTAATTTAGCTTGAGTCGCTAGCGTTCTTCACATTCTAACTCAAATGAAAAGACTCGTGCTTTGACCGATTCCTTAGCTGTATTGTTGGAATAAGGGCTACTGTTTGTTAAGTGCTACATTTTGTATTACAGAAACTTAAACCGCAAATTCTTTAATGTCTCACACCATCACGTTGAAACTTGGTGACATTCCTGATAGTGGTAGTAAGCGAACGTACCTGGATGTAAGAGATAATAATCCATTGACTAACTCAGTCCGTTGTGAACACAACACCAACCTCCTTAAAAATGAAGCCTTGCCCTTATAGTCTCTAGAAAAATGATACCTCATCGAACCTCAACCGAATAGTAAAGAGCATAAAAGCCATAACCGAGAATTCCTAGACGCCGATCTAAAGTCTTCTATTGTCAACTGCAAATTGGAAGTAAATTTTCAATTACTCACTTTTGGTGCCAAAAGGACCAAAAAGTAACTTTAACAATGGCACGGGGTCTGCTTATGGCGTTGCTTAGACCCCCAAATTCTAGTAGTGGATGAATATTGGCTACTTAGTGTAATTTTGAGTGTTGAAGTTAGCCAAGTAAACTTTTCTCAAAAGACTATAGCACTTAACATTATAAAGGCTTGCATAATTTTTCCTTGACTACTATAAACTATAGACACCAACACATGGATATTTTGGTGGTGTCTTGATAACCACATCATATACTTCTCTACTTTTATATTACATGACGCATATGAAATACATATTCACTCTAGTATTTCTTTGCCCAATATTACATGTGTGGTTTATGGATCTACTCACTTTATAAGAATTTATACATGTAAATATATGAAGGTATGAACATAATTATAATTATAGTGAAACCTTTTTTTAAAATAATCACTAGTTGTTAATCCATGATACCACGGAAGACTACCAACATATGCTCTCAATCAAAGCCATCAAGATACAACAATACCACACACACAATCAACACACTTCCAATGCAGCACACTCTTACATCCCAACTTGGAAATCACAACCAAACTGCACCTGCACTCACACACTACCAGGTGACATTAGCTTCATCACCTCTCAACCACCAGAGCATGCACTCACACACTACCAAGTGACACTAGGTTCATCACCTCTCAACCACCGGCATAGCAGCGAGATGTTCTGTGGCAGCGCATGGTTGGTGGCGACAGCAGATCCGGAAGTTTCTTCAGTATCTCACCCGTACTAGGGTTGGGAGATACGATGCCTTCTGCTAGTGTCCGAGGTGATAGAGTATCGAGGTCCTCCGGATTCGTTGAGGTACCCGGAGCTAGAGTTGACTTGGACTGTGGAGGTTCCGGAGGAGCTATGGTCCGCTCTGGAGTCATTAAGTCTTTCGGTACCTGAGCCGATTGGTGCTCTGGGTCCGCCGGAGTGATGTTGCTCACTAGAAGCTGCATCTGTTCCCACGTCCGGCCCATCTTCTCCGCTTGATCAAGGAGAAACCGGATGATATTGGCCCTAGTCACCTTCTGCTCCTTTTCCACCAGTTCGGTGAAGAGCTGGCTCCGGTTGACCGTGTCCACCGGAAACTTCAGGGCGTCCCGGACTTCCGTCAGGGCAGCTACCGATGCATTGGCTATTGCCTCCGCCTGTTTTTGGGCCACCACTGCCAGCGTTGTCTCCTGGCGAAGGTGCACTACCTTCTTCTTCAACTCCATGTTGGATTTATACATGGTGGAGACCTGAAGGTTCAACGCCTTCATTTCACCCTCTTTTCTCCGGAGATCCTCTACCCGGTGGATCGCGTCTTCCAGCCGGTTGACTCCTAGACTCCGAAAGACCTGCGCTACGCCGGTTGTAACGATGTAGTTGGTATCTTTGAGGGCGGCCACTCTCCAGCCGACCTCGCGTAGGAGATCATCCATCTCCTTCAACTGGGCCTGGGAGTCTTCCGAGTCGAGCTTCCTCCTCTTCCGGTTGGCTTCCGCTGACGGCCTAGACTCGTCTTTGTCGGATGACGCGGATGAACTACGGATGTCTGGACTCTCTGGCACTGGCTCCTTCCCTCGAGGCCTCTTCTGAGTCCTCCGGTCTTCCTTCGAAGTGTCCACGATTGTTGGTTCCGGCACGGGTTCTGTTGCCCCTCCGGATTCTTCCTTTAACTCTACCCCTCCATACTTTTGGAGGCTAAGGATTTCGTCATACATCCTCAGTTCAACTTGCGAGAGTTGTTGGTGGTGGCAGTAGAGATGTACCACATAGGAGGCCAAAGGGGTTGCCAATTTCTTTACCTTTTGGAGGTTGACCACCAGTCGGTTGATCATCTCGCTCATGAGGCTTCCCCAGTCGACCAGTATCTTTCCCCGGAGTGCCCCGAGGAAAGTGCACACCCACTTCGCCACTACCCGCTTTGGCTTTTCCGGATGGAAAATAGGGTTTAGAAACCCTAGCACCAACTGGGCATCTCGGTGCAATAAGTCTTGCATGTTGTAGCCTTCCTTCGGGCCGGCTTTCTCCCCCGAATTCCTCCGCTAGGAACTGGTCTTGCCGTTCCACCACCTTGGTGCGGCCGGCCCGGAAGTTGTATGCCTGTGTCCATTCCGGAACTCCCCAGAGTTCCGAATGGGTCCGCATCAACCCTTTGTACTTCTCGTCCGGAGTGCCTATCAACTTCCGAACGTATACTTCCTCCCGGATGCCCCAAGCGACTTCGAGAAAGCTGTCGCTGCCCATGGTCTTCAGACTTTCCTTTAGTAGGTTGTACTCGTCTGGGTCTGTAGGGATTTCCGGAAGAACCCGCGTCAAGGGCGGGAGCACAACGGCCGGCTCTTCGTCTCGCCTCCCGCGCCCATTTCTATCCGTCTTCTTCTTCTTCGCTATAGGGACCGTCTTCATTAGGTCTGCCTACTTCCTCACGTTCTCTCAAGGTTGTCCATGCACACCGACCTCACAAAAACCCTCCCTAACGGACACACGTCCGTTCTAACCGCCTAAACCACAAACCCTAACGCCTAGCGGTTAGGAGAATGAAAAAAAAAAAAAAAAAAAAAGAGAGAGAGAGAGAGAGAGAGAGAGAGAGAGAGAGAGAGAGCGCTGGAGTGGAACCGCAACACACGAAGAAGAAGGGAAAAGAAAGAGTTTCCCCTCGCACCCTAGCCTTTTGTAGCTTGGCCGTTAGTACGGGTCATGATGACAATTGATGGTGATAGCTCCGGATGACAGACTATCCCGGAATTCCGTTAACTACTCCGGTTGTCCGTTTCACAGCTTTAGGCTCAATTAGGGAGTTCAGCCGGGTCCATCCGTCTTTATTCTTACAAACTGACTATAGGTTTTATTCTAGCACAGACTATCGTAACTACTTAACTAATTTTTTTGTTTTTTCCGGATTTTTTGGTTAACTTTCGGCACCATGTGGGAACGGATTCCCACAATTATCCATGGCATGTCTTCTCTCTTGTACTCACTACCACTTATTGACATTGGGCAAAGGAGGGTACCATATCTCACCTACTATACAATACAATTATGGGCTCTAGTGGATTTTGAGCTTCTAAATTCCATATCAATTTGCCACCTTTGAGATTAAATTTGAAAAAATGTTTGTTGAGTTTCATTCCTAAATCCACATATTTCTACATAAAGTTTTTTACATACAATGTCATTTGAGACCCCAACTAGCTTAAGTGATCAGAATTGGGTACTTCCACCTTAGATGTCAGACTGTGGGAGGTAGATTCTTCTCACATATTGTTTGAGTGCAAAATTTGATCGGAGTTTGTTTTCATTTGATTCTCAACAGCTTTTCTTTTCACCAGCTATGTGTGGTGCAATCCGCTCATTGAGGGCCTCTTACCTTGGAGTATGATATCACTGGCAGCACATATCGTACCCTAGGGTCAAATTTTGTACTCTTGTGCCGAATAATTATTTACTTCTAGAAATAGTGGTTGGTTAAAATTCTAAAATAGTATATTTTTTAAAATACTTTTTTCATCGTATTAAAATTTTGATGTATGTGAAGTAAATTTTCCAAAAAATCTGGCAGCTATTTTTAGAATTATTTAAAGCCAAATCTGACCCTGGGGTACGGTATGCCTCTGATCGACTTCATCTGGATGGAGCTGGTTGGAAGGAAAGTACTTTTTTGTCCCTCTTCAATTCCATGACTATGAATGTCATTTGACTACCTTGGGAGGTGTGTTCATACATTGACCCCTAAAGGACCATTTCCCCTTGGAGAGGCGTTTTTAAATTTTGGACAGGTACCTAAAACTCAAAAAAATATTCTTTTTTAACTGAAGTTTTCAACTTTTTAAACTGAAGTTGGGCAATAAAGTCTGCAATATTGGGACTACCCTCCAACATAAATAGTATGTCTTTGTATACACCTCCATGAGGTGATGGTAGCTCGTGTGGATTTATTGTATCTTCATACTCTTCAAAAGATAATACACGTTGGTCAATGATTACAGTATCTCTCAATTGATTACCGGTTGTAGTAACATCGCGCTCATGTGCATGGGCAAATTGATTTAGTTGAAAGTATATGATAACATAGTGCTACTCAAAGTTGAATCAAATTGATAGTCAATAATTACACTTGGAATATATGTATGTCACTTGCTCTAATTTTGATGAAATGATTGGCCCGAATTTTGCCCGACATCTTTATTTGATGATGCTATCCACTTCATTTTCTGTTTATGTCTTTTACCATTCTCATGGGCGGCAAAAGAAGCATAATCAGTGTGCTTTGTACTACAAAGCTCGCACTATTTTGCAAAGACAAGAACTGGGTGCATTTTGGACATTGACATCAGAAGGCCGTCTCAATTTGAGGTATGGTGACAACCCTGATAATCAACCAAAAATCCATAACCAACAAATACTAAATAAAATAATACTAACCCACATCCATCCCATCATGGCCCTAATTTCAACTACAAATGCAAGTTCACTATTGGTTGGGACTATTCGCTTTTGGTCAGTGTTATTAGATTTGATTATAAATATCTCAGTGCACTACAAACGAATGATTTAGTCTTAGTGCTTTCTTTGGTGCACAAATTTTCTCACTCCAACCACATTCTACTTTCAATTCAAATTGTCAAAATTCACAAGAAATCTAACCACATCATTTCTTATTACACTAGTTATTTCCCTCTGAAAGCATATGTTTATTTCCTCTTAAAGTTCTTAGGGGCACTCTTCAATCACTGAAGCATGAATGCCTCTAAAATGCCTACACTTAGATGGACTCAGAGTGCCCACAGAACAATTTCTATTGGAAACCATGTCCAACCATAATTTGGAAAGCATGCCTAGTTACTAGTTAATGGTTGTGCAATGAATTATGGAAAAAAAGGGAGTGCTTACCTGAGGTATATTGATGATGGCACAAAAGTGATGTGATGTGCTTCAAACATGCTCAGATTTGAAATGTTGTACCACATCATGCAGAGCATATCATGAGTTTAAGTACAAGGAACATGAACACAAGAAATTTATTCAACCAAAATTATGTCATTTGGAATGGATAGAGAATTGGAACATTACATGCCACCTACCTTGAAATTCATCATGGTGGCTTCAATTTTCTTTCCTTGGCTATTCCAGCTTTGGCTATTATGTGAACCATGGACGTCAAAGGGGAATTGTATCCACGGTTCTTATGATATGAATTGTACTTAATTAACCAGTAGGTACCAAAAAAAACTACTTCCTTTCTACATCTACTTAGAAATCTTCATGTTTTCTGCTTTTTATTTTTTCACAACAATATGTGGTGTAAAACTTGTTATTGACCATTTCAAATTGGCAATATAAAACATATTAAGATTACAAAAAATAAAATGTGAAATGGCAATTTTTTAACCTCCACTCCTTGCACAACTCTTTTGAATATGCTACACCCCTCTTTTACCTCTTAAAATTGGTGCATATGGAACTAATATCATGCTAAACACAATGGTATTGGATTTAGACCTTGTGTAGTGCAAAAATTTGACACATCAAAGTCTGTTGATCCACTTAACGCAGGGAAGAAAGTGAACCATTTGCTTGACTTCAAACACTATAATCTTTCAATCCGTGTGTTCAAAGTTTCTAAAATTTTGTGAGTATGTTACTTAATAAGTCTAAATTGACATTTTATTGTCAATGCTAGAAATAAAAGTTTCTATTTCCTTCTTTATTCATTGCACTAGAATCCAACAATTTTGAAGTGTTTTTGATGTGAAATTATCATGGTACCTTAAGGGTTAGGCTTGAGAGTTTTGTTACTTACCTATGTGGACTTGGTGAAATTCCATGACCTGTCTCGAATCATTCCAACCAGAAGCGTGCTTGCTCATTGGTTTGCTACCGAGGCGAGAGAATTGTTTGGCACAGTCATGACAATTACTTGACGTTCACACACCTTTTGCTTACGTAACGTTGCTTCATTTTGCCCTTTAAATATCCCAAATCCTTATCATTTGAAAAGGCTTTTGGTGTTACAATATTCGCATTTCATCAAACATGTTAAAACACCATTGGTTATAAACCTACGGCCTTCTACATTCCACATAAAGGCTCATCGAACATGTTAGAATACCATTGGCTATAAACCTATGGCCTGCTACATTCTACATGGAGGCTTATCATATAGCCCTCTAATAAAGGGAACCCCATTTCTATATTGGAGGCCTTTTTCATGGAGCTCTTACTGGAATAGTTTGGGTGTATGCATTTGTGCCTGGGCGTATGCATTCGTTCTTGCACTTAACCCCTAAATTTCCTTGACATTTTCACACCAAAAACACTTCAAAACTACGTCTCGTAGATGCAACGTTGCAAGACTGATTGAAACAACTTTTTACTACTTTCAACCGTAGGATCTTCAATTTAACTACTACAAGGTGACTCATAAACAATTTCATAAACTTTGACCGCACGGATTGTACGATACATGCATTTGAAAAGTGCAACGTGGTTCTTTTCTTCTTTGCGCGGACTGGGTGAGCGTACTTTGACTCAAGATATTGGCATACTTTTTCACTACACATTGCATAAATTTTATAGATATATGTTCTACCTTGTGTTAGGTCATTGCATGCAAAAAATCACAAGTAATGGAGGTGTTAAGGATAAGAAAAAAAAAACTCGCAATGACGAGGGATATAGAAAGTAGCCATTTACTTGGGAAAGCAATTTTATTTTTTAAATAGAAAAATATTCTTTGGGTCTAAAATCCAAACGGTGGATAGAACTATTATGCATTCTTCTATTTATAGAAAAAACTATTTTTCAAAAAAAGTAAAATCCTTAATTTCTATGCGTTTTTAAGTAAAAACAATGAAGATTGCCAAGAACTTTCCTTCATTGCTACCCGCCACAAGAAGTGCACTATTAAGCTCTATAGTGGTACCATTCAAGCTCTATCGTAGTACTATTGAGCTCTACAGTACCCTGCCCGCCCTGCCCGCAGTTCTCGTTTCAAACTTCAAACCTCAATAACTTTAGTTTCGTGTATTTGTTTCAAGAATTTTTTTTCCCACAAAGCTATTACTCAAACACATCTATGATAATTATTTTGAAAATTCATGATCTAAATTGACACCGATGTAAGCTACCCAAAATCACTAGAAGCCCACCTCGGGACTTTTTGCATTTAGGGTTTAAACTCTGATTCCCAGTAGCCAACCCATGCTTCGCCTCTTCTGCAAATTTCAAATGGCCATAACTCATTCAAATTTTGTCCGAATTGGGCATATGAGGTGTTTTTTGACATCTACAGAAAATATTGATGCCAGAAAACACCTTATATGCCCTATTCAAACATTTTTTGAGTGAGTTATGCTCTTCAGAAGATTGTTGATAAGATACTTGGATAGCTCTCGACTTCTGGACATTTTTTTCTACTTCTACTATTGATACACTAAACGCTTGGGCTTAAACAGTGATTCCTAGCGGCCAGCCCATGTTTCTCCTCATTTGCAAATTTCAAATGGCCATAACTCATTCACAGTGTAATCACAGTGTTGCTATATGGAGAGTACAACTATATTTACTATTTTAGGTTGAGGGTGATCATTGTCAACATGGTTGGTAAAAATATTTATTAAGATTAGAATCTTGTAGCATTTATAAAGTATGTACTATATCTTCACTAAACAAAACATCACTACCCTCATGGAAGATTGACTAGAATCAATAGTTTTCAAGTGTTATTGGTGAGACATTGTCAAGGAAATTTAGGGGTTAAGCTAGCTTTGACAAAATTTATGGTTGTATTCGTGTCCTACGTTGCAGATGATGTGGATTAGTTTCAAGGCAACGTCGCTTTTGTTCATCTTCAAATGTCATTGATTAGGATATTTTATTATTGACATGTATGAGGAGAAACAACAATTGGAAAGGAGGTAAATATCATAACTCTGCTGTAAAATCCACCGTGGGAATAGCTTTGGGTATAACACGTGGCATCGATGGTATTATCTGCAGATTTAAGATTCGGGAGTTGAGCATCTCTGGAGTGGAATCCGCAGAATACACACACAGTGCCTCCCAGTACTATTTTGGATTTGGAGTAACGTCAAAATACCTTAAACCGACACTTTAGTGATTCTGTGCTTCAAAAGTTGAGATTTAATTGCAAAAAAAATATGTTTGGGTAGAGAAATAAGGTTCTGATTTGTGAGAGAATTTTTTTTTGAAAACAACGTTGTAGATTGTGAGAAAAAAGAAAGAAAGTGGGTTTCCTCCAATCAACCCTAAAGCGACCAGGTTTAGTGACAAAACCAAACCTTAAAAGCACATTAAACCGTCACCTCTATCCCACCAAACCGCCAGCTCCATCCAGCTCCATCCTTGCATTCATTGGTGGGCTTGGAATAGACTTGGAATATTTCTGACAGAACATATGACAGAAAACGAGAGGAAGAAATCCGGTTCTGACGAGGTCTGCAGTGTCGCTTCAGGGTTGAGTGTCGGTTTAAGGTATTTTGACGTTACATAGTGCAGTGAAATGCTGGACATGCACATGACGCTTTGATCCTCCGTCCCCTCCGAGTTGGTTCACTCTTTCACCTCCATTGTACCTGGCCACTCTGGAATGTCCAAGCAAATGGCGGCCATGACGTGAACAAGGACGCAACTGACTGCACATGAGAGCCGCAAACTACTTGCTTGCGAATCGAAAATCAGTGGCGGCTCCAAAAGGAGCGGGAACTAGAAACCGCCAGAAAACCTAAAACTGCACGATCTACCGTGTGGCAACAGTCATGCGTTTTCATGTGTAAATATCCGCAATTGTTGCCCCACGGCAGATCACGCGATTTCTATGTCCGCACGATCTACCGTAATTTCAATGTCCGATGTCTGCATAATCTAATAAATCAATCAGTGTGTGACGTTTCTATCCTTTTCTACTAGGTTCAATAAGTCGGCCCAGACTAATGTTACTGCGGATGTGAAAGCCAAGGAGAGATTGGCTACCCTACAGCGAGACTCTCGCTATATTCTGAATAGATACCATGAGGTGTGAAGCCTTCAATTCAATCACTGTAAGAAAATAACACGCATCTCAAGTTACCCGTCGAATGTGTCCTTAACGGTACTCAACTTATCTAACAGAGTTTATGTTGTGGCCATTGCAGAGCTTCACAAATGCTATTTAGCGACCTATGCTTGTCCGAGACTGTCCAACATTTTGCACAGGGTGCTTGACCTCCAAGAAACGTTGTGCCCATTGCAGGGCTTCACAAAAGCTGTTACGTGACCTCTGCTTGTCCTACACAAGATCCCAGCTTCCCATCCTGTAGGTTGTCGCAGTAAAGCGCAAAGGCTGCCCGTCTCTCCTAATCCCTGTCACTTCACTTCCAAGCTCCGTAGCACAAGCCAGTCACCCGCTGCACACAGTAACAAATGACTTGAGAAAGACTGACAATATTCACCAGTATCAAAATGACAATGCCTTCTACTAATTGTATCAAATCAGTCACGGCCTAAAAGCTGCTCACTTGCAAGGAAAATTAGAAGCACAACCTAGCCAAAATCGTATCAAATTAAACACAAAATGGACCATGGATACTTCTGCACTCGGAGTTTGAAGATATTAACCCAAATTTCTGAGGATTGCCAAAAGCCAGGTCCTCGAAATACTTACAATTCCTAACGAAGAGCAACACTAGTCCATCCTACGGCACCGATGAAGTGGCTCAAAAACAACTTCGGTCCCGCAACTTTTACATTTAGTACATGATTTTACTTTTACCTTCACAACATTTACTTTTAGAACATGCAACGACGTTTCCTTTTAGACATGCATTTGCTTTTTCAACGTTTTAGACCTGACGTGAATTTGAGGACTAAATGTGCGCATGGTCTAGATAGCATAGGTTTGGGTTTACAATTCGACTTATCTAGGTGAGTAGTACATTTTAATTGGAGTGGATTCATAGATGGTGTTGGTTTACTTCAGTTAGGGTCCTAGACTCCTATGCGTAGTGTGTTAAATCCTAAAACCATGTCATCTTCTATATAGAAAAATGGCTTTCATGCGGTCAAGCTTTGATACTCTTACATGAAAAGAAAAAGTATATACTAAAATAGAAAAGAACTGATCATGGTGAAGGCACATAGAAAGTAAAATAGGACTTAAGTGAGCTTCACATGACTTACCGGGCTTAATTGGGCCTTTACTTTTAGTAACTTTGAACAGTAGCATATAAATGCACAGAGCTTGATAATCATAATATGTATTTTCTTCATTTTTGCTTTCATTTACTTTGCTTGAATATATTTTGCTTTAAATTAGTGTGGGTGATCCACATCAATAATAAATTCACACTATATAGAGTGAGCACTGTAGTATCTTCCACTTCAAGCATCGATGGCAAAGGGCGAGAGTGACAAGGCAATGCTTGGTGAAAAGCCTAGAGTAGTGGTGGGCCTTGACTTTGGGACCACATACTCTGGGTTTGCATATGCGCCTCTTTCGAACCCGGATAGGATCTACACCTACTATGACTATCCCAAGAATGCCGAAGAGAAGCCATACTGCGAGACTCAGAACTCTGACTGCATGCTACTACAAACCCTTGGTAGCGGCTAAGTCTTGGATCCGGCTAGGGGCATATCCCAAAGCAACCTGGAAGTTGGAGTCTTGGGGCTATCCTGCCTACATAGACTATGAACGTGATATCCAAGCACTCGACAAGTACCAAAGGCACGTGAGCAAAATCTGATTTCAAGTGATGGCTCAAGCGCTCACACCTTTCAACCTTGTGAAAGCGACCTCCTTGCTCCTCTAATCCAAAAAGCACCAAGTGAGGAAGGATTTCTCTCAACTTGGCTCAAACACTTCAATTCCCGGGACACCTCTCAACATGGTGCAAGCCATGGCATCTCTCTTCTAATCCCACAAGCACCAAGTTTGGCAGTGTTACTCTTGGGATTTAAGCTCCATCTCGCAAGCGAGAGCATTGAAGCGTCATCTGCGACGCCGCTGCCACAAGGCCTGATAGTAGCGTAGGTCATCACAGACTACCTTCGGGAGCTGGGAGGGCTGATCCTGAAGCACCTATAGAGCAAATACAGCGCACATTTCAGCAACGAATTGGTCCAGTGGTACATCACGAATCCGTCCATCTGGGACAACTTTGCCCAAGGCCACCATGAGGACGTGCATGGCAACCGCCAGCCTCGTGAGCGCCCATCATTCGGTGACCATTGTACTGGAGTCCAAGGCAGCCTCATTTCACTGCCAGAGGTGGATGGGCGAGGTTGTCCTGGAAGCCGGCAACAAGCTCCTTGTCGCTGACATTGGCGGCAGAACTACGGAGATCGTCGTGCAGAAGGTTGTGAAGCCCGGATATTAGGTGAAGGAGGTGACCATGAGCTCAAGAGGGTTGTGCGGTGGCACTTATGTGGATTCTCGATTCATGGAGTTCCTGAAGCGCAAAGTGAGCGAGGCATGTGTTTCTGAGTGCGTTCGGAAGCACCGCAACTTGTATGGGCAGCTGATGAAGGAATGAGAGTGCACAAAGTCCATCTTTGACCGCAACCAGGGCGTGACCGTCATGTATCTGCCCAACAAGTTGGCGGCGGAGTGGGAGAGGTCCGACCACTATAAGAAACCCGTGTTTTTTGTTATGTCTTTAATCATGCCAGCGTGTTTTTTTGATGTCTTGGAGCTAGCCAGTAATGTCCCCGTGAACGTGAGGATGTCCACGCGTCAATAATGAACAGTGGAGGTGGGAGGGTCCCGAAACGCGCGTGCGAAATAGGAGACGCGACGATGTCTCCAACAACGCGCCCGTCTCCGAGGACGTCATCGAGGACATCTTGGGTGACGCAAAATTGCCACGGTGGCAGCGGACAAGCGTTTCACCTGGAGTAAGAATGTCGAAGTTACTGCTGTGCAAGGTAGAAAGCAGCCCAATGTTTAAAAAAACAGCGAAATGGGCAGCGGTCTGCAAGAGGAGAAAAAAAAAAGGGCACGAGCCTTATAAAACAAGATTTTATTTTATTTTTAAATTAAAAAAATAAAGTACATAAAATTGAAGAATATTCTGATTATATTTATTAACTTTGATCCTCTGAAATTTTTGATTTGTCCACTTCGTATCAAAATGGTTTCCAAAATCAAATAAAATTTTAAATATTAAAAATACAAAATATTAATTAATATTATAATAATATTTTATAAAAACTGATTATTCTGTAATTAAAGCGGACATATTAAATTCAGTACTGTATATTTAAATATTAAATAATATTTATTGATTAATATAATATTAAAATACCACTTTTCTACCAAAACCAGAATTATAAGGAATTTAGGGTGATTTTGTAAAGTCCTTGGTGGCTTACCCATGTGGACATATTATATATTTTGTAATTTACAGCACTTCATCTACATGGCAAATACAATTCCATGTCGGATAAGGTGACACGTCATTCTGTGTATAGGTCCACGTCATTTGAAACATCCAATTGAAGATGTCTCGAGTAACGTCTACATATCTTTGAGGACATCCCACAGAGACGTCTTTGAAAACATCAGCAGTGTTTGGCAAAACATTGACATGTCCTGGAAAACATCATCGTGTCTTGCAAAACATAACCATCAAGTAGGATGAATTTCGTCAAGTTCATTGGATGAATAGAGGCGGCGAGGGTTAGCTGCTGCAGCCATAGTTAGATCATGAGGCGGCTAGGGTTAGCTGCTGCAGCCATAGTTAGGTCATGAGACCTTTAAGTAGAATTTGAGGTTGCACAAAGCTCACTTTGGCCTTCATTTCTCCAAGTAGTTAGAGTTTAGAATGTAGAGGTTGGAGTTTTAGAGTGTAGACTGAGTTTACAAGTTAGAATATTAGAGTTTAGAGTGTAGAGGTTAGAGGTGCAGTGTTGGACATGCAATGTGCTGTGAGCGACATATAGACGTGACCATGTTGTAGAAGACGTATGCCGCAGCACTTAGGAAACGTAGGGACCTCTTTTGAAACATCCCCGTGTCTATGGAGACATTCCTGGACATGTTCACAAACATGGCAATGTTTTAGGCTACGATGTTGTGATACTGTAGCGATGTTCAATTTTGAGTACAATGTAGGTTGTATTTGTCTATGTAATGACTATAAAGTGGAAGGCATTCGTATTTTAAATTGCATGTATATCATATTACCACATTTGCAAGTAGGCCAGTAAGCATGAATTTGGATGAATGTACATGTTACATGTATGATGACGTATTCATGTCTTGTACTCATGTCTTGTACAACATACTCATGTCTTGTACAACATCTCTCAATGTCCCTCCAAAACACCATCACATACACAACGTCAGCAATTCCATACATCAGGGGATGTCACGTCAGATACGCATAAGTTCTTTGAGACGTCTGCGATGACACCCTCATTGCCGACGACCATGGGTCGGCAACGTATTGGAGGACGCGATCATGTCCATCGCCACGTCCTCTAGGGCATGGCGATGTTCAACGAAATCAGCATCAAAATCCAGGTAGCTTTGGCGTAGACGTCGAACAGGACATCTCCACGTCAACTCGGGACGTCTTAAAAAACACAGCCATGTTACCAATGACGTCCCCGCAAACACGAATCTGAAAAAAAAACCACGCAAATCTCTGCTGACGTGGCCTGCCACGTCACTCTTTCCCGGGTCCAGGTCAGACGCCACGTCAAGTTCCACGTCGCCACTGGATCGGATGAAATTCCCGGCCATGTGGCACTGCCCGTCATCCTGCCGCTTAGGTGTCGTCAACGTGGCGCCCAGTTGGCACCATTTCCAGCCTCCCAAAATCTCCGAAAATCGTCCCTGTCGCAGGGATGTCCTCGCGTTTTTGGTGATGTCCCCACGCGTTATAGCGTGTTACACGCGTTGGTACGTCAGAGGGATGTAAATTCGGATGTCTACATGTCTCCTGGGACATGATTCAGGACGTGACAAAAAACACGGGTTTCTTATAGTGGACTTGGAGAGCGGTCATTTGGGAAGCCGAGAGTACGGCGGGCTAGAGATAAGTTCCACTGAGATGCAGTCCATCTTTGACTCGGTTGTGCAGCAGAATGTGGACCTAATCCAACAGCAAATGTTGGAAGCAGGAGGCAAGGTCCGGATGTTGGCCATGGTCGAAAGAGTTCTTAGAGTCGCCGTACTTGCTTCGCAGAGTAAGAGAGGCATCTGGGGCAGCGGTAGAGATCATCATATGTCCGTCCAACCCCGGAAGCGCCGTTTGCGAGGGAGCCGTTGCTCTAGCACTCAACCCCAAGGCCCATGTGTCAAGGATATGCAAGCGGACCTATGGTTATCTATTAGCCATGCCTTTTGAAAAAGGGATCGATCCAATTAAAAGGTCAATATTAATGTACGATGGAAAGCATATGTGTCAAGATCGATTTGCAGTTTTGGTGAGGAAGGGTGATGAAGTTGTGTTGGATAAGGCCGTGACCAACTTGATCACGACATCCAGAAAGGGCGGTAAGAGAATCAAAATCAAGCTCTTCAGCTGTGATGACAGGTTGCCCCCTAGATACATCACAGACGAGCGGATGCAGAAGGAGGACAAACTAGTGATTAATATATCCCGGGCCATAAAGCTGGAGAATCGTCCAACCATCAAAGTGTCTTTGTGCTTTAGAGGGTCGAATTTGGAGGTGAAAGCTCGGGCTGTGAATTTCAATGTTGAGCAGGTCCAACTTCCGGTTGAAGTTGATTACCTTCTCAACTGATCAGCTCTCACGTGATAACGTTGTCCTGGGCATAGTCTTTGATTAGAACGGCCGATGTATGAACAATGATTGGAGCTCTTTTTTGGAAAAAAACCTTAGTGTTGAAAGCTAGATCAAGAATTAAAAGAGTTTGTTTCTCCTAAACAAGTTGTCTGTGAATGCAATCGACACTAGTAGCATGAGAGTGGGCGGTAGAAAATGTGAGAAATTACAGCACAAAAAATCCACTGACATCACCGACCCCTCCATAAACCTCTCTAGTCTACATATGAATCATTGAATACTCACATGAAATTTGATGAATATAAACTTTAGAAAAATGTAACACATGAAGACCGTTATGGAATGTATAGGGTGAGCTCCAATTTCTAAGTAAGGAGGAGAAAGGAGTTATCGCCCTTGGCGGGTTGGACTAGATAAGCGCCCACTTACATGTTGTTCTTCAAGCGGCTAGTGATGCTAGTGTACACAAAGTGTTGGGAACATGGAATTCGCTAAATATGCACTTGGTCAATTTTACTACACTCCTTTGCTGCATATGGTTCGCTCATCCAAATCAATGTAACAATGATTTTTTTTGGGAGTGTGGAGATATAGGACATTGGTAACCACATACATAAAAGCCATTGTTTAATTTAAGGTAAGACACAACATTAGTTTTTTCAATTCTTCTCCATACATCTTGCACCTTATGCAGCCATTTTCATGTCATTCTTTATATTATATCATTGGACAATGGATACTAAACAAAATTACAACTTTGATCTACTCTTCCTAAAAAAACTAAAATCCACGATTCGGAACCAAACACCGCTAGATTCTGTCTAAAATATGATGCAAAATTTTTTATATCCTTCTATATATATATTTGTATAAATTCTTGGCTACATACCATTTCTACATCCTTATCCATTATAGACAATGTTGAGGCTCTTATCTGTTGAGTTAATGGAGTGCTTCCAACGTGAACAACACGAGCTCCAATTGACAGGAGATGGCCTTCTCCCATCGCCGTGCCTGGCGCACAACTTGGCTAATTTGTTGATGCTCTTCCATCCATGATAACGATGACTACCTCTTTGTCCAAAAACAACGGAAGACCATCTTTTAATGTTTAAAAAAAAACTACCTCCTCCAATTAGCACCAAAATTCATATACACCATTGCCTTCACCCCTTGCACATATTCAACGCAATTTGATTTTCCTACATCAATTCCCAAACTGTTCACTCTTTTTCACCCTCCAAAGACCATAACTTTTGAGGTGGATTTTTGCACATCTTGGACACGTTCCCATGCTTGAAATTTATACTTCCGGGTCTAAAGACTTTGAACATAGATGCCACAATGTAAGAACTTATGGTACTATAATTTCCTATTCTCATTGGACTTACAAAAAGAAATTCAAGCCATCTTCAAACATAGTTGTCGAGGGCAGGGACGTCAAACAACTCACAAATGGCTTGCACAACTTCATGTCAAATCGAAGATGCTTGATCCAAGAACAAAATATCTATATCTTCTTTAATTTTTTCAAAACAAAGGAAAACAAAAGTGAAACTTCCCTTCAACGTAGAGAACCCCTTATCCCAAAGTTACACAATGTCGGGCAATGAATTAGAAAAACATCTTATGCTCCACATTAAAACTACGGCTCCTGATGTTGTTTACAACTTAATCTCTCAACCTCAAGACATGTTATAATGCTCCAAATTATTGATTGATTCAATTCTCATTCAAAAACAAAGTATCAAACTCATTGGGAAAAAAAGAAAATAGAACCACGAATTGACAATTTTTAACCTCCACTCATAGCACAATTTATTTGAAAATGCTACAACTCTCCCCAACCTCTAAAACTTTGCGTACAAGGAGGTGATTGCATGTTCAACATGATTGTAATAGACAAACATATAGCCTAGTGCAAAATCTTCACAACAAGTGATGTCAAAGTCAACTGATCCTCTCAAAGCAGTAAAGAAAATGACATCTTCCTACATTTCAAACCCTATAATCTTCCGATCCATATGGTCAAAGTTTGTGAAATTTTGTCAGCATGTTAATGACTGAGTCGTGTTCAAGATCCTACGATCAAAACTTGAAAAAAAGACCCAAAGTTTCTCCTTTACACCCTACAACAGAATCTACATTTTTCAGGCGGTTTTGGTGCGAATTCGTCAAGAAACTCTAGATGTTAAGAAAAATCAATGCAACAAAAGGAGGGGGTCGAGGCCCTCGACCCCTCTTGCCATGCAACAAAGAGGAGGGGTTGAGGCCTCGACCCCTCTTCCTCTACGCAAAGAAATTACACAACAACTTTTTATGAAAGCTCACATACCTTGCACACGTCTTGATAGAAAATCCCAAAGATCGCGGAACACCAATTTTACCCTTCTCAACCACCGCATCATTTCATCCACCGCTTAAATTTTTTTTTATAAAAACGAACTTCAATTCTATGCGGAAATCCTATGAAGCAAAACACTCTTTTACCAAATGAATCCTCGAGGTTAGCTTGGATCCTTATATACTTCCAAATTGAATCCATATTTAATAATATTGTCCAATAAACATTTTAAAAAATCCTATGATCCATCATTTTAACATTGTACTAATTTGAGTCATTACTAGAAGGTCAAAATAGATAATAAAAATAGAATCAAGATATTTCATCATGACAACAAGTTCTTCCATATATGGGTCCCACACAAAGTTCATATTAACTTAGTTTTCCCATAACTTCGTATCATCATAATTTATATCCAAATGGAATATTTGATAACTTTGGAGCAAAGGTGAAGTATGCTATGATGGGTCCCACCACATGGATGCTTTGTGGATCAAAATTCCAACAATGAAAATATGGTTATTGGTGTGTGAAAATCTAGTAGATATAAATAGTGTGTGGGGCCCATGTGGGGCCCACCACACACATACATTACAATATTTTGAAATATCTTTTACATTGAATACAGGAATCCATGCTTATAGTTATTATTTGGTGGGTCCCACCTTGGTCACTGTATCCATATGACTCAAGATGTCATTATCTTTTTTTTTTTAAATTCTTAAGATGAAAGTTTATATTTTCAAGTTAGATCCTATTTCATACCTCTTTTTGAAGTGAAAACTCTTCTTTTCTAATTTTGTTACAATATATCAGTTAAGTATCTGTTTGACATGAAAATAACACATGTTTTAATGACAATTAGTTTACATAAAAGAAATGATTGACAAAAGTGAATTTCAAGTTGAATTGACGTCAAAATGGCATCACCATAACATGTGACAAAACACATATTATAATGATGTAGCATTCTCGTTGCAATGGCATGAAATTTCATCGAAATGACATAAATCGACATGAGTTAGAATGACATTAACATAAAACAAGTATGACATGACATAGATAGTAGTGAGAATGACATCAAAATTATATTAGAATCACATCAACATAACATGCTCCAAATAATAATAAAGTATCAAGATAGCATCAAATCAATGTTGACTAGACATTTTGTCCACCTAATACCATAATAATAAGTGCACAAATAACATTAATTTACTGCTAGTTTAATGTATGAATAATGCGTGCGTTCATAGATTGTTGGTCTTTTTGATATCAAGTCGATAACAAAATGACTGAATTTAACTTTACTAATGTGAGAGCATATAGAAAATTTGATTTTCTTTGGAACAAACTTCATGGTCCTCCATCCCTAAATGAAAAAAGTCTTAAGGTGGGTTTCTGCAAATCTTGGGCACGTTCCCATAGTTGCAGTTTATATAAAAAGTTCTTGAAATTTTTTACAAAGATGCAAGAAGACAAGAAGTGCATGGGAATTTAATTTTTATTCTCATTGGAGCTATGAAAAAAATGTCGTGCCATCTCAAATAAAAACTTCCCGAGTGCGGGCAAGTCGGGCAACTCCAAAAACTTTCACTAGGACATTGTATTCAATGTGAGGTTTTCAATACTAGAAAGTGACATAATATCCTTTCATATTGTCAAAAAAATTCTTGTGTGTGGTGAAAAATAGCATATCAACCCAAGTCAAACATTTTCACACATTGTTACATTTTGTTGGGCAAGGGACCAAAGAAACTTCTTCTTGTCCACATAAAACTTAGAGATCTTCATTTTTTCAACTTCTCGTTTTTTCCTAAACATCTTATGGTGGCTACCTTCTTATTAACCATTTGGATTATCATTTCAACATATATTAGATTCACAAGAAAACAAAACATGAATTGGCACTTTTTGAACCTCCTCTCCTTGTACAATTTTTACAAAATATGCTACACCCCTTTTCTATCTCTAAAAATTGGTGTACAAGGAACTAATATCATGCTTAACATGATGGTAATGAGTTTAGGCCATGAGTAGTGCAAAAATATGACACCAAGTGAAGTCAAAGTCTGCCAATCCACTCAATGCAAGGATGAAAATAGACCACTTTCTCAACTTCAAACACTGTAATCTTTCAATTAATACGGTCAAAGTTGATGGAATCTTGTGAGTATGTTACTCAACGACTCTTAATTGAGAACCTACAGTTTGAACTAGAAATAAAAGTTTTTATTTCCTTCGTTACTCATTGCAATAGAGTCAGCAGTTTTGAAGTGCTTTTGGGTGAAATTGTCAAGGTGATTTGGGGGTTAACTTTGACATAATGATGTGTCGTGCAGTGGGCTCTTTAAGAGTTTATTCTAGTTTGGATGGTGTCAATTTATAAGAGTTCTCTTTGGAATTTTCGATGTAGATTTGCATTAGTAGAAGCTTGGTGGAAGTACACTTTTTTTTCTTTTAAATTTGGCTTTGAAGGAAAATAATTTGTCTCCTAGAGCAATTTTTGGAAAGGGTAATTACGACGGTTGTGGTTCTACAAAGTGGTGAATATTTCTACTTTGAAGTTCAACAATGCATTATTTTAAGGTGGGCATTAGTGATTTAAAGTTAGTAGCTAGCCTCATTGTCTTATTTGAAAACGTGTAGAAAATAAGGTCTTTACTTTTTTCATAAATCTATTGTTCTTCTAATAGTAGAGGGCATATTGATGTCATCCACCATTTGAATTTAATATCTAATGATCATTTTTTATATTAAAAAATTGAAATAGGTTTTTGAAGTTAATGACTACTTTCTATATTCCTAGTCTTAGTGGTGGAACGAACAAACACTTCATTCACGCCGATCCTTCGGGGACCGGCATTCTTCTTCTTCCTAGTCTTTGCAAAGTCCATTTCTCTTTTACTAAACACTTCCATTTCTTGTAAATTATAGCATGCAATGACCTAACTCAAGTTTGAACCTAGATCCATAAAACTCATGCAATGTGTCATAAAATATGCCATTATCTTCTTATTGACCATTCGGATTAGTAATCCAAAACACATTAAGTTCACAAAAAATAAAAGTTTGAATTGGCAAATTTTGAACTTCCACTACTTGCACAGTTGTTTTGAATACGCTACACCTCTCCTCTACCTCTAAAAATTGGTGTCTAAGGAACTAACATCATGCTTAACAAGAAGGTAATGGATTTAGACCTTGTGTAGTTCAAAATTTTGACACCAGGTAAAGTCAAAGTCTGCTGATCCACTAAACGCAATGAAGAAAATGAACCATTTGCTTCACTTCAAACACTATAATCTTTCAATCTGTGCGGTCAAAGTTTATGAAATTTTGTAAACATATTTTTTAATAAGTCTTAATTGAGATCCTACAGTCAAAACTAGAAATCAAACGTTTGGTTTCCTTCTTTGTTCATTGCACTAGAATCTAACAATTTTGAAGTGTTTACGGTGCAAAACTGTCACGGTACTTTAGGAGATATAGGAGACATGTTGTATGAGTAGGGAGTCGGGACTCAGGAGGCGTTTCAAATGAGGGTAATTTCTAGAAATGCTAAATTATATTCAAAAAACATAAAATGGTTGAGGTTATGTATGATTTAGTGCCATGGGCACTATCCAAAAAATTCGAATCCAAACTCGTAAAATTTGAAATACGTCTTTTCTACATAAAACCTAGAGATCGTCATATTTTACACATTTTGCTTTTTCAACAACATGTAGTGAAAACCTTCTTACTCATAGTTTGGATTATCATTTGAAATCAAATTTAGTTTACAAAAAAATAGAACGTGGAATGGCATTTTTTAAACTCCAGTATTTGCCTACTTGATTTGAATATGCTACAGTTCTTCTCTACCTCTAAAAATTGGTGTGTAACGAAATACCATCATAAGGTTGGATTTGGATATTTTGAGGTGATTTTCTTTAAAAAATTTCAACAAGAATTCTGAAATAGAACACATTGATAAGTTAAAAAATTGGAACTATGCCACAAGCAAAACCATATAAAATACAATAAATGTCAGTCTTTGCACGGCTATATGAAAAAAAGTTTTTTTACTTGTTGTGTCCAAATTTCAAAGGCATGTAGTACATATTTATCTAAGACTGTTGCTGTAGTCACTTTAAAACGTGCATGCTATCTAATACAATCTAATGATGCTAGAAGGAATAAAGTAAAACCTATGATTACTAATACGTGGACCGAAAATGCTCATGAGGCGTGGGCCAATTGTATGTGTCGCTGAAGCGTATAATGATATGAAACAACCCTCCAGCGCCCTCTCGGTCTTCGCTGTAGACTCTCTCCATGTACATATGAAATGTATTCGCAAATTCTTGATTTGAGAATACTACGGAACTCCGAGATTCACGTTGCAATTTCTCGTAGCCCATGGACATTGTCCGCTCGTTGATTCGTTGCGCTATTCGGGCCGTAGCGAACTCCTCCGGAGCCATTAATAACTTCGGAATCATTTGCACATCCGCATCTGGTTTGTGCAAGTACGCAACCCGCAGATCCACCCACCATCGCCTTCGCAGAGTCTCGGCCATGTCTTCACGATTCGTGAATGTATAAAGAGATTGCATTAGTTCGGTAACCTTTGTGGTCATGCCCCAATCGTATACTCCAATATACACTCGCGATTCATCTAGAGGGAAGTGGAGGAGGATATTGTCCGGAGACAAGTCGTTGTGGAGATTGTTGCTCTCGTTCATGATGCGCAACAACGCCCACGCAAGCTCGGTCCGTTTTTTGCGAAAACGAACCAACTAATGAGCTCGAATAACCTCATCCTCGGGATATCTCCCATAGTTCAAATGTATATAGACATCGTCACCATAATCGGAATCCCGATTCAGCATCTCTCTAATTGTCCCGCCAGTCCACCAATACGCATAAGTTATAACCTTCGTATTTGTCCGGATGAATAGCCACGAATCGGATGACACCCGATGTGGAATCCTCACCGTCATCGACTCATTTTGATGCTCCACTTTTGCCAAGTCCGGCCGTGTCTCCGATTAGTTCGACAATTTGGCGGCAAATTTACAAAATGGTTCAATGCCCGGAGCACCCTCAAGGCGGATTTTGCAAATGGTGGCGTATCCACCTCTCTGATTGACATTGTCCATCCGTATAACCGTGGCTATTGGCGGAATGACAATCAGATGAGTTTTCCACAGCAGGTTCTTTTCGTGCCCGTCCGTCGAGTTCCACCATCCCACGGAGCCACGCCTATTTTGATTCTTAGCGGATGGCTTCATTTGGACCAGGAATAAATCGGCCTTTAACAGCACGTCGTTGAAATCCCCATCAGCCGCGCGATTCAACCTCCCACACTTGGTCAACAAATTTTTAGCATTCCAAAGTGCATCGTGCACTCAGGCATCCACGAACTTCAAAAATCCTCACTTCTGGGTCTCCGTATTCCACACCGAGGCTTGAAGTGCGTCCATCATGTACTGCCACATGTCCCTCCGAAACTTCTCAGGGCCTTCATCCCAATATCTGACGTACTTGCTCTCCAAAGATCGAAGAATATTTACCTCATAGAATCTGAAAATCAGTTCTATGAGGAAAATCTTGCAAGCCTTAGATGGAATGTTGTGAATGGGATGAAGCTTTGGAGCGAAGTCCGCAACCTTCTCCTTCTTCTTGTCCTTCGGCATCTTCTTTAAACCGCCGCCATTCGAAAGTAGTACAAGTTTTTAGAAAAACTTAAAAAAAACGACAAAACCTCCCTCCCAATGTGAATCACTTTTTCCCTCCCAAAGATGAGGAGCCAATGGATGGAAAACTGCCAACCAAAGCCACTCCCATCCAATCAAAAATATATTCTTGATAAAGAAAGAAGGAAAAAATGAGAGAAATAAGATGGCGGACGGCCTTTTATAGGGTGGCGGACGGCCATGTGGCCGACCGCCACCACGGCCGTCCGCCTCATCAAACAACCGTCGCGCGCCAGCGCGGTCGGATCGCGGGCGTCCAATCGGACTGTTGGCCATCCGATCGGGCATATGGCTGAGGTGTCCTCCGATCGCCCCGACGGCAGCGACCGATCCGAATTTGACGGCTGCGATCCGGCCACGTGGCACTTCAACGAATCCAACGGTCCATAAAATTTACTAAGGCCTTTCGTAAATGATTTTTTCCCCCCGGACGGTGCGTCCGACGTGACGTCCAGATGTCCTTGTCCGGATGACGTCCCAGGACGCTCTCAAACCCCCAAGGACGTCGGATTGGTAACCCTGCTTCTCAACAGCTATATATGATGCAATCCGCTCATTGAGGGCCTCTTACCTTGGAGTGTGATATCACTGGCGGCACATATCGTACCCTAGGGTCAAATTCTGTACTCTTGTGCCGAATAATTATTTACTTCTAAAAATAGCGGTTGATTAAAGTTCTAAAATAGTATATTCTTTAAAATACTTTCTTCATCGTGTTAAAATTTTAATGTATGTGAAGTAAATTTCCCAAAAAATTTGGTAGCTACTTTTAGAATTATAAATAAGTGGGGGGTGGCAACATCATCAGCCCTCATTTTCCTGATGAAGTTATCATGATGACATTGCATGCGGACATGATCATTATAGCTCGTTGAGCCCGCATTGCAAATGCACGCCATTTAGTTAATTTCTTCAACAATTTCTTTGTTGAGTGTCAGATTCATCCGTTGTTTGCGAAGATGGGGTTCGACTTGGGGTCCTTCGGGTGTGTCGTGCTAGGGAATCTCGTGGTCGAGGTGACTTTTCGTTACGTCTTGCCGTTTGCGGAGAAATGGTGGAAGGATCGAAAAGAACAACTTCTTAAGGACGGCGCAAAAGGTGGTCCAGGCGGCAATGGAGGCGGTGCATGCGGCAATGGAGGCGGGGGTGAGGCTACAAGCGCTTCGGCTCCCGGAGAGGTCAAGGTGGAGATGGAGATCAACGAACCATAGAGGGGAAAAGCTTCTTTCGTAGACTACTACATGCCGAACAGTCTTTAGTATATAATCTGGAGCTGAATCCAAAATCCGTAAAAGCGATTTATCTATAAAGCCTTCTAGCACATATTTGGTTTTTGGAATGACTGCTTGGAATCTACCTTTTGCAAATACAACAACTCAACAGATTGAAATATATTTCAAAATTAAATAAGCCTCAGTTTTCTAAATATGTAAACTAAGGAGTGCCTTTGTTGTTCTCAATGGGCAAAGGGCAAATATATAGTAGTACTCTTATTTTAATGTATGGTTATAAAGTAAAAGAGTCATATAAAAGTAGCAAAGTCAAATAATAAAGTATCTTTTCGTTAAGTCTCCGTGGTTCCTCCACATGGCTTCATTGTAAGGATTGAAATCCTACTCGACGTGGATTCCTAATGGTTATAAATTTCTTTTTGTTTGTTCAATTTCACACTCAAATTTACAAAATATATTATTCTTAATTTGGTATCTTCCATTTCTTGTCTTGGAAGAGGCTAGAAATAGTGGGTTACTTTTTTATTCTTCATTTGCAGCTGTAAAAGGTTTGGACCTAAGTTATCTCTCTTTTTGTATTTTAAAAAATAAATAAAAAATAAATAAATTGGGAAGTAAATGAAATTCATTATACAAAATGAAGACTTGTTGCTTCAGCCATTATGTCTTCCAAAAAGCCATTATCCATGGCTGCCCACCTCAACATACCTCATCAAAAACAGATTTTGCCCTACCTTTTTGAGGCTTTAGTAGTTTTCAAAGTTTGTTTTTCCTAATTGAGAAGTAGGAAACAATCTACTATCCTCACCATTTGGATTTAATATTTATATAATTTAATAAATTTGGTAGTATACGGATTGCATTTTGCACCTTCACCTATTGTAAGATTTTGTTTTGATAAGCTCTTCCTCTATGCACTGTGAATTTGGTACACTTGTAGCTAATCCAATCTTCTTTCACAATCCAAAGAAACAAAAAAATTTAGTGACAAAATTTCACTTTAGAGGCAATCAAAGTGCCAAAACATTTCTTTGCTTTGCTTGAAATGTTAATATCTTTTTACCCGTGTGTTCAAACTACCACATAATTGTATGGTCGGGTCATTTTCGGCACCTAACTATCTAAATTATTATTTTTCCCTTTGGGTAGGCATTTGGACACAATGGGTATTACCTAGGCATTATACAGGTATCAACCTAGCATTACATGGGTATCATGTAGACAATTCTCTTGAATTTTCCAAATTTTTTGGACATTCTCCATTGTGATTTGATTATGTACGAAATTGACCCAGTAGTAGGGTACTTCAAAAAAATTCCACACACATACTTCTAGTAGTTAAACCCTAAGCCCTAAACTTTGTTAAAAGGAAGCTCACAGTTTAAGAAACCCCCTCCTTATCAGGCAATGTAAAAAAGTCCAATTATTCAAGGATTTGCAAGGGAGATGCATGAGAAGCCAATAAAATTTTGTAACACCATGTTGACGAAGTAACCGGAATCAACTTCATGTTAACTTCTTCACAGGCTCTGGAAGTACACTGCCCAGAAACTTTCAATAGGAGATGTTTCCAAAATCCAGCTTCCATGTAGAGGTTAATTCTGCGTCCTCAGATTTTGTCACTAAAAAGATCATTGAGTGAACAAAGTGTACATGTTTTACGACTTGTTAGTGCAAGTCCATAAAACCAAAAAGCATGTCATTTTCACTAATATTAAAGCACATATGACCTTCCAAGGTTTAGAACCTCAGGCAACACTAAATTGTACAGATCTCATGTAGTTCTTTTTCAAATGATCATGCAATTGAGATATGTCTCTTCCGGAACTCAACAATGCAACTCCAAAGAACCTATAGTGAAGCTCATTAATTGGAATTAGCACAAGGTTAGGACAATTGAAGCTGCTACTGATTTTATCTTAAAATCTGATGAAAATTATGAAAACAGTGTAGGTGCCACAAACTCCTCACTTCCCCTCAAAAGTTGAAACGTTAGAAAGAAGAGTAGGATAGTTATAGACAAATACATTACCATCACTATATATTATAGGCACCTCAGATGCTCAAACAGTTTATTCTAAGTTATAAGGCTTCAAAGTAATTAAAAAAAGAATGGAATAGGCGAGAAGCTACACTAAACACTGAATATAGTGTAGATTCATTCTTGATGTAGATCACCCACACTAATTTCCATCAAAGCATGTGCATGCCAAGTTCTGATAGGGTATTAGTTCTCAAGCAAGCGTGTGTCAGTCAACAATTGCATGTAAATTTTCAATTAGTGTAGAAAATTTCAAATAGTCTAGTCTACACTATATTCAGGGAACGATGTAGCTAGCTAGCGATTCAGCTTTACTCTACCTTCTGAAATCTTTCGCTCCGGTTGCTCATGTATCAAAGCATTGCATGATCTCATCCTCAGCACTCTCAAGTTGGGTAACAGCGCAAGGCTTGCAAGCAAGTCGGGGACCCAATAGGCATCCAAAACGAGGTCATCAAGGTTGGCAAGGATCGTCATGCTCCAAAGTCTTGAGATTAAAGCATAACGAGAGACGTAAAAATCATAAGTTCTTTAAGCTTGGAAGCGACGTCGGTAGAGTTTCAAGTTGAACCCATCTAGTCAGATCAAGGAATTTCAGGCACGGCATTGCACCATCCTCTAGCTCTGGAAATGATGCAACTTTGTCGCATCCATACATCCCGAGCTCCTCAAGAGCAGGAAAGGCATCTTTCCTGCCGAAGGTGGCTGGTAGAGACTCAAGTCCAGAACAGTCAGTCATGTATAACTTCACCAGATTTGGAAGGCCATCGAGAGCGGGAAGTGAAAGCACAGCCCTACAGCCGGACAGAATCAAAGCCTCAAGACGCGGGAGAGAGTCGAAGGATGAAGGAAGAGAAGTGAGGCTCGCGCATCTGGTGAGATTCAGGACTTGCAAGTGATTTAAGTCACCATGTCTCGGGTCTGGTAATTGCCTGAGTTACTCAAATTGCAGTAGTTCCAACTTGCATGGCTTTATTCGTGCCGTGAGAAAGCCAGCTGGGACTCTGGGAGAGCTACTTGAGCACCACTGGTGATGCGCAATTGTTTCAAGGCAACTAAGGAAAGCAGGTCTTGCAATACAAATTTCCTCCCAAAGAGAACAGATCCATTCTTGAGGGAAGTGATCCAAGTCCCGACCTGCCTCGTACAGACATTGTCTCTGGGCAACGGCCACCTTGTGTTGCAGGATGTAGCGCGCCAGGTCGCGAAGCACGTCATGAACGGTGCAGACGAGGAAGTCTTCGCGGAAGTCGCTACCCACGCTGTCACTGTGGAGCTCTATCAGCGAGCGGGAGACCAGCCAGCCAACGAGCTCACACGCCTCTTCCTTGGGGTCATAGGAATTGTTCCCCACAATCCAGTCCCCTATCCACACGGGCAGAAGATCTTCGATTACACATACTTTCTGCGCTTCTGGAAAAGCAGCGAAGTAGAAAAAGATGTCCTCGAGATTTTGGTCAATTGTGGGAAGCTCGTCGATACTGAGCTTCAGTCGCTCATAGAGTTTCTTTTCGTGATTCTGATCCAGAATATCTGCGTTCCTCAGCTTTTCCAAGGAGTGTTTCCAATAACCCTTGTCAATCTTCCCTACGAAGACCCTTCCAATCACTTTGAGGGCCAGCGGAAGGCCTCCGCACTCTCGACTGACATTGCGTGCTAGCTTCCAAAAGCTCTAGGGGCAAATGAGCGACTCCTCAAAACGCTTACCAGGAGAACAACTTCCAACTGTTCTCTTCAGAAAAAAGGGGCACCTGGAGCTTCGTCACACTATTCTTGTCCAAGATCTTGTAGTTGCGAGTGGTGGCGAGAATCTTGCAACCCGCTTTCAAAGGCACGACAACCAACAACGAGCGCAGCACATCATCTTTCCAAACGTCGTCCAGAGAAATGAACATGTTCTTTTTACTTTGGAGCTGAGTGCAGAGTTGGTTCATCAAGTCTGCGACAGAGATGTTCCGGCGGACGTTTGAGAGACAGTGATCTCGTATCGGAGGTTCTCGAGGAGTTTCTCCACGGACAAAGCTCTGCCGACGATAAGCAAGAAGCGACCCCCCGTGAAGTGAGCTTGGATGGTTTCGTCGTTGAAGACCCGTAGTGCAGCATGCGTTTTTCCTGTCCCGTCTGACGCCCACAACCCTGCCTTATGGCTATACTCGTAAAAAAGCAGCCGCTTCTTCGCTTCTTCCACGACCTCATCTTCTCCGAGCATCTTCTCAATGTCTAGGTGCCTGTAAGTGGGGCGTGAGGTGGAGACGTGCTCACTCTTGGCTTCAAGCACAGCAGGTGTGGACGTAGTCAAGAGGATAGAATCCGCTTCTTCCTTAATCGACAAGTATGCCTTGTTCGCATTCATCAAGTTGATGGAGTTACCGTAGGAGTTGGTAGGCGTCTCGAGTGCCATTCTCGTGCTCTATGCTAGAAGCTGCCGCTGCAACGCATTCTAAAGCCCCCTCTAGTTGTCCGCTTATCTCCTTGCAGAATTCGTTCAGCCCAACCACATCTGCAGAGGCGGCAATGGACAGTACCACGGCTGGCCCTACAGTGAGGGTTTCCTTCAGTTTCTGTATCTCATGCATCAGCTTCTTCGTAATAGAGAACTGCTCGATGTCCAAGTAGCCACGCCTTCAGGTGCTCTGTTGTAGCACATCTTTCACGGGTTCTAACTGCGTGCGTAGAAAGCCCAGCCACACCACCACCGACTTGGTGGTGGCGGCAGGAATACCACCAACGATCGGCTCCAGCTGGCCCAGCATCCAACCCAGGCTTTTACAGTTGTTGTTGCAATTTCACACTAGAGAGGTGGTCTCCTTCACCACCTCCGACAGAAGCCCGCTCACCGTTGCTTTCAACAGCGTGATGCCTGCCGTTGCTGCCATAGCTTCCGCCATCGCAAGCTCGTACTTCTACAACCTTTACAAGCAGAACTTCATCGGAACATCATTGTAGACAGCAAGATGTGACAGCATTGTCTCTTACACGCATATGTCAACTACGTAGTTCAAAAACTACAACCAATCCGCCATTTCAATTCTAACAAGAGGGGAGCTTCTTTCAAGGATATCCATTAAGAAACAAACAACCATAGTAGATGTAGAAGAATTTCACACCCTGCCAGAGAATTTACACAGTCGGTAGTCTATAGACGAAAGGGCGAGGGTGACGACGGGATCTCCTTAATCACCCCGGTCGGACGGGGGTCGGGCGCCAAGCGTGGGTGGGATCATTTTTCTGGCCGTGCCCGATTTAGGATTCTAGAGGCTTTTTTGGGAATTTTTTGGTCAAATTTGGGGCTTGTGGCTACAAGTTTCAACAATAGTCAGCATGTGGATCAAATAGGGCCTCCCTCCAAAATAAAAATACGGGACGGTTTTGTACCTACCCTCCCCTTCCCTTTCAAGCCTCGCGCCCCACCCACGCTGGACCGAGGTATTTAGGTAAATCCGTGACAACGTGCGACCAAGCTCCGGATCTGTTTATTTCATGTAGACGGATGTCACAGAGGGTGGGCCAGGTGTAGGCCTCTTTTTCTGACTTGTATTAATTTTAGGGGTATAGAAGCTTTTTTTGGAGTTTTTGCTAGAGGGCCCACATTAGTCTAAATAGGACCCCCCTCCAACATAGAAATAGGGGCTAGGTTTTGTCCACACCTCCCTTCCGTTACCATTTGTCTACATGGTTTAAATAGATCCCCAAGCTCCAATCGCTAGGCTTGAGAGAAGAGTAGCGGCAAGCGACAACATGAAGACACAGAGTTGACGAGCCACCATGACTCCATAGTTATTCATCAAACGTACCACCCCTGGACGCGGACTACGTCGCTCCCGTGCCAACCGGGCTGCAACGTTTGACAAATAAGGACTGAGAGATCAAGGGTTGATCTCCGGAGGATTGCTTCATAGGTGTGAAAGTGGCATTGGCCTCAAATGCGGAAGTAGCCTCCGCCGCCTATTTGGCCCGCATTGCCACCAAATCCTCCCTAGTAAGTGCAGCTGCCACTGCCTGCGACACCTCCAATAATGGCATGAGCACCTTGCCCTCCACTATACTACTCGCCAAGTGGAATACACCGGATGGTTGAAAATCCGGTGTTAGAAAGTCTACACTGGCAAACACTGGCAACTGCAACATCTTATACACCAAGGTGTATGTGGCATCTCTAGGAGTGGATGAAATCGGTGGGACCGAGGTCGGAGTCAGAGCGGCAATAAAATTTGCCGCATCCGCAATGCTGAAAGAATGAGGTAACCGGGAGTGACTATTATGGTCTAGCAATCTCGTGTGGCGTGAACGGCCACTACCTCCTGGCATAGAGGGAGAAGGTTCCACCGCCTATGTAGTAGTCTAAGCACGAGTGGCAACTTCTACCACCACCACCCCTGAAGCGCCATACAAATAGCAATCTAGGATTGAAGATGAGACTTGATCCATCACTGGAAGCTGTGTATTTTGCACTGGCCCAAAGAAGCCATCTCGCTCATCTGTTTCTTTAGCTCCGCCATTTTGGCGTGGAGTGTCTTCACGACATCTGATCTAGCAGCCGAAGACCTCGGGCGCTTCTCCGGGTGGAGAACAAAACAGTTTTCATCACTGTGGCCCGACTTGCCACAGTGAGAGCATGTCACAACCTTCTTCCCCTTGCCCCTAACCTTCTCTGCAGTCTTGGGCGCCTTGGTCTTGGGCTTGGCCTTCACGGTGCTTGCCTCCTTCTTGGAGCAATTGAGATCCCCTTTTTTGTAACCTGCCTCCCTACTAGCCCAACAATGCACAACCTTTTCAAGTTGTGCCTCCGCCAAGCTACCAGTCGGAGTGGCAACCTTCTTCAATTTAAGAGCGACCATCAGCGCCGTAACCAAATTTGTGGCCTTGCTCACGCCCAACGTTCTATCAAGTGCCTCCACCTTAGCAAATGTTTGTGCCAAAGTAACGTTCTCCTAATACCGAAAAAGAGGATGCAGACTAATCAACTCCACCATCCGCTTATCCAGCTTTAAAATGAAGATCTTAACCAGTTTTTTGCTCCGTGAAGACATCACCGGCCTCCGCTGACAATCATGCTAACCAGATATATATAGTGCGAGGGGTATCCTCTTTCTCTCGGCAGAAATCGTGGTTGTGCTGCATCTGATAATGTCTAAACCCCTTATACTCTACTTCTTGATGCGCCATGAATTGCGCCAAAGGATCAAAGGCTGGCGGATTGCCAACCGCCATCAATGCCACATGACTAGCTACGGCTAAATGTGACATGGCTTCCATGCGAGCCGTTCGGCTACAACGGCAACGCCTTTGTCTTTGGAGTCTTCACTGAGGAAACTCTCTTCTACCTTGGGCTCCTTGGTGGAAATTGAGAGTTGGACAACCGCACTCTACTTGAGCGCAGTCACCAACTCCACACGCTAACGCCAATACTCCTCAACAAGGCGCAATTGTGCGTCGTGTTGCGTGCTCCACTTCCCGTATGACTAAAAGGTCTCCAATTCCACATGCTATGGCGAGAGCTCAAACGCATATTAGTCGTTAAATGACGGCCACCGCTAGCGCTTCTCGTTCATCCAAGTCCGGAATTAGAGCCGCCAATCGGGCATGGAAATGCCCCTAACTTGTCCTGAGAACTTGTCTCGCATGACATGATGGACATCGGCCTCCATGTCATCAAATGTGCCTACGCCCAAAATCCAAAGCCTACGGTCGTTATCCAACGCCAAAATAGGCTCAAAAGCCTCGTGAGTATCTGACTCAAGCCCAAAGTCTACGGTGGAAGCACTCTCCGAGTGTTCTAGTGAGGGGAGCAATAATACCGACTCTAGGTACTCACCATATACAAAACCACCTTGGGATCTATCTACAAGTACTATCTGAACGATAAGGGTATGAACGGGCAACCTGCACCTGCAAAATCATCAAACTTTGTGGTTCACCGATTGTCACATCTGGCTAGCACAGGTCCAACGACAACCCCACATAAAAATTTCTTGCCGGCCTTAAACCCGACTTTGCACCTATGGTACTCTATCACAATCTGAGACAAGAAGAAATGAGGCCACCTGAAAACACCGGTAATAAGCTCGCAACAAGGGAAAGGTACCGCACAAGAATCCAAAAATTAAAACTGGATCTTTTCCAACAACAACATAAAAGCGGTAAATGAAATGACCAGAGCGACTTGTCCGCGTCTACAATAGATGATCACTAGTTGCAAAACTTGCAACAACACAAGGGAAACACCCAAAGGTGTCCTTCCAAAGTCTAAAACTAATGAGATAGCGAGCTAATGTGGTCGCGGTGTTTACAAACACAAGTCCCCCTAATGAAAATCACACATTGGGTGACAAACGCGCTCAACACCAATCCAATACCATAATTGGATTAACAATAAAATGCCCTAAATATATGTGTAGGTTTCACTTAAAACCGAGTTAAGTTGCCCTAGTTACATACCTCCAAAGTTTTAACACTAATTTTTATTTTTTTAACAACCACAAAAATGTGGTTTTGGAAAAACTTTTTCTACAAAAAAAATTTCTTTCCCATTAGATAGAAACGCCAATGGGGAGCATAAATCTGAAGTCGGAATTAAAAAAAAATACTTTGGAAGATATTAACTCACAATTAATAAATTTTGCCCGTATTATAGTTTCATCCACAGTGGTCAGTGGATGAAAATTTCCCGCACTAGATGAATTTGCAAAAATAAATGAAAAGTTGCAGATGAGGTCCAGCAGTTGTTCTTGTTTCAAATCTTCCACCACTCACATCTTGCTAAAAAATTGTCCGATTCGGGCGCCGTTTATTGCACTGGCTCCATCTTGACGCACTCTACAACATGAATCTAAGCACCTAAATTTTTTTTAAACTCATCCAAGCTCAAATTTTAGAACTAAAGAGTAGAATGTTGGAGGGTCTTTGTCAAGTGAAGAATTGGTAAATTACTAGGATAGTCAATCGTCTCGCACTCCACAAAGGAGAATCGACGAGTGCAAGTAGTATAAGAGAATGCGGAGCCTTTACTTATGGATAAACAATCACTTACAAGCAAAAATAATCACAAAACACTTTCTAATTCACTTACAAAGCTTGACATGACAAAGACGTCAAGCCAAGGACGTGTGTGGCGTTATACGCATACACACAATCCTAAGTGGATGGAAAACATCCACAAATGAATATGATGCGCCACCATACGTCCTTAAATCCGTAGATTAGTAACAAACTAATGTATGCTAAAACATAACGATGCGGAGAGGCCCTCCACGCCACGTCTTATGATAGCTCCATTCTTTAGGCATCTCCTACCATCATCCAAGCAGTTTAGAGTCATCTCATTCCTATAACCCAAAGCAAGATTTTAGTTTAGAGTCATCGCTAACCTTACATGGCATTTCAAATTTAGATAATTATTGTAGTTAATACATTTTTGAGAAGTTGCAAAATGGTCATGTATTTTACATGTATGGTATCGTAATTGAACATGACTAGGTTCATATATTGAAATGACCTCCAAATGAAAGATGTTATTAATTGAAAAATCTTCAAACCAAAGATGTATATCTTGCTACTTTTGAAACTTTTTTAATATTCTAAGCGTAAGGTACATGACCACATATGGTCCCCATCAATCCTTTAACCCTTAAACATTAGAAGGTGCCATTTGTGGCCACAATATTCTACATGTATGCTGTCGTATTTGAACATGATAACGGTTCAGAAGAAGAACGCCGGTCTCCGAAGGAGGCCGGCGTGAATAAAGTGTCAGTTCGTTCCACTACTAAGACCATGCCCACTGGACAAGGAATTAGTAAGCTGGAACTACTTCCCTCTCTCGAGGGTAGACACTATGTAACAAGAAGCCAAGGAGCCACAAAACAATCAACTGACCAACAAATCACAACCCAAGCGACTAGCCAACGAACCAACCATAAACCAAGCAAGAAGTCAAAAAACCTCAAAACAAGCAAGTCATGATAAATCAAGGTTGGGGAGGAATTTAAGGGGGGTCCTGTGTATCTGGGAGGACTTGATTGTTTTTGATTTTGCGTTTATGCAGGAGAATGGACATGGCATATTGAATAGCAATGGTGTTAATGTTTTTAAAGGAGGTTTTAATTGTTTCAATGGGTATCTTGAAGTTATCTTCTAGAGATTTCATAGATGGGGTAAAGGTGGTGCCACGAGCGCCGGAAGTGATTACAATAAGGGGGTCGACATTCCATCCGAGGGCGATGATGTCGTCAATAAGGGGTTGGTATTTATCTATTTTATTTTGGATTGTTTCCGGGGAAAATCTGTCATTGCAATATGTGAACTCAATGAATTGAATGGTGTATTCTTGGTTGATGTTATCGGGTGGTGGGTCATTATATGGTAAACCTTTAACGCAGAGGATGTCCGGTTTGAGCCGAGCGTTACACTGACATCTTTGGGTCATACATGAGCATGGGAGTAGCCAAGGGGGGACCGTATTTTCTTGTGGATTATTATTAAAAGTGCCGGCGTTCATTAATATGAAACATCTCGATTTATTGTAGGATGTAATTAGTTTTCGGACTTCCCATACCGCTTTATTGTGTCTTTTAACAATTAAAGAGTGAATGTGGTGGTTTTGGCATTTGAGTAGAATATGGAGCCATGTGTCGGGGTCCGTTGAGGGGCATATGGGACATGTTATGGATGGGAATCTTTCTGTTCCAAAGAAGAGTTGTTTGCGAGCGTTTCCCATATACTGGCCAGTACGGAATTTGATGAGGCATGTTATTTGTGAGTCTGAGATGATGGGGTTTTTCCAAAAGTTTGTAGAGAGTTCATTGTCTATGTCGTTATTGTTAGTCCATTTATCTATGTTAGGAATATTTTCTGAGATTGTGTCAAGGTTGTTGTAGAGGTCTTGTTTTTTGAGATATTTGCCCAAAAATCTAATTGGGCCTTTGTCGGGGGTATCTTCTTTGGAAGGCCAATCTTCTTTTTGAAAGTAGTATGGGGTGGCATGGGCGTGTTCGTGCGGGTCTTTGGCATTTTTGTGTGTTTTTTCTCGGCCTTCTTTTGCAAGTTTGTCTGCTTGTTCGTTGCCATCAATGTTGGCATGGGCTCTGACTTTGTGAAGGGTTGTGATTTGTGTGCGGTTCTGTAACATTTGTACCATTGATGTTAATATGGTTTGGTCGGGGTGACTGTTGTGAAGGGTTGGGTGTGTTATTTGAGTGTTTAGCAGGTAGAGTGCATTTATACAATCGGTGAATATATGTGCAGGTTCATTTTTGTATTTTGTTGTGATGATTTGTAGTGTTTTGTGAATGGCCATAAGTTCTGCTCTGAGGATATTTTGTAGTCCATGGAGTCTTTTGGCTAGTTTAATTTCTTTGGTAGAATTATATATGCCATATCCAGCTTTTTCTCTGCGCCAAGAGCCCGGGCTAATTTGTTCCGGTGGTTTAAAGGAGCCGTCGGTGTAATAACTGTGTGCGGGGTTAAATTTTGGTGTGGTATGAGTTGGGTAGTTTGGAAGGGGGGGAGGTATAACGGAGTAGTTTAATGTGTTGTTGATATAGTTTAATTTTGACCAATTTTTACTTTTGTTTACGGAGGTTTGTATGGGTGTTGGTTGGGCCGGTTTTGTGTATGGTCTTTGTATATCTAGATTGTCTGTTATGGAGGTAAGTTCCGCAAGTTGTTCTAGAGAGCCAATGGTTTGATTTTGTTGATGGACGCATAGTATTTGTAATGTAGATGGCTCAGTTCGGGGTTTTTTTAGCTCGGGTGGAATATTAGGTTCTACGTATGTTATTGTGTCTGCTTCGAATACTGCAATGATGTGGGAATCTGGGAATGGATTTGAATGTTGGTTGTTGTTTTGGTACCAATTGTTGTTCGGTGTGACGATGATTGTTTTTGTGTTATTTGGATCGTGTTTGGCGGCAAGTCTAGCCCAATGTATGGCTTGTTCCATGTCTTTCTCGTTGTGGGGGTGAGCTATGCCATTTCCGATCCATTTGTGGTCAAAGGCCTTGCCTAGGGATCCAAATATTTTGTCTCTTTCGTAAGGTGAGTAGAATTTATTTAGTTTGGTAGGACATGTGATCGGGGAGGAAAAGTATGAGTGCTCGATGTTAAAGGATGAGATTAGTGAGTCTAAGATGGGGGTGGATATTGTGTATTGTGCATTTTTGAGGGGGTCAGTTTTTGGTATTCGATATTTATACCTTTGGTAAAGCCATATTAGTTCGGTTTCAAAGGGTTGGGTTGTTGGTTCAATGTTTGTAGGGGTTTGGAATTTTGTATGATATTGTTTCCATAACCATTGGAGCCTGGTAATGGGTATGGTGTGTAAGTGTCGGCCGTTTTCTTCGTATAGATGTGCTTGATTGTTATCTATTTGAATTGTGTTTGAGGATGTAAGGATATCATTTTCGGGGTTGCATTCTGTTGTGTAGATGTTTAAGAGTGGGATAATTATGGGTGGTGTTACGGATCTTGAGTCTGGGAGTTGTTCTTGGGGGTGATGGGCTAAGATGATATCCGCGTATGTTTTGTTTTGAATTTTTTGGTAGTATTGTTTCAATTTTTCGGTGTTATGTGTGGAGGTATTGGTATCGTGTCGTGGAAAAAGGTCTCTTTGGGGGAGCCATTTATTATATGTATTATCATTGTGTTGCCATTGACATAGATATTTTGTGTAGGTATTTTGTATGTTGTTTGTGTCTGTGTGTTGGATATGTTTATGGTGTATGATGTTATTAATGGGATATGTGGTAGGGTTTTTGGGGATGTATGTTGGGGGGTGGGGGCGGGGGTGATATGTATGTGGAGGGTTAGCGGGATTGATTGGTGTGGGGATATTTCTTGGGTTGATGTTATTGTTGAGGGTGATGAATGAATCTTTAAGTATATGAGAGTATAAATGTATGTTACAAGGAATACGACATATATTGGGGCATGTTTGGTGGCAAAATAGTTGTTTAGCAATATTTAAGGCACTTTTTAATAGTTTGGATGGGGTGAAGTGGTAGGTTTTGAAGTCCTCGTTGTTCATGATATGTGTGCCGTTGGGTAACGTAATTTGTGCTAATTCAAAAATATTTTTTGAGAGGAGTTTTTGTAGAAGCTTTTGGGAGAGTTGGGCATTTAGTGTGTTGTGGTTTAGTGTTTCTTGTCGCCATAGTGTTTCAAGTGTTGTAGGATTAATGAGGAAGTTTGGGAGTGTGCTTTTAAGGTGGACTTTGGCTATATGTTTTAATAAGAAGAATGTCCGTGTTATTGGTGATCTTAAACAGTCGCTTTTTTTAATTCTGGGTATGTTTTCGGCGCCCCCGTATTGGGCGAGGATGTAATGAGTTAATCCATTATAAATTTTCCCAAGTCTACCTTTATCGTTTAAAGCATTTTGTAGTTGTTCTCCTATACATCGGAGATATGCGTTTTTTAGGGAGAAAGCTTCAAGACCAAATAGGTTATGTGGTAGTTGTGTTATTACGTTTGACATACATTTTGGTAGTCCACATATGGTTTTTTGTATGGCGATTATTTTTTGATCAAGTTTTTTGATGGCTGGCATAGAGTATGGTACCCCATAAAAACTGTATGCCACACCTCGGCGTAGTACGGTATCAACCATTTTTATTTTTTGTTTCATGGTGGCCGGACATGTTGTTAGTTCTTTGCATTGTTTGATGAGCTTTGTGGTTGTAGTGTGGATTTGGATTTTCCATTTTAGTGAGGGAACAAGATTTGTACCTAGGTATGTGTATGGTTCGTTTTGGTGTAGTATAGGAATTGGTTGGTTGCGGTAGTTGATGTTAGAGGCTTGCATTAGGGCTTTGAAAGTGGTAGGGTTCAATTTAGATTTGTTTGGGCATCCGGTAGCGGCACATTTTGGAACTCCCACATCCATGCCAGCCCATTTACAATATCTATCAATTTTATGGAGTTGTATTTGGATTGATTTGATTTTGTTAGTTATGGTGGCTAGGTCATCTGCGTATGCGGCAGAGTTTATTGTGACTTGTGATGTGCCGAAAGTATATCCATTATTGCCTCTTTCTAGCCATCTAAGTAGTGGTTCTAAAAATATAATAAATAGATATGGACTGAGGGTGTCCCCTTGTATAGTTCCTCTTTGGATGGGTATAGGTTTTGTTTTCCCAAAGTGTTCGCCGATAAAGCAAGTAGATGATTGGGAATAGATGTTACCAACAAGTGTAGTTGCCTCTTTTGGGTAGCCAAGGTTTGACATTATTGCTAGAAGTCTGGCATGATCAATTGAGCCAAAGGCATTTTTGAAGTCCACGTATAGTATGTATATATCTTGGTTAGTAAATTTTGCGTCTTCTAATGCGGCTATTATAGTTTGTATTTGCCGTGCGGTACTTCTCTCCGCTCTAAATCCTTCTTGACTATCATGTAGGATTTTGAATTTTTCGCCGTATGAGGATAGTATGTGGGTGAGTGTACTGGTAAAAAGCTTATATATTGTGTTAGCTAGTGCAATTGGTCTATGATTGGGTAGCATGGATGGATCGCCTTTTTTGTATAGTAGAATTGTTGCACTTGTTTTCCATGAATTTGGTATTTGTTTTTGTTTATAGCAGTGAGAAAAGAATAGGAATAGTAGTTTATGAAATCTTGGAGGCATGTTTTTGAGTATTAAGTTTGGTATGCGGTCTGGGCCTGGGGCTTTATTATTTCCAAGATTTTGGAGGCATGTGTCGTATGTGGCTCTGTTGAGGTATTTATGTAGTGGAATTTCTGGTTCGCCCCGTTTGTCAAGGGTATATCCGTCCAGGTCGTGCCAAGGATATTGGCGTATTGCACATGTGCATTCTATTGTATGTTGTGGCTGGTAATTACATGTTGGTACTGTTGGTCTATTGGTTTTTGTTTGTTGGTTGAATATTTCATTCGCAATGTCTTCGGGGCTAGTTAGAATATTATTATATTGATCTTTGATACAATCCATTGGTGGGGATTCAAGGTTTTTAAAGACTTTTTTGTTAATTTTTTTGGGGCTGATTTCGTATAGTTGTCTGTATTTTGGGATGGCTTTTTTAATGTTTTCTTTTGTGTATTTTGTGATTATTTTTCGGGCTTGAATTTTGGCATTTTTTGAAATTATCGCGATATCTTTTATCCATGTATCGTGGGGAAGGTCCGGAGGCGACGGGGTAGGGATTTGGATGTGTTGTATATTTAGTAGTTCGTTGTGTATGGGGTGGTTACGCCATTGAGGGTTTTTTTTTACAATTCTAATGGTTTTAGGTATGGTATGGTATGTGGTTAAGTGTTGTTTCCAAGTTTTAGAAAGTTTGCGGGGTAGATACCCGCCTTGTTGAGAGAGTCTGTTTGTCATTTGGGGTATTGGGTGTGCTCTACAAGTTTGTTCTAGTGTATCAGAGATTTTATTGATGAGTTTGTCTAGAGAGTGGCATGCTTCTTGCCATTGTGCTTGTGTTAATTGACTATTGATTTCAAGAGTGTTTATGAGGGAGTCTATTTGTACGGTGTTTTCTTCGAAGAATTTTGTGTTGAATTTTTCTATGTTGGTTTTTGGGATGGGGTTGAGTATGCGTATAGTGTCTTTGTTTGGGATTGTAGGAGTTCTACTAATTAGTGTGTTATTTGGGATGTGCAGTTGTATGGGTGAGTGGTCCGAATTGAGAATAATATCTTTGTTTGTTGTGGAGGTGTATTGTGTGTTGTTGTTTGTATTTATATAGAAACCATCTATTAGACTCCAATCACTATAATTGTAGCCACCTTGTCTAGAGAATTATGTATCGGTATTGATGTAAGTGAAGTTTAAGTTTTCTGTGAAGCGGCGCCATTGGTAATCAATGTTTTGAGGGGGGGTATGATGGTTTCCATTTTGGCGGCCAATTAGCGCTATGTCTCTATTGAAGTCTCCACATAATAGGTATGTATGATTGGGATGATTATTAATATGGATTGTAATAGTGTTTTGTATATCTAAGAGAAATCTAGTGTCTTCGGGATGGGATGGCATATACATGTGAAAGATTAACCACGATTGTAGTGGGTGATTAGTGATTTTAATTATTTGAATGTATGGTGATATGTGCATTGGGGTAGGGATTTTGTTGATGTTGCCGGGGAATGTATATTTTTTGTGTATTAATGTAAGGAGGCCACCACGGCCCGGTGTGTATGGTCTCCTTTGTTGCATGCATCTTGTAAGTGCATGTGTATTGTTAAAGATGAGTTTATAGTCTTGAAATATATTTTGTATATATTTTGTAGATTTTGTGGCGGTTAGTTTTGTTTCTTGTATAACTATAAGAGCCGGTGGTGTGTCTGTGTTTGTGACTAGAGTTTGTAAGCTAGGAAGGGCAGTGTTTAGTGAGGAGGCATTCCATGTGATTATGTATGTATTTTCTTGGTTTGGTCTAATGTTTTGATTTTGGTTTTGAGGAGGGATGTAGGGAAGAGGTGGGGGTGGGTGGGTGTATTCTGGTATAGGGTCTAGACATTTTAGTGATTCACTTATGAGGTTGTTAGGGAGGTAAGGGAATTTTAGTTTTATTATATCATTTGAGGGTGGTATGTCTTGACTATGTAAGAAGTCGTATAGTCTTTTATGTATTGAGTTCTCATGGTTTATAATATTTTGGTTGTCTACTAGGAATTCAGTATAGGGGTGTGGAGTGTAAATGTGTCGTTCTGGGGGGTTTTGTAAGGTTAGTAAGGTTTGTAGGAGTGTATTAGTCCATGTAATTGTGTTCCAATTTTGTGGATTTAGAAGTTGGTTACATTCATCTATGTTTGGATGAGTAGTGATTATTAGTGCATATAAGATGTGGGGTGGTGGATGTATATTTTTTTGTTGTATGTATTGGGCAATGTTTGGGTGGGAAGTGTTTTGTATGTGGTGTAATATATGTGTGTTTTTTAGAAATGGTGCGAAGGGTTTTGCAATGTGTTCATATTCTGGTTGGAGTTTTATGGTATTAGGTATAAAGTAGATTTTGGCATTTTTCTTATGTGATGTAGGATGTCTTTTTAGTATATTGGGCATGGGTCCCGGGTTGGTTTCAATGTCTCCTCCTAGAAGTAGTAGAAGTTTGTGGTGGTATATATGTTTAGTGGTGTATTTTAAATGCTTTGTTGTGTTATTAATGACTTGTTGGTTTGGGGGTAGGTGGATGTTTGTATTTTGTGTGTGAGTTGTGGGTTTATTTATTTTTATAGTAGGTGTAGTTGTTTTCATCTTTAGTTTATTTTTTGTCCATGTGTTTTTTGTGGTTGTTCTTGTTTTAGTAGTGTATGGATGTATGTATGATTGGTTGTATTTTATCTTGGTTGTTTTTGTCCGTGTGCATATGTAACTATTATGTTTAAGACTATTTGTATGTGGGTTTATGTTGGTTTTTAAAGTGGTTTTTAAGTCCTTTTTTTCATATGCGGTGTTATTATATACTTTGTGGTTTGTACAATTGTTTGTTTTGGTGTTTGTATTAGTATTTGGTATGAAATATGTTTTGGCATTCTTTTTGTGCGAAGCGGGGTGTCTTTTTAATATGTTCGGCATGGGTCTTGGGTTAGTCTCCATGTCTCCTCCAATTAATATTAGTAGTTTGTAGTAGATGGGTTTTCTGTTTTGTTTTAGAATTTTTTGTTTTTGAATGTGGTATTTGTGTTTTTTTGATTGTATGTGTTTGTCTTTGTATGTGTGTATGTATATGTATGTGTTTCGTTGATGGTGTGTGGTTGTCTTTGTGTGTGTGTATGTAGTTTTATGTGATATTATATTAGTATTCTTTTGTATGTTTGTATTAGTGTATGTCACGGTTTTTGTCTTGGTATTTGTATCAATATCTTTGTTAGTATTTGTGTTAGTATTCGTATGAGTACACGTACCACTATTTGTATTGGTATTTGCATTTGTATAAGTATAAGTATTTGTATTTATATACATACTAGTATGTGCATCAGTATACGTACCAGTATTTGTATCAGTATATTGATAAGTATACTCATCGGTGTATGTATCAGTATAAGTATCAGTATACGTATCAGTATATGTACCTGTATATTGAAATAATGAGTTTTCTAAAAGATTTCTTTCTAAACATATTTTGTCTAAAACTATGATTTCTAAAAACAGATTGATATATATTTCAATCAGATTCGTATATATTCTTACTTTTATTAGAATTTCTATTTTTAGTAAGTCTATTTTTGGGGCCTTCGGCGCCCAAACGGCCGGCGATACTATAATCCCACCTCCTATTTTTATAATTCTACATACTCTCAACACATTTCTACTATTTTTATTCTTATTACTTCTCATTACTAATTTGGTTATTTTTCCATCCCTTATTTTTCTTTTTCTTAGGGAGTGTTTTCTATTTTTAGCACTGTTATTTATAGCTGTGCTTTTAATACTTGTATTCTTATTATAACTATTTCTCATTACTAATCTGTTTAACTTTCCATCCCTTATTTTTGATTTTCTTTCAAAGCATTTTCTATTTTTAGTACTGCTATTTTTAATTCTTTTTATAATACTTGTATTCTTATTATAACTACTTCTCATTACTAATTTGGTTAACTTTCCATCCCTTATTTTTGTTTTTCTTAGAAATCATTCTCTATTTTTAGTGCTGCTGTTTTTAGTTGTGTTCTTAATACTTATATTCTTATCATGATTAATTCTCATTACTAATTTGGTTAACTTTCCATCCCTTATTTTTGATTTTCTTATATAGCATTTTCTATTTTTAGTACTGCTGTTTTTCGCTGTTTTATTGATATTTTTATTCTTATCATGATTAATTCTCATTACTAATTTTGTTAATTTTCCATCCCTTATTTTTGATTTTCTTATATAGCATTTTCTATTTTTAGAACTCCTGTTTTTCGCTGTTTTATTAATATTTTTATTCTTATCATGATTAATTCTCATTACTAATTTTGTTAATTTTCCATCCCTTATTTTTGATTTCCTTATGAAGCATTCTCTATTTTTTGTCCTGCTGTTTTTAGCTCTCTTGTTAATATTTTTATTCTTATTATATTTACTTCTCATTACTAATTTGGTTATTTTTCCATTCCTTATTTTTCTTTTTCTTAGGAAGCATTTTCTATTTTTGGTTTTGTTTTTTATAGCTGTGTTCTTAATATTTTTTTTCTTTTCATAATTCATTCTCATCACTAATTTGGTTAATTTTCCATCCCTTATTTGTGATTTTCTTAGGAAGCTTTTTCTATTTTTAGTATTGTTTTTTATAGTTGTATTCTTAATATTTTTATTCTTTTCATAATTAATTCTCTTTACTAATTTGGTTAATTTTCCATCTCTTATTTTTGATTTTCTTATGAAGCATTTTCTATTTTTAGTCCTCCGGTTTATAGCTCTTTTCTTCATATTTGTATTATTATTATATTTACTTCTCATTATTAATTTGGTTAATTTTCCAACTCTTATTTTCCTTTTTCTTAGGAAGTTTTTTCTATTTTTTGTACTGCTGATTATAGTTATGTTCTTGATATTTTTATTCTTATTATACTGAATTCTCATTCCTAATTTGGCTAATTTTCCATCCCTTATTTCTGTTTTTCTTAGGAAGCGTATTCTATTTTTAGTAATTTTATTTGTTCCTATGTTCTTGTTTGTGTATCTTTGATGATATGTAGTTGTTTTTGTATTTATATGTGTATTTGTATTAGTATTAGTATTCTTCTGTCTTTTTGTATTAATATGTGTCTCAATATTTGTCTTAGTATTTGTTTCCGTTTTTTTATTAGTATTTGTATAGAGGTTTTGTGTGTACAGTCTGAGAGTTGAGTTATGGAGAGTGTTTTTGTTGGGATTTGAGTTTTCTGTTTCACTTGAACTGTGTGGGGAGTTATATATCTTTATTATTATTATTGTTTTCATTTTGTGTATTAATTTTTTCGGTGATTGATAGGTTTTTGTTTGGGTATTTATTTTCTTAATTTTCTGAATAGCATCTGTACTCCTGTCTGTATCTGTGTCTCCATCCTTTCTTGTATTTAATTTCTCGTTTGAGTTTGTAGTTTTGTTCGTATATGTTTTCGTGCCTGTATCTATGTATGAATTTGTGTCTGTATTCGTATTCGTACTTGAATTTGAATATGTATCTGTATTTATATACGTATCCGTATATGTATTCGTACTTGGATTTGTATTTGTACATATATTTGTATATATGTACATAATCCAGTATGTGTATACGTATGTTTTTTTGTATTTAGACGTGAGGAAAATACAGTTACTGTAGTGTATATCCAGTATGTGCTTGGAGTTGGAGTATGTGTACCTAAGAACTTGTAATGTTGTTCTATCAAAGTTTATAAGAAAATTCAATCTGGATGATCTAGAGTCCCTGAGGTTGGTTACCTTCACATGTTTGACGGTCCTTCGCCAAGTAAGTTAGGTGTCATGCTTCCCGTAATACCTTGCATCATGCTGAAGGTCACTGCAACCGTTTCTTGGATTTTCATCATTTGAAGCCTGAGGTCTTTGAGTTCTTGAGCTTTCTCCTCCGCAAGTGCTTTTGCCTCTTCTCTCAGGACCTTATTGTTGGCTTCAAAGGCTTCCACCAGGTCTTTTTTGGTGATCACATCTGAAGGAGCTTGGAGCTGGAAGGTCTCTACTGTGTTCACTATAGCCTTGTTTACGTCGCTAAATCCGTACTCCGTTAGTTGGGCTTGAGATGGGGGGTTAGCTCCGTCTATGCTTCTAATGTGGGGTGCGAACAGCACAAAGTGTCCATCAACTGGAACGGTCTTGTTGACAAAGGTCCTGTAAACTATTGGGTTAGAACACACCACGTTAGCGCTACCATTGTGGCACGTTCCTACCTCTTTATGATACCAAATGGAGCTAACTCCGTTAGCGCCTATAATCTTCCTGATGGCGTTTGTGGTGTCCTGAATAGGGAGGAGTAGGGGGAGATGGGAGAGGGTGAGGGTAAGCGCATCTTTTTTTGCCTTCTGTTCCTTGCTCATGGGCATTCTCCCTTTCCCGTGTGTGAGCTTTGGTTGAAGAATCTCTTGGTGCGCCGTCACTTGCTGGCACTCGATCTTTTGTGCTTGCTGTGGAGTTGTTGACATGATGAAGGCAAAAGCTTCATCTCGTGTTTTTTGCACACCTGTGATTTCGAACTCGTGCCCCCTCTTAAAGCTGGGCACGAGGATCTCTTTGAAAAGATTGTTAGCTGAAATGCCACATAGAGAAGGAGATTGAATTTTTACTGATAGACTAGAGTTGCAAGCAATGCTGTTGTAGGACTTGCACACCTTACCTACTACGTCATTTTCGTCAATCTTCAGTATAAAGGGTCGAAGTCCTTTGAGAAGAATAAGACCATCCAGCTCAGGTCGCATGAGATGGAGTTTAATCAATCCTGACCAAACATGTTTACGTCCGCCTCCTGCTTTAAAGCTCAAACAATGAATAGATATAGGTTCTATGATTTTCTTACCACTTGGGATGTTCATTTTCTGAAGACGAGCTGCTACCATTGCTTTGACGTCGTCGTGCATCATGGGGTGAGCAGGTAGTTCAAACTGGATCGCTATGTGGAAGTCCAGCGCTAAACCTGTGTTTTCATCAACCTTGATGTTAGCAGGAACCTGAGTCAGATTGAAATGCTGACCTCCGAGGCCTCCAGCAGCTCTTGATTGTGGGGTAGAGAATTTGGGGGATGCGCGGAAAGGCAATTCTGGCGTTTTTGATTTCCCAGGCTTCTTCCTCTTCAATACCTCTGGTCATCATGTCTTCAATAGTTTCGCCAGAGAATAGTACGTCAAGTCCTTCCGCCACTGCCAAGTCTTCCATCACCTGAAAACCAAACCAGAACTTGAAAGAAGTAAAGTCAGGCACACTAGTGGATATCTTACCTGTTTCCTCCATAACTTCTTCAATCGTAACTCCTTTCAGATTCTTGCTAGAGGTTGAGTTAGTCTCGTTCGCCTTGTCTGCTTGTTCAGCTTGGAGGCGTTTAAGGGTTTCTGGCAAGGGTTCTATGTCCATTCTATCGCTAAAGGTGAGGGCTTTCTGAGAATTTCTATGGTCCATTTCTGCAGTTGAAAAATCAGACCTAATCTTACGTACCTTACTTGTTTGTGTCGGGTGGAAGATTCGGGAGTAGAAGGTCGCAAGTGGGAGGTTGGTGGTCGCTGCAGGGAGGTCGCTACATACTAGAGAGGGGTCGCTGGGTGGTTTAAAAAGGTCGCTATGTGTTATAGCGGGGTAACAAGGTACTAAGATAAGGTCGTTGGTCCGTATGGGAAGGTCGTTGAACAGTAGACGGTGGTCACTATTGGCTGGTTGAGGTCGAGGGTGAGGTCGTGGGTAGTAGGAGGTAGGTCCTAGGTGGGTGGAATTCGGAGGGTCGATGGAGAAGTATGGGGTTAGTACCGTTGGTGAGGAGGTCGCAAAGGGGGGTTGCTGGGGGTCACAGAGAGGTCGACGTAATGGTTTCTGGTGTTGTTCTTGCCGTTGAGGGTTTTGTTGTTGTAGATCCCGTTTTGGTGCTCGTTGTGTGTGTGGGGTTGCCGCAGCGCTATGCAGCGTGTATCGTCGCCGAGGGCGTGGTAATTGGTGGTTCTCTGACTGGCGAGCTCCATTGCGCTGGACTTGGGTCTTCACCACCCGTGGTTGTTGTGGTGACAGCGGCTGTCGATCGACTGATATCTCTTTACTTCTCCTGTTGTTGTAGATGAGGTCTAGGGTTCGAGGCTCTTCTCTGCTGGCTTTTGTTGGTATTACTGTCTGTAAGGTCCAGTAGAAGGTCCAGTACACTATACTGATCTGGGGTACTTCGGTGGGAAGTGTTGTTTGGTGCAGTGCCTTTGTTTCTCTGATTTCGCTTCTTGTTATGTTGTGGGTGTCTCTGATGCGCAGATATCTTCGGTCGTCCTGAGTTACTGATGTGAGCGTCTGTTGATGCTGGGGGCGTCGCTCTTGAACGACGTGCTCTAAGTTACTGTAGCTGTATCTACTAGTTAGACTGAAGTTTTGAAGATGTAGGTTGCAACAGACTTGGTTAGATCTTGTCCATTCCCACGTTATGTATGGATAGGTTGTACTATTTTGACTACTGATGACAATTTCTAGTATCAAGAGTATGCATGGATTTTGACGTGAACAGTGGAAATGAATTCTACAGTTAGAAGTATGAGAGGGGTTGAGAGATACTGTATCTGATATTCTTGTCGTTTTGGTGCGGATTATTGTGGTCGGATCTTGTTCTCCAGTCTTTCTCTTTTCACCTCCAAGGTTGTGGTGCTCCCAGATCTGGTCTACTGTTTTGATGCATGCGCATTGTTGACGTTGGTTTCTGTATGCGCACTGTGCGTGATTGTTGTCAGGACCTGCGAGAGTAATAATCAGCAGTTTTGTTCTAACTTCCTTGTTTCTGTGTGTAGGGTATATATTGGTTCTTTTTGTTAGTTGATGTATACTTATCGACTTGTGTCTACAGTTAATTCGGTGGCACTGTGGCGTGTGTTTCCTGTTTCTACAGGGTGTGTGCTTAATGTGTGTGTGTGGGCCTGTTCTGAATTGCTTACTAGGTGTGAGTTTACTACGTGAGCCTAGGGTGTGTTTTCTAACTATGGGAACTTTGTTGCAGGTTATGCTGGCTTCTAGTTTTAGGACATTGTGGGCATGAGTATATCTAGAGGGAGTGCAAGCTACATAACTAAAAACAAAGTAAGGAGCAGATAAAATTACTAAGCAAGGCAACAATGGTAATGCGTCAAGCAGGGAAATGAAAAGATGAGAAGATGTGCAAACAACGAGGGAGTTAGAGATAGCCTGGTCTGCAGGTCGGCATTCGAGTGGTCGTGTTTTCTTCTGGATCGTTTCTCCTTCCTGTTGCAGCGTTGTCCGCGTCGTCTCGTCGGTTGAAATCCTGATACTGCTGTTTCTTCCTCTAATGGCTTCTAAGCTTGAGTATCTGGATCAGGGAGGATGGGGAGACTTTTGTAGGACTTGGTAGATCTAAGTTTTCGATCTGGGGCAGATCTGATCATTGAGGTCAGGATGCTTTGTGTGTGTGGCCAACACTAGTCCCAGGCTTTCAGTACACTCCACACTAACCACATGTCCATATGCCACAATGATCTAGCTAACCCCAGTGAACGTCTGTGAGCTGCTTCAGGCAATCTTGCTTGTAGCACACTCTGATCTAGGCCGGATCTGACTTCTAAGGTAGGAGATCTATGTGACCAACACAAGCTCCCTGCTTTCAGACTTACTTCGCACAGATCTAGTGTCAAACTCCCTCTTTCGGCATCACCAGCCCAGATCTAACGTTTTGAGCTGCTTCCAACCTTCACTACACTTCGACCAGTCCTACCTCACAAAACAGATGCATGGGGAGCTCTTCAACAAGGCCAGCTACCTCTTGTTGCCCCTAAACCTCTGTTCTGCGGCTAAGTCTTTCCACCTCCCCTCACCAGAAATTTCGGACCTCACACAGCCATCTCTCCTCGAACGCCTATAGCCTGACTACTTTTAACGGTTCAGATATTGAAATGACCTCCAAATGAAAGATGTTAGTTGAAGAATCTACAATCCACATGTGTACGCCTCACTATACTATAATAGATTTTTGTATTCTACAGAGTAAACTACATGCCCATATAGTCGGCCCTCTTTAAATGATACCTCTATAAGTGTTATTCCTCGATAAATGTTATGAAAAATCTCGCTCCCGAAAAATTAACACTACTAAGTGTTATGTGTTGAGTATTAACACATTCTCCGCTCCCTCCTTTGTTAATTTCACCTTGATAAGTGTTATTTTTGAGAAAAATGACATTATATATCAAATACATTTAGGCCATATTTATTTACACACTTTTATCTATAATCCCATAACTTTTGTACTTAACTTGTTGCATTTTCTATTGAAAAATGGAGTGAATACGGTATTTAGGGTCTCTTTGATTGAATGCCATTAAATGTTTTTAACATTGGAGGGGGTTTGGGAGAGAAAGTTCAGAGGTTTTTGGGAGAATTTGGATGTGATGTAGGATTTCAAGGAGTTGTACTGGAGAGACGGATTTGGAGAGTTGGGACAGGGAGTTAGGAGTCAAGGGGTTGGGACAGGGTAGTCGTGGGTCTGGGAGTCGGGGTTGGAGTCGGGGAGTCGGGGTCGGAGAGCCTGGGAGGGGAGTCGGGAGAGTGACAGGGAGGGGAGTCCGGAGAGGGACATGGAGAGGGGGGATTTGGGAGAAGGAGTGGGGGGGTTGAGACAAGGAGTGGAGGGGGTTCGGGATAGGGAGTGGAGGGGGTTTGGGATAGGGAGTCGGGGGGCTCAATCAAAGATGAGTTTACCGGTGTCTAGCATTCGGCGTCTGCCAAGGGTTGCCATGGGCAAGGGCCGTGAATTTACATTACATGGACAAAAGGAGATCATTTCTTATCGTGAAGAGATATTGGCTTCGGGTCACAAAATTACCAACAAAACATTATGTGAGTGGGCGAATATCAAGTTCAACAATATTGCTTCTCAAGTCACGATTGGTAGATTGTTGAAACGGAAGACATCGGTGACTTCTATTGGTATGGGTGATATGGGTACTTCCAAGCGTATGAGGAAGGCACAGTGTCCGGAAGTAGAGACGGTGACTTTCAATTGGTTTATGAGAATGCAAGAGAATGGTGTTGCATTATTGGATGATCTTGTGATAGCTTCGGCAAAGAGATTCTATGCATTATTACCGAGAGATGAGAGTGAGAAAGAACTTCAGTTTTCGAATGGATGGGTAGAGAAATTCAAGAGGAGATTTCAGATCAAAGGTTATGTTCGTCATGGAGAAGATGCTTCATCGGATACTTTGCCAGCGGTTTTACAGCAGATGGAGCATATCAAAGCTATAGTATCTACATACGACATTAAAGATGTTTTTAATATGGATGAGGCTCGTCTTTTTTATAGATTAGAGCCTAATCAAACTTTAGCTACAAAACGAGTGTCTAGGAAGAAGAAACTAAAAGAGAATGCATTATGGTGGCTTTGACTGCAAATGGGGATGGAAGTATTTGTCTTCCTCCATTAGTTCTAAATCAGTATTTGAAACCACGAGCATTTACTTGAAGGCATATTTTAAATCCAGAAAACTTGGGCATTATGGGGTTCGCGAATAAGAAGGCATGGATGACAACAACGATCTTTGAACAATTTATTATGGATTTTGAAAGGAAGATGGTTTTGGCAAGAAGAGAGAAGGTAATTCTCCTTGTTGATAATTTCTCTGGTCATCAATTGCCAACTATAGCTTCACGGTTGAGGGTGACAAAACTTTTATTTTCGCCTCCAAATACAACAAGCCGTTTCCAACCTATGGATGCAGGCATTGCAGCCTCTTTTAAGGCTCGTTACAGGAAATTAGTGATAGAGCATCAATAAGAATGTGTTATGGTAGAAAAAGAATTCAAAATTGATGTGTATCAAGCAGTGATTATGGTTGAAAGAGCATGGCGTTTTGGGGTTACAGCTCAAACAATTAAGAATTGTTGGAGCCATACGGGTATTTTTTCCAATGTTGTAGTGAATCAGGGAGAAGAAGTTAGCCGTCTGACAGAGGTTGCTGAAGTGGCGGCCTTGCTTGAGCAATTAACATTGTTATCATCTCAGACTGAAGAAGATGGTATTGTGGAGGCTCAAGAGTTCATCAATTTTGAGCTCGAATTTGATTTGAATAATCCTTATCAATCCACTGATGAGGATATTTTAGACTATCTACCCTCTAAAGATCAAGATTGTGATTTAGATGAGGATATGATAGATGTAGAAGATGTGATAGGGTTTAATGATGCAAAGCGTTGCCTTGAGACTTCGAAGAATTTCTTGCAACAACGATCGGAGAATGTTCATTCGATGTGAAGAATTTACAAGATCTACACAAGAAAATTTGCAATTGGCACATGAAAGAATCTCGGAAAACCACAATAGATTCTTATTTTGAATCAACGTAGTTGATTTATTGTTCATATTTTTTTGTACTTTCATTATTAGTTTTATAAAAGTTTTGAATCTATGTCTGACGTCTTACAAATTGAATCTTTGATATTTATATGCAATTATTTTCTAAGTATTATAAAAGTTTTAAAACTATATTTGAAGTCTTAGAAAACTTGTGATTTTAATATTTGTTACACATTCATTTTTAAAGTATTATAAAAAATTTAAATCCATGTTTGAAGTCTTAGAAATGTGGTTTTTCATATGTATTATTCATTCATTTTTTAAGTATTATAAGTTTGATACCTTGATAAATGATATAAATTTATTTCTCATGGCTTATAAGTGTTATTCTCAATATGTGTTATAATTTATTTTTCCAAAATTTATAAGTGTTATTCTCAATATGTGTTATAATTTATTTTTCCAAAATTTATAAGTGTTATTTTCGATATGTGTTAGACCTCGATAAGTGTTATGCTTTTCACGGCTCCTGAGGAGTAACATTTAAAGAGGGTCGACTGTAAGGTAAGCCACCCTAAAACCGCCAATATCCCATGGCCGATAGCTACTTTTTCACTAAAAATCGCCACTACATGCACATGTAACCAACTCTCTATTTTTAATGGCGGGAGTTAAGGCAAGGGTGGCATGAATTGGATGCACAGTTGGTGGTTTTAGGGGAATGGGATCTTCTAGACTTATTGTACATGCAAGAGTGGAGAAAATGGAATATTTCTAGAATTAGTTTAAGGTTGACTCATTGCCGGTTTTTGATTGTTATGCATGCGGTTTTAGGCCATTTGTGGAAGGGTCATGGCCCTCACCTACTGACGCTCACCCAACTTTCTTCACTTGTGCCTTTGAAAATTCATAACTAATTCATAACACATCGGAAAAATATGAAATCACTTGGGTTGAAATTGTAATTCTATTGGCTATCACTGAAAAATAATTTAATTATTATCTAGGTTCTCTATACATGCAAACTGCTTAACTTGACGGTTATGGGGGGGGTTTACCTTATATACGATTCTGAAAGGGTGAATCGAAGACCCGAAGCAATCCACCACATGCCAGACTTTCTACCAACATCTGTTACAATTTCCAGAATCTTCTTTATGGTAGTTACAAATCTGATTTCGGTTGATTTAACAAATCTCAATAAAAAGATTTGAGAACCTTGAAATTCTGTAGATTCTTTGAATTCATAGATTTACGACGACTGAACCGGGTCATGGCGACAAACTCGGGCACTTTGGAAAACTCGGCCCGCGCGGCAAAAGTAGCCGTGCTCCGGCGCGCAATGCTCATCGCGTGTGCACACACACAGCCCCTCCAACGCGCAATGCTTTCCCATCTTCTCGACGCTGCTGCCGCCAACGCCCAGCACCGCATCCGACCACTCGCTCGAGAACAATCCCGCGGGATCGAACCTCCGCTTCACCTCCACAAACCTCTCCATCTGCGGGTACTTGCTGGCCACCCCCGCGAACGCCACGTTCCGGTTCTTGCCCCAGTGCGGCCGCCCGCCGTACTTGTAAAGCACCATCTGCTCCAGCTCCGAGACCAGGTCCTCATCGAGCTTGGGGAGATCCGGTTGCCCCCCGCGGTAGTAGTCGAAGTTCACCTCCGCCATGTCTTCGTGCGGTGCGTTCCCCAGGTACGCGCGCTCGGATTGCTTCACGAAGCGGAAGAGGAACCCGCCGTCGTAGAGGTCCACGTTGCAGAGCCCGCCTGGGGCGGCTTCCCGGAGCGCCTTGACGTCTGTGATCAAGCCCGCGCAGCTGCGTATTGGCACGTAGGCGGACGTCTCGAAGTAGTTGCGCCGAAGGGCGATCCGCGGGTCCCAGTCGCAGAAGCGAGTGGTGGCGGACTCGCAGCCGATGCTGGTGGAGATCTCGCTCTGCAGCCCGACTACGGGGAAGCCTGTGAAGGTCGTCGCGTTGTTCAGGTAGCCCGCGCCCGAGGGGAGGTACGCGTCGAGACGGGAGCGCGCGAGCGCACACTTGGTCTCTCTCTGCTTCGTCCGCTCGGCGTGATCCTCTGGAAAGAAGAAACTTGTTAGAAGCGGAAGAGGGAGATCAGGAATTTAAGAATCGAGGAGGGACTGCGATGCAAGAGATCACGGCGAACAGCTGCTCATCAAAACCTACAAAAGGGTAATAGAAATACTCCAGCAATACAAGAGATGACAGTGCAAAGCACGTCATCAAAAGCTACAAAAGGATAAGAAATTAGGGCGTTTTATGTAAGAGATGATGGCACAAAACCGGTCATCACAAGGATCAAATCCTACAGCAATGCAAGAAGCGATCGCGCCAAAACCACTCATCAATGCTTCAACGCAACCGACAACGCGTACCTTGCGCTCGCGCGCTCTCAATGCTCGCCACTGTCGATCCATGGAACCGGGTGTTGACACCCTCCCCGGGCGTTTCCATCGCGACCCGCTTCTCCAATCTGTACACAACCTTGTGCAACGACGGCACCCATCGCACATCGCCGAACTCATACTCTTTGGAATACGCCTCGATCCGGTCCTCCAGATCGCCGTCGTCCTCCACGACGAGCTCCACGGATCGCTTGAACATGGGCTCCACTTGCAGCGTAACCGTGGAGATGACCCCGAGAACGCCGAGGGAAACTCGCGCCGCTTTCAAATCCTCGTCGCCTTCTCGCAGGGTGACGATTCTGGCGCTGTCCTGAGTCGGGACGACGATGGTGATTTCCGTGACGTATTCGTGGACGGCGCCGCCGCGGTCGAAGAGCGAGCTGCCGTGCGCGCCCGTGGAGAGGAGGCCGGCGAGCGAGAGGCCGGACCAGTACGGGACGTGCGAGAGGGTTAGGTCGTGGTCGGCGAGGGTGCGGATCAGGTCGTGCAGCTGCGTGCCGCCTTGCGCGGTCACCGTGAGCGATTCTTTGTCGATGGAGAGGATGGCGTTGTAGTCGCGCGTGCTCAGGAAGATGCCGGCGTCGCCGCCCGGGCACAGGAGCTTCGTCATGGAGTGCGAGCCGCGGCTGCCGGCTTTGATCTTGAGGTTGTGGCGCGCGGCGTGCGCGACGGCTTCCAGGATTTCGTCCTCTGTCTTAGGATACACCACCGAGGATGCCTGGACGCATGACAGGTAATTCGGCGTGGCCAAAATGCCCATCAAGCATCCGGTTACGTTGCAGACATCAACAATCGGAGAGAACAATAACCCTAGCATCAAATGGAAACGGCAACAAGGTGCAATCTTCTTACATGGCAGGAAATTCTGTCGGGCCAGAAGGCGTAGGCGTTGCCGATCGTGCATCCGGTGGTGTTGCAGACAACAATCGGAGCAGGTTCACCGTTTACGAGTGCAGCGCACATGAAGAAGATGGCCGCCACCAAGAGAAGGCTTGCGATGTTCCTCGTTCTTCCGCGCAAGCTCTCCATGATGTCAAGCACCTCAACCACGGCTTCAAAACCGAAGCAGTACTAGATTCAGATCACAGATAGATGAACTGATCTGCAAATCGCGACATCTTCCTAGATAACACCTTTTCGTACACGAACACAACTCCTAATCAAAACTAGATCAAAGCCTTCTAACCGAAATGCATCGACAGCCCCTCACCTCCACTTCACCTTCGATACCACCGACGATCTGCTCAGGAAGTGGCAATTGAAGGAACTCGACGTCGGTGTCACCCTTCAACATTCTGTTTCTGCTGCATGACATGCAGAAGAAGTGGTTCTCCACCAAAACCTCAAACATGAGGATTTTGCCTCCTGATGTCAGACATTGCCAAGAATGATACCTGGCTCTGTTCACTGTCCCCAGTTGTCTGGCAGCACTTTCCTGCACAAAACTTTGAATTTTGTGCTTTCTTTTCAACTAGAGAATGAAAATATTCTAGTACGATTAGGGGAGTGATATTCAACTTGTTACCATACAGTACATATCTTCACTGGTTTGGTGATGGACAACAATTGACAGCAATTTCCGGTCTGGAATCTTATCTGAACAGGGCTTTTGAACAAGTCTTTTCTGGATCATGATGTCAGCAGTTGAAATGGGGTCCGGGACCGGGATTGGAGTACTGCCGGAGGTACCCATGGCATGGATGACGTTATGCATAATCTACATCTTCCGTAGATTTCTTTATCGTCCATTGCAAGTGGGCCTAAGACCGAATAAAGTGATTTTCCCATCGACAATAATGCGTATAGAAAGATAAATTAGCCTGATCAGTGTACCAACTGAGGGCCGCTTCACACTTGCCAATCATGAAAACACCCCTCTCCCTCCGCAGTACTGCGTCAATACTGGTGCAGGTGCGGATATACGCAGTACGTACGCAGTATTGAAGTTGATCTGCAGGAATACTGCAAACGTTCCCCTCGCAAGAATACTGCATCAATGGGAACGGACTCAGAGCATCTCCACTGCGCGCTGGGGGACCATATATATGGTCAGCTATTTTACAATTAACACACCAAATGTACTAAGAAGTTAGCCACTGCATAGGTTTAGGGTGGAAGATTTTTCAACTAACATCTTGCATTTGGAGGTCATTTCAATATCTCAACCTTATCATGCTCAACTACAACACCATACATGTTGAGTACATGACCAATTTGCAACTCCTCAAGCATGTAGTAAGTGCAATAATGTTCTAAATTTCAATTGTCATGTGTCATTGAATTGGGCTTTACACAAATACAAACTTTTGTAACTATTGTAGACATCAATTCTTACACCTTCTATGTGAGATACATAGAAAACATAATGTTGCAACCCAAATGTATCTTCTTGGAACTTTGAGTGTTAAATTGCATCCTTGAGGCATATTATTCCGTCGTCACAACAAATTCAATCAATCCCTCAATGTCCAGTGTCCCCTTGGAGGAAATAGGTAGTTCGGATAAGGTACCACGTTCCCAAATCTATGCATTTTTTTCTGAGATTTTTGATTGAATGGGCTACTTTTTATTAGCTTGGCAAAACTACCAATTCTGTAAAATTCGGACTTTACATTCAAAGGTTCCAATTAATTCATAGTAACATATACAAATAGTGGGGCCGTTTGATGTGAGCTATAACAAATATTGTTCCATACATACCTTTCAAATTCTCTCTTGTACATGAGTTATTACATAGAAACTGTAATAAATTATTCCTTTTTTCAACTATATACGCTATAATTTTATTTCTATAAAAAACGTAGTACTCCCCGCAACAATATCCAATTTTTCTATTCTTCGTCAAAATAAGAAAATATTTGTGTTCACTTACATTGTTCAAAATTGCTCACGTGTTGCCCTTTAGCGTCCAAAGGTGCTCGATTAGGTCGTCACGAACTTGGTAGTGCTTCTCTTCATCTTGGATGTTGACCAACCCTCTTACAAACCGATCAAAAGATAAGGGTTTGTCCTATTTTCCGTGTCCTCCGTGCTCTACGGACGCACTTGTAGACTCTAAGAGGTATTCCTGACTCAACTCTCGTTTTAATTCTTCATCCTCAATGATCATGTTGTGCAAAATTACACAACATGTCCATATGCTCTTCATTGTAGCCTTGTCCCATAATCGTGATGGGTTCTTAATGATTCCCCATCGTGCTTGTAATACTCCAAAGGCTCGCTCAACATCCTTTCTTGCGGCCTCTTGTTGCTTTGCGTACCACTGCCTCTTTTCCCCTTCAGGATCAAAGATGGTCTTTTGAAAGATTGTCCAATCTGAATAGATGCCATCTGCTAGAAGGATGTCCATTGATTATGAATCTTGCATTTAGACCTTCCCCGCGCACATAATTGGTCATCAAAGGGCTTCTGTCCACAACATTGATGTTGTTGTTTGACCCCGGCATTCCAATAAACACATGCCAAAACCAAAGATTCCTAGAGGTGATTGCCTCCATAACTACCGATCTTGTTCCATCTTTGTTTTGGTATTGTCCGGGCCAACCAGTAGGACAATTCTTCCAAATCTAGTGTGTGTGCAATCAATAGAGCCGAACATTCCTGGGAAGCCCCGAAGCTCATTATGTTACAATTGGTGCAATATGTCTACGGCTGTCGGATGTCTCAAGTATTCTGCTCCAAAAATCTCGACTACGGCTACAGCAAACCTCTTGAAGCACTCCGTGGTTGTTGTCTCAGCAATGCGCACGTACTCATCAATAGAATCTGCTGCCATACCATAACTGAGGATGCGTAATGCGGTTGTTATTTTTTGAATAGAAGATAACCCTCGCCGCCCCGCACCATCCTCTTTCTGCATGAAGTATGAATCATGATTCACCACTGCGTCATGAATTTTGAGAAACAAGGGCTTTTGCATGCGAAAGCGTCGCCGAAAATTATCAGGGCTGTAAGCCGGACTCTCCGCAAAGTAGTCGTTCCAAATTTGATTGTGCTCGAGTGCAAAGTTTTGTCGATGTTAGGAGTTTTACCTCGCTTAGAACCACCATGCTTTCTCTCCAGGATATGCCTACGTCCGTCTTCATATCCTTCCTTTAGTTCTTCATGCATCATGGTTACAATGTGAAATTGTTCTTCTTCGTCATCAGAGGCAAGACGATCCTCCACCCACTTTTGGAATTTCTCCATTTGATGAAAACCTTAGAAGCACTACATTGTGGAAGGTGCACCAAAATACAATATTAGAAACTATAATTAGCTAATCTTGGAGAAGGAAAAATAGAATCAAATACAACATCATTAAAAAAAACTATAAACAAAAACAAAAATGAATTTTACCTCGATCAGAACATGAAAGTAGAAAATATATTGTGCCAAGAATATATGTCCCCAACAACAGAGGAATATAAACATATTTGGAAGATGGCCTACTCCACCTTTATAGTCCATGTAAAGTAAAAGTCTTAAATTTAAAAAGTTACACAAAGTAAAAGCTCCAAAGTAAATGGCACAATTTTTAATCCCATCACAATGATTTTGATGGTCCATGTTTTAGTACACTAACATTATTAATTATTGATGTTGAAGCAAATAGATACATCCTATACAAGGGCGAGGTTAAAAGTATTTGCGTCCAACAAAGTCCTCATTGGCATCCCTCCATGAGCCATGTGCAAACCATGCTACAAAAATTGTTGTTTCCATGAGCGGCTCGTATGTTTTAGGAGACTCGTTTAATTCTGAGGAATCAACTATGCGTAGCGAACCTTCTTAGGACACCACAACAAGCAAATGAAAATGGAATCTGGTGATCCATGGAGATTCTTCAATATGCCAATGTTATATTATGTCTTTTGTGGCAAGTACAAATAGGAAAATATAATGAGAGTTGTGTTTGAAATAAATTAAAAACTTTAATCAATTCAAGGTCAATAGGAAAAGATGATAAAATGTGGCTTTATTGAACTTTTGGATATTTGATTTACGTCTTTGACTTTGTATCACATTGTAGCACTTTGTTAGAGTATACCACATCTTGTAGTAGTAAAGATACGAAGTGACTCAGATTCCTAGCTTGTAACTGTAAAAAAACTGAAAACCTAAAGTCACTCTACCACTACAATGAAAACTAAGAATTCGCAACACACGTAAGAAAAAAAAATTATAGAACAATGACTAGAGGAAGTCCACCTACATCTAGCGTGGTTCTCCATCCTCCACATCCGAACGTGAAGGAGCTGTTGTAGTGGCTATGGGAAAAGAAACACGGTGTTGGCTCCGTGGAGTCTATACAAGACATGTAATGATGGGAGTGATAATGACATATTCATAAAAAGTGGATAATGCCCAAATACACATTCAAATTGAAGGGGAAGAAATTGTAAGAAATATACGTGAAGTTCTGAACCACTTGCAACGTCAACAATTGGGCGTGGCGGTGATACAACACGTACTATGGCGGAAGAGATGTCTGGTTGAGTAGACGGTGGCGTTAAAGAATTTTCAACTTCTTCAACGCTTCATAACATAGTAGAGTGATGTATTCTACGGCTTCAGGCCTGAGGTTGCTCAAATCCGTGGTGAACAACTGCAATTTCACACCCTTCTCCAATACGGCAATCTTCTCTCTATTTGCAGCCACCATATCAGTTGTGGTCTTCGCGAAATCTGCTTCGAGCTTCTTGGTCTTCATATCCACCAAGGCAAGAGCTTTGGCTTTCTTCCTACCAATAGGCCGTTCTCGAAAGTTGGAGGTACCAAGGACCGGAGACCCAACCTCCTCCATAGGTTGGGACTCGGGCTGGAACAAAGATGTGGCCGTAGCCTTTCTCTTTTCCAACAATGTCTTTGTACTCTCTTCATATTCATTTTTCCATTTGGGGATGTTGCGCAAATACTTCTAACACTCTAAATGACGGAAAGGCTTACCTTTCGCTTCTTTATAGTGCTTCAGTTGCAAGTACTGAGCTTTTGGAGGCGATCATCGTCAATTGTGCCAGATTCTTTAACATTCTCTACTTGTGAATAATACGCTCCAAACTTGATAACATCCCTGTTAAGATCATCCCACTTGGACTCCAAGCTCCGCGACGTCCTTCCATAAGCATTGTGAGGGCCGTTTTTCTCAAAGGACTTCTCTACTGCCAATCAAAATCTTCCTTTCTTCTGTCCAGTACCCACCACTAGATTGTGTGAAGCATCCACCCATGCACGACACAATCGAAGGCACTCATCGTCTTCAAAATTTGAGCCTCTTGTTTGTTTCGCAAGAACAGATGGAGGCGCTGTCCTCATGGAAATTCTTCCATCATGTAGATATTAATACCAGTGTGGATATGTTTTGATTACAGCTAGCGGTTAGATGAGGTAAAAAGGTTTGGTCGTGGTGAGAACCACGGTTTGAGAATTTGGGCAAGTGTTAGCATGTAGGTGCTGTACCGCTCTTGTCACTGCTCAGGGGGGTAGGTAGCGGGTTGACTGGTATTTTTCCTGCCTCACTAGCGAGCCAAGCCGTGGGCCGCCCAACCACTCGACGGGCTCGATCGGATTCGAACCCGGGCCGGCGGCGGCCACTGACCACGACATTTCCAGCCAACCAAGTCCACGAATTAGCGATCAGGTTGTGCGAATCAACACCTTTATACGTCCGTACCATCAACTATCTTACGATAAGTTTTTTTTAATTTATTTAGTTATTTTTTTTATTTTACTTATCTTGTTGGTTGGAAGGTCTAAGTTTTTAGTCTTCCAATAGATAAAAGACTAGGGGTTTTTTATGTGGTTGAAAGTGGAAAGGATAAGAAAGTAATGAAGTACCTTGTGGGGTACTTTGGATAGGATGACATGGGCTGGAGTGCCCATATCCACTTGAGGTGGAATAGGTTAGGGGGGAGATTCCTTAGTGAGTGAATGTGTGTGTGCGGGTGAGAGAGCAAGGGTTTGGAGCAGAACTTTGACTGTGTGTAACTCGTCGAGCTTGAATGGTATGGAATTGAAAATTTGTGATCTTGTTCTTTGTTTCAAGAGTTTTGCATACTCCTTTTAAATTTTGAATTCGGAGTTGTAGAGAGAAAGTTATTGAGGTTTTAATTCTGTGAAAACCCGAGGCCATCCATTGAGGGGCAGAGGTTTCGAGGAGCCACAACTTTTTCTGTAGTTCTCAATTTGATTTGAGATTTTGAGGGACTGTGCATCTCTATCTTATCTTTATAGAAAGATATTATAATTGAGATTTGGAGTTGTGAGCAAGAAGTTATAGAGATTTGAATGAATAGGGGTAGGCAGGACTTTGATTGTCCATAACTTTCGGACAGTAGTTTAGATTGACTTGAAATTTAGAGGAGTGTTAGTTGTCTAAATTAGCTTTCCAGAGAGCTATTACACTTAGTATTTGAAGTTTTGAGTCATCTGTGTCACTTGTTTGAAGGTTACAGCCTTGGTGAAACTTTTCCATTGTGTTTTTGAACACTTCTTGTGAGTTTCTTAGTGTTTTTGAACACTTGAAGACTTTGGAGTTGAAGGATGGAGGAATTGAAGACTTGAGGCTTGAAGAGAAGAGAAGATGGAGACAAGTGTGTTGTGGCTTGTGGTCCGATTTCTTTTTTTGTGATTCCAAGCCAGCTTTGGAGGCTAGTTGTATTTCAATTTTGTTGTTGTAAACTCTATTGCGGCGAAGTAGGGTTAATTGCCCACACGGTTGTGTTTATGTCGTTCCCACCGGTGAGGCACGTTTGCTGGTCACCGTGGGTTTGAATTTTAGGAGCCAATCTTTTGGACAGTTTCAGCTTGTGGTCTAGCTGTCCCGTTTTACCCGTCCGAGGCCGTGGTTTCTTATCACCCACCTTTATCCTTAACCCTTTAGAGCCACTACAGGATAGGCCAACGGGGAGGAGTTTGAAGACTGAAGACCGAAAACCACAATATTTGACAGAACTCCGTAGCAGATTATAAGAAGTCGCAGCCAGATACCTCGCGTATTCTCAAAGCGCGCTCCTCTCTACCCGACAACGCCTCCATTGAGGCCATAATAGTGGACTTGTTCTACACAACAAGCCACGGATATGGTGAAATAAAAATCGCATAGATAAGCAATATCCCTTGGAACTCCATTCAGAAGAAAATAGAACAATGGAATTTAGAGGAAAATTGTGCATAGATTCTAATCCATAGGGAATTCTGCAAAGATAAAATGGTGCACGTAGAAGAACAATGAATTTGTTGATTAGACAAAGTTCCGGTTTTTATATGATCTACTCTAAATCTAGAGACATCTAACCCACCTACATATGAAAGCCACATTTGGGTTGCAATATGGTGTTTTCTATGTATATGACCTAGAAGGTCACATGTGTAAAAATTGTTTTATACTATAGTTACAAAAGTTTGTATTTGTGTTGACCCCAATCCAATGACACACATTGACAATTTTAATAAAGATCATTATTGCACCTACGACATGCGTTGAGAAGTTTCAAAAGGATCATGTATTCTACATGTATGGTGTCGTATTTGATCATGATAAGATTGAGGTATTGAAATGACCTTGAAATGAAAGATGTTAATTGAAGAATCTTCCATCCAAAGGTCTATATTTTGCTAAATTTTGCAAATTTTTTTGTATGTTAAGAGTAAATAAGTGGTTGTATTTATGGTCTTCATAGACCTTTAATGGTTAAATATATGCCAGCATTTAAAAACCTGATAATTGAAAAAAGAGCATAGAGACGGACCTTAATTGTTGTTGCTATTGCAATGATGTGCTTCAGTGCAAAAAGTATCTGGTAGTGACCTCAATCTCCCGGCGGTAATGGAGAACTGAAGAACATTCTGATGTGGACATGCCAACAAAATAAAACTTAAGCTCTTTATATGCAAAATTTGTAAATGTCCCATCAAGAGAAAGGTGTGGTCTTACTGTAGAAACTCTAAAATGAGGGGTTTTTTAGGCCGATGGAATCTCAAATTTGGTTAATCATGAATCATATTAACAAAGCAAAATACCAAAGCTAGTACTGTGGTGCAATTTAAACTTGCAACATAATATTTTCAACATGTACTTTGAGAATCTTTTTCAACATGTACTGTGAGAAATATGTTGTACATGACGATGGAAAAGTGACAACCTCCATATAACAAAGACCACAGAAATTAACGTCGAGAAAAGACCTTCAAGTACTATTGTGGAGCAAAGAACTAGTACAAAATTCTTAGAAAGAGCAAACAGAAAGGCATACATACCACATATGAAATAAATAATATAATAATTAAATAAATAAACATGAAAAACAAAAACACGAAAAGTAAAAAACCTAAACCGACTCATATTCAAAAATAGGAATATATTTTTGTGCGCCTTGTGTACGTAGCGACGAGGAAGGACAAAAAAAATTAGATCAAAAAAAGGCAATACAGGATTTTTTGTGCAAAGAATCGTTGGAAAAGTAAACAACTACAGTTTTCTACAATTTTTTGGGCCGAATTGGAATCTAGTCTATGGCCCATTGTCGCAGCCATTGCGAAAGCACCACGTGGAAGCTAATCATTGGAGGTTGCGCCCAGTGAGGTTTTTGAGGAGGCCGCCATAAAACCCAATTATTCCGTTGCTCTTTACTAAACCTGTAAAAAAAAAAGGTCTGCCGTACCCCGGGCCTGCGGTGGAGGGGCCATGCCACCCGGACCCCCCAAACCGGGCAGGTCTGCCGGGACGGGGGCCCGCGGTGGAGCTGCTCTCAGTACTCATACATGTGAAGTATTGCTGCAGTACGCTTGCCTGTAAGCGGTATTGCAGCAGTAGTGCACCACTATGTCTTCGGTACGATTATTGATCCATCGTACATATTGAGAGAGGATTGAAATACCTTATGTATTGAAATTATTAACATTTATATTTTGATCCATTGTGCTAGCTAAAACTCAAAATAGTCCCTCTACACCCTACATATAGTTTTATTTAACCAATTTATCTACCTAGTACTATGTTCACTGCCCAAATTCCTTTCACTACCTCAGAATTTCTCCAATTTTTCCAATTTTAACACTTATAAAAGTATAGCCAATGAAGTACGGAGCAAAATATCTCATAACACTTAAACACAATAGTTAGTAGTACAAATTTTTAGGGAGCGTATGTTTCATAAAAACTTTTGAGATTCTACCACTTAATGAGCTAACACCTAAGTAGTTCTAAATGTATAAGGCACCACGACCTTGGTGTAGTGGTTTGGGTCATGGCACATTGGTGAGGTGGTTGTGAGTTCAAGTCCTATTGCTGGCGTGGTGCCTACCACCATAGTCCACCCAATTATGGTGGGGAGTCCTACGGCCTCGTTGTATGGGGACTCACAAAGCCCTTGGGGGGATGACATGTCGGTTGTCTCTAAGGCAATTCGTATAGAGGAGCACTTAGTGTAGAAAAGTGTTTACCCTCGAGAGGGGGGAGTAGTTCTATTACACTAGCCTATGTCCGGTGGACATATGCTTAGTGAAAAGAATGAACAATCATTATATTCACTTCTTATCTTCTTCTTCAAATTGTATTATCCCCTAAAAGACAGGGCCTTGTGCTTCACCAAAACCACCCCAAAACTGCCACTTTGAAATGAGATATTATTAGACTTAGTCAAACTATTTGTTACTATTTTTCAGTCGTTGGGTCTTTCACCTAACTACTATGAGAAGACACCCTAAATTTTTTGTAAACTTTGACTATACGGATTGAAAGGTATATGCATATGAAGAGTGGTAATTTGTTTTTCCCTACTCTACTCAGACAAGTTCAACGTACTTTGACTCAAGATAATAGTGTATATTTATCATTATAATTTATACGTTGCTTAAACTCAATGGATCCATGTTCTACCTTATATTAGGTCGTTGCATGCCAAAAATCACAAGTCATGGAGGTGTTTACGATAAGAAAAATTGACCAACAATGACTATGAGTTTAGAAAGTGGCTCTTTATTTTGGAAAGCAATTTTTTTCTCCTATAGAGAATTAATTGTTGGGTCTAAAATCCGAATGGTGAATACAATTATTGTGACTTATTCTAACATAAAAAAAATAAAAAAGAAGAGAAGTATTTAATTTCAATGCGTATTTAAGTGAAAGCATTGAAGGTAGCCAAGAACTTTCTTTCACTAAAGTAAGCCCCCCTAAAACTAACAAGTTAAGGAATGTGCATATATGGAGAGAGGAGATAATTATACTATTATTTTTCAGTGATAGCCAATAGAATTACAATTCCAACCCAAGTAATTTCATATTTTTTTTTATGAAAACTGAATTAGTTATGAATTTTCAAATTGTGCAGCCATGTTTAGTGGGTGGCGAGCAGTAGGTACCCCCCATATCCAACGACCAAAAGTAAGGGTCTTGACTAATAGCAAACCTCCATTTGGAGCTAAATTGGTGGTAATGGAATGGAAGAGGATTGGATATTCCCCAATTTTATAGGCGTTGGCTATGGGTTTTTGTTGGTTATGGGGGGGCTTATCTTAGAGCCTGGTTCCATGTAATGCCCAACCCGTCATCTCTGACGGGGTCGGGTCACTTCCATGTAGCTAGCTTCTCACCCTACCTGAAAAAGGAAGGTCGAGTGTAGCTAATTATCTCGGGGATGATGGAGCCGCTTTTCAAGCCCGTCAACTTCTCCATTCCTCCCAACATACTAATCACAGCAATGATGCATGGGGAACTTCAAGGTGGGACCTGTCAGATTCTCTTAAGAAAGGTAATTGGGGTACAACTTGGAAGCACCTAAAACTTTGAGTTGATTATAATAGTTGATCGGTGTGATGCATGGGAGTGGCCCTACATTTTCTTCCCTACATTCTGCAAGTAGGGAAGCTACAATGATAATTCGGGTCGGACATTTCCTGGGGATTTGCCCTTACTACCCGCTTCAAAAAAGTGCAATTGTCAACTCTACAATAGCAGGTCTTGCCATTATAGCAGGTATGTTGAGCTTTGTCCAGACTTCTGAATAATATTTCACAGGTTTGCAACATGTGAGAGCAGGTCTGTCTGGGTTCTAGAAGATAATGTGACACGTGATATTCGACAAAACCTGTTGGACCAAATTGTTGGCACTTCTGTAGAGGGCAATACCAATAGAAGAAAGAAGAAGAACGCCGGTTCCCGAAGGGAACCGGCGTGATCAATACCAACATCCCTAAGAGGATACGCGCCAATTTGACAACTTCTCATCCGCAAAAGCTGAGCCATGGTGGGAATGGGCCAATGTTTTTTTTAAGTGTACCCCCAACAGTTTGATTGCCATGCTATGTGGCCAAAATCCACAGCGAGGTCAACTGATCCTTCTCTTGCTCTTTCTTTTTCTGATCCTTCTCTTGCTCTTTCTTTTTCCAGAAAGTCTCATGGCTAAATTATGACCCATGTATGACTATAGACATGTGTGGAAAATAATGTGGGAGAAATTAGGGATGTCACGGAATGTGGCGTTGAGGACCACATCACATAGCGTGGTGTTAGCGTAGATTAGATAGTTTCAATCTACGTTTATTTGTGATGAACGTCCGCCAAATCACATCCACCCAATGGATGCATTTCATCCATTAGGGTTTTGCGTGTGTGCGTATAGGCTATAGCAGCATGTGTGCGCTTGACTTGACGTTTTTGTCAAATCAAGTTTTGTGAGTGTGTTTAGAGAGTGATTAGTGAGTTTCCTTTGCTTGTAAGTGATGGATTATCATTAGTAAAGGCTCTGCAATTACTAGTTTCGCTTGTACTTGTTGATTCTTCCCTTGTAGAGTGCGAGGCATTTGACTACTCCTGTGATTCACAACATTCTCACTTGACAAAGACCCTCCTACATTAATTTCTTTAGTTCTCAAATTTGAGTTTGAGTGATTGAAAAAAAAATTGTAAGTACTCATGATGATGTAGTAAAGCACATTATGACAAAGCCAACGCAACAAACGACGCTCGAATTGGACAATTTTTGAGTAAGATGTGAGCGCACAAGAATTGGAAGAAGAAGAAGAGCTGTTGGTTTTTATCCACAGTCAGTTTTCATCCGCAACTTTTCATTCGAGTACGCATTTTTGTTAGAGTATGTAATTGCATGGGACCCTATTCGCGGGCGGATTGTAAATCCGTCAACTGAAATTGCAAAAGTTGTTGGAATGAAAACTTAAAATTTCCAATTTTTGCAAAAATGATTATTTTTCATTTCCGATTGCGGATTTGAACTCGTATGGGTGGTTTATTAATATCTTGAAAGAAAAATCTCAGTTTTCATACCTTTGAGGAATCACATTTTACTGTGGCTTTTAAAAAAAAGATTAGTGTCTAACCTTTGGAGGACCTTGGGAGGGCATTTTGACTTGGATGTGTGTGAAATTTACACCTATAGTTAGGCATTTTTGCCACTTAATCCAATTTTAGTGTTGTATTGGCTTATTGACACGTTAAATCACTTGTTGTTTCAATTGCATTGGGAGATTTGTGTTTTTGAACACCGCGGTCAAATGTCCCACGTCTCCTTTAATTTAGACATTGAGGGAACACTTTTAATGTTTGCCTTTGCTTGCAAGTGTTGCGACTTGAGGCCATTCACAATAGGCATGTGGTAGTGGCTCTAACACTTTAATTTACTGCTTTTATATTGTTGGGGAGAGGATCCAGTTTTGAATTTCTAGAATCCGTTTATGGTACCTCCCTTGTGTTGCAGGCTTGTGTTGCTAGAGTTTTCTAGTAGCCTCGTTTATTGTTGTACTAGTTTGTGATAGGGTACCGTAGGAGTAAAGCTAGGGTGATGGCCGGCATGGCCATTCTATGTGGGGGTCGAGTGGTAGCCGGAGGTGATAGCCGATGTACTATGTAGTTTGGTGATTTTACAGGTGTAGGTTGGCCACTCTTACCCTTACACTTTAGATAGTACTCGTAGATAGTTTCCGAGGGCGGTTGTATTTATGGTCAATACCAGGAGTCAAGATTACCGCTCTCCCTCACCAGACCACCCGGAGAGTGCTTCCACCGTAGAAAAGTGTCTGCGGACGCCGTCGATTAACGATTGGTACGCCTTCAAATTGTTGCCCGAACATTTAGAGCTAGAGGCCTTTCCAAGATACGGGAGGTGGACCACGCAGTATAAGGCAAAGTTGCGCTCCGTTGAGGAGTATTGGCGTCAGCGTGTGGAGTTGATGACTACACTTAAGGAGAGTGTGGTTGCTCAACTTCCGACTTCCACCGAGCAGCCCTATGTGGAAGAGAGTTATCCGAGTAAAGACTCTAGGGTTAAGGGCGTTGCCGTTGTGGGCAAACGATCTGGCATGGGAGCCATGTCCCGTTTGGCCATAGCCACACGTGAGGCATTCTTGGCGGTTGGCAATCCGGCAGCATTCGACCCTCTAGCACGGTTCTTGGTGCATTTAGGGATGGAGTACATGGGATTTCGGCATGATCAGATGCATAGCATCTAAAATTTCCGCCGTTAGAAGGGGATACTCCATACACTATGTCACTCAAGTGACACAATTGTCTATAGTGGCCGGCGACGTTTTTACAGAACGTTAGCTGGTGCAAATTTTACTATTCAAGCAGGAGAAGAAGGTAAAAGAAGCCATCAGCTGGCACCTTTTCTCCAAGTACAAGGACAAAGAGACATTGGCTCAAGCATTTCACTATTAGAAACCACGGATAAATAACTACAACACAAATAACTAGTGTGGAAACAATAACTCAACAATAATTCCGGAAGTGCTGAGTTGCCCGTTTCCGGATAAATAACTGCCCAAGTAATTCTACAGTTATTGAATTTTTTGCGGGCATCAGGGGGATGAAAGCCACATGACTTCCAATGTCATTTGTGTTGTCATCCCTAGGTTTTTATCTGAGCATTGTCCGATAGTGTTGATATGTCCAATATATTGATGACGTGGATTGCGTCTTAGTAATTCTGTAGTCATACATTCAAGAATAACTAATCAATAACTATAAAATAACTTAAGCAGTAATATAATCTATGACTTAAAACAAACTCATGGATATTTTTAAATAATTGATGACGTGGATGGCTGCCTATTTATGTCCGATAGTACTGATGTGGCAAATACATTGGTGACATGGATTATGCCTTAGTAACTTTGTAGTAATACATCCGAGAGAAACTAATC